>CM051235.1:368171025-369371025 GCA_027917425.1 Gastrophryne carolinensis
AGAGAGAAAGAGAGAGAGAGAGAAAGAGAGAGAGAGAGAGAGAAAGGAATAAAGAAAGGAGAAAACAGAGAAAAAAGCCCCCTATCACCTCCCCCACTGTAGCTCCACACCTAGGCATGTGCCTACATGTGCCTATTGGCAAATACGGCCCTGCTGGGCAGGATAATTTACTTGGAAAAATTAAAACCTAAACCCCACCCACTGAAGAGCGTGACAGTGTTTGGGAAATACAAAGTTCGCATGCCATTCGGCCACATTTTTCAACAAATGTGGGATTCATTAGAACACCATTGAAGTCTCTAAGGATAAGAGTCATGTTGTGTGTCCTAGCTCATGCTGCCTAAAATGCACATACAGGCTGATCCATAACTAGCGCCAGGTATTGGCAGATGAGTGTCTGTACAGAGGCGCTAAGAGCGACCGCTAGTATATGCTGTGACAGATCGTCTCATTCGCTGTAGTAACCTGGCCAGCATTGATGAATGAGATGTATGTTGGGCATTCTAACACCAGTACAGCGTTGCAGGGAGCCAGAGGTAGCGCCAGCTCATTGCGACCAACTCTCAGCAACCCTGTTTAAAAGAAGAAAAGAAGGAAATGTCCATTGAAATGTATGGGAGAGCGACAGGTAGCGACAGGTAATACCTGGAAGCTAGAGCGCCGGCGGTATACGTTGAGCTGCCTGTAATGATGAATCATAAGGTACATGGCGCTGTTAGAGACAATCACCAGAACGCCATCATAAATGTGGTATTGTATACAGCGCCCAGCGTTCACCAGATGCTGCCTGCCACTACGAGGCACTACCTGCCGCGATCCCTTGATGAATAAATCCCATAGTGCATAATTGGATTCAGAAGCAAAGGATCATCTATAGTGTTGGGCAAACCCTTAGAAATTTGGGTTTGGCTTGCTTCTTCCGAACTTTAAGCCAAAGTACTCAAACCCCATTGAAGTCAATGGGGACCTGAAATTGGGGGGTGTAAAATGGGGGTAAGAAGAACTAGAGGGCTGCAAATTGGGGGTAACACAAGGGACCGATTGCCCTGCACAAACTGGGGTTGGGAAAGTACTAAAAATAATAACATAAAACAATTAATAAAATACATATATATATATATATATATATATACATGTTTTAATTGGTGTGTCAAATTGGGGTAACACCAGGCCAATTGCCCTGCACCAAATGGGGTAGAGAAAGTTATCCATATAATAACAGAAAATAAATAAATAAATACATACATAAATAAAAAAATTAAAGTATTTTTTTTCACAGGGTGCCTGCACTGGGGCCCAGTGTTACCACTGCCTGCATTGGGGCCCAGTCTCACTTCTGCCTGCACTGAGGCCCAGTTCCTGCATTGCTGGCTTTAGGGCCCAAACCCTCTATTTTCTGCATTGAAGCACAAACCATCCATTCTTGTCTTGTGCACACCTGCCCTGTGTTTCCCCACCCCCAGGTCTGTACCCTACACCTCTAGGAGCGCTGCTGAATAACTGGCCTCATTTGTGGAGCAGCCGGGTTGTTAGTCTTCTGTCCACTATGTTCCTAATTCCGTATTCCGCTGTCAGGCCGCCTACCCATGTCCAGACTCCCACACTGGGGAATTCCCAGGCCTTCTGAGATGTCTGGTGACTTAATTCACCTGTGCGTGACACCAGTGTGGTGTTGACCAGCATCCAGGGAGGGCTGGGATTGGAGGTAGCCTTTGAGGCATCTGGCCAAAGGGGCAATGATGAGGCCGAATAAGTGAGCAGATCCTCCCCCAAGGCATCACCACCAACCCCTTAGAATGGCTGGAAGTCTTCTGCCTCCTCACCCAGCCTCCCAACCTGAGGCTCTGACACCTCCTCAGCCTCAGTCGGCATCTCCTCCTCTTCCTTGGTGGTTTCCTCCTGCTTGGCCAACACTCCCCCCACCACAGGGTCCACACATCTTCCAGGTAAGATGATTCCTCCCCCAATAGAGTGTTGTGTACTCTGGGTGTGTACCGGGGGGAGGATGGCCTTCCCGTAGTAGCAGAGGGATGGATGCCTCTCTAGGGAAAAAAAGAGGAAAAAAAAACACATTACTGCCAATTTTGTGGTGGTTAGCTCAAAATATAACAAACCCCCAAAACTTACTGGGGTAGGGCTATTGCTCGCAGATGGCCTCCAACTTTATGCTGACCCTAAAGCGCCAGGCGATTGCCATGTCAATATCCTTTTGGAAACTCCCATGGATGTAATCATACTCCGGCTATAATAAGCTATACACAAAAGAACATTAGACACCAAGGCCTCGATTCAATAAAGGTAGAAAAAAAGTCTCATGGTAGTAAAAAATTAAATTCATGAGAAAAAAGCCTGAGAATGTCACTGTTATTGAATCACCAGACACAAAGACAATGACAGTCAATGGCAGCTTTTACTACAGTGTAGAAAGGAGTAAACACTTGTCTACTTTTCTTAGGAGTAAAAAAGTGCCATTGACTTTCATTGTTTTCTTAGCTGGTGATTCAGCAACAGTGAAATTCTCAGGCTTTTTTTCTCAAGAATTGAATCTTTTACTACCATGAGAATTTTTTTCTACCTTTATTGAATCAAGGTCCAAGTTTCAGAACAGCAGTTACATTGACAGCAGTTACAAAGACAAAAACACAATACAAAAGCTAAATAGCAAAAAAATTAACAAAAAAAAGGAAAGAGACTTAGGCCCTTATTTAAGAAGGGATAGCGTCAGGTAGCGCCAGGTTAATGAGAGGTAGCGACTAATAGCTACTGGTGAACGCCGGACACGGCACGCAATTACACATTTATCAAGCAGAATCTGTTGAGCGACTGGAATAGCGCCATGTAGCGTCTGATTCATCATTTTCACAGCCTCAGCGAACAGCGCCAGTGTTCAGCCTTGCACAGCGCCAGGTATGACCTCTCGCTACCTGACGCTCTCCCATACATTTCAATGGACGATCCATTTCTTCTCTTTAAACAGGGTTTTTTTTTTTCAAAAAATCACAAATAATTCTTCTCTGGCCTCTTCTGGCATTGGAAAAGCAGTTTTTTCATATTTTTTTCTTTTTTTAAATATTTCCTCAAAAATGACATTACAGGTCTGGCATTAAAGTGTTCGTGTTACAATGTTGTTACAATGTAATTCCATATGTTTTTGCTTTGTTACTGGTGGATACAGGTTCAAAAACTTTAATCACACAGCCTCCGGCGCTCTGGGCTTCAAACAACTAATTTTTCAGCGCCAGAGATTTTTGCAGCTGCTTTTTTTCCTGAATATGGTGTGAGTCGGTCGCTATGAGCAGTCGCTAACATGCTCTCCCATACAGCGCTGTACTGGTCAAATAGCAACTCCTCACAATGTATTCAACATCTACTATAAAGTAGCGACCCACGGCCGAGCACTGCGACTACTAGCGGGCGCTCTGAAAATGTCTGCTACAGACGCTCATCTGTCGCTACCTGCCGCTAATGATGAATCAGCCTGCAAGAACAGAAGGCCAATAGAACAGCCTCCCATATTCAATAGTAAAAAAAAACACAACAAAATGGGTTACCCCCACAAAAAAAAAAAACAAAGGAACAACCAAAAAAATAAAGACCACCAAAATAAGACAAAAAAAATTGGCCAAAAGGGAAAAAACAAATAAAAAGCTGTCAAATAAAACACAAACAAATACCTAGAAAGAACACTAAGAAGTACACATAACGAGCCAGGGAAAAATCACCTGCATCTCAGTGACTTTTCAACAATAATTCTGTAAAAATGCCCCATCACATGTACATGAGCAAATATTTTTTATTGAGCATTTTTTCACTAAATCTTTAGCATGACACCCAGTGCAACATAAGAAGGAGATGGGTGCTTAGCACCTATTTGGGTCCCCTTTACAGCTTGAGTGAAAAGTCCCCGTAACGATTTAGATAATAGCTCAGGATGCCCTAGATGAGGGCCAGTTGCTAGCTCTTTAATTTTTTACACTCTAGGGGCTGCTGCTAGAGGTTTTGTTTTTCTTTAAAAAGATATGAATGATTTTGACCTCTTTTAACACTTACTGTAGCCCCCGTGTATGCGTGTATTTGCTTTATTTAGCTTTACTTATTTATTTTCAATCTCTTGCTACTGATTAGCTGGGGAAGATTTCCAATAAAAGCTTGCGACATTTTAAAAAATGGTCCTGAAGTTAAATTTACATACCAATCACCTGCTGGATTTTGATAAAATGAGTAGACTACACGCAACATTCTTTAAAGGAGCACTAATGTGAAATTGTGTAATAGTAAAGAGGAACAATACACAGAGATTCTCAGGAGCCTCTCAGGAGCCAATCACCAGCACGTAGCCTCACAGAGGAGCGTCCTCCACCTGTCAGTCACCCCAGTCAGGCAGGCTCGGAAGCTTTCCTGCATGCTGCTCTGGCCAGTCTCCATGCTGGGGACTGGGCTATTTATGAGGTCCTCATCGAGACTGCAGAGCCCCAAGCAAAAGGCAACGAATGCCATGAAAGCAAGCAGTTCGAAGTTGCAGAATGTCATGAGCTGAACGGCCCACCAACTACAAGTACTACAACTCAAGCTCCAGGACATGCAGCCCACCTCAGCTAGTAGTGAGCCCCCTGAGGCCTGGGCTCCAAAGTTACATGTTGAGGATTTACCTGTTCTGGACAAAGAAACCATATGTTTTCAATATCATGTGTCTGAGTATCAGTGGTTAAGGTACTTAACCCCTTACCTTAAGGGTTAGGCCCTGGAAATTTCGGGATACCTACCGAGCAAGACCACCCAGAGCCATGAGGGAACCAAGCAAGCTCTGGTACTCCAGTACAAAAGTGTGGCCCAGCCATCATCCACTGTGTTGTGTGTCATTTGGGGGCAGGATGGTTCCTGGACAATGTACAACCCATCTCCATGGACCAGGAAATGGCCATGGTAACACAGGAACATGGCGCTGAGATGACTCTGGTGCGGCCTTAGCTGGTGTCCCCATAGGATCTACTGCCCAGGAAGACCCTTGTGGTCTTCAGGATTGGAGAAATCATCCAAATGCCTGTTGCAAAGGTGTATTTGGACTGGGGTACCAAGCAGGGTGGTCGGGAGGTGGTGGTATCCTCAAATATCACTGCCGGTGTGTTGCTGGGGACAGACTTGGGGTAGCTAGTCTCAGTATGTGGCCACTGAACCCCCAGGGTCTGGCTCCCTGGACTGCATTGCAATGTACCCTACTGTTGGGGATGTAAGTAATGTGTATGACCAGCCTGCTACAGAGAATGTGGGAGTGTGTGAGGTGGGGTGCGCTTCTTCCCTTGGGGAAGTGGAGGGTGATCCTGCCTGTGTTAACCAGGAGACAAAGCCAAATTCACCCCAAGTTTTCTCATCATGTAACCTGCCTAAAACCGGATATATGGCGATTTTGTGTTATGATACTCTCTACTACCCTGATCTACCCTACTTGGATTATTGGGCAAGCCCAATAGTCCAACTCCAGAACCAGGATTGTACGACCCTCCATTCAGAAGTTATGCTCAAAATAACGTTTTTAGATTGTAATCCGATACCAAGCAGGGGAGGCAGCTGAAAATTCCACCCAGGGGTGTAGGGAGTGTCTAGCTGAGGGTTAAATGCCAGGCCCCAATCTAGGGAAAATGGTTAGATTTTCTTGGAACTTACTTATACATGTAAGGAGTGGTCCCAGGATCCAGCCTGTCCAGACTGTCTATGCCCCCAGAGTCTGCCCTGCCTAAAATCATATCTAAACACATGAATAGTAACCTGACATTCTGTTGTATCTCTGTTTGTAATCTACTTACCTGTACCATCTTCTCTCAGACCTGTATGTGTAATATTTCCACAATATTATATGCTTGTAATAAATGCCTAGTGTGCCTTTTGCATTAAAATATATATTTAGCTTGAGCTGTCTTATTTCTTTATACTGGCTGGATTTTTTAGGCCGCTGGGCTGATTTAGGAAAGTGTGGTTCGTGTTTTCAACAACTTATTCGATTACCAAAATCCTACTCTGATGCCAGCAGGGGTGGGGCTCTGCATGGTAGACGTAGACAGATTGGGTGATTGACCCGTCACTCAAGGTCCCATCTTCAGTTTTTGTATAGGCTGCCCACCCTACAATGAGTTTATTTACCTGTTGTGTGTGTGTTGTGAATTGCACTAGTGAACTGTGAGTGCACATGTGCCCGGAGCGGTGAGCTACCATAAGTGCCTCGCCCAGGGAGCAGTTTGGGGGTTTGGTGCCATTCTCACTTCAGTCCTGTCGGCTGGCCGGGAATCGAACCATCTGATCATAAGGCCATTTCCTTACCTCTAGACTCTGACTGCCTCCTAATATTTAAGTTTTTTGCCCAAATTGGGCTTAGTACAGGGAGAGGGTAGGTGAAGTGTTTAAACAATGCTTAGACTTTCTCTTTAAGTCTGTATGACCTTTGTATATCATTGCCTTTTCTAAATTAAGTCACATAGAACTCATAACCCATTTATGCCGTGTGAATGCAATTGATTCCTGACCCACATGAATTCAGGCTTGACCCACATGAATTTACATTTTTATAATTTTCACAGATTTTATTATAATGTCCAACCCTAATGAAGTGCAGTCTTGGAAACCCACCACCAGAGCTCCACTAGCTTAGCTGTCATCATGGAAAAAAGGAAATAAATATGTCTGCCTATCAGTAATATCTGTTGTGCCTATCTTTAATACATTTAATGAGTTTGTTTTTATAAGACCCGGTGAAGTAATTCTAATTTAAATCCATAGTGAGCATTTGCAAGAGAGAAGAATATTCGATTTCAAGTTTTCATTACTATTGATTGCATTTTAGCTGAAGCTATCCACTAATCAGAAATAAAGTTAAGATGATTTTTAATTACTAATTATTTTACGTGGAGTAAATAAAATGTTAGAAAGTCCATTTGCACTTTCACAATAATTCCCTCCCTTTATTTAAGTTAACTTTTACTAATAACCTGTAATGATTAGGTAATCCCACAGAATCCCTACTGATGGCACTGTGCTGTTCCCATGTTCACAAACCTTGAAAGGCTTTTTATACTTGTTCCTTACTTAGACAATGGCAGCTGAATTCTACTCCTTCATCTCCTCTCCTTGATCCCCTGAACCCCTAATGTGTTGGCCTGGATCCTCTGGGGATACCCCCTTGTGACTTAATACTCCCCTTAAGGAGAGGGGTATGGAGGGGAATTTCTTGGGGCATCACTCTCAATGCTCCCCCCCTCCAGTGGCAAGAGTCATATGGGGAGATTCCACAAAGGCTATCCTGTTAGCATCTGCATTAGATGATGCTATTGAAGATGCCATCAATGGACCAAGAAGTCCCCAGGAGATGGAGAAGAGGACACCAACTGGAGTGGGCCAGAAGTTAGAAGATGCAATGTGGTCGTTGAATTTACAATATTGCTAATTCGTGTTAGAGTACTTCAGATTTTGAAGACTGTAAATGTACGAAAATGCATTTCCACACAGCTCTAAATTTAGCCTATATTGTGACGTAGTGCGCCATAGCTATGCTAAATGCATTTATTTTAATGCTGTTTAATCTCTTACATTACTGTGGCTATATACAGGCAATATCTTTGTACAGTATTTAATCTACATTGCCCTTATGTAGTTATGAAACTATTTAGGTTTTATACCATAGGTGAAAAAGACGTATCACCCCTGAGACATACAGTTGGGGACATGCTAATTAACACTCTTTTCATAACCAGGTGCTTGGCAGTGAATGCAGGGTAATGGTATAGGTGAGGTACATCATAAATCCAATAAAATAAGGATATTTTTTTTTAAAGATTGGAAATTACAGCCCCCTATGGGCTATGCTCACTAACCTTTTCTGCATAGCCCATAGGGTGCTGTTGATTCCAAACTTAAAAAACATCCTTACCTTATAAGAAAAATGTTGTACCTCACTTATAAAAACGTCCCATCAAAGGTAAAGGTGATTTTTGGGGAAAAAGATAGATTTGCACTTTTTTGTGTGTTAACACTGAAAAGCTCAATCCACAGTGTATTGCACACTGCAAGAGTGGTGTAACTCCTGAAATATGTCAGTTATGACTATATTAATGAGAGAGTCTTATTCAGGATTATAATTAATTTACTATCAAACATGGCATACGTATATTGGGCAAATATTGATAATCCACATAGTATCATACTCTGTATGATAGGTATTTGATGCTTAGGTTCATTTAACTAAGAAATTAATGAGGATCATGAATTTCTTGGTTACAATATGATAACATGCATATGTGGGAGTTAGATCACTTTATAGATTATTTATCTGATCTCACAGAGGCGGGTTGTAGTCAGGGCAACAACACACCCAGGAGGCTGGGAATGACATCCCCTAGTGTTAGTAGATTAGTGAGGCTGCTTGGAGGGCTAGAGAGAGGATGGAGGGGCCGCTACCTGAATGCAACCATAATGGCTAAGTATCTCTCTGTTATCTCTCTCCCTTATAACATTTATTGTACTGTAAACTTACTATATCTTAACATGTAACAACTGCCTGTAATATCTAAGGTTATCTGGGGAGACTTCATTAACATAATGATTTACGGTGCTGTTAATTAAACACGTTTTCATTTATACATCTTACTGTGTGTGTGGTGGATAATTTTCTCACACAATAGATTGTATGGGCAAAGTATTTAAGGTATTAAATATTTTTTCTTAGGACATTTCACGGAAGGACAGCGTCAGCGACCATTAATTTGTATCAGATTAATGGCTGCTGGGCTTTTATGATTATTAGTATTTGCAATATTTATAATATTAATCTATAGTAAAAATATTGGAGATTAATATGCAGCAAATATTAATTTAAATCACATTTCCCCTTCAATACACTGCATAACTGAAAATAATCATTATGGCTTTTCGCTAATCTGTACTTCCTTCGAAAAAATCTGTGGCACAATTGGTATTGCTAAACCTTACTATTCAGGTTTTGTAATCTTAACACTTGGAGAAATATGAGAAGTAAAAGTATGAACCTGCAAAAACATGGTGAACTTCTGGGTGCAGACCTTATTTTCAGGCAAAAATGAGCAAGTCCACAGTGTGCACCCGAGTTTGTATTCACGTTTGATTTTCAGAATTAGGACCGTCACACATGGAAAATAAGAGAGAAAATAACCCTCAGAGCCAGAAAGCTGGCTCACTCCCTGCCTAGAAATAGCATCTCCTTGGGGCAGAAAGTGAAAGACCAGAGCCTAGTGAGGGGCGGAGGGTTCCTGTCCTCCAGTCCCACTAAAGACCATGAGTAATAAGGACATCACCAGGTGATGGAACGAGAATGAGGTGAGCTTTTTTTTATCTTTCTGCATCAATTCATTAAAAATCTGAATCGTCCGAATAGAATTTTTAGGAAAACTATGACAATTGTTGATTATAGTGCTAATTGTGGCCATTGTGTGCTTACGCATACATGGAATTTTACCACACTTTCATGAACACACCAGTGATTAAACATTATTTTAGTAACTACACACAGGTTAATAATTCACTAAGGTACAGTGAAGTGCACATGTACCTGGAGTGTTTGGCTGCCCTAAGCTCGACACCCAGGGAACAAGTGGGGGTTAGGTGTCTTGCTCAAGAGCACTTCAGTTATGTCAGTTATGGGGAAATGTTACCATGTACAGCGAGCAATTCATATGTACTGTAGATCGATGAAATTTTTCATGTTCACCTAAAGTATTTTTTTTTGTGCTGAATCAACACCTATGTCCTTAGTCAACTGAACTACTGTAGAATTTGCTGCAGCACATTTACTGAATTTTTCGCCCTATAAGACACAATTGTTTTCTTCAAAAGCTGGGAAAAAATGCCAATACATTTTATAAAGCGAAGTTGACCCCCCCCAAATTCCCATCAAGTCAGTGCAAGAAAAACCTCATACCTGCGCCGCTATCCAGAAGCCGCCACTCTCTGCAGCCAGCTTGCTTGATTCAGCGCCGGACGGGCATTGGGGGATCTGCCACACTGCCTTATTATGGGGGGATTTGGCACAGTATATATTATATAGGGAGAGGGGAGTCGGCCTGCTGCTTGTTTTGGGGGATGGGGGATTTGCTATACTACCAATTATAGGGGTAACATAGTAACATAGTATGTAAGGCTGAATAAAGACTTTAGTCCATCCAGTTCAGCCTATTTAATTCCTTCCAGTGGTCTAGTAGCCATAGCTGGAAATGTTATTACATGCCAGGAAGGCATCAAGGCCACTTTTGAACGTTTTTACTGTATCCATCATTACTACCTCCTCTGGCAGCGAGTTCCATAGTCTCACTGCTCTTACAGAGAAGAATCCCCTCCTATGTCAGTGGAGAAAGCACCTTTCCTCTAACCTTAGTGGATGCCCCCGGGTTATGGTTACACTCCGGGGTATAAATAGATTGTGGGACAGATCCTTGTATTGACCCCGAATATATTTATACATAGTTATTAGATCACCCCTCAATCGTCTTTTTTCTAGACTAAATAAGCCTAACTTGGACAATCTTTCCGGGTACTCTAGCCCCCGCACTCCTTTTATTAACTTTGTTGCCTTTCTTTGAACGCGCTCCAGTTCTGATATGTCCTTCTTAAGCACAGGTGCCCAGAACTGTACACAGTATTCCATATAGGGTCTGACTAGTGACTTGTACAGGGGTAAAATGATGCTCTGGTCATGAGCACCTATGCTCCTTCTGACGCACCCCATGATCCTATTTGCCTTGGCAGCAGCTGCCTGGCATTGATTACTACAGTTGAGCTTATTATCAACTAAAACCCCTAGGTCCTTTTCCATTGCTGTTTTACCAAGTGTTTCTTTATTTAGTGTGTAATCATGACACAGATTTCTCCTTCACATGTGCATAACCTTACATTTATCTGTGTTAAACTTCATTTGCCATTTAACTGCCCATGCTTCCATTTTATCTAAATCTGTTTGTAGCTGCCTGTTGTCCTCTTTTGTTTTAATTACTTTACTCAGCTTAGTATCATCTGCAAAGATTGAGACTTTACTGTTTAATCCATACCCAATGTCATTTATATATATATTGAAGAGAATTGGTCCCAGAACTGACCCTTGTGGTACTCCACTAGTAACAGTGACCTAATCTGAGTGTGTACCATTGATAACCACCCTCTGCTTCGGATCATTAAGCCAATTTCCCACCGATCTGCACACGTTTTCCCCCAGTCCAAGCATTCTCATCTTTTGTACCAGCCTTTTATGTGGCACAGTATCAAATGCTTTAGAAAAGTCAAGATATAGGATATCCAATGACTCCCCCTGATCCAATCTTGAACTTACCTCCTCATAAAAGCTGATTAGGTTTGTCTGGCAGGAGCGATTCCTCATAAATCCATGCTGATATGGAGTAATAAGGTAATTTTCCCCAAGGTGCTCCTGGATAGTATCCCTTAAGAAACCTTCAAACAGCTTGCCCACCACAGATGTTAAGCTTACCGGTCTGTAGTTCCCAGGTTCCCCCCTAGATCCCTTTTTGAATATTGGCATCACATTTTCCAAGCGCCAATCCTTCGGAACAGACCCTGTAGTTATGGAATCCACAAAAATTAGAAAAAACGGCTTGTCAATTACTGTACATAACTCCCTTAAAACACGAGGATGTATGTCATCTGGTCCCCGTGATTTATCGATTTTTATCTGCTTGAGATGGTGCTGAACTTCTTCCTTGGTTAGACCAGTGACATTTAATGGAGGGTTTCGGTTATTCCCCTGCATTTCACTCGGCATGTCAAATTCTTTTGTGAATATGGAAGCAAAGAAGTTGTTAAGCAAATTAGCTTTCTCCTCATTTCCCTCTATAGGTGTCCCCTCCTTGCTTTTCAGGGGGCCCACACCCTCAGGTTTGTACCTTTTACGGTTTATGTAGCTAAAGAATAATTTGGGGTTAGTTTTACTCTATTTCGCGACCAGTCTTTCTGTCTCCAGCTTAGCTGCCCTTATCTGTTGTGATGGTGATTGGGGGGAGTCTGTCATGTCCTGCGGCAGGTAGCGACAGTTGAGCGACTGTAGCAGTATTTTCACAGCGCCCGCTAGTAGTCGCTGTGCTTGGCAGTTGTTCGGTTGTTGACAGCGACTCAGTCGGTGTGCAGTAATGTTGAATATTGGGTGAGGAGTCGCTATTTGACAGGTTCTGCGCTGTATGGGAGCTCATGATAGCGACTGGCCATAGCGACCGGCTCCCACCATATTCATTAACAAATCACGCTCAAAAAATTCTCGCGCTGTGAAATGCATGCTTAAACCCCAGAGCGCTGGCGGCGATGGGTTAAAAGTAGTTTTTTAACCCCCAAACAACCATATTTTTGGAAACCAAACAATTAATTATGAATATTTAAAGATTGTCCCATTGAAATGCATTGGAGAGTGCCAGGTAGCGAGAGGTCATACCTGTCGCTGTTCAAGGTCGGACGCTGGTGCTGGGGGCTGAGGCTGTAATAATGATGAATGAGTGGCTATCTGGCGCTATCTCAGTCGCTAAGCAGGATTGGCTTGATAAATGTGTGATTGTGGTGGGGAGCCGGCGTTCTCGTGGCGGTGCCCGTCATTACCGGTCGCTCACCAGTCGCTACCTCCTTCATAAATAAGGGCCTTAGTAAATCAAGCTCAGTATCAAGATAGTTGCTAACTTCCAGAAAAGCATACTTTTTATACATTAACCATCTGGCCTCCCATGGACATTTAAACATAATTTTTAGCAGATAAAACAACCTTTCACTTTCATTGTCTACCAGGTATATTTTCCCCTGACTCTGAATTGGCCCCAAGGCTAAAAAATAAGTGAGTTTTCTCACCTGGCTCCCAATCGACTGACAAGAAAAAAAATCTTGATGTTGGTTATCTTGTGACACAAATCTCAATATAAATAACCATGAAATAAGCTAAGGAAGGACACATCGGTATACAGAAGTCATAACTGACATTTCAATGTTGGTGTCTCATCAATCATACAGGTGACTAAGAAGCTGATTCATCATTAGCGCCAGGTAGCGACAGATGAGCGTCTGTAGCAGGCATTTTCAGAGCGCCCGCTAGTAGTCACAGTGCTCGGCCGTGGATCGCTACTTTATAGCGACTCAGTCGCTGTTCAGTAATGTTGAATACATTGTGAGGAGTCGCTATTTGACCAGCACAGCGCTGTATGGGACCGCATGTTAGCGACTGCTCATAGCGACCGACTCACACCATATTCAGCAAAAAAACAGCCTCACAAATCTCTGGCGCTGAAAAATATTTGTTTGAAGCCCAGAGCGCAGGAGGCGGTGTGTTTAAAGTCTGTTTTCAAGCATCTATCAACTAGTAACAAAGCGAAAACATATGGAATTGCATTGTAACAACATTGTAACATGAACACTTTAATGCCAGACCTGTAATGTCATTTCTGAAGAAATATTTAAAAAATGAAAAAATTATGAAAAAAACTGCTATTTCAATATTTGTGATTTTTTTGAAAAAAAAAAAACCCGTTTAAAGAGAAGAAAAGGATCGTCCATTGAAATGTATGGGAGAGCGCCAGGTAGCGAGAGGTCATACCTGGCGCTGTGCAAGGCTGAACGCTGGCACTGTTCGCTGAGGCTGTGAAAATGATGAATCAGATGCTACATGGCGCTATCCCAGTCGCTAAACAGATTCTGTTTGATAAATGTGTAATTGCGTGCCATGTCCGGCGTTCACCAGTTGCTACCTGTCGCTACCTGTCATTAACCAGGCGCTACCTGACACTATCCCTTCTAAAATAAGGGCCTAAGACTCTGACATGACCTTGTTTTATAGGTACTACAATCATTCTTCTCTGATATTGAGTTCAATGCTGCTTAAGTCCCTTTAAACTCATTGGACTGGATCATTTGTATTTAATTTATAAATAATTCCAACCTTTGCCAAACATGAAGAAAGTCATGAATTATGAGCTTTTCATCAGTGGACATAAAGGGATCAATAGAAGAAAGGGTATCTAGATAAGCACATTTTGTAATTACTGCTTAGAAGTCCATCAATCACTTTAAAAGCACTTCAGATAAGTTTTTCCCTTTAAGTCTCCCTATTTTCCTCTATCATTCTTTAGTTTTTTTTTCCTCGGATTTATTCATATAAAGTTACCGTACCGTGGCTGCGGAATTCTCGTCTCTCTTTTATTATAACCTTTTTAAATAAATTTAATTTCATCTTCAAAAGGATTTTTCTAAATATCAATTTAACATAAGAGCCTGTGCCACATTTATTTTTTAAGACGGTATGAATCAATCATATGGTTAGCACTCATTCATCTTGCTCTAATTGTGTGTGAGCCCTTTGAAATAATAAGTGTTCAGTGACAGGCTGTGAACAAACATGGGTTTAAACATCCCTTCTGTGCCTTAATTCGCTCTAATGACTTTGAAATGAATTGTCTAGCCTTTCTTGCTAGGTCCTATTTACTTTTTAAGTCTCTTTCACCATTCCGTTTTAACACATTTTTTTTTCTCTCCAATTTTGTATTATTTATTTTTTACAGTATACCAAAGTGCATAGAAGCCTCAGATGGTCGGAAAAATTGATGGCAGCCGGCACAAATGAGAATTTCTTTGAAATGTAGGTTTAATAACTTTTCATTGCATAGTGCGAAGGCTGACATTTTTGTTTTGACTGAAGCTGCTGCTATATATTAAATAAGAACGAGAAAAAGGTTTGTGAAAGAAGAATTGAGAAAAGTTTCTGCCCCTGATAATATATTATGCTTTAAATGCTTTCACTAAGCACCTGTAGACCAACTATTAGATTTCAAATAAATATTTAGTCAACGACACACATGATTTTCACTTTTCGGGATGTGGTTCCTCACTGATCAACCAATCGGTGCACTTGCTTTTACTCGGCTCCCTTCGATTCCGCTGACGGCTAAGCTGCTTGGACAGCCCCGCATCTGACTGGTTCCAAAGGGAGTCGCGTATGCCGGCGGCGCCATCCCCCACTCACCTCCTAGCCATTGCGTTCCTGTGCTGCTCATGCCTGCACGGCTAGAGGTAGCCAAGCCTCCAGGACAAGGTGAGTGAAACGGGGTTTCTGGGGGGTTTTACACAGCGGGGCATCCCAATTCAGGAAGCCCCAAAGAGTGAAATTTGGATGGCCCTAAAGTCTTTTAGACTCCAGGTCTTCCAATGTTCCTCTTTAAAGCATAAAGCGGACTGAAACTCAAAAATTATTGGCTTTCCAGAATATTTCACCTGCTAAATGATTAGAATAAGAAGAAATGACATACTCCTCTCATTTTTTGCATTCTTGTAGCTAGGCCGTGCACTTTTACATCACTGCAGATTCCACAATCATTTGGCCAAACAGTGCATTTGGATTTTTCTTGCACATTGACTCCATTCATAAGTGCATAATGTTGCAAGACTTGTGGACGCTCGCGTGAAGAAGTGTGCCAAAGCAGTGCTGTGATGTCATTCTTCTGGGCCAAGTTCACAATCATCTATAGAGCATGTGTCATCTGAGCATGTTTAAGGAGTGTGGACAACAGTTGCCATGCGTGGGAGTGTCATTGGAAAACTATACCTCCTGAATGTTGAGACTGGAAGCATGGAAGCATGGTGTGCTACAAAAGAAAAGCACATTTGCAGCTTCTAATGGTGATTATTACATAAGTGCCAAATTACACTGTTGGCCTGCTTTAAAAACAAAATATGCATACAGATGAAAAACACCTTAACCTCAACAATGTTAAACAATGGCATTACGCATTAAAAACCTTCTATCTTAAAATTTGTTTTTGTGCATAAGCCCATTCGTTATACCTAATTTTCAATGCTTGTATGTGCCCTCTCATGATTCAGAGCCTCCATTGGAACCGCTTCGTTGCCTCTTCATTGCCGGGCAAGCCTGCGGGAGCAGTTCGCGTACAGCTTTCGCAGCTTAAGCAATGGACGACACTTTAGTTTACATGTTTGGGCATTTTTCCACCGTGCTGTGAAATGTTCAACTTGTACGCATATGCAAGCCTCTCATTTTTTATGTTTTCCAGTGTTCAGCCCCTGGCCCTGCCATTTTAGTACTTACTTATTGCTGTGCCAAGTCTCTTGCTCCTAAGTGTTTACCTCTACCCATCCTTCTCTCCAGCATTGCTCCTTCTCCTTGCTTGGTGTTTGTTAGTGATGTTCCACCCAGTGTCATTTCTTCTCTTAAGTGCTTACCTGTACCCCTTTCTGATGTCCCATCCAGTGTCTTTTCATCTACTAAGTGCTTACCTGTACCCCTTTCTGATGTCCCATCCAGTGTTCTTTCTTCTTCTAAGTGCTTACCTGTACCCCTTTCTGATGTCCCATCCAGTGTTCTTTCTTCTTCTAAGTGCTTACCTGAACCACTTTCTGATGTCCCATCCAGTGTTTTTTCTTCTTCTAAGTGCTTACCTGTACCCATCCTTCTCTCCAGCTTTGCTCCTTTTCCTTGTGTGTTGTTTGTTAGTGATGTCCTATCCAGTGTATTTCATCTGCTAAGTGCTTAACTATACCACTTTCTGATGTCCCACTCAGTGTTCTTTCTTCGCCTAAGTGCTTGCCTGTACCAATTTCTGATGTCCCATCCAGTGCTCTTTCCTCTCCTAATTGCTTACCTATACCACTTTCTGATGTCCCATCCAGTGCTCTTTCCTCTCCTAAGTGCTTACCTGTATCATTTACTGATGTCCCATCCAGTGTTCTTTCTTTTCCTAAGTGCTTACCTATACCACTTTCTGATGTCCCATCCAGTGTTCTTTCCTCTCCTTAGTGCTTACCTATACCACTTTCTGATGTCCCATCCAGTGTTCTTTCTTCTCCTAAGTGCTTACCTATACCACTTTCTGATGTCCCATCCAGTGTTCTTTCTTCTCCTAAGTGCTTACCTATACCACTTTCTGATGTCCCATCCAGTGTTCTTACTTCTCCTAAGTGCTTACCTAAATCACTTTCTGATGTCCCATCCAGTGCTCTTTCCTCTCCTAAGTGCTTACCTGTACCACTTACTGATGTCCCATCCAGTGTTCTTTCTTCTCCTAAGTGCTTACCTATACCACTTTCTGATGTCCCATCCAGTGTTCTTTCTTCTCCTTAGTGCTTAAATATACCCAAATTTCTCTTCGTTGTTGCTGCTTCTCCTTGCTTGTTGATTTTTTTGGGGATGCCCTATATATATAAATTACACATTACTCTTGCAATCATTGACAGTAAAATAAAGACATAAACAAAGTTTTAGATGTATGAAGAATAAAATTGTTTTATTTATCTTACAAAATGTTGGTGTAAAAATGGGGGTAACAAACTTTTTACAAGGGTGGAGCTTAAAAATAAGGTTGGTGTTTAAGGTTGGTGGTTCCCCTTGGCCATGGCCAGCTCCGCAATCTCCCCCACCAGCCTATGTACAGCGGTAGACAGCTCTGCTGAATATGTCTATGTATGCTGTAAAGCTTTTGCCTGCAAATGGCTGCATTCTTTCCACCCTGCCTTCCTATCCACTTGCGCCCCCTGAATTGCTATCCTCTATCGCCCTGACTGGCTATACATTTACGCCTCTGAATTCCTATTCCTATAAGCGTGCCATGCCCTGATGGATGTTTGGACCGTACCATGTCACCACAGCCCCCCTTCAAGGACACTCCAGCACACACTCAGCCAAAGCCAGCACCGCCTCAGCCAAAGTCAGACCAGTGCATGGGTAAGCCAGAACAGTTCCAGGCAAAGTGTTAGGCCAAGCCACACCAGTTCCAGACAAAGTACTAGGCCAGAGCAGTTCCAGACAAAGTGCTAAGCCAAGCCACAGCAGTGGCAGGCAAAGTGTTAAGCCAAGCCAGATCAATGCCAGGCAAAGTGCTAGGGCAAGCCACACCAGTTCCAGCCAAGGTGCTAGGCAAAGCCAGAGAAGTGGCAGGCAAAGTATTAGGCCAAGATTGGGAACTCCCCTTTTCCTCTCCCAATGCTCCTGACACCCCAGCTTCTTATCATGTTACACTCAGCAGGGATCTAGGGCAGCAGCAGCCCAGCTCAAATCTGGATACCCTCCTCTCCCCAGCAGGCTCCACTCCACACTCATGATGGCCGACCCTGGGGCACACACTCAGCCTCCCAGATGCCATGTCCAGTCACCAGCCAGTCAGCAATATACACCCTCAGGATCTCGCTCCCCACCCATTGCCTATTCCCCACAGCACACAGGGAATGATGGGCAAACCTATGCCACCTGCGACGGGGCACCCTAAGCAACAGGTTTAATGATGCCCAATTTATGGCTTTAGTGACTGGGGTGTCGGACCATTTTGATCAGCTCTATGGACATAGGTCATAGGACATAGGTAGCGAAGGGAAACCAGAATAACCTACAAAAATAAGAGAAGTATTAGCCACATACAACATTAAGACATTATTACCTGACAAAAAATACAACGTCAAATATTTTATAATGGATTGGGGGAGACAGGGGAAGCCTCCACAGATACACAAGTTCTACATGAAAAACTACATCTGAGCAGCATCAAGAGCTGAGCAGCATTCAAGCACACCTACACTGAAAGAACAGATGCTAAGCAGAAAGAGACAACCACTGGTAGGACTGCCTTCTTTGGGTGAGGAAGAAAAAGGGACTTGGCAGATGTTAGGTAGGAGGCCATAACTTGTGTGAGCAAAAGGAAAATGAACATTAACATTGGCTTACTTTAGAGTGAAGCAGCTACAGGCAACAAGGGGCAACTAGTTGAAAGAGGAGATTGAGGTCCACTTTACAGGAGCCAATACAATGCAAGTGAAAACACACGCTAAATGTAAATATATATTAAAAAATATATTTAAAAATATAATATAAATCAAGCCTGAATCATGCGCAAGCTCATACTAATCACGTATTATATGCTTAACCGCGAAAACAACATGAGGAAAATACGTTGTAGACACGATCGTGAAAAAGCTAAAATGCACTTACACAAACACATATATGTCCTAAAAAACACACCAGTAGCCCGAAAATGGACCAGAAAATATAAAAATAATACACGTTTGCGCACTTTTCCAGGCATACCGTAGATGTATTTAAGATAGACTGTTAATCAACCCTAATATCTTGAAACCTTTAATGCCTTTTAATTGGTGGACATGTTAGGGATTGCTATAGTCTGTGGCCCAATGATGCAACACCAGGTGACAGCAAGTATTTACCTGGTACTACTAGCCTATTTTTAAGCTTTCAATAGCTACCTTCAAGATGGTATTGGAGTGAGCAGTTTAAAGTGTATAAAAAAATAAACAAAACAGGTCCACTTAAACTGGACCTTCACCCTGAATAAGAGCATATCTTATGCTTTCCACACCTTGTACATATAGATTGCCCACATTAAAAATCATCCTACCTGCATCTACTGCATTTCCTGAGCCTTTAAACATCCAAGATAGGAGCCCATGGAGTCTCAGGCTGCCTGCAGACAGGAAGTGTCTTCTGACTGTCCCCTCTGCATTCTGGAATTTCTGTCCTTTTCCTGACTCCAGCCCTGCTCTGTCTGTACAAACCACAGCTATAACCGGCTCCCCTGTACTTTTGCCCCCCTCTCCTCAGTATGTGATGCTTCTGAGGCAAGATGGCGGCACCCATATCCTAGAGTCCTGAAGAGAGTTTCAGTAAGTGACTCAAAACATAATATATATTTTTTTTAGATGCTGGGAAATGTTTTTTTAAAGGTTTGAGCTTTTCATTAAATGATGCTGAAGGTCCGGTTTAAAATGAACTGACACCAAATTTATAAGAATTGGGTGTTGGTCTACTCTGGGAGGGGGGGACTCCCAATTGCCTTATTACCTCCCTCTTGCAAAGCCCATTAATTTTGGCTGAGCAGCCTTTCATTGATTGGATCTCCAGGGGTGTCAGGGTGTCTACCACATGAGTGCTTCATAATTTCATAATTTGTGATTAGCCTAATGGTGCTACATGCTGTGTTCTTTTATTTTTTTAGTTATCACTCAGCTGTGCAACATATGCCATATGATGGCGGGAAACAGCACACCTACATTTATAAAAGGGGAAGAGTTATACCTAAATTAGTTCTAAGATCTGGGTTCTGGCCATCTACCACCTTGCCCTAGAAGGCATACAGTATGTATAGAGGAGTCTATACTCCTATGTATAGAGGAGTCTGCCCCATCCGTCACATTGCAATATAAGTTATTTACATTTTAAATAATTGCAATTTGGCTTATATAATGTAACACAATGGACCTCTCAGAAGGGAGATGGCAGGCTTTTTAGAATGACTCAACTTGTTTATTATAGCCCCAACAGGAAGGAGAGATAGCCCATTCCAAGGTTTCACCTCACATCTCAATATATGGCTCTCTGAACATTGTCGCCTCTTTACTTCAAATATATATAAACAGAGAACAGCCAATATTGTATTTGAGTTTGCTTAGTGTCCCTGTGAAACAAGACCCTCCCTGGTACAAAGCTACAATGGATGCTTAAGTCCACTTTAACAGTAAAATAGTAAAATGTGTTACCGCATAACATCAATTGGCAGATAAATCCTGACGAATAACAGGGAAGCAGACCGGTTTAAAATGGTTGACTATCGCAGCACAAATCCATTTCTTTAATAACAGTTTAAAAAACATTTGGGTTATTGAATTCAGATTCACTAAATCTATAGTAATATAAGGACATTTGTTAGATATGATTAATCGCTTCGACCGTTTAATAAGTAGTGATAGCAGTGTATTTTTGTGCCCCTCGGCCCCTTTTTTTCCCTTGTCCCCCCTCCCCTTCCTTCTATATTGTGCCCCCTCCTCGGTGCTAGTTGTCTTATATGTTTTTTAAATAGTGAATGTTTTTTAAGATTGTCTAGTAGGATATTGACTATCCCCTCGATTCAAAGAGCCAAAGTTAATTGATTTCGTATCGAGAATCGTAAGTTTGGGTGGGTGTTTGTCATTTTTTCTTGTTTTTTTGGCCATTTCGTATTCGCACGATCGTTCGCGCATAGACGTATATGAACATACGCATTTCGTACGAGAATCGTATAATTTGCGTTAGTTCGTGTGTTTTTCCCGACCAAATCGTATTATTTGCGTCCGATCCTATTTTTTACGTCCTTCACATGGGCTTGCGCCCAATTCAGAGAGGTGATTGCTAATTGTTTTGAAGCCCATTAAAGAGCTGCTTTACGAAATGTTTGCCGGCAGCTATTTGGCCTCGGGAGTAGGATGGAGCGGAGCGAGTTTGTGGCACATCAAGGGCTTATGCTTTTTGGCATTGAGTTGATCGAGATGTCTGAGAGCAGATTGCCCCTGCGTCGTCGCATGAACATCGATAGCATGAATGATGTTGAGCTGTTCGAGCTGACCAGGCTTAATCGCGCTTCCCTCCATAAATTATATAGTGAGCTGCGGCCATGGTTAGCCCGCACCACAAGGAAGGGGCATGCAATTTCAGGTATGACCAAGATGCTTGGCTGCCTGCAATTTTTGGCGAACGGCTCGTTCCAGAGGCTGGGTGCCCTCTCTGTGGGGATGTCACAGCCTACGCTGAGCCGCGCACTGTCTAAATTTTTGGAAGGCATGGCTGCCATAACTCAAAAATATATTTATTTTCCTGATGATATGGCAGCCAGAAACGCCATTAAGCTTGGGTTTTATAATGTGGCCGACATGCCCAACGTTATTGGTGCAATTGACTGCACACATGTGGCACTCGTACCTAGGGCAGCCGACGAGTATATATATAGGTATTGAGATTGGTTATTATGTTGCCCAACGTGTCATGTAACCTGTTTTCCTTTGCGGCAGCATATTTGTTTATCCCTCATTTGTGTAGCTGCTTTATCTAGGCTTTTCATTAGTCTTTCCCAATAGAGTGCAGACATGTTTTGTGGTTAATTTATTAGTTTGGGTCAAATATCAATTACCCTTTTTGTATGTTTTTGCCTTAAGGAATCGTAAAATGGGACACTCACTTAATGTCCAGGCCGTGGTTGGTCCGGATATGCGGTTTATGAGTGTCCTTGCCGGCTACCCCGGATCGTCCCACGACTCCTATATCCTCCGGCGATCTGGGTTGTTTCGGAGATTTGAGGCAGGTGAATTTTCGGGCGCATGGCTGCTTGGTAAGTGTGTCCTATTTGTGTGTTATTAAATGTGGCATTAATCTTGTATTTGTTGATATGTTTGTTTTTGAAAACTTTACATAAGCGTCCAACTGCCTTTTTCTTGGCTCATATATTAGGAACTTACCAAAAAAATGCTTGTCTCGCTTTGGCCTTCAGAATGTTTTCCCTTTAGTTAGGATGTCTGTAAGTTCCTTGTGCCTAAATATATTGGTTTGGAGTTTATACCCAAGGATCTTTGACCTTTGGCTCCTTTTGTACTATTGGTCTTTAAATGTCAAAGTGGACTTAAACTGCATACATTGTAGTTTCCAGAGAAATGTGGATAGGCCCTCAGCAGCATCCTAATTGTAACATGTCTGAAAACTACAAATATATGTAAAATACAAATACCCTTGGCCGTGCAGATGTTTGTTAATTAATTGGTATATAGAAGTGCCATTTTTATTTAGGTTATACCTTAGTGCAATTTTTGGGGGCCCTAATGTGCCCTGTTTTTTTTGGGGAACACTTTACCTTACATCATTATGATATCTGTGAAATTTTTGGTGTTGGTTGTGTTGCCTTTTTAATTTTGATTACATTTAATTCTCTGTTTAAGGTGATTCCGGGTACCCACTTCTACCCTGGCTCATGACGCCTGTGCTGCGGCCCCAGGATGCCTCTCAGGAAGCGTATAACCGTGCGCATCGCAAGACCCGGGCTGTTGTGGAGAGGGCCTTTGGTCTGCTGAAGACACGTTTTCGTTGCCTTGACCATACTGGGGGGGCCCTGCAATATGATCCCAAGAAAGTGATCGACATTATAATGGCATGTGCTGTTTTGCACAATTTTGCCATCATGGAACGTGTCCCACGTTATGTGGACAGCCTGCCCTCTTCAGCCGTCGAGGATGAAGTCGAGAATTTTGAGGGGCCCCCCAGTGAGTCTGGCCAATCTGTTCGAGCCAACCTGATCAGCCAGCATTTTACTTAACTTTTTTCCCTGTCTCACCATTCTGTATGTCTGTGTTATCCTTTTTGTTACATATGTTGTTTTGCCGTAATGTGGCATTACCTCTAAGTAAAACATTTAGACCTTAATTGTTGCCTAATGTATTTCATGTAGTTTCCTTAGCTTTAGCTTTGCATTGTTACACCTCTTCAAACCCAAATTATCTGGTTTAGCCCAAGCTGTTAAAAATGTCTTCCCACTAAAAACGCCACAAGTATTGTAAGTGTTTTTTTTTTTTTACTTTGAAAAGGAAAAATTATAGTGCTTAACAGAAATCATTCCACATACATCTGTGGTTACAAATGGATAACATTACAAAAAAACATCGAGCACATCTACACCTGGAAGTGAGTGGCACAACCAAACAAGGACACCCAGTCCAAAGGCCAGCCTAGTCCAGTCATTAATATTGCCTGTGCCCAGGGATATTTGGGCATGGCCATAATGTCACACAAACATGTCTGCAAACAGGAGGAGCACCAACCAAATACATAGGTAAAGCCATAAGTGGCCAGATACACTCCACATAGACCTATGGCATTGGCTAGTGGCCTTAAGCATTACTCTAAGGAGCTATATGGGAGCAAATACAAAACACAACCTGCCAGAGCAACACAAAATGGATTGTTTGAAACCTCAAAGGACAAGTAAATACAGTGGGGGTTAAGAGAAAAGATGTCCCACACACCCATGGCTTAATAGGGTGGCTGCCCATAATACCCAGGTGGAGGTCCAGGTGGAGGTCCATGTGAATGGGACCTAGCCTGGGCCATGGCAGCATTGTGAATTTGAAACTGCTCCACAATGTTTCTCTGCATATTGGTCATCTCAGCCATGGCTGACTGGATGCCATTACTTGCATTGGCCACGTTGCTGTTGAGGGTACGCAACTCCGCGAGGATGCCCTGTAGACTGGTATGGATGTTGACCATGTCGGCATGCCTTTGCTCACGCTCTGTAACGAGCTGGGCGTCATAAGAGTCCCTTTGTTGGGTCCATAATTGAAGCAGGGCACTCTGCCTCCCCTGGGAAATTGTGGGGCGGCGTAATGGCGTCCGCCGCACAATTACCCTGGCTCTTGGGCGTGCCCTGCCGCGTGGTGTCGTACCCTCAACAGCAACCGGCCTGCTTTGCAAATCCTCAGCAGCAGAGTGAACACTGGGGACTGTAGTGTCAGTCTCCCCATGTGCAAGCACAATGGATGGAGATTCACTCTGCTGCTGAGGATTGGCCAGAGAAACATTATGGAGCAGTTCCAAATTGGGACCCAGGGGGAGTTCATCCGACGTGCCCTGTACGGAGACATCATCATCTTCCTCCATGTCCTGGATCTCTTCCATGAGTGTGCGGGTCTGTAGGGACATATCAAAAAAAAAAGGCTAAGTTTGCGTCCAAATTTTGGATTTCAACAGTTTAACACATTCTTAAGCACTTGTTAGTATTTATGCTACTAAATTAACTTACCGAAAATCTCTGATCTGGGCTCCTATGCTGTACGGACCTGGTAGGCATAACCAAACTGGGGGGTGAGTTTACCCTTGCTGAGGGATCATGCTGGGCTGAAGAAGAGAAAAACAAACCACGTAAACACACACACATAACCTTTTTTTGGATAGGTAATCAAATATAGCTCTATTTGTAATATTATTCAACTCTAGAGCAATGGTGACCTTTGTTCAAACACACGCAAGTTTACATAGGTGCAATGGCTCTGAAAAACTGCTAACTGACCTCAGTTCTAAGTCAGGAAGTGTACCCAGTCAGCATACAACTTTCAAGGCACATTTTTGGATTTAGCCTACCATTCGCTAGGTCCGTGGTACTAAAACAATTGTTGTAAAGGCCCATTTCAAGGTATGTGGTGAGAGGTGAATGTCTGGCCATGGTGCTGACGCAGGGGGTGTCTAGTTAAAAATAAATACACTGGTGGAGGGGCTGGAGATTTCAAAGTGCCAACTAATAAAGGCTGCTTGCCCTTGCTGGGCTGGATGGGCCAGAGCTGAGGGGACAGGGATTGGATGGCTAAAGGGGGGAGTTAACGTATTGATGGTGATGGGATGGATGGAGCCAATCGGTTACAAATGTATGGGGCTTATGTGGGGGGGGGGGGCATGGGGGGACTGTGGCAGATGGGCCAGAGCAGGGGCAGCGGGACACGATTGTGGCCAGATAAATTTTTACAAAGTTACTGTGTACCTTGCAATGCCACTTCCTGTGCAGTACTTCATATTGCAATGCTATGTTTCAGGGAGCCATGACATTGGGCAGGAGACCAACCACTACCTCGCCGATCAAGGGGGCAGCTCTGAGCACGTCAACACAGAAGTAACTGAGTGCAGGGCTGTCTGGGCAGGGGTCCTTGAATGTGGTGCCAAGGTCCGCATTGGGACCCCGGGCCGCCAGTTGAGTCTCGCTGCTCTAGGTCAGATATGTTTGTGGGTGGCTAATTAAATTGTTAACTCAAACACAACTCACACAACCAAAAGGCAACCCATACATAATGATGTGTGTTTTGTGATTGATTCCAAATATCTCACTTATCTTGCGAAACTTCATGACTTTAACAATACAATTGGACATTTGAACTTTGCCATAATGGCTGTGGGCCTAAATGTGTGATTCCCAGGGACAAAAAGAGGACCCAAACAGCCACAGTAGTGCGAGGCCAAGCAAGGCAAACCATAGGGGCATCCCGTTATCTTGTTACTAGTGAACTGTAGATTATTTAGCAAACAGGCAAACATGCAGATTTAAGAGTACTCACCGTGGGTACGGGTCGGTGAGTCTGTGTCCCTTAGACCAGCATGTCCACCGACCGCGACCGGATGGAGAAGTCCAAGCACAATCTCCTCAGCAGGGGTAAACTCCAATTTAGATGGAAAGCCACCTCCAGTTTTCATGCTGAAAAGAGAAAATCGTTTGGTACTCAGAAAAGGTGCATACAGTACATCCAAAACATTATATTTAGCGAAAACATTTATTTACCTGTAATTATGCCTTTTAATTTCTTTTTGCCGTACAGCATACTTCAGATCAGAGATTTTCTTCTGAATTTGGGACACATCTTTCCTCTCTTCCCCCGCTGCATTTACTTGTCGGAGGATGGTTTCAAACAATTCCATCTTGCGCTGCTTGGTGGTGTGTTTGGATTTGCTCCCATATAGCTCGTCATAGTATAATGTAAGGCCACTAGCCAATGCCATATTTTGGTCATGGGAGAATCTCCCACTCAACTGGCCGCGGCGCAATGTGCGGCCAGATGGTTGGCTTGGCTGCTCCTCCATGTGTGCAGACACATGTGGTGACATTATGGCCTGGGGCTGGGTAGGGGAATGGCCGGATTGGTGGCTTCCCAATGACTGGACTGGACTGGCCAAGGGACTGGGTGTTCTTGCGTGGCTGGCCACCGAACTTCCAGGTGTAGATGTGGTCATGGTTGCAAATCGGGGCCCTCTTGGGGGGCTAGGTTCCCGGCTGGTGCCAGGTCGGGGGCTCTGTTCCCGGCTGGTGCCAGGTCGGGGGCTTCTGGCCCTGGATTGGGTTCGGCGGGCCCTGTAGGGGCTTCTGGCCCTGGATGGGGTTCTTCTGGCCCTGTAGGGGCTTCTGGCCCTGGATTGGGTTCGGCGGGCCCTGTAGGGGCTTCTGGCCCTGGATTGGGATCTGCGGCCTCTGGCTGGGCTTCTGGCCCTGGATTGGGTTCGGCGGGCCCTGTAGGGGCTTCTGGCCCTGGATGGGGTTCTTCGGGCCCTGTAGGGGCTTCTGGCCCTGGATTGGGTTCGGCGGGCCCTGTAGGGGCTTCTGGCCCTGGATTGGGATCTGCGGCCTCTGGCTGGGCTTCGTGCCCTGGATTGGGTTCGGCGGGCCCTGTAGGGGCTTCTGGCCCTGGATTGGGATCTGCGGCCTCTGGCTGGGCTTCGTGCCCTGGATTGGGTTCGGCGGGCCCTGTAGGGGCTTCTGGCCCTGGATTGGTTTCTGCGGCCTCTGGCTGGGCTTCGTGCCCTGGATGGGGTTCGTGCCCTGGATGGGGTTCGGGCTCTGGCTGGGCTTTGTGCCCTGGATTGGGTTCTTCGGCCTCTGGCTGGGCTTCGTGCCCTGGATGGGGTTCGGGCCCTGGATGGGGTTCGGGCCCTGGCTGGGCTTCGTGCCCTGGATGGGGTTCTTCGGCCTCTGGCTGGGCTTCGTGCCCTGGATGGGGTTCGGGCCCTGGATGGGGTTCGGGCCCTGGCTGGGCTTCGTGCCCTGGATGGGGTTCTTCGGCCTCTGGCTGGGCTTCGGGCCCTGGATGGGGTTCGGGCCCTGGATGGGCTTCGGGCCCTGCTGCGGGGCATGGGTTTCCGAACTGCCCTACTTGAAGGCATGGCCGGTGTGGGCTCACTTGTGCTGCCTGTTCTGGGGGCAGAGGTGGTGGGTGCTGCAGTTGCCAGCTTTTTGGCTGCAGGGGCACGGGGCTTGGGGCCCCTTTTTTTGGTACCTGAGGGTCCAGGGTCCCTTGGTGGGGCCGAGGTGGGAGTCTTGCCTCTCAGTTTTCGCCGACCTTGCTGGGACCTTGTTGTGGGGCCCTCCGCGGTCTTGCTTGGCTGGGGTCGCTTGCTCATCGCCTTTTTCGGTGCCATCGTACACAAATGCTCAAAGAGAATGAGCTTTGGGTGCAGGGACCTTTAAATAATGAGCCCAGCGTGTGACGCCTATGCGCACGACTACGCGCTCGTACGAACGTACGTTCGAGCGGAACCAGGAAACCGCTGGGGTTTCACTTATCTGCTGCCTGGAAGAAGCATAAAGATGGCGCCCACTATCTTCACCCGTCAACAGGAAGAGATCCTCATGCTGGTAAGTGGCTGCCTGTGCATTTTAATCGAATAGTCAATGATGGCCTAAATGTAAATGATGCGTTTGGAACTAGTTTGGGGTCTCTTAATGTTTAATCACTGGCTCCTCACACTTCATCCTCAAGGGCCGAGCCTGGCCACGTTTTCAACTGTCTATGCTGATGTCCTAATTCGGCCAATTGCTCCGGCTTAGCAACAGTTAATTAACCTGTGGAGTAGCGGGGCGAGCTGGCAAACCTGGCCTGTCTCGGACCTTGATGCGGATGTTTGAGGAACACTGTTTTCCTAAGCCATAAAAACACAACGGGAAGCCACACACGTGGTCCAAAAGCCTAAGCATTAGGCTACATCTTGGATGTTTAAACCATCCTAACATGCCATAGATGCAGGTGGCCTGATTCTTGATGTTGGCTATTATCTGTATGTACATGGTGTGTGATACATATAACATAAGACCAGACTGTCAATCACAGTCAACGTCCTCTTTAAGGCACTCCCCAAAAATGGCTGCCACTCGAAATGTGTGTGTTAATGACATTAAATTCTCAACTTGTGATGCAACACATATGGGTCTGTGTGTAAAAGTAAAAGCTCTGTGTCCATTATGTTTTTCAGATCATGCTTCAGCGCCGGTATGACTTCGCGCCCAATGTGTGCGAGAAAAGGGACATCGCCCGGGAGATCATCGCGGAGATCCACCGTGTGACCAGCACCACCTTCACTCACACCCAGATAATGCAGCATTGGTCGGACCTGAAACGTCTGCACATGCCCCGGGTGCGGAGGTATTTTGGGATCCATTTCCCAAGTAAGTACAAAGCAATAGCATGGTATATGTTCCAAATGTCTAAGTTATGCCTTTATTTATAATGACTTTTCTTTGGTAGTGTTGGAAATGGATTTCAGAATTCGCCGCACCCGGAGACGTACAGGCCGACCAGTGCTGCATGACTCTGCATCTGTGAGTGAAGGTGGTGGATCTCCCGGGCGACGGACCTACCCCTCCTCTGTGGCCTCCTCAGACCAGCCCCTGGACCTTACCACAGAGGAGGGGCCAAGGCGCGTGGGCGTGGAGTCATACCTGGCCACGCATGGGGAAGGCTCTGGTATGTCACTCTTCATGTATAGGCACAAAGATATACATGGCAGGCCAAAAACTAAGTTATCCTTTATTATGTATTTGTAGAAGCTTCTGGAGCGGGTGAGATAGTGGAGGAGGAGGCAGCAGAGATGCTTGAAGTCGATCCTGGCGAAGGTGAGTGATGTCAGCCAGACTGGGAGCCAGATATGTTGGGAATAGTGACTCTATACAAGTACTAACCAAATGTCACATGTTTCTCCAGGGACTTCTTCACAGCAGAGCCAGGACCAAGGGCAGCCTGTTGGCCCCAACCAGCCATCTGTCGGCCACCAACTCCGTAAGTCTCCATGCCATTATTCATATTAATGTTTGCTTAGCTAATAACACACACATAACTAAAGGCGTAGCCAATGTGTAGTTCACACTTTCATGTGGGCACTTCGTTAGCTTAAAGAGGACCCTAACTAGTATTAAGAACCAAAGACTTAGCCATCACACTGTACCTACAGATTAGAAACATGGAAAAACACCCTTCACCCATCTAATGCATGTTATTAGACTGAACAAAACCAATATTGGGGAATATGGAATGCGCAATATTTACAGGCAGCATGGGATACAGATTGTAAAAAGGAAGGTGCTGCCATGCATTGTGTGAGTGATGACCTTTCCCTCAACCCAGCTATGCTCGGGATTCCCAACGCACCACTGTAACCTACTCCCCTGTACTTTATCCAACTCTCCACTCCTCATTAAGTGTTAGGCTTCAGAGTCCAGATGGCGGCGCTGTAATCCCCAAAAAACCCTAAATAACTTTGAGGTGGTGCAGAATCATTTGTGAATAGTTATTGGTTTTCATTAAATAATGTTGAAGGTCCGGTTTAAGGAGTTTAAACACTTACCTGTGGGAAATGCATTAACTGTATCCCTTTGAAGAAGGACATATGTCATGCATTTACATGTATTTGATTAACCCTAAATCTATTTCCAGCATACAAACCGGTCTGGGACTCCTATTTATGTTTCTTTCTCTATTGGTTACAGGGATGATCCCCCAAACCTTGGCGGGAAAAAAAAAAGAATGAAGGAGTTGGTGGCCGAGCTGCTGGCCATACAGGCGACGTTGGGGCCAACAGATGAAGAAGAGGATGATGAATAGTGCCCTTGGTCCTGGCTCCTTTCTTTAACTTGTAAAGTGTTTTATTGTTTTTTTAAAAAAAACAAAAAATATGTTTTTACAAAAAAAACCCACAAAATAAAAAAAAAGTGTTTTACTGTTAAAAACAAAATAAATAATTATATGTGTTTTACCGAGCAAAAAAAAAAAAAAGGTTTAAAAAAAAAAACCAAAAAAAAAAAAGTTTTGAAAATTAGTAAAAACAAAACAAAGAAAATATTTTAAATAAATTAGATTTTAAGCCTTCCTAAATGTGTCTTTTCTAATATGCACACACCCAAAAAATTACACAAACCAGAAACAACACACTTAGAAACATATAGACATATGTAAATTATGTGATTTTCTTACGTTTTATGGACCGAGAAATGAAGTGGGATGCAGCCGCTACGGGGTTTAGGTAAGTTTGAGGGACCGAGAAATGAAGTTGGATGCAGCCGCTAAAGGGTTTAGGTAAGTTTGAGGGACCGAGAAATGAAGTTGGATGCAGCCGCTAAAGGGTTTAGGTAAGTTTGAGGGACCGAGAAATGAAGTTGGATGCAAGCGCTAAGGGGTTTAGGTAAGTTTGAGGGACCGAGAAATGAAGTTGGATGCAAGCGCTAAGGGGTTTAGGTAAGTTTGAGGGACCGAGAAATGAAGTTGGATGCAAGCGCTAAGGGGTTTAGGTAAGTTTGAGGGACCGAGAAATGAAGTTGGATGCAAGCGCTAAGGGGTTTAGGTAAGTTTGAGGGACCGAGAAATGAAGTTGGATGCAAGCGCTAAGGGGTTTAGGTAAGTTTGAGGGACCGAGAAATGAAGTTGGATGCAAGCGCTAAGGGGTTTAGGTAAGTTTGAGGGACCGAGAAATGAAGTTGGATGCAAGCGCTAAGGGGTTTAGGTAAGTTTGAGGGACCGAGAAATGAAGTTGGATGCAAGCGCTAAGGGGTTTAGGTAAGTTTGAGGGACCGAGAAATGAAGTTGGATGCAAGCGCTAAGGGGTTTAGGTAAGTTTGAGGGACCGAGAAATGAAGTTGGATGCAAGCGCTAAGGGGTTTAGGTAAGTTTGAGGGACCGAGAAATGAAGTTGGATGCAGCCGCTAAAGGGTTTAGGTAAGTTTGAGGGACCGAGAAATGAAGTTGGATGCAGCCGCTACGGGGTTTAGGTAAGTTTGAGGGACCGAGAAATGAAGTTGGATGCAAGCGCTAAGGGGTTTAGGTAAGTTTGAGGGACCGAGAAATGAAGTTGGATGCAAGCGCTAAGGGGTTTAGGTAAGTTTGAGGGACCGAGAAATGAAGTTGGATGCAGCCGCTAAAGGGTTTAGGTAAGTTTGAGGGACCGAGAAATGAAGTTGGATGCAGCCGCTACGGGGTTTAGGTAAGTTTGAGGGACCGAGAAATGAAGTTGGATGCAAGCGCTAAGGGGTTTAGGTAAGTTTGAGGGACCGAGAAATGAAGTTGGATGCAAGCGCTAAGGGGTTTAGGTAAGTTTGAGGGACCGAGAAATGAAGTTGGATGCAAGCGCTAAGGGGTTTAGGTAAGTTTGAGGGACCGAGAAATGAAGTTGGATGCAGCCGCTACGGGGTTTAGGTAAGTTTCTGGTTGAGGGTGCGCATGCGCAAGATCTTATAAACATACGAACGCACGAATCTAAGAGGCCAAAAACCAATGAAAACCAGAGGCAAACGCAAGTAATTGGAAGAGCTTGACGATGGAAGCAGCCGAAAAAACAGGCTGCCGCTGCAACAGGTGAGCACATGAACGTGATTTTTACGATTGCCAACTGACTGAGGCAAGTTCGGGAGATATCATACGAACGGACGTATCTTTTAGGATAGAAACGTATTTGCTTATTGAATCACTCGCAAGTTCATACGAACGCACGAGCGGACGTGAAAAATAGGATGATCGTGAGCCAAATCCAAGCTGTTACATGTTTCTTTGAATCAACCCATATGTGTAATAATAAAATTGGATTTATTGTTATTATTGCTTAGTGGTGCTTCTGTGATAGGGTTGGGTGGGTGTGTGGGACCCCCCCCCTTTTTTATGAGCATATGTAGTAACAGGTTTTCTGTTTAACCCTGCACTGTGTAGCACACCATTTTATATTTGTCGTGCGGTCTTGTCCTTTTTGTACACTCATATCATTACATTACATATCAACAATAAAACCATGACATGCGTTAGCGTATGCAACAATTTACTGCTATAGCAACTGGGCAATCATACTATAATTAATTAGACGGGCATTATTAAATATTATTTTCTGTTTCTTCTACAGTATACAGCATTTTTTTTGGATTGGTTGTCGTTGATGTGCTGATGTGTATCAACATGGCCCTATATCATATCCTGTAACATCTTGACCAGGCAGATTCATACGCAAGTCTGTAGACTTCAACTCTGGACAACAAACTTGAGCAGATCTCATAGCATCTGCTGTTGGATCCATAGCTCCATATGGCCAAGTACATTCAACCTCGGAACCCATCAAAATCTTATAGTACACTGATGACATAATGGTCAATGACCTTATAAGGGATGAGGATGAGAGTAGAAAATGCTTACCTGTCAGTGAACAGATAATAATCTTGTCCTAAACAGCCTCAAAACAGAGGAGATGCTGTTTGGTTTATGGAAGGTTAAGGTAGTTCCTTCACTCCTTGTCATAAATGGGGAAGAACTTGCTATGGAGGAGGGAACAACTTTCCTTGTTTGACCATCTCCAAGAATCTCAAATGGAATAAAAATGCCACTCTGATACCAACAAAGGCACAGTACTGGATATTCTTACTGCAGCTGCTAAAGAATGCTTGCCAATCATGAGAAGTCCTATGATTGAATCATATGTGCCTCAATTTTTGTATGGTTCAATGAAACCTCAAATCGGCAAGAAATATGTTTACAAAGAATCATCAATCAAGTGGAAAAAAAATAACTGGCCTACCATTTCCATCACTCCATGGCCTACAAACCAGGAGAGACAAAAATGTGCTCTGAACATTTTTAAAAATCTGGAAATTCTCTTCTTCAACCCCTTCCTTCAGGGAAAAGATGCAACGTTCCATACACCAGAAATTTGCAATATAAGGACAGCTTCTTGTCAAATGCCATGTCACTACTTCAATCAGAGAGGGCTTGATTTTTCTGGGGGGCCAAGAAGAAAGGTAAGAATTCTCTCATTTAACCCCTTTAATGAGCAGGGGGACATCAGAAACCTGGATGCCCTCCTGTGCTCAAATTAACACCCATTATATGAAAGATGGGTGTTGTTTCTGTTTAACAACCCGTTAGAGTTACCATTAGATACTCCAATAGAACTCATAAGCTCTTTGAATGGAAATAGCTAGAGATGAGCAAACTTTTGAAAAATTCGATTCGACTGATTCGCCGAATTTTCCGATAAAAATAGTTTCGACCCGAATTTATTCGCGACAAATCGCTATTAAAAACGGCTATTTCTGAGCCTCCTAGAGCCTCAATAGGGTTGTAAACCATTCTGCCTTGCTGTAACACGCACAGGATACGTGCTGGGTTAGTTAAATAATACTTTGAATAAATATCACATGCAGATCAGAGGCATCGCTAATAGAATCGCAGAGCGGCACAATTGCAGAGAGTTGAAGTGGCATCACTATGAGGGGCAGGAGCCCAAACATTGCTTTAAAGAGACACTGGAGTTGGCAGCAGCAGGAGCCCAAAAATTGACTGACACACCCTGGAGTTTCAAGCAGCAGCAGCAGCAGCAGGAGCCCAAACATAGCTTGAAAGAGACACTGGAGTTGGCTGCAGGAGCCCAAAAATTGGATGAATCACACCCTGGAGTTGGCAGCAGCAGCAGCAGCAGGAGCCCAAACATTACTTTAAAGAGACACTGGGGTTGGCTTCAGGAGCCCAAAAATTGGATGAATCACACCCTGGAGTTGGCAGCAGCAGCAGCAGGAGCCCAAACATTACTTTAAAGAGACACTGGAGTTGGCTTCAGGAGCCCAAAAATTGGATGATTCACACCCTGGAGTTGGCAGCAGCAGCAGCAGGAGCCCAAACATTACTTTAAAGAGACACTGGAGTTGGCTTCAGGAGCCCAAAAATTGGATGAATCACACCCTGGAGTTGGCAGCAGCAGCAGGAGCCCAAATATTACTTTAAAGAGACACTGGGGTTGGCTTCAGGAGCCCAAAAATTGGATGAATCACACCCTGGAGTTGGCAGCAGCAGCAGGAGCCCAAACATTACTTTAAAGAGACACTGGGGTTGGCTTCAGGAGCCCAAAAATTGGATGAATCACACCCTGGAGTTGGCAGCAGCAGCAGCAGGAGCCCAAACATTACTTTAAAGAGACACTGGAGTTGGCTTCAGGAGCCAAAAAATTGGATGATTCACACCCTGGAGTTGGCAGCAGCAGCAGCAGGAGCCAAAACATTACTTTAAAGAGACACTGGAGTTGGCAGCAGGAGCCCAAAGATTGGATGAATCACACCCTGGAGTTGGCAGCAGCAGCAGGAGCCCAAACATTACTTTAAAGAGACACTGGGGTTGGCTTCAGGAGCCCAAAAATTGGATGAATCACACCCTGGAGTTGGCAGCAGCAGCAGCAGGAGCCCAAACATTACTTTAAAGAGACACTGGGGTTGGCTTCAGGAGCCAAAAAATTGGATGATTCACACCCTGGAGTTGGCAGCAGCAGCAGCAGCAGCAGGAGCCCAAACATTACTTTAAAGAGACACTGGGGTTGGCTTCAGGAGCCCAAAAATTGGATGATTCACACCCTGGAGTTGGCAGCAGCAGGAGTCCAAACATTACTTTAAAGAGACACTGGGGTTGGCTTCAGGAGCCCAAAAATTGGATGAATCACACCCTGGAGTTGGCAGCAGCAGCAGCAGGAGCCCAAATATTACTTTAAAGAGACACTGGGGTTGGCTTCAGGAGCCCAAGAATTGGATGATTCACACCCTGGAGTTGGCAGCAGCAGCAGCAGGAGCCCAAACATTACTTTAAAGAGACACTGGAGTTGGCTTCAGGAGCCCAAAAATTGGATGATTCACACCCTGGAGTTGGCAGCAGCAGTAGGAGCCCAAACATTACTTTAAAGAGACACTGGGGTTGGCTTCAGGAGCCCCAAAATTGGATGAATCACACTCTGGAGTTGGCAGCAGCAGCAGGAGCCCAAACATTACTTTAAAGAGACACTGGGGTTGGCTTCAGGAGCCCAAAAATTGGATGAATCACACCCTGCAGTTGGCAGCAGCAGCAGGAGCCCAAACATTACTTTAAAGAGATACTGGGGTTGGCTTCAGGAGCCCAAAAATTGGATGAATCACACGCTGGAGTTGGCAGCAGCAGCAGCAGGAGCCCAAATATTCCTTTAAAGAGACACTGGGGTTGGCTTCAGGAGCCCAAAAATCGGATGAATCACACCCTGGAGTTGGAAGCAGCAGCAGCAGGAGCCCAAATATTACTTTAAAGAGACACTGGAGTTGGCTTCAGGAGCCCAAAAATTGGATGAATCACACCCTGGAGTTGGCAGCAGCAGGAGCCCAAACATTACTTTAAAGAGACACTGGGGTTGGCTTCAGGAGCCCAATAATTGGATGAATCACACCCTGGAGTTGGCAGCAGCAGCAGCAGGAGCCCAAACATTACTTTAAAGAGACACTGGAGTTGGCTTCAGGAGCCCAAAAATTGGATGAATCACACCCTGGAGTTGGCAGCAGCAGCAGCAGCAGCAGCAGGAGCCCAAACATTACTTTAAAGAGACACTGGGGTTGGCTTCAGGAGCCCAAAAATTGGATGAATCACACCCTGGAGTTGGCAGCAGCAGCAGCAGCAGCAGCAGCAGGAGCCCAAACATTACTTTACAGAGACACTGGGGTTGGCTTCAGGAGCCCAAAAATTGGATGAATCACACCCTGGAGTTGGCAGCAGCAGGAGCCCAAAAATTGGCCTAAAGACATAAATATGTTTTGCACCATTTGGAAAGTGTAAAACGTGGCACCATGCTGAATCTAGTCGCATGCATCAGGCATTGGTGGGTGGAAATCCTGGCTGATCCATCCCTGATTCATTTTGACAAAGGTGAGTCTCTCCACATTTTTAGTTGACAGACGAGTTCTCCTCGCCGTAACTATGGCCCCCGCCGCACTAAACACCCGCTCAGATGGCACGCTACTTGCCGGGCAGGACAGCTTTTCCAGGGCAAACTCTGCTAGTTGCGGCCACAAATCAAGTTTGGCTGCCCAGAAGTCCAGCTGATCCTCAAGGTGTGTTGGCATGGTCATGTCAAAGTATGACATGACCTGCTGGTTCTGGTCCTGCTCCAGGTCTTCCTGCTGCTCATGAGTAGCCTCACTATGCGGGTGTAGAAATCTACTCATTAGCGACTGAAGACTGAGGCTGCTGCTGATGGAGCTGCTGCTCCTGCCAACCCCCCCAGCAGCCATGACAGTGGAAGGTGAGCGCAGAGGTCCCCTCGAGTCAGACCTGCGAGAGTATGGACCATGGCGCAGATAGGCATCGGCCAACTGCCTACGTAGAATGTCTTTGTAGTAGTTCAGTTTGTCGTCCCTCTTGGTGGGTTTAAAAAATGCCCTCATTTTGTGCCGGAAGCGAGGGTCCAATAAGGTGGACAGCCAGAAGTCATCCCGCCGACAGATGGAAACAATTCTGGAGTCACTACGCAAGCACGTGAGCATGCTTTCTGCCATTTGCGCAAGTGACTCGGATGGACTACCTGTCTCCATCTCCACTGCATACTGCCACGGTGTGCCCGGGTCCTCTGTCTCGCCTTCCTCAAAAACCTCTAGCTCCTCTGGCTGCTCCTGCTCCTCCTCTCCTGTCCGCTGACTAGATAAACCAGCCATTTCGCCATTAAACTGTGTTTCGCTGGGCAACTCCTCCTCCTCCTCTTCCTCCTCCTCCTCCAGTTCAGCTCCAACGGGGTTCATGTGGCCGTAAGATGTAAACGCCATGTCTCCAGTGCCCTGACCAGCCATGGTTTCCAACATGTGCTGTAGTACATGAAGCAGTGGAATCATGGAATCACGTCGTTCATCCCGTAATCCTGCCGACTGACACATAAAGTGGCTTCCTCAAAGGGCCTGAGCAAACGGCAGGTGTCACGTATGAGCTGCCACTGGTTGACATTGAAGTTACACAGGGGAGTCCCCCTATCTGCTTGGATCATCAGGAAATCCGTGATGGCTTTTCTCTGTTCATATAATCGGTCCAACATGTGAAGGGTGGAATTCCAACGGGTGGAAACATCGCAAATCAGACTATGTTGGGGGATACCATTCTGACGCTGTAGCTCAAGAAGGGTGTGTTTGGCGGTGTATGAGTGGCTGAAGTGCATGCAAAGTTTCCTTGAAGTTGTTAGGATGTCTTGCAGATGGGGGGAACACTTCAGAAACCGCTTGACAACCAGATTGAAGACGTGAGCCATGCAGGGGGCATGGGTCAGGCTTCCTTGGCGCAGTGCAGACAAAATGTTCTTCCCATTGTCGGTAACCATGATTCCCATTTTAAGTTTTCTTGGAGTAAGCCATGTTTGGATTTCCTGATGAATAAATTTAAGCAGTTCCTCCCCTGTGTGACTCCGTTCGCCAAGACAAACCATGTGAAGCACTGCGTGACACCTCCGTGCCCTGCACACATGGTAGACTGGAGGGGCACTGAGACTTGAGCCTACAGTGGAGGGTGAGGAGATGGCGGAGGATGAGGAGGCCGAGTCGCACAGTGTCACAGGCCCAACGGGCAGGGAACGCGGAGGCCGAAGCGGCGTGACCTGTCCAAGTTGCTGCTGCTGCAAAGGGACCTCATTCACCCAGTGGGCCGTAAACGACATGTACTGTCCCTGACCGTAGTTACAGCTCCAGACGTCGGCGCTGCCATGCACTTTGCTACACACCAACAGGCTCAAGGACTGGCCCACCTTCTGTTCAACAAAAGTGTGCAGCGCTGGTACTGCCTTCTTGGCAAAGAAATGATGGCTTGGGACTCTCCACCTCGGCTCGGCACAAGCCATCAGTTCTCTGAAAGGTGCAGAGTCCACCACCTGAAAAGGGAGCGACTGCAGCACCAGCAACTTGGACAGGAGCACATTCAGCTTCTGCGCCGTAGGATGAGTGGGCGCATACTGCTGTCTCTTGGACATGGCTTCACTGATGGATTGCTGGCGGTATGCATGACTTGGAGGAGGAGGAGGAGGAGGAGCAGGAGCGACAGAGGATGGGTATGACGCACAGCTGCCTTCTGCTGAAGTGCTGGAGCATTGGCTGGCAGAAATTGGGAGCGGTGAGGAAGCAGACTGGACCACCCCTTGGGAGCCTCGGTTCTCCCAGGTCGCTTTATGGTGACGCATCATATGTTGACGCAGGGCCGTGGTGCCAACATTTGGACCCTGGCCACGCTTCACCTTTTGCCTACATATCTTGCATGTGGCCATGTTACCCTCCTGCGGATGCTTCAGGAAAAACTGCCACATTGCCGAGTAGCTACTTTTCCCACCCCCTGGCCTCACTGATTCACTGCTGCTGTTGCCAACTCCAGGAACCCCTGCTCCACTACCTCCCGATAAGGTAGACTGCCGCACAGCAGGTGCTCTTCCCCGGCCGGCTCCAGCCTTTGGAATTGTGCCCCCATGCTGACTGCTACCACCTTGCTGCCTCAGCTGCTGACTCCGGGGCAACCTGCGCCCCTCTTCTCCTGATGATGACGATGAAGCCCCTTCATCACCCGGCTCCCAAGTGCGATCGGCTTCATCGTCATCATCATTATCACAGAGTTGTGGCTGTACGTCACTGATGTTCGTGGATTCGTCAACAGTGTCTGGCGCAGGAGCTGGAACGCTCGCAGCACCCACGACACTGTCCACATCACTATTTGTCTGCCTAGCTAAAGAAGCCACCTCCATTTCTTGGCTGGGCAGTAGCTGCTGACTGTCCTCTATCTGATCGTCCTCCTCACTAAAGAGTGGAGCTGAACCCAAAGCATACGCAGGATACGTCGCTGGGGGAGGGAACGGCGTAGGACAGAGGCAATGGGAGGACAGGGACTGCTCTCGGGCCATGCCAACTCAGGGTTGTGTCAGAGGAACCTACCGACCCTAGACTGGGGGTCTCAGACGTAAGTTGTGATGATGTTGTTGATGAGCGCGTCAACCAATCTACCACGGCAGATGCGTTACTGGTGGAGACCCGACCGCTAGCAGATACTGGCAGATTAGGTCTCTCAGCGTGACTCCTGCTGCTACTGGCCCCCAGTCTGCTGTGACCTCTGCCTGCGGAATCTTGGCCTCTGCCACTCCTCTTTTCACTTCCAGGCACTTGTCTGCCCGACATAGTCTAACTGGCGTGGTAGTAGGTGATATTTTAAGAACCCCCCAGGCAGCAGTGGGTCTATATGAAACAGAATATAATGCACACCAAAAGTGAGCAGTAACACTCAGCCTCCAACAGGCCTGCTTATTGTAAATAAGAGAGCTGCTTAGTGTAAATAAAGAGGGGTATGGTATGTTACAGAATGGGATGCCCCAACAGGAGTGCACCTGTGAGCAGTATTACTATGCACAGCAAAAGTGTGTTTATCAGGCCAAATTTCTATTAGAATAAGTGCAAAGGGTTATAGTAGTAAATAGAGGCTGGTGTAGTCACAGAATTGGATGCCCCAACAGCCAGCAGTGCACCTGGCAGCAGTACTACTATGCACAGCAAAAGTGTCTTTATCAGGCCAAATTTCTATTAGAATAAGTGCAAAGGGTTATAGTATTAAATAGAGGCTGGTGTAGTCACAGAATGGGATGCCCCAACAACCAGAGAGCACCTGTGAGCAGTACTACTATGCACAGCAAAAGTGTCTTTATCAGGCCAAATTTCTATTAGAATAAGTGCAAAGGGTTATAGTATTAAATAGAGGCTGGTGTAGTCACAGAATGGGATGCCGCAACAACCAGAGAGCACCTGTGAGCAGTACTACTATGCACAGCAAAAGTGTCTTTATCAGGCCTAATTTCTATTAGAATAAGTGCAAAGGGTTATAGTATTAAATAGAGGCTGGTGTAGTCACAGAATGGGATGCCCCAACAACCAGAGAGCACCTGTGAGCAGTACTACTATGCACAGCAAAAGTGTCTTTATCAGGCCTAATTTCTATTAGAATAAGTGCAAAGGGTTATAGTATTAAATAGAGGCAGGTGTAGTCACAGAATGGGATGCCCCAACAACCAGAGAGCACCTGTGAGCAGTACTACTATGCACAGCAAAAGTGTCTTTATCAGGCCAAATTTCTATTAGAATAAGTGCAAAGGGTTATAGTATTAAATAGAGGCATGTGTAGTCACAGAATGGGATGCCCCAATAACCAGAGAGCACCTGTGAGCAGTACTACTATGCACAGCAAAAGTGTCTTTATCAGGCCTAATTTCTATTAGAATAAGTGCAAAGGGTTATAGTATTAAATAGAGGCTGGTGTAGTCACAGAATGGGATGCCCCAACAACCAGAGAGCACCTGTGAGCAGTACTACTATGCACAGCAAAAGTGTCTTTATCAGGCCAAATTTCTATTAGAATAAGTGCAAAGGGTTATAGTATTAAATAGAGGCTGGTGTAGTCACAGAATAGGATGCCTCACAGCAGACTTGAGATCAGTTCAGTATATATGCACAGTAAGTGTATAAGCAGCCTGAAAACGCTAACAAAGCCAGTCAGCCAGCCAGTAACACTCAGGCTGGATGAAAAATAAAAAAAATCTCCCTGTGATTGCCTCCGATTTTTCCTAACTTTCCCTTCTTCTCGCTGACTTCCTGCCTTTCTCCTGCCTATCTTCTGTCTGTCCCTGTCTGTCCCTGGCTCTCTGTCTCTCCCTCACTACAGCAGCGTCCTGTCTCTCACGAATGCAATAGAGAAATGAGGAAAAGCAAGATGTCCGCCGCCTTAAATAGCGCTCTGACGTCACCGGGCTTGCTGGCTGCTGATAGGCTGCATGTGACTGCCCCAGCTTGCACTGGCGCGGGGTAGATGTCTGGACATGTCCCGTCCGCCATCTTAGAATGCCTGTAATGTAAATGAATGGATGTTAAAGGAAAACTTCGAGCGATCGAATCGCGGGGAAATTCGGATTCGATCCGAATCGAATTTTTCATGAAATTCGGATCGAATCCGGGTTCGTCCGGATCGATTCGCTCATCCCTAGAAATAGCCCTTGCTCTAAATCAAAGAATTGTAGAAATAAAAGCCCTAAAAATGTTAAATATAAATGTTACTTGTTGGAATATATGCCAATTAACTGTATATGAAAATGTTATGTATTCTTTCACAATATGCCGAAGTGTCAAAGAAAATTTGATGGTTGGGATTGGATTTAATGGGGGTTTGTGTATTGATTTTAGCAGGTACAGTACATACATTTCTACATGTCTATGCATCACATGAAGAGGACTGTTATACTGCCCATGTATGTTCTTGTACATTATCGCATGTGTATTTTTCACCCTAGAGTATGATCATCATTTCCTGTGCTATTACATGAATATCTTGATATATATGCAGATATTCAATTATTCCTGTCGGTAGAATTTTAACTGATTTTATTTTTACTTAAAAAATATATTTTGTTCTATTTACTTGGGATTCAGTGGGGCCTATTGTTCTTTACACACAGATATACAGCACACAGGGCCCATGCCCTTGGGCACTGGGCATCCCCGAGGCCCAGGAGATAGTGGGGGTAATTGGATGTGCTGCTGCCAGAAGGTGGAATGCCACCCCCTACCTTTTAAACTGATATAGAAGTCCTTTGGTCCCTTTTAAACTGGTAAGTTACCAGTTCACAAGTAGTAAAAGTAAAAAAAAACACAACGCACAAAATAATACATTTTAACAGTACTCATTTGTCCGTGTCTTCATTTTTATGTCCCTCGCCAGATGGCCAGATGGTGTTCTCTCTGCTGGTCCCCCAGGTTGGGGCCCGCCTCCTACTTTAGCAGCATGCATCTGCTGTTAACGGCAAAGCATGTCCCTTCTTTCCTGGCATCCAGCCAGAGGTAATGCCAGCAACCAGGGGAGGAAAGCCTTTATATTACAACTTTTTTACCACATGTGACCCACATAGTTACATGGAGGGGGATTCCACAGACACTAAAATGGGAGACTAGCTGGAGGAACATGGTTGGGCGTTCCATGAGTATTGGGCATGCTCTAGGCTGATATTGGGCACTTATATGTAGCAGGGCACCTGGAATAAGTCTGTGGGGAGCTGAAGTTAGTAGACCCCAGTTACAAATAAAACAGGAATTACATTCCCTGTTACAATACGTTAATGTGATGGATTATGAATTCTCTGTTCCCTTTCGCACCTCCACATTAGGGTCACAGTTGGAGAAGACAAGCAAGCTGTGGAGAGGAGCCCCATAAAGGAAAGGTATTACAACCTGTTTTCGATCTTCTTAGGCCTTGGTAAAGCAGCAGGGGTCAACAAAAAATTGCAGCTAAGCTTTATTTTTTGTTTAACTACACAGTTACCGAATCAGAGGTGACAGGTTTTGAACTGATCTTTCTGCTTTTACAGCAATTTAATGCTCTTTTGAAGTATGTAGATGTTTTCACTCATCATGCAATGCTTTGGACAGATGTTAAAGTAGGTAATGCTTTTCTTCAAAACAGGCCTGCATAGTGGAAAAGGAGTTAAGGGTGAGCATTTTTTACTATTTAAAGTGCCTGTCACACTTGGATGTTTTTTCTGCCAGCTGTAAAAAATTCTACACTTATCGAGATCTTATTTAATAAACAACCAGAAGGATGTGCCCTATTGTGTTACATTGTATAACAGCCATACATCCTGCTCTTAAAGAGTAAAGTGTTTTGCAGCTGACGCACAGCAGACTGTGATGTGTGAGTCATCTTTCTATAGTGCTGCTGTGAAGGATATATCACTTTGTAAATCTTGGCATCTAGCAAGTTTATATGGGTTTTTAATATCATATTATTTCTAATTTAAATTGCTGTATAGTCTTTCTATTTAGCATCTTTTCTGCCCTAACACTATAATCACATCCGCTTTATCAAATGTATTTAAATAAAAAGTGAATGACTGTCCACTCTAATACAGCTTCAAATTGTCCTCACATGTGTCCAATGAGCAAATCGCTGCAGGCTCTTTTTGCAGAGCCAAAGTCCCTCAGGGAATGTGATTGCTGTTTGCTTGCCAGAGATTTTCGTTAATCATTTCATTTCCAGCCGGCCGATATTATGCAAACTGGAACCGAAATCTCCAGAAATGACCCTCAGAAAATATCTTAGCGCTATTCATCCTGCTGGACAATAGATAAACATTTTAACTTTTCTTCCACAGAAAATGAAGCCCAGCATGGGAAGCAAATCTGTTTACTCTTCCCCCACTTAAGCATTACATTACCAAAAAAAATGAGAATAAAGCTGTTTGCTTTATTTTAACTGTGGGCGAGTTGACTGACGACAATCACAGCATGGTTTGTGGACTGAATAGATAATTTGCCTTTATTCTATAACTGTTTTATTGTTCAAAGAAAAACAAATATTCCATAATAGTGCATTAATGATAAAGAAATGTCAACATGTTCTCCTCTTGGTAATGGGGCTTTGAAGATTTATTAGGGGGTTATTTAAAAATGGTTAACACCAGGTAGTGCTTTGTAGCGGCAGGCAGCATCTGGTGAACGCGGGGCGCTGTATGCAAAACCACATTTATGAAAGCGAATCTGGTGAGCGCTTCTAACAGCACCATGTAGAGTCACATGTATTGTTACAGGCAGCTCAGCATATAGCGACGGTGCTCTAGGCTTAGGAGCAATATGTAGTACCTTTCGCTCTGTAGCGCTCTCCCATACATTTCAATGGAGTTTCATTAGTTGTGTATAAATAGCGTGTCAATGTATTTATTTTTTTTGCTCAAATCATTGTGTGACCTCTCCTGGCTGCAAACAAACACTTTTATACATTTTTGGGACTTTTTATATTTTAATGCAGAATTGACATTACAGGTCTGGCACTAAAGTGTTATTGTCTCAGTGTTAAAACATGTGTTTTCACATTGTTACTGGTGGATATGTGTTTTAAAACAGACTTTGATCACACAGCTTCTGGCGCTCTGTTGTTAGAGCGCCCAACATGCATCACATTCATCAATGCCGGCTAGGTTACTACAGTGACCGCAATGCTAGGTTACAGCGCCAGATACCCACTTACAGTGTCAACTAGCGGTTGCTCTAAGTGCCACTATACAGACTCTCATCTGGCAATACCTGGTGCTAGTAGTGAATCCACGTCAGGTTATAGGAGTTTAATAAAAAATAGATCAAGCAGAGGGACTGGTACTTACCTGCACAACACTCAGAGGCTGCACTTTGACTAAAGGTCGCAAATTCCAAAGCAACAGTCTGAAGTGCACAGCTTCTAAAGTTCCAAACACTGTTCAATCTGAACATGTCAAAATCCCAAACCCTACTGAAGACCATTGCTATATCTCACCATGTGGAGTTGATGACCATTGCCATGTCTGACCACATCTACAGATGCAGAATTCCTTGAGATCAGACTGCATGGGCACATTGTGATTTTGAAATCTTCAATATCCTGTTTCTGACCATTGCCACATCTTCCCCTGTCTAAATGTCATATCTTGTTGCCAACCACTCTCATGTCTGACCACACCAGGTGCCAAGCCCTGTTGCCAACTATTGTAATTTTTGACCACAAGTGTTACTAACTATTGCCATGTCTGACCACAGCATGTGCCAAGCCCTGCTGCTGACTGTTGCCACGTCTGACTATGTCTAATTGACATATCTTGTTGCCAACCATTGCCACATCGGATCACGTCATGTGCCAAGCCCTGTTGCCAACAATTTTTATGTTTAACCACAACAATTGCTAAACCTTGTTGCTTACCACTGCCACATCTGACCACATCTAAATACCTTGTGGACACTAGCCACATATGACCACATTTGGAGTGCCTTTTCCTGATGCCATTCCCCCGGGTACATCCTGGACTGCATATCAGTACTGGGGCCTATGAGTGACAGACTGCTATTAGAGCACTTTGATCAGCAAGGGACAAGCTTTACTAGAACTTTAAATATGATACATGACCAAATACCTTAAATGTATTGCTTAGGGATGGTGGTGTAGCATTACACATACATACATTTCCATAAGACTCTCCATGCCCGTAAGAGATCTGATTTGCAAACCAATATTGGCTTTCAAATATAATCTCTGGTTAGATGGCAATGGTATTTTTTCATATAGTCACAAAAATATGATTTGTCAACACTAGGGATGAGGGAACCCCCCAAGGTCTGAGTCCGGCAAGTTTTAGCACTCTACTATACTATTATACCCTTTAGCACAGGTCGGGTGCTTTTCACGAGGGTGCATTGATCTGTGCACCTCTGTTCCTAGCAGAGGTGCAGGTAATCATGCAGCAGTATCATCAGAGGGATTGCTACTCATTCAGCTTTAAAACTAGTTTAGTGGTCCTTGAAACCCCTTACTATTTTAGAAGAAGTGGCTTCTGGTGATTCCCATGGCATCAAAGAGAATCTCTAAAAGTAGCCCCTGGAAGGGGAAAACCCTTTCTTTAAACAATAACAAATTGAAAACAATTTAAATTGACAGAAGAATTCAGAGCAAAGTGGCACCTACAAATCACCTACAAGTATGGGAGACCATAAGTGGCATGATCAGCCTGCAAGAAGAAAACATGAGAGATGTGGTCTGCAAAAAGGGGAATGGAGATTTCATAGATGTGTCCTCCTTTACCTTTTCTCATGGCTAGATAAGTTGAGAATGTTAATAAGTGTCTGATTTTTACAGCAGTTTTTATGATACTGTGATCACATGGCGTCTAATCTTTTATATTGTAAGTCTGTTGGAGGCCAATCACACAATAATCTCTAAAATGCATGCCACAGGAAATTAGAGTGTTTAACCCCCCCCAAGGACAAGCACAACTGCAATACATATTTACACATTTCAGAACAACACAGATTGAGCCATGACTATCTTATATAACTGCCCCCAGGACATCAAAGCCCATCCTTCTTCTCTTAAATGTCATGATGTTGCCGATACAGTAAACTGCATTCACCTGGATGGCAAATGGTTCATCATAAATGGTCAACTACTGCTCTCAACCTAGCTGGGCATATAGGATGAGCACAAATCGCTCATTTCATGGTCGACTTTAGCGTAATGAATACTTTTGCTCTGCAGAAGTGTAAATGGTTGCAGATTGCTGGAGCGGGCCAACCTTAGAGGAGATAAAGGAGGACATTGATGAGTATCCACATGCACAGATGCTTGCAGAGAGTGCAATCTATGTAGATGTTCAGTCTTTGGAAATGTAAGCAGGACGTGGGGAGAGCATGAAATAGCTGCTATTGGCTGATGCCGCTTGTCAGAATCTTTTTAACTCTTAATGGGTCTTCTCTTAGAGCACAAAGATAAATTACAAAATACACAAAAGGCTACAGGAAAACTGGAAATTTGACTGCCAGATACTTTGCCTGGGGCATGTGACAAAAGGTAGGGGTATAAAGAAATTTTCAGTTTTAACATGATTGTAATAAATTACTGAAACAGATTTTATTTTTTTGCGTTTGCATTTTGGATTTGGCTCTTGCTGATTCAACTTGGTTCAAACTGAACTTAATTTTTTATTCAGCTCAAGACCTTCCAAGACTCTTTACTTTTCATTGGAAAAGAACCAATCTACATACCAAATTGGCTAGCTCCGACTAGCCCTAACTCCCCCAGTCCCAAGACCTCAATGAGGTCCATGCATCAGAAGACCCAATACACAATGATGATGCTTCTCTGGCCTCTTGGTCATACCTAATTTCAATGAACAGTAGTTTGTCCCTTTTGCTGCTTGTAGTTGTTGGGTGAGTGGGTCCTATTATGTTAGACGGGCTATTTTCTGCTCGACTAGCTGGGGGACTACACCCCCCCCCCGCCCAGAATGACAAAGCGGGATCTCTCGAGCAGAACACATCGGCACAAGGGACTCAATATGACATTCCAGTAAGTAGATGGGTGCCAGACAACCACCAATCAGTTAAATGGCTGGACTATTATTTTAAAGTATAAAAAATACTGTACTTAACCCTCGGCCCATTTTGCTATCTTCATTTTCCCTGGCTGGGGTCCTGTTTCACCTAAATTGGCTTTCAGTGAGGCTGCTAGTCTCACCTTTATACAACAGTGCAGCATAGCATAAATTGTGTTACTCTAAGTAAATACCTTTTTTGTTAAAAATCTGATGAGTCACCCGTTATTATTTTCATGTTGGGTAGGGTCAACAGGTTTCGCTAGTCTTGTGTCAGGAGGTGCATGTGTCAGAGTGAGTACTTCTGGTACTAATGGGGTCGATTCAGGGCCAGGTGAGCACACTAACGTATTGTTCTTAGTATACAGTACGTCCTGTTCCAAATCTAATACTTACAGTTGGGATATACTCCGCCAGATGGCGCTGGACTGCAGACCCATCGAAAATAGGCTCCTCCCACAAATTCCCAGAATTTCTCTGCAGTCTGGCTGCGAAGGACGAGAAATGGCTCTCTACTCGCAGGTGAGCTGGGCTATTAGCCCATGGCCCTGTAGGACTATTCCCACCCGTTCCGCTAGTAATATGCCTCCCAGCCTTGGCTGCGCTGGTCGGGTGAAGGTAGGCAGCACTGCTGTTAGGTGCTTAGGAGCACTGCTCCACTGCAATCCCCCACCAAAGGGTAGGCGGTTCAGGCTTATGGTGAGCCTCTATAGGATGCCCCTCCCGCGCTAGTGCCCCCTTGCCTCTGCCCATCGGTGGGCCCGTGTTTAGTGGCCGCTACCCTCCCTCATCCTCCTTGTAATCTTCGGGGGAAAAGAGGGGGGGGGTGTAAATATGTATGCTATGCATCCTGTGTTTTACACCTTTTTTTCCCATTCTGTTAGTCTTGTGTCAACCGCCGCGCTGACTTGGTTCCGCGCTTGGCGGTGGCATTTCCTCAGGCGCTGGTGCACCATCATTGGCTGCTTGCACGTTCTTGGCTTCGCACTCTTCGGGCGGGGCGGGGCCCGTCTTTGGCGCGCTCCACGTCATCGCTGATACCGACCTGCCCCTCAAGGTATACCGACGCCATCTTTATCCTGCCCTTTGGCCCATGTGCGACGGACCCCTACCTACCGCAGTCCGTAAGTGCCCTCGCGGGCGGCTTTATATCTTTCACTTTTGTTACTGTGTGCTTACAGGTCTTGTCTGCTTATGTCTTTCAGGCGGGACAAACCCTTTTGGCTTCGCCCTGTATTAGTATATAATTAGGGGCCTTGTAAAAATAATACTCCCACTTCCCTAGCGGGTTATTGGGGCATCCAGGGTAGCTACAAAGCATTATTCCCTATCAGCATATAGCGCCGCTATAATCACCATATGGAGGCATCCCAGGATAATGTGACCGAGGTCCCTTCGGGGCAAGACCAGCTGTGTGTAGCGTGTGGGCAGCCTCATGCTGACGCTGACAAGGCGCGGGTCTGTGTACCCTGTGCTGAGCAGGTGCTGGCATTGCAACCTGGCCTGCCAGTGGCTGCACCTCGTTTCACTTCACCTGCTCCCCCAAGCTTAAATCTCACTCCTGCTGAGTTGCATACTAGTGGGGATTCTCAGCTTGATGTGTCTTCTAGACTGGCTACTGTTGAGCAGTTGATTGCGCGTAAGGCCCCTGCTAAGAAGCGGCACTTGACGCCTAATGTCACTGTTTTCCCTATGGGAACTGAGGAGTTTTGGAATCTTTGTGGCTATACCCCGTCTGATGAAGGGGAGCTCTTTTCTGATTCAGGCTCATCTGACGAGAGACCAAAGGTCATGATGATTCTGGCTCTGACCCTTGGACCCCGGATGACACTGACAGATTATTGACCCAGATTTTTGAGGTTCTGTCCATCTCTCTCCCTGTTGCGGCTCCCAGGCAAAGAGGGGAGCTTTTCCATACAGCAAATCACGTCCGGAATTTCCAGAGCAGGCACATTTCCATAACCTTGTGCTCAAGGAATGGGAGCGCCCCAGTAAACTTCCCGGGGTTCCAAAGAGTTGGGATAGGAAGTATCCCTTTCCTGCTGAGGTGGTTAAATGTTGGTTATCCCCCCCCGAGGTGGATGCCCCGATCCTAGGGCTATCTAACACCTCTGTCATGCATTCCCCTGACTCTACTACCCTGCGGGATGCTGAGGACCGGCGCATTAACCAGCTGGCATCCCACGCCTTTGCATGTGCAGAGACGGCGCTGCCCCTGGTCTGTGCCTCTGCCATTATTGCTGTGGCCACTAGAACCCTTATCAGAAATATGCTTAATAGTGCCCCGGATGATTTGCCTTGTGAGGTGTTTAATGCACTCTCCAGTTGTGAGGTTTTGCTCTCAGCATTGGATGACACCATCAGAATGTGTGCCGGAACTTCTGCTCTTGTGGTGGCTATATGCCGCTCGGTTTGGCTGCGCCAGTGGGCTGCTGACAACGCTGCCAAGAAGGCCCTCACTGGTTTTCCCTTTAAAGGACTGCACCTGTTTGGGGACTGCCTGTACCTTTTTGCTAAGGGAGGCAGGTTACCCCAGCGCAGGTGGCAACCTCGGCCCTTTCGGGGGCAGGGTTCCTTCTCCTCCCCTTACCGTGGTGCAAGACAGGGAAGGGGAGTTTCCTTTCCTGGAGTCCGGGGAGATTTCTGGGGTAGAGGCAGAGGACGTGGATGTCCTGGCTCCTCCTGGGGTCCCAAAGCAAAATCCTCTCCCAAGCCCCCTCAGGCATGATGGGGTGCCCTCACCCATCCGGGTGGGGGGAAGGCTGCAGCACTTCGCTCACGTCTGGAGGCTTCATGTCTCAGACCGGTGGATTCAGGAGGTAGTGTCCTCCGGTTACAAGTTTGCTGCCGATCCCCCTCCAAGATTCATCAGATCCCGGTTTCCTCAGGACCCTGTGTCAGCTCAGGAGCTAGTGCAAGCAGTGCAAGACCTCCTGGAGCTGGGGGTCATCTGCCAGGTCCCCTTAAGAGAAAAAGGCAAGGGCTTTTATTCCAACCTATTCACATTACCCAAAAAAGATGGTTCAGTCAGGCCCATCCTGGACTTGAAGATCCTCAACAAGTTTATCATCACTTCCCAGTCTCTACATCAGGCAGAGTTAGATACTCAGCTAGTGGTGTCTATTCTGGAGTCATTTGGATGGGTGATCAACCACCCCAAGTCCTCACTGTCCCCTTCCTTGGTAATTCCATTCCTAGGAATGAATCTGGATACTGTTCAGGCGAGGATCTTCCTTCCTCAACAGAAGGTGGACAGTCTGATTGCACAGGCTCAGTCCCTCCTAGCTTGTCCACATCCCTCCATCAGGCAGGGGATGCAGCTGGTGGGCCTGATGGTGGCATGCTTCGAAGCGGTCCCTTATGCTCAGTTCCACTTGAGGCCACCTGAGATTGTCAGTATGGCACAAGGACCCAGCATCCCTGGACAGGGTCTGTGTGCTCTCCCCCCTGGTCAGGAGGTCCCTCTCGTGGTGGATGGACTCAAGGAACCTGTTGGGGGGCAGATCCTTTCTTGCCCCTTCCTGGGAGATGGTCACCACAGATGCCAGTCTATCAGGTGGGGTTTCTGGAAGTCCCTGCGGTTCCAGGGGAGGTGGGGCCCTCAGGAGGCCCACACACCTATCAATGTCTTGGAACTGCGGGCGATCAGGCTAGTTCTGGCTCACTTGACTACTCACCTTTGGGGCCTGCCTGTTCAGGTGCGCTCGGACAACCAGACGGCAGTCGCCTACATCAATCATCAGGGAGGGACCCGGAGCAAGGGGGCCCTCCAGGAAGTGTCTCTGATCCTGACTTGGGCAGAGTGGCCAATGCCCCCTGCATATCAGCTGTGTACATCCCGGGGGTGGAAAATCACCTGGTGGACTCTCTGAGCAGGGGGACCTCTCGCCAGAGAGAATGGTCCCTATGCAGCAGGGTGTTTCAATCTCTGTGTCTCCGTTGGGGCCAACCAGATGTGAATTTGTCTCTCTGTCCCAGGATCCTCTGGCCTTGACCTCGGACGCACTAGCAATGTCATGGCAGGACTTTCAGTTCCCGTATGTCTTCCCTCCAATCCCCCTGCTGGGCAGGGTTCTGCGCAAGATTGCTCTGGAAAGGGTGCCAGCAATTCTGGTGGCCCCCAGGTGGCCAAGAAGAGTGTGGTTCGCAGACGTGGTACAGCTGGCGGTAGATCAGTACGCTCTGCCCTTGGTGCCAGATCTGCTCACTCAGGGCTCACTACGCCATCCCAATTTACTCACTCTGGCTTTGACGGCTTGGCTGCTGAAACCTCCATCTTGATGGAGAAGGGGCTGTCTTCCTCGGTTGTGGATACTTAGATTAAAGCTAGGAAGAAGTCTTCCTCTTCCATTTATTACAGGGTTTGGCGTGCCTACATTGACTGGTGTGAGTCTAAGTCTCTTCCCTGTCGTGTGTTCTCTATTACCAGGATTCTGGAGTTCCTGCAGCATGGGTTGGAGATGGGGCTCCAACTCAGTACTCTGAAGGGCTATTTTCTTCCAGAAGTTCTTTGCTCAGCACCCTCTGATCAGGACTTCAGGGGGTCACTCATGTGCGCCCCCCACGTAAGCCTATGGTGCATGTTTGGGATCTGAACTTGGTTCTTTCAACCTTGCAGGGTGCTCCCTTTGAAACTGTGCAGGATGCTGCCTTGGCCATTCTTACGCTCAAGGTTGTATTTCTGGTGGCTATCACTTCTGTCAGGCGTGTGTCTGAGTTGGCGGCGCTTTCCATTCAGCCCCCCTACTATGAGAGACACCAGGACAAGGTGGTGTTTCGTTTCACTGCCTAAGGTAGTGTCTGCTTTTCATTTGAATCAGGATATTGTTCTTCCTTCCTTGTACCCTTATCCTAGTAATGCTAAAGAGAGGGTTTTGCACTCTTTGGATGTGGTTAGGTGTCTGAAGTACTATCTGGTGGCTACTGCACCTTTCAGGAAAACTGATGCTCTTTTTGTGGTCCCTTCTGGTCCTAGGAAGGGTTTGGCTCCTGCCAAGTCTACTATCAGCAAGTGAATTCGTCAGGCTGTGATTCAGGCCTACACTGCTAAGGGGAAGAATCCTCCCTTCCGCCTTACTGCTCATTCCACTCGTGCTATTGGTGCCTCTTGGGCTTTTCAGCACCAGGCTTCTGTTGAACAAGTTTGCAAGGCCGCTACTTGGTCTTCAGTTCATACCTTTTCAAAGTTTTACAAGGTTGATGTTAGGGCCTCAGCTGATGCTGCTTTTGGCCGAAAGGTTCTGCAGGCGGCAGTGGTTTAAACTGTCTGATGCTGATTTTTCTTGGGGATCCCACCCTACTTATGGACACTGCTATTGAATGTCCCAACTGTAAGTATTAGATTTGGAGCAGGACATACTGTATGCTAAGAATAATACAATTCTGTGATTACTCACCTGTAGAATTGGTATTATGAGTATACAGTACGTTCTGCCCCAACCCACCCTTGGTAGCATTATCTTGGATCCCCTGTATGGTGATTGTTATACTTGTTATAGTTGATAGTTTGGATTTTTAATTCTCCCGGCTTCTCCTTAACTGCTTTTCAATGATGGGGATTTGTGGGAGGTCCCCAGGTATTTGAGGGGCCGGGAGGAGCCTATTTTTGATGTCTCTGCAGTCCAGCGCCATCTGGCGGAGTATATCCCAACTGTAAGTATTAGATTTGGAGCAGGACGTACTGTATTCTCATAATACCAATTCTACAGGTGAGTGATCCCAGAATTGTATTTTTTAGGAGAGAAACCTGCCATTCATTTCCAATGTCTACCTTGGGGCTGATTCAATAAAGTTTTCTCTCCTAAAAGGGAGGGAGTTTTCTCACTTGGCTCTGAATTAACCCCAGTGAAAGGCAATGGCACTGTTTACCCCTTTCCCACCCCCCCCCCCCAAAAAAAGTAATGCATTATTTTCACTTGGTGCTAAATCAAATGAGCTATACAGCACCAGGTGCAAAAAGAGCACCTCTGCTTCACTTTTTTTATCTACAGGGAACTTTCTACTTCTAAGTGCACCTGGTATTGATACGGCCCCCTAACTCCACCAGTTCCAAGACCTCAATGAGGTCCATGCATCAGAAGACCCAATGCACAATGATGATGCTTCTCTGGCCTCTTGGTCATGCTAATTTCAATGAACAGTAGTTTGTCCCTTTGCTGCTTGCAGTTGTTGGATGAGTGGGTCCTATTATTACCTGTCGCTCTCCCATAGATTTCAATGGACGTTCTTTTATTTCTCTGTAAACAGGGTTTTTTTATTAATTTTTTTTTTATATATTCTCAAATAATGTTGTGACTTCTACTGGCCTAGAAAAAGCCATTATTGAAAATATTTTACAGTTTTTATATATTTATGCAGAATTGACATTACAGGTCTGGCATTAATGTGTTCTTGTTACAATGTTATAACAATGTCATTCCATTTGTTTTCGCTTTGTTACTGGTGGATACATGCTAAAAATCAGACTTTAATCACACAGCCTCCGGCGCTCTGGGCTTTAGCAAAGCATTTTTTGAGCGCCAGAGTTTTGTGAAGATGTATTTTTGATGACTATGGTGTGAGTCGGTTGCACTGACCAGTCGCTAACATTCGCTCCCATACAGCGCTGTGCTGCTCATATAGCGAATCCCCACAATGCTCATATAGCGACTGAGTCGCTCTGAACTAGCGAACCACGGCCGAGCACAGCGACTACTAGCGGGCACTCTGAAATGCCTGCTAAAGACGCTCATCTGTCGCTACCTGCCGCAAATAATGAATCAGCCTGTATGTGTGAAAAGTGCACTTTCATTTTTTACCTAAAGTGCATGTTTTACTCTAAAATGTGCTTTTTGCATCTGGTGCTGAATTAACACCATTGGATTCATATTGCTCAGCCCAACTTCTCATCAGAATAATAGTTTTTATCTATTCCTGTCAGTCATTTCCTTTATCGCATATGTCTTTGCTCATGAACCTCACCTTTATTTAGCATATACACAGCTCCCCCTGCCAACTACAACTGGAATTGTTAACTGATAACTTAGAGATACAAATATTAAGCTACCTAAAATTGATTCCAAAATTTCTCTAACATGTTGCAGATGTGTCCGTCCTTATATTTTCTCTGTCACGTGGTGGTTATTTATTCCATTTTGTTTAAAGTCTAGGGGGGCTTGCTGATGACTGCACGTAAATAAAACTATATAAATATTTAGCGACAGAGTCCGGATATTACATTGAATGTCCATCATGAAAAAAATAGGTTGTAACAAGGTTTGAGGCAAGGTAAGAGTAGACACATGTATGGGGACTCATTTTCAGCACAGAAATGCTTCATAACACCTCCCATTCTAGTAAACTTTAGATGCAGCATTGTTGGTCACCCTGCAGATAGTTCACCTGTATTTTTTTAAAGCAGAACAAAACTCAGGATTTTGACTATCCCAGGTTTTGTTCCATACCCCGGGGGACATCCTGATTTGGGATGCTCCACTATGTGAAACCCCCCAGTTTGCCTGTAATAGCTTACCTTTCCCCGGTCCGTGCATACACAGACTCTTGTCCAATCAGAGCCATTTGCCGTACCTACGTAATTTGGCAAATCTGCAATTGGGAGCACAAGCCACCGCATCCCCGAAAGAGAGCACACTTCTGCCCCAGCCTATGTGAATGGCTGGGAGGGGAGCATGTGCACAAAGATGCAGGGATGTGGCTGCTTGCAGCTCTGGATTGTACCAGGGCAGAGCCGTTTCCAAATAACATGGCAAATGGCTCTGATTCGATGAGAGCCCATGCATGCACCATTGGACTGAAGAAAGGTAAGCTCTTACACTCAAGGGCATCCCAAATCTTTTAGATTCCACTGGTATTTGCTTGGTCCTACTGTACACATGTGACAACCAGGTCCCATAATCCATGTGGGGATAGTCTGGGCTGCCTTGGATCATCCACCAGGCAGAGCTAGGTATCAGGGACTTTGCACAACAGCAAGAATACAAGCTAAGAGTCCAGGGCAGATTGTGTGGATTTATGACGGGAACAGCAAGCCAGGAGCAAAGATCTGTATAGAGGAGACACTCTTCACAGTGTCCAATCCATCACACATTGAAATGCACACATTACATTGTAGTATATGCTATCTGTAAGCTATTTACAGGCGTATGACTGCTTTACAATAACAACTGATTACAATAGAAACAATAAACATAAATCAGCTGCTCCTTGGCCTTAGCAATTTACAACAATGTAACTCACACCATGGAGGTGGCAGGCTTTTCAGAATGACTGATCGTGTTTGTTATAGTCTCAGTAGGAGGGAGACATAATCCATCCCCATATTTTAACCTCCCACCCCAATAGTTGTCTCTCTGAGATCTGTCGCCTCTGTAGCATAAGGTCAGAGGTCACAAGGAAAACCAAAGTCATATCAGAAAGTTGGTTAAAGGAATATTCAAAGCCTCTGTCAAAGAGAACAGCCCACCTGAAGAAACCGGAGAACAGAATAATGGGTCACAGGAATCCAGAGGTGGGGGTATTCAAGGACACACTAGCACTTTCTGGTTGCAGATGTGTCTTCCTTTCAAAAGACAGAGGGCAGGAATTAGCACACACTGGATCTAATATGCACATTGGACCCCAAATAACCACTGGATCCGAAATATCCAAACATAGGATCTGAAATATGCATGTGCATGCAAAGATTCTAATTCTGATAAAGATTCTGATAGGGATTGATTTAACACCAGGTACACAAATTACAGGCTCTTCCCCACTGCAGCCCAATATTAGCTGGGCATGTCCCCAAGGATGAAGAACGGGGGACATGTGTCTTCCCTCACTACAGATGCTAACAGAGCAGCTGCAATAGCAGTTTCCCAGCATCAGAAAACCAGCATCTGCCAGACCAGGGTGGAGACCCCGAAGCAGTGGAGCTAAAGAGAAGATGCCTCCCTATGGGGGACAGGAAGAGAAAGACAGCAAAAGGAGTTATTTTTTATGTACTGTCTTTAACAGTTTGTAAACTGGTTCAGGGTTGACGAGGTAGTGGAAGCCTGAATAAATGTATTTGGCATTTGAAAGTACCGAATGCCAGATACTGGGGACTATACGGTCGGATGGCTTAAGAACCAGATAGAGCCCCCCACTGCGGCCCAACACTAATTTTGAATGGCCCCTTTGATTTAGCATCAGGCTACTAACTAACTCCATTGGCCTCAATTCAGTAAAATGCCATGCTTTATTTGAGAATAAGGTAAAATAAGGAGTGATTTACCTTCTTAAACGCCTAGCATGTAGTTGCCTCTACGATTGTTAAATGACAACCACATGAATTTCACATGCCTGGCGCTTTCCCCCTTTGCAGCCAAAAGAAACGCTCACCTCTGTCTGGGATCTAGACCTGGGGTCTCCTCTTCCCCAGGGGGCATCCAAACATCCCCCCTCCCGGGGTCTACAACAGGTGTACCATTCTGGCAGCTCGTCGGCTGCGGCAGGGAGGGGCCTTCTATACTGCAAGTGAGATAATGTAATCTCTCTCTACCTGTATAAAAGGCCGCTTTTAGCAACCATAGAGCTGTACGAAGGGGCACTAATTGGTGGAGGTCATGTATTGGTCAGTGGACTGCATTGCCTGGCGGTGGAATTGAGGTAAGTGGAAAAAAATGACTTTTTTGCTATGTGTGCAGAGACATAACTTGAGGGGGTGCATGGGGTGCGACCACACCGGGGCCAAGAAGCTCAGGGGGGTCCATCATTGTTGATCTTCCGCCTTATTTGTCAGATTTGTGCTCAATTGGCATCATTTAGAGAAACAAAGCCCCATTTCTCACTGCTGTTTCGGTCTTTAGTTGTCTAGCTCTATCCAATTGAGTTAAAAGATTAAAGTTTACTGTATGAGCCGTGAAAGGGCCCCAAGTTTGCACCAGGGTCCCGTCACATTTAGTTACACCACTATGTGTGTTTACATTTTACTCTTTGTGAACTGGTAATGCGGGGCTGGCCAGTCACCTGCCAGCAAGCAAAAAAAGTGAAAAATGGTCTAGCAACAAAGGGTGACAAAATCTCAAGGTAGGCTGGAAGCAAGGGAATTAAAGAAGAGGGACAAATAATTTAAAATGTTTAAAAACTACACATATGTTGGTTATTATTGCCTACAACTTTTACTGCATGAGGGTAAAAAAGATCTACTGACTGTAAAATGTACTAATGATTCTATAAAACGAATTTAATAGAGTAATGTGACAGTTCCAGCGAATGGTTTAGGTGCAAAACCTGCTCAAATGTCCTCTCTTTTTGGTGGAATAAAGTATGAAACAGTCTGATTATCATGAGATATTTTAAAGCAAACTTACTGAATGAAGTCTCCAGACTTAAATCGTATTGGGGCAGCAACACCAAACCACAATATTTCAAAAGCAGATTCAACTGAACTATAATACTACTTACATGGCCTGCTATATTCCAAAAAAAGTGCTTCAGTCCTTTGTATCACAAGCAAAACACAGCTTTTTGACAGACCCCTATGGTGACCGCCATCAGAAAGATTCTGATTTGGCATAAACATGCCTCAGATCCCATAATCAAGCCCTCTTTCATGGAAACTGCCAATTATTTCAGGACAGGGAGTGGAAAATACAATTTGAAAACCTGGATGGAAATCAAAATTAAAAGTGGTATTTAAAGGATTAAGCAATCGCTGTAGATCAGAGGCTGCACGCATAAAAGTCATTCAGCTTGGTTAAGCCGCTTGTCATTGCTTGTATGAGCGTTGGAAACCCTAAAGTGTCTTGTGGTTTATGTGCAGGATGCAAAGCGCATTTCAGTGGAAAAGGCACATGTTCTGGAGTAACACCAGAGGGGGCATGTATCGTGCCTAGCAGACAGCACTCAATGTTAAATGTTACAGTTCCTTTTCCCAGGGGAATATACTAATGCAGCTTTTCCTGCTCAGAACTCACTGCAGCTATTCATGACATAGGAACAGGGATTTCTTTCTTGTTTTGGTTCCATCTTAATGTCTTACATACTGTCTGCCTAATGTTAATGTTGAGGATAAAATCTTTATACTGCATAAATATTTACCATTAAACATGTTTTAGCACTTTATTTTAAGAAAATGTGCCAAAAGTGGCTAATCATGTTAAAGTTTGAATCTGGGTTAAAGTTCAACATTAGTTCAACCAACTCGGTTTCATTCACCCAGAACATGATTAAGTAGTTTTCACAATCTGCTGCTATATGCAACTGTCTGTACAACCAAGTCTGTACACCAAGATGTACAAGAAGGAAAATGTAAGACAGAACACTTCTGCTGGCCATGTGGCCATATCAGCAGCATTCTGTGTATAAAGAGCTCAGTTCTTTCTTCCTAGATATCTTGGTGTAAAGACGGGCAAGCTGATTCATTACTAACGCCAGGTAGCGACAGATGAGCGTCTGTAGCATGGATTTCAGAACAACCACTAGTAGTCGCTGTGCTCGGCCATGGTTCTTTGTTTCAGAGTGCCTCAGTCGCTGGCCGGCATTGATGAATATGTTGTGTGAGTCGCAGTACTATGTTGTATGGGAGCGAACGGTAGCGCCAGCACAGTGCGACCGACTCACACCACATTCATCAAAAAAACAGCCTCAAATATCGGCGGCGCTCAAAATCGGGTAGTTGTAGCCCACAGCGCCAGAGGCTGTGTGATAAAAGTCTGTTTTTGAACATGTATCCAGTAGTAGCAAAGCAAAAATCTATGGAATTACATTGTTAATACATTGTAACATGAACACTTTAATACCAGACATGTAAGGACAATTCTGCATAAAAATATTATAAAAATATTATAAATCAATGAATCAATGAATTTTCTTGCCCAGGATACATGTCAGAAATATTTGAGTTTTTATGTAAAAAGAAAATAAAAAATTGGGATCAGGAAAGGGATTTCAGGATCCTTCATAGAAATGTATGGGAGAGTGGCAGATAGCGAAAGGTAATACGTGGCGCTCTGCAAGGCTGAATGCCGGCGCTGTACGCTGAGCCTGGGATAATGATGAATCAGATGCTACATGGCTTGTTCCAGTCACTCACCAGATTTGGCTTCATAAATGTGTAATTGCGTGCCATCTCCGGCGTTCACCTGACGCTACCTGCCGCTTATAAGGCACTACCTGGCGCTATCCCTTCATGAATGAAGGCCCTTGGTGTACAGTTGCCAGTAGCAACATATTTCGGTTAATCACGTTAAAGTTTGAATCTGGGTTAAAGTTCAACATAAGTTTGTCCAACTCGGCTCCATTCAACCAGAACACGATCTGCTGCTTGTCTACTTATGCAGAATACAGTAGAAAGTAAAGAAATAAGGCAATGCCATTTTTAATGTCATTTTTTTTGAAAGTGCCAAAATGATGTCCTTAAAGTGCTGAACCTATCTATGTTTTCATTTCTTGGTGTACAGTTGCCAATAGCAACAGATATCGGTAGTGAAAACTGCAGATCAGCTCAGCAACTTAAGGGCATCCATTTGGCATATATAAATTTACATTTTCAAAAATGCCATCCTAAGTGGACTTTAAGGTACCATTTTAAGGTATTTATTTTTATTGTTTGCCAAAATGGTGTGCTCAATTGTGTTTCTTATGTTAGCAAATGAGCCATATAAGCAAATGTATGTCTCCTGTTGGCAAACAGGATGGGCAGCCTGCCGGTTCATGGACAGAGATGATATAAGAGCCTTGTAGTCCCAAAAGTAAATGGGCCTATCAGTTTCCTCTCAAAATGGAGAGACAGACAGGAAGCCTACTAGCTCCTCGAGGACTAGTAAGCATAAACCATCTTCTATCCAGGTCCAGCAGATGATGAGGGTTAATTGTCTTACAGCTCTGAGGGACTCAACGCTGGTGACCACTGGATCAGCAACTCTGCTGAATATTAGACTATCTGAAGATGGCGTTCTGTTTCTACACTAAAAGTCTCTGATGCCTGTTGGCAGCTTTAGTCTGAACATATCTGCATTTGTTTAGCAGAGAGCTGTAAAAGTATCGCCCTAAATACTGCGGTGTTATTGTGCGTGTAAATTTTATTAAGTCAGACAAGTTCTACTGCACAAACGACAAGCGGCAATTGTTTTAAACAGATAGCGCCATTTATTTTGCTGTAAAGTAAATTAGGCATGCGATTCGGAAACAGATAACGCATTTCACACTTAATCTGAGAAGTGTGTGTGTGTGCAGATTAAAGGGAACCAAAAAATGTGAAAAAATGTCTTACATGACCAAAACTGTTTAATTGTCTAAACAGTCTTTCTTTTATTGGCCATTAATTACCGACAGGCACATAATATTCAGTCTACAGCATCCTTCGTCACATTTGTAGTGAAATGGCCGAGAACTTGATGATTTATGACATTGTTATAGGATGCCAAATCTTTAACAAATTACTGCAGATGGTGCCCAGACCAGATTTTCTATACTTTTCTATATTTTGTGGTCACACAACCCCTAAGATGTCCAACAGCACATACAGTGCACAAGCAGTGGCCTTTCTGCCTTGCACTGTACAATGTAACAAGCAGAGTCATGTTCTTTCATTGCAAAAATCCAGCCAGCTGCCTGCTGTGTTACATTGTAAACAGCCACACTTTGGCTGCTATTGATCACAATTAGGGAGTAAGGACAGGGAGCCAAGCTGTCAGAAGCCAGAGAGACTAGCAGAAGCCAGGGGTGGGCTCAGCTTCCACCAGCCCCCCCGGCTGTCAGTGATAACAGGGGCAGATTGTGCAGGACACAGCGGCAGATGGCGCATGATACAGCGGCTTGGATTACTGTCAAGACTGGCGATGGAAAGTAATTGGGGGAGGGGAAATATTTTCTTGGTGTCTTTGTTACCTGGTAAGGGATCCTTGAGACCCCTATACCAGTTCACAGTGTAGGAAGGGCTGGCAAGTCACCTAACAGCAAGCGGGTGATATGCCATAACCCCCTGCCCCTTACCTGCATTCCTAAAGCCTTGGTGGATGCAAAAGAGCCCGCAACTCATGAGGGCCATGGGGGCTGGTAGCCTTTAGTCACACAATACACTCTCAACATGACAACCTTCTTTCCTTTTTAGACAGGCTGCATATCAGGACATCTGCAATCAAGGGGGCAAGATGATTTCTCTAGATAACTAGAAAATGACATTCAAATTAATCCCAAATTAGAAATTTAGAAAATTTCCCCATACACATTTTCCAATAAATATTCAAAGAAGACACTTTGGTTGCTTTAAACACATCTAGAAGAAGGTATCCTTTTTGGGACAATTCAGTTTGCTGCACATAAAAAAATTAATTTACCTGCCTACTTTACCACAGGTTACTCATCCAAATGATTCGGAGGATTCCAAACCGAGAGTTCCTTTGTTCAAATTAGGTGGGAGTGTCCAGGTTAAGCCACCCAGAAACTGAATAGGGACGACCCATCACCCAGTACCAGGAGATGCATGGACAGTCAGTCATCCACCATACAAGTCAAAATCTGCCTCCTTTACTATGGGCCATATCCAATGGTGGTGGCTGTGGTGGACAATGGAATAAGTTGTTCCACATTGTGGCAATGCTCACCCTCCCCTGTGAGGTGGTGCCAGTGCATTGGTGACTTTCTGCTCCTCCTCATCGTGCCACCACTGAGCCCTCAAATTCACCAATAGGTCATCCACCAGAGTGCGGTTGTGCTCTCTAATTTTGCTATCCCGCTCCAGTGCTGGTATGAAGGTGGTGATGTATCGGGGATGCAGCAGAGTGGCTACCCAATAATCGGCACTGGTCACTATGTAGGCAACTCTGCAGTTGTTGCGAGGGCACTGTAGCATATAGTGACTCATGTGAGCCAGGCTGTCCCGAGTCAAGAAGAAGCTGTCCCCAGTGTCAGGTGTCTCCTCCTCCTGCTCTTCCCTCCAGCCACGTTCAAAGCGATACCCCTGAGCTGTACTCTGTGACACCCTGCTGGGAAAGTCCTCCTCCCCCTCCTCTTTTTCTGAATCATCCAAAACTGTTGACTGGCTGGACAGTGGAGTACCTGGCCACAGTATGTCCACCCTGAGAGCCATGTATGCACTCCCCTGATTCCTGGGAAAATGTGCCTTCTTCCTCCTCTCCCTCCATCATAGCCTGAAAGTTTTTTCCAGCAGGAAAGGGATAGGGATCGTAGCGCTGGCAAAGGCGCCAGCAGCGCTGACCATACTGGTGGAGTACTGGAAACACTGATGTCCCTCATGGAGGCCCACTCATTGGGGGTAAAGTGCTGTTGGTCTGCATTTCTACTCACGTGGGCATTTTGGAGCTTAACTCCACTATTGCCTGCTGCTGCTCACACACCCTTTTCAGCATATACAACCTGGAATTCCACCTAGTGGGCAAGTCACAAATGGTTGGGTGAGCGGTAGCAGGGTGGTAATGCAGAAAGTGTGTGAATATGCTATGCACTTTATGTAGCAGCTGGATAATGAGCCAGGCGAGGTATGTGCGTCAACCTGCCTCAGCCCAAAGCTGCTATAAGATTTTGCCTATTGTTGCACACCACCTTGCCAGGCTTCAGGGTCAACAGCAACAGCCACTCATTTGTCTGCTCCTGAATGCTGGTCCACAGCTCCTGGGCAGTGTGGGGTCTTTTGTCCAGACAGATAAGTTTTAGCAACGCATGCTGCCGTTTCTCCATGGCAGTGCTCTAATTGGTGGTGCAGGGGCTGCGCTGACTGCTCAAGGAGGAAGCAGAGAAGAAGGAGGAGGCAACAGGGGGTCCGACTAATTTTCAGCAATCTTGGGTGGAAGAAGGATATGGGCCACAGCGCTTCCCGCCTTAGTCCCAGCCGCCACTAAATTGACCCAGTGGGCAGTTAGAGAGATGTAACATCCCTGCTGATGCATACTTGTCCACGTGCCAGTTGTAATGTGGACACTGGAACTAATGGCATTGCTCAGTGCACAAATATTATTCCACAACCTGTTGGTGCAGGAGAGAGATGGCCCAGTAAGGCTGGGAATGGTGTTTTTTGAAATAGCAGCTACCATCAGATCTTTAAAACTAACCCTTTCCACTAGGTACAACGGGAGCTTTTCAAAGACCAGCAATTTACAAATGTCTGTATTCGGGTTCAGGGCTTGTGGGTGGGATGGGCTGCTTTCTCCTCAAAGTTTGCAGTATGGAAAGCTTCCCTTGGATGGTTTAGACTGGCTTGGCGATGGTGGTGGTGCTGCTAGTACTGGAGGTGGTGGCAGTCCCAAATCCTCCTTTTGGGGGGAAACAGGTGGCCTTGTCGTCGATGAGGTGGTGGTAGCAGCCAAGTCATCCGAAGCAGCAGATGGAGCCTCAGATGTTTCTGTTTTTTAGGTGTTTCTAGCACTGCAGCTCATGCTTGGATTGCAGGTGCCTGATCATAGACAAGGTGCTGAGATTATTAGGTATTTTCCCTTGCACTAGTGGCAGTGGTACTCCTTTTGAGCTGGCCTTGATTCGGTTGGCAGTGTCAGCAAGGGGCTAACCAATGGCACACATCTTGCTCTTCTGCTGGCTGCCTGGGGCTGTGTGACCACCGCCTCTACCTCTTTACTCTGATGGTCTTCAGTCCATGTTGGCTCTAGGACCTCGTCATCCCCCCTGGCATCCTCTTCCACCCACTCCGCCCTGCTAGCTTCCCTCTCAGCCTCAACATTGCAGAAAGCTGCAGCAGTTGGCACTAGTGTTATATCGAGGGTTACATCATCATCAATGGCACTAGGGTTACTAGGGTTACATCATCATCAAGGGTGTCCAGTGATGGCCCACTGGCCACGTCCTTATTCTCCACCCAAAAGTTGTTGAGCATCAGCCTAGGTCTGTAACTGAGGCAGGGGCAGGTGGATGGCCCATGGTATCCCAGCTAGCGGTGTCATCATAGAGCATTATTGACTCCCAGAATTGTGGCTGGGGCGGCCTTGCTGATTTTCAGGGAGGTGAGGTGGAGGGCTCAGCACTCCTGGCAGACGTGGAGTGGGAGGAAGACAGCCCCATGCAACTGCAACCACTGCATGCCATATAATCTTCGACTGTCTCAACATGTTCTGGACTCACCACTCTGCCAGCAGTATTGGCTCCAAACCCTGGCATCTGCTTGTACCAGAGAAAGGTGTAGCAGGTGAGGAAGAAACATGTCCAATACACTGCTGTAACTGCAGGTGTCTAACAATTCAAAAAGCAGCAAATAAGGGACAGGGCCATGGCTGTGGTGCTGCTACTGGTAATGGAGCAGGTGCTGCAGGGACAGGTCATGTTTCATCCTTGCCTTACCAGCAGCAGCACCACAGCCACAACCCTGTTTGCTGCTTTTTGCATTGTTAGACACCTGCACTTACAGCAGCCCGTAATGGACAATTAACAAAAGAAATTAATAGGAATATGCCCCTTAAGATACTCCATTGGTATTCATGGATACAATTGGTATTAAAGAGTACTCACACACCAGTGGTTGTAGCAAGTGGTATTGAAGAGTACTGATGCCCTATCGGCTGGAGCAAGTGGTTAATAGATTATTGACATACAAGTGCCCTGAACCAGTGGACATTACACACAAAAACTTTTTTCAAGACGTCCATGAGTGTCCTGAACCAGTGAATACTTCACTAACAATTGGTGTTAAAGAGTACTGACAACCCAAGTGGTTGGAGCAAGTGGTATTAATACTGACACACCTGTGGTTTGAGCTAGTAGTATTTAAGTACTGACACACCAGTGGTTTGATCTAGTGGCAATGAAGATTACTGGCACACCTTCTCCCGGGCTCAGGAGCCGAGCACAGTTGGGCATTAAGACTTGGGATGCCCCAAGGGCACTTGAAAGTTTAAATTTGTTTTGCCAAAATGTTTTGTTCCCTGATTTGGGATGTCCCAGGGGAAGGCTAGAGCCTGGCCCTGGAATCTTCAGGGACAGCCAGGTTGGGTTTTTATTTTCTGCTTTAAATTCCAAATTAGGATGGCCAAGGAAAGTGGACTAAAACTCAGGATAGTCAAAACCATGGGTTTGGGTCCACTTTTTAAGAGGCTCAGCATGGCCTTCGGGTTTAACAGACTATTGCAATCAAGCCATAATTTGTGGAAATACTAAAAGATTCCAGGGCTAGCCAATGGTCTTCCCCTTGGGCATTCTAAATTGGGATTCCCCACTGTGTGAAACCCACTAGATCGCTGAATCACATAGTCATGGCAAATGGCTCTGATTGGTTGAGAGACCACTTTTACACCATTGGACCCGGAAGTTGGGTGGGTTTGGGCTGTCATACAATCATCCCGTGCCCATGCCTTTAATCAAATGGCTCTTATTGGGATTAATAGAAGTGCAAACTGCAAACTGCCTTATCCACAGCAGTGCACACACTCCCAACCCAGCCTATCTGAAAGGCTGGGACGGGAGCACGCTGCTTGTGCTTCCAATCAGAGCTAACTGATTGTATGACAGGCCAAACATGAGCCCTTAGCCTGAGGAGAGGTGGGTGAATACTGGCATCCCAGTTCCACTGAGGTGGCGAAGGTTTCCAGAATACTATTTGCCGTGAGCTACAGCAGTGAATGCTTTTATCACAGTGATGGGGAAAGGGAGTAATGCTAATTATCCAGCCATCGTGTGACAGAACAAACAATTCAAGATATTTGTATAGTCCTATTTGCAGTCCATTTTAGTTTTCACATGCCGATGTTAAAAATAAAAGGTGAATTGTGAGCATGATCTTGGGGTTTCACACAGTGGGGCATCCCAAATTGGGATGCCCAGGTAAATGGACTGATCACCAGGATAAGACCAGGATGGTGATGGGATGGACCTCAACATCTTGTGTGGCCCTGGAATCTTTAATACTATAAGTCTCCTGATTCTCTCTCCCGGTTTGGGATGCCCCGCTGTGTGAAACCTCCCTGAATCACCAGTATATGCTACCTGACCCCCAATCAAAAAGCCCATGCATGGGCCGAATTTTAAATACCCTACAAAGAGATAGACCAAAACCCCCAAGAGTATTTTAAAGCAGAACAAAACCCTACGCAGCCAGCCCATCTTGCCCCTAGGGCATCCCGAATTGCTGCCCAAAATTTAGTAAAAGGGCCAGCTCTGGAGTATGTTGTTGATCGCTCTACTACACATTTTCCCATGTATAGCTCTGTACACACAAAACACTGCTGCTGGGCATGTGTAGGTGTGAGCTCCCCCACCTAAGCAGCGGCCATAGCAGCAGTGTTCTGTGTGTACAGAGCTTGCTTCTCTCTTGGTGTGTTCTTGGCGTACAGACCTGGCGTACAGTTGCTAATAGCAACAAATTACAGGTAGTAAATATGTGTTTTATGGAAGCAATTTTCATTACCTACAACTAGGGAAGGGTGAACCTCCAAAGTTCGGGATTGGCAAGTTTGACCGAATTAGAATAAATGTTTGGGCATGGGGACTCAAACCCCATTAAAATCAATGGGGTGCAGTTGCAATATCTTCATCCTCTATAGTTACGCCCCTGCTTACACATGCCCAGCAGCAATTTTCTGAATGTACAGGACTCGCTTATATCGTCTTGTAGATCTTGATGTATGGTTGCTAATAGCACAGATTGCAGGTATTAAAATGTGTGTTTTATGGAAGCAGTATTTACTACCAGCAATTTATTGGTAACCATACACCAAGATCTGCAAGAAGACATAAGTGAGCCTGCTACACACAGAACACTGCTGCTATGTCCGCTGCTGAGGTGATGTTATGGAGGACATAGCCTTTACTTCGGGGACCATGTCATGCCTCCAGGCCCCACCACTTTCCCCACCAGATTCTAGAAATAAAGGTTATGGGGTGCCGCAAACCATACAGTTAGTCCCTAGTTCCAGGCTGGGCCCCCCATACACTAGAATCTGCCACTACCCATCTGTTCAAGGCAAGGGGCCAAGCCATTACACATGATTTTGACTATCCTGGGTTTTGGTCTTTGCCCCCCGGGCACCCTGATTGGGCATGCCCGATGTGTGAAACCCCCCAGATCGCCCAATCTCATTCACCCTTTGTCAGTCCTACAGCAAATGTGCAGCCTCTAGGTCAGTCAGTGTGCTCAAGTGTGCTGGCGGCCACATCCCCCGCTAACCTTTAACAGGGAGTGTACCCGCGACAGCCATTCACAAATGCCTGGTGCGTGCATGCTAAAGGGATAGCGGGGATGCAGCTGCTGCTTGCACATGCACCGTTGGACCAGAAAAGAGGGGGAGTTTTTGGGCGACCTGGGGGGTTTGACACAGTGGGACATACAGAATCAGGATGCCCCGGGAGGAGCGAGTATGCCTGCCCTGCAGTCTCATAGTCTCCATGGTGGGTTTTGGTCCACCTTAAAGTGGGTGGAGACATAAGGTCACAAATAATATCTACGTACCAAGCATAATGACATGTTGTGAAGGTATCAAAACTGTGAAGCTGATGGTAAGAATTGAATGTAGGAAGAGGCCTGGTGCCTTGCGCTTGTTCTCAGCCTACCCACAGCACTGAAACCCAACCAAACTGAAGTGGAAAGTATTTCAGCGTGTTATTGGCATTTCTATTTAGCATTACACTGAATGTCTCCACAATATGCAACAACATGTGGGAAGGTTTGGAAGATCTATATTTAGATCTGCTTTGAAACATCACATCCACCATGGGGGGCCAACATAATGTATTTAATATCAAAAGCATCCGTCCTAAGCTTAATCCACTCCCCATAAATTAATTAAAGTAAGCCAATGCCTCTTTCAAATATATTCTTGACTTGGATAAAGAAAAATCAAAGGTGCACTGGGGCCGCCGTTACAATCAGTGACAAATATTGTAAGTGAATCCGTTTTAATATTAATTTACCTGCTCTTAATTAAGCCCTATGTGATTTTGCAATGCCCTTATTGAGATGCAATCAATCTCACTTTTCATCCTCAGCAACAAAAGAAAAAGCCAAGTTCAGGCAAGCTGATCCCTTGGCAAAAAAAAAACCTCAGAGTAATTGCACATTGAGTTCTAGAAGATGAAACAATACAAGAGATTTAATCATGATAAAATGAGAGCCGTGATCTGGAACGCTATGGAACGCTATGGATCAACAACAACAAAAAATGGCCATTAAGAGGTACAGATTGTAAAAAGTGGTTAACCCCTAGGAGGATTCTTGCATGCATTAAAAGCCTCACCCCCCACACTTTATTGAATACATTGGGGGTGTGGGGGGGGGGGGTATTGTACACTACTGTGTGAATCCCAAGCTCTGTGTTTGAAATCATTTCAGTATGAAAAAGAAAGGTAGTAGTTACTGTAAACACAGACCCAATTGTTTTACCTGGCTTTGCTATGCATATCCACACAGGAACAGTGCTGTGCATAATAGTAATAAATGACAGGCTGGGAGATGTAGCTAACAGCACACTTTATGGTCGAATCAGTACCGAGCGTGAATACATTCTGGCATGGTTTTTGGTGCCTCATACGATTCAGCAAGCTCCTTGTTACATGTGTTTTTTTAAACATATATTTGCACAAGAACCCTAGAACAAGTGAGTAGTCTCATTTTAAGTTTTCATGTGTGTGAAAATCCTTGCCAATGCAAATTCAGGGATCCCAATTACCCACAGAGACTGCCTATTAACTTGGTTTTGTTGTGTTTTTTGTTTTTCTCTTTGTTTGGAGAAATGGAGCCTTTTGATTAATACCTTGCTGGCTTGTGTAAGTATACTTCCTTTTTTTCCACACTCTTTATGGGGAATGTGAGGGGAAATGCCACACTGCCTATGGTGAATAGGAGGGGGGGATTGCCACACTGCTTATGGGAGTGGGATTGCCACACTGCCGATATGGGGAATGGGGGGGAAATGCCACACTGCCTATGGGGAATGGGAGGGGGATGTCACACTGCTTATGGGAGTGGGAAGGGGGATTGCCACACTGCCTATATGGGGAATGGGGGAATGCCACACTGCCTATGGGGAATGGGGGGAATGCCCCACTGCCTATATGGGGAATGGGATGGAGGAATGCCACACTGCCTATGGGGAATGGGGGGGATGCCACACTGCCTATGGGGAATGGGGTGAATTCCACACTGCCTATATGGGGAATGGGATGGGGGAATGCCACACTGCCTATCAGAATGGAAGGGGGAATGCCACACTGCCTATGGTGAATAGAAGGCGGGTTTGCCACGCTGCTTATGGGAGTGGGAGGGGGGATTACCACACTGCCTATATGGGGAATGGGAGGGGGGAATGCCACACTGCCTATGGGAATGAGAGGGGGTAGTGCCACACTGCCTATGGGGGATGTGAGGGGGAATGCCACACTGCCTATGGGGAATGGGGGGAATGCCCCACTGCCTATATGGGGAATGGGATGGAGGAATGCCACACTGCCTATGGGGAATGGGGGGGATGCCACACTGCCTATATGGGGAATGGGATGGGGGAATGCCACACTGCCTATGGGGAATGGGGGGAATGCCACACTGCCTATGGGGAATGGGGGGAATTCCACACTGCCTATACAGCCAATGCAAATTCAGGGATCCCAATTACCCACAGAGACTGCCTATTAACTTGGTTTTGTTGTGTTTTTTGTTTTTCTCTTTGTTTGGAGAAATGGAGCCTTTTGATTAATACCTTGCTGGCTTGTGTAAGTATACTTCCTTTTTTTCCACACTCTTTATGGGGAATGTGAGGGGAAATGCCACACTGCCTATGGTGAATAGGAGGGGGGGATTGCCACACTGCTTATGGGAGTGGGATTGCCACACTGCCGATATGGGGAATGGGGGGGAATGCCACACTGCCTATGGGGAATGGGAGGGGGGATGTCACACTGCTTATAGGAGTGGGAAGGGGGATTGCCACACTGCCTATATGGGGAATGGGGGAATGCCACACAGACTATGGGGAATGGGGGGAATGCCCCACTGCCTATATGGGGAATGGGATGGAGGAATGCCACACTGCCTATGGGGAATGGGGGGGATGCCACACTGCCTATATGGGGAATGGGATGGGGGAATGCCACACTGCCTATGGGGAATGGGGGGAATGCCACACTGCCTATGGGGAATGGGGTGAATTCCACACTGCCTATATGGGGAATGGAATGGGGGAATGCCACACTGCCTATCAGAATGGAAGGGGGAATGCCACACTGCCTATGGTGACTAGGAGGGGGGTTGCCACACTGCTTATGGGAGTGGGAGGGGGGATTACCACACTGCCTATATGGGGAATGGGAGGGGGGAATGCCACACTGCCTATGGGAATGAGAGGGGGTAGTGCCACACTGCCTATGGGGGATGTGAGGGGGAATGCCACACTGCCTATGGGGAATGGGGGGAATGCCCCACTGCCTATATGGGGAATGGGATGGAGGAATGCCACACTGCCTATGGGGAATGGGGGGGATGCCACACTGCCTATATGGGGAATGGGATGGGGGAATGCCACACTGCCTATGGGGAATGGGGGGAATGCCACACTACCTATGGGGAATGGGGGGAATTCCACACTGCCTATATGGCAGGGGGGGATGCCCCACTGCCTATATGGGGAATGGGATGGAGGAATGCCACACTGCCTATGGGGAATGGGGGGGATGCCACACTGCCTATATGGGGAATGGGATGGGGGAATGCCACACTGCCTATGGGGAATGGGGGGAATGCCACACTGCCTATATGGGGAATGGGATGGGGGAATGCAACACTGCCTATATGGGGAATGGGGGGAATGCCACACTGCCTATGGGGAATGGGGGGAATTCCACACTGCCTTCATGGGGAATGGGATGGGGGAATGCCACACTGCCTATCAGAATGGAAGGGGGAATGCCACACTGCCTATGGTGAATAGGAGGGGGGGTTGCCACACTGCTTATGGGAGTGGGAGGGGGGATTACCACACTGCCTATATGGGGAATGGGAGGGGGGAATGCCACACTGCCTATGGGAATGAGAGGGGGTAGTGCCACACTGCCTATGGGGAATGCGAGGGGGGATTTCCACACTGCCTATGGGTAATGGGAGGGGGAATGCTACACTTCTTATGAGAATGGAAGGGGGGAATGCCACACTGCCTATGGGGAATGGGAGGGGGAATGCCACACTGCCCATGGGGAATGGGAGGGGGGAATGCCACACTGACTATGGGGAATGGGAGGGGGAATGCCACACTGCTTATGGGAATGGGAGGGGAATTGCCACACTGCCTATATGGGGAATAGGAGGGGGAATGCCACACTGCCTATGGGGAAAGGGAAGGGGGAATGCTACACTTCTTATGGGAATGGGAGGGGGGATTGCCGCACTGCCTATATGGGGAATGTGAGGGGGGAATGCCACACTGCCTATGGTGAATGGGAGGGGGGATTGCCACACTGCTTATTGGAATGGGAGGGGGGATTGCCACACTGCCTATATGGGGATTGGGGGGGGGGGGTGCCACACTACCTATGGGGAATGGGAGGGGGGAATGCCACCCTGCTTATGAGAATGGGAGGGGGAAACGCCACACTGCCTATATGGGGAATGGGAGGGGGGGATGCCACACTGCCTATGAGAATGGAAGGGGGGAATGCCACACTGCCTATGGGGAATGGGAGGGGGGGATGCCACACTGCCTATGGGGAATGGGAGGGGGGGAATGCCACACGGCTTACGGCAATGGGAGGGGGATTGCCACACTGCCTACATAGGGAATGGGAGGGGGGAATGCCACACTGTCTATGGTGAATGGGAGGGGGGGATTTCCCACTGCTTATGGGAATGGGAGTGGGGAATTGCCACACTGCCTATATGGGGAATGCAAGGGGGGGATGCCACACTGCCTATGGGGAATGGGAGGGGGGAATGCCACACTGATTATGATATTGGGAGGGTGAATGCCACACTGCCTATATGGGGAATGGGAGGGGGGAATGCTGCACTGCCTATGAGAATGGAAGGGGGGAATGGCACACTGCATATAGGGAATGGGGGGGAAAGCCACACTGCTTATGGAAATGAGAGGGGGGGATTTCACACTGCTTATGGTAATGGCAAGGGGGAATGCCACACTGCCTATGGGGAATGGGAGGGAGGAATGCCACGCTGCTAAATTGTTGTATTAACATTACAAATATAACAATGGGGTATATTCATGAAGGTCTAGCGCCAGGTAGTGCCTCGTAGCGGCAGGCAGCATCTGGTGAACGCTAGGCGCTGTACGCCAAACCACATTTATGAAGGCGATTCTGGTGAGTGACTCTAAAAGCGTCATGTAGCGTAAGTCATCATTAGCATATAGTGATGGTGCTCTGGCTTCCAGAGCGCCAGGTCTTACCTGTCGTTACCTGTCGCTCTCCCATACATTTCAATGGACGTTCCTTCAATTTTTTTTTTTGGTCCTCAAATAATTGTGCCACCTCTCCTGGGCTTGTAAACTAATTTTTTTTTTTTTTTTTTTAGTTTTATGCATAATTGTATTTACAGGTCTGGCACCAAAGTGTTAATGTCACAGTGTTACAACAATGTCCTTCTATGTGTTTTCACTTTGTTACAGGTGCATATGTGTTCAAAATCACACTTTAATCACACAGTGTCTGGCGCTCTATGCTACATTGACCAGATTTAGAGCGCCGACGCTATGTGTGTGTCCTTTTTTTATAAGTATGGTGTGGAGCGCCGAGTGCCAGACGCACTGAGCTGGCGCTACCTCTCGCTACCTCTAGCGCTGTACTGTTGTTAGATGTGGTTTAGCCTTGGCCGCTATTGTTCGTAACACCGCCTTGCATATGCTGCAGCAAATAGGGAAACAGTATTAATGCTTTAGAGTTAGGAGCCTATTATTACAGAAACTGAAGAACATTATGTGAAAGTTAAAACAAATGTAGAATATATATATAAAATGCTAAGCAGTGCTTACAATGGCCACCAAGAGACCCAGCTCCTCTTCCTCCTCATCATCTAAGGAACCCCCCCCCCCCCCCCCCCCCCAGAGGAAGAGGCAGCGTGTGGACCCTTGGGTCAATGGGCAAATAGTTAAGGTAAATTTTTGATTAAATGTATATATATATATATATATGCACTCTGTTGTGGCCTTCTTTCAATGTGTCATTATTTCCTGCTGCTTTGAATGTTTTATGCTTTATGTGTTGTATTAATGTAAATATTTTTTTTTTATTTCCTACTGTTATTAAAGGGGATCTCAACCCATGGGACAGATCTTAATCATCTATTTTTTAATTGCTAAATTTATAAATTAATACCCACGGGCATCCCAAATTGGTTGTTTTTTTTTTTTTTTAGCATTTTACAACCTTATGGAATTTCTATATTGTGGAATCGACAAGCCCTTTATGGCAGCTTAAAGGAGACCAACAAAAAATTTGTATTGTAAAATATGTTCCGTACAAATAAATTAGAGGGGTATAATTTAACTAACTAATACAATGTTCTTATGGTTGTTTCTGTTGTGTTTTTTCTCTATACAGATGTTTCCACGCAGACGGAACCTGTGGTTATTCTCCCCACCCCATCTCCAGGACCCTCCAGAAGCATGGGCCCAAGGCCACAGCTGTGATGGTGAGTAATGTTATTTAAGGTTGTAGACATGCATATGTATGTGTCCATGACAATGTACATATGTTAGTGGCAGGCTAGAGTTGACACTCATACATGGAGACCCCCTTTTTACATTAATCAATCAGAATTGTATCAAAGCATGCTAGCTTCCTGCCAATGCTAATGCAACTTGACCCTACCTGATGAAGGCAGCAGTTGGTTATGTGCTTTATGTGCTGATTTTCCATCCCTGCTACTATTGTAAATCTCCATTCACTATTGCTTAGATCCAAAAAATAATTTAATTTAAAAGGTCACTCTATTTAGATCATATTGCCTCAGGTATTAATGACCACTATATTAAGTACATTCTTCATGTGGTCAAGTAGGCCTTTTTTGGTTAGGTTATGTGCTTTGTGATGTTAGACTAAGGTGGTTATGTAGAATGGCTACACAGGTTCTTTTAGTTTGCCATCAATTATTCAGAAAGCTTGGCATGTTGTTCATGTTTTAAAATATTTGTAATGAATTATTGTTAAACTAACATTTTTACCAAAGATCATAGGTATATACTGTATTTGTTGAGCTGCGGTGCTTGATTGTGTCTTTCCTTTTCCACAGCTTGCACTGACGAGCATCACAGACTGTGGCAATATGTGAGGGAATCACAACACACGCTGATAGACATGCAGAACAAAAGACAGGGTGGGGGGGAAATAACTGTGTGGCTTTTATTTTTATTGGCCATGTTGGCCTTTTTGCTGTAAATAAAAATTATTTCTATTATTTAACATACCTTTGTGGTTGGTTTTTATTTAGAATAGTATTGTCTGACACACACACACACACAAAAACAAATAAGAAAAAAAAAATAAAAGAAAACAGAGAAATTAAAAAAGAAAAAAGGAAAAAAAAATAAAGAACAAAAAAAGAAATAAACAAAAATAAAATAAATGGAATATAACAGTGCGAAAGATAACATTCTAAACAATGGTGGTGTTAGAGCAGCATAGGAACGCTCAGGCGCTGCAATGAATGAGGGTGAGCGCCTCTACAGTGCCTCTACAGCGACTCACATTTATCATTGGTAAACTGATTATTACAGCATGCCGTCAGCGAATGAGATGCTGAAGTGAACACCAAATACAGCCCTGGGCATGCAAGGCTGGTTACCTCCTTGGCTATAGTAGACTTAACCCGCTTATAGGAGACTGATCCCGCTTAATGCTTCTAACAGTTGCTAACTATCAGTCCAAACAGTCCAAACCGTTACAAATGACATACAGGACCATCAGGTAAAGTGGCCATCTAATCAAATTATATCAAACAGTGTAGTGAGGAGAATCCAAAAGAGTGATGCCCATTTCTGTATATATCCCCTTTGGGAAAAACATTGAAATTTTACCTATCTTTGTAGGGGGGAATATTCTATATAAGTGTAACCCTCACGCACCTGGTACTTGGTGAGGATGGCAGGGAGCAGGTTTTTCTGGGCCTAGGGTGCTCCAAGTGTGTCTGTGGGGGTTGGGTGTTGGGGCTCTACCCCATGGGATGTTAGTACTCACTGTGCAGCTCACAAAGATGATAGACAATCCAGGAGAGTTCCTCTTTATTAACTTCAGCAGTTGACATCAAGATATAGCACAAGTTCATACATCTTTCCTGTTATATTCCCTTCTGATCGCATCCACAGCCAAAAATCAGCCAGCTGCTCTTACTCCCCTAGAAGGATTCCTAGGACTTACTACACTGGGTTCCCACCGGTGGCCACTGCTGTCGGGCTGAATCTCTATCTCATACTCTCTGACAGGAACTGGTATCACTTCTGCTCCTCAACAATTAAAGTGATATAGAACTGTGGTTTTGAACACTAGTTACAGTGTCTTTCTCTCCCTTATATAACCCCTAGCTTTCCCCTAGAACCTTCCATCACATGTTCGTCAACATGCCAAACATGTGATAGGCTGTTCCCTCACAGACCTTCCAACCAATTACTATCTTCCTGGTTGTTACTCTCTACCAAGCATCTTGCTCTGGCTATTAACTCTTTCTATCTTACCTTCTAAAACAGTCTCCATTCAAATTTATGGCCCAATGATTCTCTACATCAGTGCTGCCATCTTGAGTATAATTAAGGGTACTACAGCCACTATACACTTTCTTGGTTAGAAACCATAAAAGGGTTTAATCTTTTATTAACTGTATGTACAAGGGTTTCTTATTAACTTACTGGCATTTACATCTAGACTAGCGATGAGCGAATCAATCCGGACGAACCCGGATTCATTCCAAATTTCATGAAAAATTTTATTCTGAACGAATCCGAATTTCCCCGCGATTCGATCGATCGAAGTTTTCCTTTAAACTCCATTTATTTCAATTACAGGCATTGTAAAATGGTGGATGGACATGTCTGGACATATCCCCTGGGGCAAGTTATCATGGGAAGGTCACATGCAGCCTATCAGCAGCCAGGAGCCCCGGTGACGTCACAGCGCTATATAAAGCGGTGGCCATCTTGCTTGTGCGCATTTCAGACTTGCATTCGTGAGAGAAAGGTGGCTGCTGCAGCTAGAGAGAGAGAGAGTTAGCGATAGGTAGGGAGATTTACAGATAGGTAGGGAGATTTACAGATAGGTAAAGAGAGAGACAGATAGTTAGGGAGATTTAGAGTGGTAGACAGAGCTAGGCAAAGAGTTTTAAAACCGGAACAATCCAGCAGCATACAAGTCACATTGACAGGGTGCCTAGTGCTGGCTATGATTCATATTTCATAATTACTGGGTTACTGTTAATATATTTGGTTTGGTTTAAATACAGCTGCACACTGTTAACCCTATCTGTTAAGCAAAAGCATTTCTCATACTTGGATTAGTGTTAAAATTTTCTGTTCAGCTTAAAATATACCAGGCCACACGGGCATCTCAAGGCACATGCTATTTAACCCTATCTGTTAAGCAAAAGCATTTCTCATACTTGGATTATTGTTACTTTTTTTTCAGCTTGAAATATAGAAGTCACATTGACAGGGTGTCTAGTGCTGGCTATGATTCATATTTCATAATTACTGGGTTACTGTTAATATATTTGGTTTGGTTTAAATACAGCTGCACACTGTTAACCCTATCTGTTAAGCAAAAGCATTTCTCATACTTGGATTAGTGTTAAAATTTTCTGTTCAGCTTAAAATATACCAGGCCACACGGGCATCCCAAGGCACATGCTATTTAACCCTATCTGTTAAGCAAAAGCATTTCTCATACTTGGATTAGTGTTAAAATTTTCTGTTCAGCTTAAAATATACCAGGCCACACGTGCATCCCAAGGCACATGCTATTTAACCCTATCTGTTAAACAAAAGCATTTCTCATACTTGGATTATGTTACTTTTTGTTCAGCTTAAAATATACCAGGCCACACGGGCATCCCAAGGCACATGCTATTTAACCCTATCTGTTAAGCAAAAGCATTTCTCATACTTGGATTAGTGTCAAAAGTTTCTGTTCAGCTTAAAATATACCAGGCCACACGGGCATCCCAAGGCACATGCTATTTAACCCTATCTGTTAAGCAAAAGCATTGCTCATACTTGGATTAGTGTTAAAATTTTCTGTTCAGCTTAAAATATACCAGGCCACACGGGCATCCCAAGGCACATGCTATTTCACCCTATCTGTTAAGCAAAAGCATTGCTCATACTTGGATTAGTGTTAAAATTTTCTGTTCATCTTAAAATATACCAGGCCACATGGGCATCCCAAGAAACATGCTATTTAACCCTATCTGTTAAGCAAAAGCATTGCTCATACTTGGATTATTGTTACTTTTTGTTCAGCTTGAAATATACCAGGCCACACCGGCATCCCAAGGCACATGCTAATTAACCCTATAGGTTAAGCTAAAGCATTTCTCATACTTGGATTATTGTTACTTTTTGTTCGGCTTAAAATATACCAGGCCACACGGGCATCCCAAGGTGCATGCTATTTAACCCTATCTGTTAAGCAAAAGCATTTCTCATACTTGGATTAGTGTTAACATTTTCTGTTCAGCTTAAAATATACCAGGCCACACGGGCATCCCAAGGCACATGCTAATTAACCCTATATGTTAAGCTAAAGCATTTCTCATACTTGGATTATTGTTACTTTTTGTTCAGCTTAAAATATACCAGGCCACACGGGCATCCCAAGGCACATGCTTTTTAACCCTATCTGTTAAGCAAAAGCATTTCTCATACTTGGATTAGTGTCAAAAGTTTCTGTTCAGCTTAAAATATACCAGGCCACACGGGCATTCCAAGGCACATGCTATTTAACCCTATCTGTTAAACAAAAGCATTTCTCATACTTGGATTAGTGTCAAAAGTTTCTGTTCAGCTTAAAATATACCAGGCCACACGGGCATCCCAAGGCACATGCTATTTAACCCGATCTGTTAAACAAAAGCATTTCTCATACTTGGATTAGTGTCAAAAGTTTCTGTTCAGCTTAAAATATACCAGGCCACACGGGCATCCCAAGGCACATGCTATTTAACCCTATCTGTTAAGCAAAAGCATTGCTCATACTTGGATTAGTGTTAAAATTTTCTGTTCAGCTTAAAATATACCAGGCCACAAGGGCATCCCAAGGCACATGCTATTTTAACCCTATCTGTTAAGCAAAAGCATTTCTCATACTTGAATTATTGTTACTTTTTGGGCTCCTGCTGCCAACTCCAGTGTCTCTTTCAGCCAATGTTTGGGCTCCTGCTGCTGCTGCTTGCAACTCCAGGGAGTGACTCATCCAATTTTTGGGCTCCTGAAGCCAACTCCAGTGTGACTTTCAAGCTATGTTTGGGCTCCTGCTGCTTGCAACTCCAGGGTGTGATTCATCCAATTTTTGGGCTCCTGCTGCCAACTCCAGTGTCTCTTTCAAGCTATGTTTGGGCTGCTGCTGCTGCTGCTTGCAACTCCATGGTGTGATTCATCCAATTTTTGGGCTCCTGCTGCCAACTCCAGTGTCTCTTTCAAGCTATATTTGGGCTGCTGCTGCTGCTTGCAACTCCAGGGTGTGATTCATCCAATTTTTGGGCTCCTGCTGCTCCTGCTGCCAACATCAATGTCTCTTTGAGCCAAATCCAATGTTTGGGCTCCTGCCACTGCCAGCTCCAGGGTGTGTTTTTCAGGCAATATAGGGGCCCCTCATAGTGAATGATGCCACCTCAACTCTCTGTAATTGTGCCGCTCTGCGATTCTAATAGCGATGCCTCTGATCTGCATGTCCTAATTATTTACAGTATTATTTCAGTAACCCAGCACGCATCCTATGCGTGTTACAGCAAGGCAGAATGGTTTACAACCCTATTGAGGCTCTAGGAAGCTCAGAAATAGCCATTTTTAATAGCGAATAAATTCGGGTCAAAGCGATTTTTGTCGGAAAATTCGGTGAATCAGTCGAATCAAATTTTTCAAAAGTTTGCTCATCTCTAATCTAGACCCCTACATAAGGTTAGGCATATGAAAAAAAATAGTTTTGACAAAATAAAACTGGTATCCAAAGAAAAAAACAGCGATTTACTTAGAAGCCATTTGAGTTTGAAGAAGAAAGTTTCATGAAAAGCATGCAGAGCTTAAAATTAAGTCTTCTAAAACACTGATAAGGAAAAATGAAAGGCAATGTTAAAATGAGCCCTTAAATCTTTCACCATGCAAACATCTCCCATCATGCAATGCCTCATTACAGAGCCAGTAAACTTAAGAGGGCATGCACCATGGCAAGCATTGTTGGCTTGGTAACTTTTTGAAGTCCATGTTTCGAAAATCATCCAAGGCTGAGCATTAGCGCATTAAAGAACTGGCGCCACAAACGGAAGCCGCACTCAGCACATTGAAATGTTCTACTATACAAAGTGCACTGGTTGTGCTCCTTAGCGACTGTGGTTTCTGATGTCTGTTGTTTCTTCTATTTTTAATGGCTATGTAACAGGTTGTTCAAAGAGAAAAAGCATGGTCATTTTTAAATGTTTTTTTCAGCCCCTAAATCTGTCATGTACTGTATACAAGCTGTAAATATATTCCACCTGCACACCAGAATACTTTATAAAGTCCCTTTTATTAAATCATCCTAGTAGATACAAGACAGGGTTTTAACCCCCTGTATCTGTGCATTACCCTGTGGCATGTTTAGAGTGGTGCTACATGCTGTAGAGCTTGGAAAGGTCTGTGCATGTGCATCTATGGGTGTGTGCATATGCACGTCAGTACATGCCTGCAACTGAGGGTTTTGTGCACGTGTGCCTGCATGCATGTTTGTTGATGTGTGTGCATACACATCTGCTGCTGTATGAGTTTACGTGTGTGCAGCTGTGTGCAAATCTGGATTTGGGTGTATGTGCATGCATGCGCATTTGGGTATGTACAGTATGTACATGGATGTGCACATGAGCATCTGTGGGGTGTGCATGCGCATCCCTGGGTGTGTGCACATGCGCATTTATTGTTGAGTGTATGCATCTTCTGGGCTATCCCATCCAGGCTCTATTGCCACTCCAAAATCCTGGACACAGAAATTCAATTTAAACAATTTGACAACTGTTGCCAGCCAGTAGCTTTATCTGGGACTTATGCCACTGAAAGCCTCAGTGGCACATATCTCCCATTTAGGACCAACCCTGCTGACAGCTTACAACACATATAGTCCCAGTCTGTGACTCTGGCTGCCTGTTCTTAGTATGTGACTGTATCTGCTTGTTCATGAGTCTGCCTGTTCCTAGTCCATAACTCTGGCTGCCTTTTCCTAGTCTGTGACTCTGACTGCCTCTTCCTAGTCCTTATTGCCTACTCTCAGTTTGTAACCCAGATTACCTGTGCATCAGTTTTTGGTCTGCCCCACTGTTCCTGGTCTGCACCCTTTTTCTTGATCTGTGCCCCGGTTCCTAGTGCCTGTGTTCCTGCTCCCGTCCTGTCCCCATACCAGAAACCAGTTCTAGGTCCAACAAGCATAACTCATGAACACTGAAAATTCCTGCATGCTAGACATGACAATTAGCACAATGTTTCCCAGGGGGTCGCTCTATGCAGTTGGAGGTATTTGGTTACTTAATTTGCTTTCCAGAGACCAAAATACATCCCAAATATACTTTGAAGTAGATGGAAAACCTTTTTTGGGTCCACCACTCATCCACTGGCCCCCCTCCCCCCACCTGAGCAGCCGGGCACTGCTGCAGGCTCAATGGTGGCCTGGTTTTCGAAAAAAAAAAACAGGCTTTTCCACCACTGAAGCCACATCCTGTGGCACTTTTGAGAGAGACCATTGGCTGCATCCCTGACACATTCTTCGGAAATGCTGGGCACGGGACTGCGGACGACCAAAGAGAAGGCGGGATGCAGCTTTGGCGGAGAATGTGTCGTGGGACCCACTGTGATCGAGTAAGATCACCGGTGCCCTGGAAGGTTTTACAGAGCAGGGCATCTGGTGTAGGATGCCCCAGGGGTAGGCTCACACCCGGGCCTAGAATGTTTTAGATTCCAGGGCCAGTCACAAGGGTTTTAATCTGCTTTAATGAGAATCAGATTTGGGGGGCCCTAATGCATCCAAACTTAGCACTTTTCGACCAACACAACTAAACACTAGGCTCTAAAGGGTTATCAGAGAAAATTTGTACACTGGAGAAAACCAGATGCCTTATGATCAGTTTCACATGTTCTAACGCATATTTCTGGCGACATGAAACAGATAAAAACCCCTTGAATAAGCTTTTATTGTTCTACATGCAGATAAGTGGCATTGGTGTATTATGTTCTAAGCTAGGCAGGTGGATAGAGCCTAGATCAAATCGCTATCTGTCAACAGAAAGCTGATATGATGAAAGACAAGTAGGCTGTTATGACAGGAATGCTCTCTCTGATAGGATGTCCCTACGATGTTCAAGGTTGTATTTCTACTAACAATGGATCACGCTTAATGCAGCAGCAATACAAACACTAGAGAGGAGATAGCCTCCGACATAACAATACTGTGCGACACTAATTCAGACGGCTCATGGAAGCTGCTTCAGTCTCCATGAAATTCTTATTTGTAATATGTTTTAGTCTGATCTATTGAGTTTGGTACACTTCGAATGACGTTTCAAACATCACATTTTTACAAATACTTGTGAAAGCTTGACCATTATGGATAGAATATCATGTACAGAAACATATGGTGAAACTGAAGAAGCATTAAAAAGTTATTTTTAATGAGAACAAAAGTTCATTGTTGTGGGTGCTTTCTGCCTCCCTGTGTCTGTGGCTGTTATTTGTTGTTACATTATAATGATCAAGCGTTGTCTTTGTGCCTAACTTGCTCACCAACATGCAATCTTGGCCTGTGTTAAGACTTCCGTCTGCTCCCCTGGTATCGCATCTGCTCCCTAGACTTCAACTTAAACATCTTATATTACTTTATCTTGTGATCCTTTTGTTCTCCTGCTTGGGTTTGAAAAACATCTTTGCCTAGCTTATAACAACCAGCAACTTGGTGGTGATAGAAAGGCTTTTTAAGACCATTATCTTGTCATCAGGTACAGACACCCTTTAGCATGATCTCTCCATTGTACCAGCATGGTGGAGAGATGAGTCTTGATTTGCAGTCAGCTGTGAGTCAGCTGTAAGCTGTTTAGTAACAGAAATAGTAGTAGGCTCCTAGCTGCTCTTATCCACATTGGGATGTGCCTTTGTAACAATACATAACAGCCTCAAGCCTTACTGTTTACAATGTGATAAGCATATCAAGCCCACAAAGCTCAGATCCGTTTTCAAACAGAAATCTGTGCATGCACTCTGCGTACAGGCTGGACCCAGAATAACGTTTTTCTTTCCGCTCCCTCCATCGGCCCAGCGGAACACATGACCCTGCCATATAACAGGCAGGGCCTTATCTCTCAGCACCATCTTGCAGCGCTGATTTAGGGTGAGGTTCCTGCTGCAGCACTTTAGGGACAGATAGTCTCTATCGTTTAAATAACTGCCCTTTTCATGCCAAACTATAGTCAGGGATAGCAGCTGGAGTGAGGGCTAGAGTAGGGCTGGACTGGGGGGGGGGGGGGGGACCTACTACTGCACTAATACCACTGGTTTGTCACTACTGGGGTCTGGGTGCCCCCTTATCCCACATCGAGCTCTAAGTGCTGGGGTAATTGTGTGAACTCTTAAAGTGGACCAACACCCTGAGGTGATCGGCCCGGGAATCTATAAGATTCCCGGGCCGATCACCTCACACACCGCGGGACATCCGAGATCGGGATGTCCCGCGGGGTGTAAACCCCCGAAAAACCTTACCTCACCAGCCACTGCTTCTGCCGCCGCCGCCTCACTCGCGCTCCTCTAGACGTGTGCGCGCCCGCGCCAGCTGTCTCTGAATGGCCGGCGTGGGCGCGCACACGTCAAGAGTGACGCGCGGGAGGCGCCGACGGGCAAGCTGCTTGTCCGTCGCTGTCAATCAGCTTGTCCATCGGCTGTGAGGTAAGTTTTTTGGGGCGTTCTGGGGGGTTTCACACAGCGGGGCACCCCCGATCGGGGTGCCCCGGGGAAGTGGACCAATACTCAGGATAGTCAAAATCCTGGGTGTTAGTCCACTTTAAAGCAGACCAAGCTGTATTCACTGGGGTAATTGTGTGAACCCTTAAAGCAGACCTAGCGGTATTCACTAGGGTAATTGCGTGGACCCTTAAAGCAGACCAAGCTGTATTCACTGGGGTAATTGTATGAACCCTAAAAGCAGACCTATCTGTATTCACTGGGGTAATTTTATGAACCCTTAAAGCCGACCAAGCTGTATTCACTGGGGTAAATGTGTGAACCCTTAAAGCAGACCTAGCTGTATTCACTGGGGTGAGAGTGTCCTCTTATACCAAACCTATCTGTATTCACTGGGTAATTGTGTGAACCCTTAAAGCAGACCTATCTGTGTTCACTGGGGTGAAAGTGTCCCCTTATACCAAACCTATCTGTATTCACTGGGATGAAAGTGCCCCCTTATACTTAACCTCACTAATCACTGGGGTGAGTGTGTCGCTGTAACTGCAGGTGTCTAACAATGCAGGAAGCAGCGAATAAGGGACAGGGATGTGGCTGTGGTGTTTTTGCAGTTGCTGCTGGTAATGGAGCTGGTGAAGCAGGGAGGGGATGTCTTTCATCCTTGCCTGCTACACCTTTCTCTGGTGCAAGCAGGCTTCTGATTTTGGAGCACATTTTTTGAAGTGGTGTGAGGCCAGAACAATTTGAGGCAGATGTAATTACATGCTATCAGTTCCAAGGGATATTCTTCCACCCACTCCACTTCAGCCACGAGTGCAAAGCCCTCCACCTCACCCCCCCCCCGCATAAAATATGCAAGGCAGTCCCAGCCAGAAGTCACAGAGTCAATAATGCTGTATGATGACATGCCTGGCTGATATACCATGAGCCATCCGCTTGCCCCAGTTGCAGACCTAGGGCTTACGGATGCCCCAAAGCTTCTGTGGGAGAATAAGGACATGGCCAGTGTACCATCACAGGACAACCTTATAGATGATGATGAGACCTAAGTGCCGACTGCTGCAGCTTTCTGCAATGTTGAGGCTGAGAGGGAGGCTAGCAGGGAGAAGTGGGTGGAAGAGGATGCCAAGGAGGATGAAGAGGTGGTGGTCACACAGCCCCAGACAGCCAGCAGAAGAAGAACAAGGGTGCAAACCCTCAGCAATCAGCCCGTTGCTGCCACTGCCCCCCCCCCCACAACCAGGGGCTGAGAGCGCAAATGCAGTCTCACAGGATTTCACCAATGTGCCATTTTTTCATGCAGTCCACAACGGACAAGACAGAGGTCATTTGCAAGCTGTGCCAACAGTCGCTGAAGTGAGGGGAAATCTGCTGCTAATCATCTCTGTACTTCATGCATGACCAGGAATCTGCAAACGAAACACGAGCTGCAGTGGCAGAACTACCAGAGAAACCTGGAAACAGCTGAGTCTCAGCCTCCAGCTCTACCTCCTCAACAACAAGGCCACCTGTCTCCCCCTAAAGAGAGAATGTCGGAACTCCACCAGCTCCAGCACGAGCAGCACCTGCAGCAGCACCACCACCAAGCCAGTCCACACCATCCCAGGGAAGCGTTCAGCTCTCCATCCCGCTTTGGAGAGAAAACGGAAGTTAAGCCAATCTCACCCATGAGCCCTGGCCCTGAATGGGAGCATTTCAAAGTTGTTGGAATTTGAAATGCTCCCATTCCGTCTGGTGGAAATGGACAGTTTTAAAAATCTCATGGAGGTGACTGTCGTACAATATACTGTTCCCAGTCCACCACCCAGTATTGCAGGACCTACTACCTGTCCACACATCGCCTAGTACTGAGCAATGGGTCCTCCAAATTCAATTTTTGAGTCGTAAAATTGGGCACATGGCCAGAGCTTGCCCTTTATCCCTTGGAGAACGTATGTTGTGGGTGTCCTCACCAACAGGACCAACAACTGCCTATCCACAGACAACGGGCCATCCTTATATTCCCTCCTTGGGAGGGGGTAAAGCCCCACACTGAATAAGGGGGTGGGGGGGAATACAACACTGCCTATATGAATGGGAGGGGAGAATGCCAGAATTACTCCTCCTGTTTGTTACATTGGAGAGTGTCAGCAGTGCATGTTTTATCAAGTCCATTAGCACCATTTTATATTGCTACCGCTTTCACTTCCTTCCAAACATGATATGATTGAATGACATTTTAGGTCTTACTGTACAGACAGAAAACTTTAGAAAGGGCTTCCCAGAAAAAATGAAAAATGAAATATATGGGGCTTAGAGTAGTGGAGAATTGTTGGATTTTCCCCCACTAATTCGGACATGTGACTGGCAAAAGCTTCTTGGATCACTTGTCTCAAGCATAGCAGACTCCAGAACCTATGAATTATTAAGCACATCTAAAGTCCTCCGCTGGCTCCTCTTCTGTCGGCAGAAATAGTCAGAAAGGCCCTTAGTGTTCTGGTATGAGCAGAGGCTGGCCTCTGCTCATATACCTGGTGTGCCAGCTGGTAGGCTTGGAGAGGGGGGGCCCCACAAGTTTATTTTTATTGAATGGAAATGCAAAAAAAAAAACATGAGAAAATGTCAAATGCATAATATTTGGATGTAAACTGCAAGCTTTTAACTAAAACACTTCCCTCAAATGCATCTGGACAGGTGTGAGTGTAATCATTACAGTCAGTCATTACAGAAGGACTCAACATTACATTATAATTAGGGATGAGCGAATCGATCCGGACGAACCCGGATTCGATCCGAATTTCAGGAAAAATTCGATTCGGATCGAATCCGAATTTCCCCGCGATTCGATCGCTCGAAGTTTTCCTTTAACATCCATTCATTTACATTTACAGGCATTCTAAGATGGCGGACGGGACATGTCCAGACATGTAAGCTGGGGCAGTGTATGCTGGGACAGTCACATGCAGCCTATCAGCAGCCAGCAAGCCCGGTGACGTCACAGGCCTATTTAAGGCCGGCCATCTTGCTTTTCCTACCTCATTTCTCTATTGCATTCGTGAGAGACAGAACGCTGTGTAGCTGAGGGAGAGAGGCAGTTAGACAGGCAGGGACAGACAGGGACAGGCTGGAGACAGGCAGGAGACAGACAGGAGACAGACAGAAAGTCAGCGAAAAACAGGGAAAGGTAGAAAAATCGGAGGCTGTCACAGGGAGTTTTTTTTTTTTTTCATCCAGCCTGAGTGTTACTAGCTGGCTGACAGGCTTTGTTAGCGTTTTCAGGCTGCTTATACTAACTAACTGTGCATATATACTGAACTGATCTTAAGTCTGCTGTGAGGCATCCCATTCTGTGACTACACCAGCCTCTGTTTAAGACCATATAACAATTTGCACTTATTATAATTGAAATTAGCCTGATAAAGACACTTTTGCTGGGCATAGCACTTCTCGACCCTGCCAGGTCCACTTCTTTTTTAGGGCATCCCATTCTGTGACTACAGCAGCCTCTGTTTAACACCATATAACCATTTGCACTTATTATAATTGAAATTAGCCTGATAAAGACACTTTTGCTGGGCATAGCACTTCTCGACCCTGCCAGGTCCACTTCTTTTTTGGGGCATCCCATTCTGTGACTACAGCAGCCTCTGTTTAGGACCATATAACCATTTGCACTTATTATAATTGAAATTAGCCTGATAAAGACACTTTTGCTGGGCATAGCACTTCTCGACCCTGCCAGGTCCACTTCTTTTTTAGGGCATCCCATTCTGTGACTACAGCAGCCTCTGTTTAAGACCATATAACCATTTGCACTTATTATAATTGAAATTAGCCTGATAAAGACACTTTTGCTGGGCATAGCACTTCTGGATAGGGATGAGCGAATCGATCCGGACGAACCCGGATTCGATCCGAATTTCAGGAAAAATTCGATTCGGATCGAATCCGAATTTCCCCGCGATTCGATCGCTCGAAGTTTTCCTTTAACATCCATTCATTTACATTACAGGCATTCTAAGATGGCGGACGGGACATGTCCAGACATGTAAGCTGGGGCAGTGTATGCTGGGACAGTCACATGCAGCCTATCAGCAGCCAGCAAGCCCGGTGACGTCACAGCTGTATTTAAGGCCGGCCATCTTGCTTTCCAGCCTCATTTCTCTATTGCATTCGTGAGAGACAGAACGCTGTGTAGCTGAGGGAGAGACAGACAGTTAGACAGGCAGGGACAGACAGGGACAGGCTGGAGACAGGCAGGAGACAGACAGGAGACAGACAGAAAGTCAGCGGAAAACAGGGAAAGGAATGGAAAATCGGAGGCTGTCATTTTTTTTTTTTTTTTCATCCAGCCTGACAGCCAGGCTTTGTTAGCGTTTTCAGGCTGCTTATACTAACTAACTGTGCATATATACTGAACTGATCTTAAGTCTGCTGTGAGGCATCCCATTCTGTGACTAAAGCAGCCTCTGTTTAAGACCATATAAGCATTTGCTCTTATCATATTTGAAATTAGCCTGATAAAGACACTTTTGCTGGGCATAGTACTACTGGATCTTTTTTGGGGGGCATCCCATTCTGTGACTAAAGCAGCCTCTGTTTAAGACCATATAAGCATTTGCTCTTATCATATTTGAAATTAGCCTGATAAAGACACTTTTGCTGGGCATAGCACTACTTGTCCCTGCCATGGCATCCCATTCTGTGACTAAAGCAGCCTCTGTTTAAGACCATATAAGCATTTGCTCTTATCATATTTGAAATTAGCCTGATAAAGACACTTTTGCTGGGCATAGTACTACTGGATCTTTTTTGGGGGGCATCCCATTCTGTGACTAAAGCAGCCTCTGTTTAAGACCATATAAGCATTTGCTCTTATCATATTTGAAATTAGCCTGATAAAGACACTTTTGCTGGGCATAGTACTACTGGATCTTTTTTGGGGGGCATCCCATTCTGTGACTAAAGCAGCCTCTGTTTAAGACCATATAAGCATTTGCTCTTATCATATTTGAAATTAGCCTGATAAAGACACTTTTGCTGTGCATAGCACTACTTGTCCCTGCCATGGCATCCCATTCTGTGACTAAAGCAGCCTCTGTTTAAGACCATATAAGCATTTGCTCTTATCATATTTGAAATTAGCCTGATAAAGACACTTTTGCTGGGCATAGTACTACTGGATCTTTTTTGGGGGGCATCCCATTCTGTGACTAAAGCAGCCTCTGTTTAAGACCATATAAGCATTTGCTCTTATCATATTTGAAATTAGCCTGATAAAGACACTTTTGCTGGGCATAGTACTACTGGATCTTTTTTGGGGGGCATCCCATTCTGTGACTAAAGCAGCCTCTGTTTAAGACCATATAAGCATTTGCTCTTATCATATTTGAAATTAGCCTGATAAAGACACTTTTGCTGGGCATAGGCTTACTGCTGCCTGCCAGGTGCACTTCTGTTGAGGCATCCCATTCTGTAACATAGCATACCCCTCTTTATTTACACTAAGCAGCTCTCTTATTTACACTAAGCAGGCCTGTTGGAGGCTGAGTGTTACTGCTCACTTTTGGTGTGCATTATATTCTGTTTCATATAGACCCACCGCTGCCCGGGGGATCTTAAAATATCACCTACTACCACGCCAGTTAGACTATGTCGGGCAGACAAGTGCCTGGAAGTGAAAAGAGGAGTGGCAGAGGCCAAGATTCCGCAGGCAGAGCTCGCATCAGACTGGGGGCCAGTAGCAGCAGGAGTCACGCTGAGAGACCTAATCTGCCAGTATCTGCTAGCGGTCGGGTCTCCACCAGTAACGCATCTGCCGTGGTAGATTGGTTGACGCGCTCATCAACAACATCATCACAACTTACGTCTGAGACCCCCAGTCTAGGGTCGGTAGGTTCCTCTGACACAACCCTGAGTTGGCATGCCCCGAGAGCAGTCCCTGTCCTCCCATTGCCTCTGGCCTACGCCGTTCCCTCCCCCAGCGACGTATCCTATGCTTTGGGTTCAGCTCCACTCTTTAGTGAGGAGGACGATCAGATACAGGAGGACAGTCAGCAGCTACTGCCCAGCCAAGAAATGGAGGTGGCTTCTTTAGCTAGGCAGACAAATAGTGATGTGGACAGTGTCGTGGGTGCTGCGAGCGTTCCAGCTCCTGCGCCAGACACTGTTGACGAATCCACGAACATCAGTGACGTACAGCCACAACTCGGTGATGATGATGATGATGACGATGAAGCCGATCGCACTTGGGAGCCGGGTGATGAAGGGGCTTCATCGTCATCATCAGGAGAAGAGGGGCGCAGGTTGCCCCGGAGTCAGCAGCTGAGGCAGCAAGGTGGTAGCAGTCAGCATGGGGGCACAATTCCAAAGGCTGGAGCCGGCCGGGGCCGGGGCCGGGGTAGAGCACCTGCTGTGCGGCAGTCTACCTTATCGGGAGGTAGTGGAGCAGGGGTTCCTGGAGTTGGCAACAGCAGCAGTGAATCAGTGAGGCCAGGGGGTGGGAAAAGTAGCTACTCGGCAGTGTGGCAGTTTTTCCTGAGGCATCCGCAGGAGGGTAACATGGCCACATGCAAGATATGTAGGCAAAAGGTGAAGCGTGGCCAGGGTCCAAATGTTGGCACCACGGCCCTGCGTCAACATATGATGCGTCACCATAAAACGACCTGGGAGAACCGAGGCTCCCAAGGGGTGGTCCAGTCTGCTTCCTCACCAAGTGAGCTCCCAATTTCTGCCAGCCAAGGCTCCAGCACCTCAGCCGAAGGCAGCTGTGCGTCATACCCATCCTCTGTCGCTCCTGCTCCTCCTCCTCCTCCTCCAAGTCATGCATCCCGCCAGCAATCCATCAGCGAAGCCATGTCCAAGAGACAGCAGTATGCGCCCACTCATCCTACGGCGCAGAAGCTGAATGTGCTCCTGTCCAAGTTGCTGGTGCTGCAGTCGCTCCCTTTTCAGGTGGTGGAATCTGCACCTTTCAGAGAACTGATGGCTTGTGCCGAGCCGAGGTGGAGAGTCCCAAGCCGTCATTTCTTTGCCAAGAAGGCAGTACCAGCGCTGCACACTTTTGTTGAACAGAAGGTGGGCCAGTCCTTGAGCCTGTCGGTGTGTAGCAAAATACATGGCAGCGCCGACATCTGGAGCTGTAACTACGGTCAGGGGCAGTACATGTCGTTTACGGCCCACTGGGTGAATGTGGTCCCTTTGCAGCAGCAACTTGGACAGGTCACGCCGCTTCGGCCTCCGCGCTCTCTGCCCATTGGGCCTGTGACACCGTGCGACTCGGCCTCCTCATCCTCCGCCATCTCCTCACCCTCCACTGTAGGCTCAAGTCTCAGTGCCCCTCCAGTCTACCATGTGTGCAGGGCACGGAGGTGTCACGCAGTGCTTCACATGGTTTGTCTTGGCGAACGGAGTCACACAGGGGAGGAACTGCTTAAATGTATTCATCAGGAAATCCAAACATGGCTTACTCCGAGAAAACTTAAAATGGGAATCATGGTTACCGACAATGGGAAGAACATTTTGTCTGCGCTGCGCCAAGGAAGCCTGACCCATGCCCCCTGCATGGCTCACGTCTTCAATCTGGTTGTCAAGCGGTTTCTGAAGTGTTCCCCCCATCTGCAGGACATCCTAACAACTTCAAGGAAACTTTGCATGCACTTCAGCCACTCCTACACCGCCAAACACACCCTTCTTGAGCTACAGCGTCAGAATGGTATCCCCCAACATAGTCTGATTTGCGATGTTTCCACCCGTTGGAATTCCACCCTTCACATGTTGGACCGATTATATGAACAGAGAAAAGCCATCACGGATTTCCTGATGATCCAAGCAGATAGGGGGACTCCCCTGTGTAACTTCAATGTCAACCAGTGGCAGCTCATACGTGACACCTGCCGTTTGCTCAGGCCCTTTGAGGAAGCCACTTTATTTGTCAGTCGGCAGGATTACGGGATGAACGACGTGATTCCACTGCTTCATGTACTACAGCACATGTTGGAAACCATGGCTGGTCAGGGCACTGGAGACATGGCGTTTACATCTTACGGCCACATGAACCCCGTTGGAGCTGAACTGGAGGAGGAGGAGGAAGAGGAGGAGGAGGAGTTGCCCAGCGAAACACAGTTTAGGCTTGGCGAAATGGCTGGTTTATCTAGTCAGCGGACAGGAGAGGAGGAGCAGGAGCAGCCAGAGGAGCTAGAGGTTTTTGAGGAAGGCGAGACAGAGGACCCGGGCACACCGTGGCAGTATGCAGTGGAGATGGAGACAGGTAGTCCATCCGAGTCACTTGCGCAAATGGCACGAAGCATGCTCACATGCTTGCGTAGTGACCCCAGAATTGTTTCCATCTGTCGGCGGGATGACTTCTGGCTGTCCACCTTATTGGACCCTCGCTTCCGGCACAAAATGGGGGCATTTTTTAAACCCACCGAGAGGGAGGACAAACTCAACTACTACAAAGACATTCTACGTAGGCAGTTGGCCGATGCCTATCTGCGCCATGGTCCATACTCTCGCAGGTCTGACTCGAGGGGACCTCTGCGCTCACCTTCCACTGCCATGGCCGCTGGGGGGGTTGGCAGGAGCAGCAGCAGCAGCTCCATCAGCAGCAGCAGCCTCAGTCTTCAGTCGCTAATGAGTAGCTTTCTACACCCGCATAGTGAGGCTACTCATGAGCAGCAGGAAGACCTGGAGCAGGACCTCAACCAGCAGGTCATGTCATACTTTGACATGACCATGCCAACACACCTTGAGGATCCGCTGGACTTCTGGGCAGCCAAACTTGATTTGTGGCCGCAACTAGCAGAGTTTGCCCTGGAAAAGCTGTCCTGCCCGGCAAGTAGCGTGCCATCTGAGCGGGTGTTTAGTGCGGCGGGGGCCATAGTTACGGCGAGGAGAACTCGTCTGTCAACTAAAAATGTGGAGAGACTCACCTTTGTCAAAATGAATCAGGGATGGATCAGCCAGGATTTCCACCCACCAATGCCTGATGCATGCGACTAGATTCAGCATGGTGCCACATTTTACACTTTCCAAATGGTGCAAAACATATTTATGTCTTTAGGCCATTTTTTGGGCTCCTGCTGCTGCTGCTGCCAACTTCTGCCAACTCCAGGGTGTGATTCATCCAATTTTTGGGCTCCTGAAGCCAACTCCAGTGTATATTTGGGCTCCTGCTGCTGCTGCTGTCAACTCCTGCCAACTCCAGGGTGTGATTCATCCAATTTTTGGGCTCCTGAAGCCAACTCCAGTGTATATTTGGGCTCCTGCTGCTGCTGCTGCCAACTCCAGGGTGTGATTCATCCAATTTTTGGGCTCCTGAAGCCAACTCCAGTGTATAATTGGGCTCCTGCTGCTGCTACTGTCAACTCCTGCCAACTCCAGGGTGTGATTCATCCAATTTTTGGGCTCCTGAAGCCAACTCCAGTGTATATTTGGGCTCCTGCTGCTGCCAACTTCTGCCAACTCCAGGGTGTGATTCATCCAATTTTTGGGCTCCTGAAGCCAACTCCAGTGTATATTTGGGCTCCTGCTGCTGCTGCTGCCAACTTCTGCCAACTCCAGGGTGTGATTCATCCAATTTTTGGGCTCCTGAAGCCAACTCCAGTGTATATTTGGGCTCCTGCTGCTGCTGCTGCCAACTCCAGGGTGTGATTCATCCAATTTTTGGGCTCCTGAAGCCAACTCCAGTGTATATTTGGGCTCCTGCTGCTGCTGCTGCCAACTCCAGGGTGTGATTCATCCAATTTTTGGGCTCCTGAAGCCAACTCCAGTGTATATTTGGGCTCCTGCTGCTGCTACTGTCAACTCCTGCCAACTCCAGGGTGTGATTCATCCAATTTTTGGGCTCCTGAAGCCAACTCCAGTGTATATTTGGGCTCCTGCTGCTGCTGTCAACTCCTGCCAACTCCAGGGTGTGATTCATCCAATTTTTGGGCTCCTGAAGCCAACTCCAGTGTATATTTGGGCTCCTGCTGCTGCTGCTGCCAACTCCAGGGTGTGATTCATCCAATTTTTGGGCTCCTGAAGCCAACTCCAGTGTATAATTGGGCTCCTGCTGCTGCTACTGTCAACTCCTGCCAACTCCAGGGTGTGATTCATCCAATTTTTGGGCTCCTGAAGCCAACTCCAGTGTATATTTGGGCTCCTGCTGCTGCTGCTGCCAACTTCTGCCAACTCCAGGGTGTGATTCATCCAATTTTTGGGCTCCTGAAGCCAACTCCAGTGTATATTTGGGCTCCTGCTGCTGCTGCTGCCAACTCCAGGGTGTGATTCATCCAATTTTTGGGCTCCTGAAGCCAACTCCAGTGTATATTTGGGCTCCTGCTGCTGCTACTGTCAACTCCTGCCAACTCCAGGGTGTGATTCATCCAATTTTTGGGCTCCTGAAGCCAACTCCAGTGTATATTTGGGCTCCTGCTGCTGCTGCTGTCAACTCCTGCCAACTCCAGGGTGTGATTCATCCAATTTTTGGGCTCCTGAAGCCAACTCCAGTGTATATTCTGGCTCCTGCTGCTGCTGCTGCCAACTCCAGGGTGTGATTCATCCAATTTTTGGGCTCCTGAAGCCAACTCCAGTGTATATTTGGGCTCCTGCTGCTGCTACTGTCAACTCCTGCCAACTCCAGGGTGTGATTCATCCAATTTTTGGGCTCCTGAAGCCAACTCCAGTGTATATTTGGGCTCCTGCTGCTGCTGCTGCCAACTTCTGCCAACTCCAGGGTGTGATTCATCCAATTTTTGGGCTCCTGAAGCCAACTCCAGTGTATATTTGGGCTCCTGCTGCTGCTGCTGCCAACTCCAGGGTGTGATTCATCCAATTTTTGGGCTCCTGAAGCCAACTCCAGTGTATATTTGGGCTCCTGCTGCTGCTGCTGCCAACTCCAGGGTGTGATTCATCCAATTTTTGGGCTCCTGAAGCCAACTCCAGTGTATATTTGGGCTCCTGCTGCTGCTGCTGCCAACTCCAGGGTGTGATTCATCCAATTTTTGGGCTCCTGAAGCCAACTCCAGTGTATATTTGGGCTCCTGCTGCTGCTACTGTCAACTCCTGCCAACTCCAGGGTGTGATTCATCCAATTTTTGGGCTCCTGAAGCCAACTCCAGTGTATATTTGGGCTCCTGCTGCTGCTGCTGCCAACTTCTGCCAACTCCAGGGTGTGATTCATCCAATTTTTGGGCTCCTGAAGCCAACTCCAGTGTATATTTGGGCTCCTGCTGCTGCTGCTGCCAACTTCTGCCAACTCCAGGGTGTGATTCATCCAATTTTTGGGCTCCTGAGGCCAACTCCAGTGTATATTTGGGCTCCTGCTGCTGCTGCTGCCAACTTCTGCCAACTCCAGGGTGTGATTCATCCAATTTTTGGGCTCCTGAAGCCAACTCCAGTGTATATTTGGGCTCCTGCTGCTGCTGCTGCCAACTTCTGCCAACTCCAGGGTGTGATTCATCCAATTTTTGGGCTCCTGAGGCCAACTCCAGTGTATATTTGGGCTCCTGCTGCTGCTGCTGCCAACTTCTGCCAACTCCAGGGTGTGATTCATCCAATTTTTGGGCTCCTGCTGCTGCTGCTGCCAACTTCTGCCAACTCCAGGGTGTGATTCATCCAATTTTTGGGCTCCTGAAGCCAACTCCAGTGTATATTTGGGCTCCTGCTGCTGCTACTGTCAACTCCTGCCAACTCCAGGGTGTGATTCATCCAATTTTTGGGCTCCTGAAGCCAACTCCAGTGTATATTTGGGCTCCTGCTGCTGCTGCTCCTGTCAACTCCTGCCAACTCCAGGGTGTGATTCATCCAATTTTTGGGCTCCTGAAGCCAACTCCAGTGTATATTTGGGCTCCTGCTGCTGCTGCTGCCAACTCCAGGGTGTGATTCATCCAATTTTTGGGCTCCTGAAGCCAACTCCAGTGTATATTTGGGCTCCTGCTGCTGCTACTGTCAACTCCTGCCAACTCCAGGGTGTGATTCATCCAATTTTTGGGCTCCTGAAGCCAACTCCAGTGTATATTTGGGCTCCTGCTGCTGCTGCTGCCAACTTCTGCCAACTCCAGGGTGTGATTCATCCAATTTTTGGGCTCCTGAAGCCAACTCCAGTGTATATTTGGGCTCCTGCTGCTGCTGCTGCCAACTTCTGCCAACTCCAGGGTGTGATTCATCCAATTTTTGGGCTCCTGAGGCCAACTCCAGTGTATATTTGGGCTCCTGCTGCTGCTACTGTCAACTCCTGCCAACTCCAGGGTGTGATTCATCCAATTTTTGGGCTCCTGAAGCCAACTCCAGTGTATATTTGGGCTCCTGCTGCTGCTGCTGCCAACTTCTGCCAACTCCAGGGTGTGATTCATCCAATTTTTGGGCTCCTGAAGCCAACTCCAGTGTATATTTGGGCTCCTGCTGCTGCTGCTGCCAACTTCTGCCAACTCCAGGGTGTGATTCATCCAATTTTTGGGCTCCTGAGGCCAACTCCAGTGTATATTTGGGCTCCTGCTGCTGCTGCTGCCAACTTCTGCCAACTCCAGGGTGTGATTCATCCAATTTTTGGGCTCCTGAAGCCAACTCCAGTGTATATTTGGGCTCCTGCTGCTGCTACTGTCAACTCCTGCCAACTCCAGGGTGTGATTCATCCAATTTTTGGGCTCCTGAAGCCAACTCCAGTGTATATTTGGGCTGCTGCTGCTGCCAACTTCTGCCAACTCCAGGGTGTGATTCATCCAATTTTTGGGCTCCTGAAGCCAACTCCAGTGTATATTTGGGCTCCTGCTGCTGCTGCTGCCAACTTCTGCCAACTCCAGGGTGTGATTCATCCAATTTTTGGGCTCCTGAAGCCAACTCCAGTGTATATTTGGGCTCCTGCTGCTGCTGCTGCCAACTCCAGGGTGTGATTCATCCAATTTTTGGGCTCCTGAAGCCAACTCCAGTGTATATTTGGGCTCCTGCTGCTGCTGCTGCCAACTCCAGGGTGTGATTCATCCAATTTTTGGGCTCCTGAAGCCAACTCCAGTGTATATTTGGGCTCCTGCTGCTGCTACTGTCAACTCCTGCCAACTCCAGGGTGTGATTCATCCAATTTTTGGGCTCCTGAAGCCAACTCCAGTGTATATTTGGGCTCCTGCTGCTGCTGCTGTCAACTCCTGCCAACTCCAGGGTGTGATTCATCCAATTTTTGGGCTCCTGAAGCCAACTCCAGTGTATATTTGGGCTCCTGCTGCTGCTGCTGCCAACTCCAGGGTGTGATTCATCCAATTTTTGGGCTCCTGAAGCCAACTCCAGTGTATATTTGGGCTCCTGCTGCTGCTACTGTCAACTCCTGCCAACTCCAGGGTGTGATTCATCCAATTTTTGGGCTCCTGAAGCCAACTCCAGTGTATATTTGGGCTCCTGCTGCTGCTGCTGCCAACTCCAGGGTGTGATTCATCCAATTTTTGGGCTCCTGCTGCTGCCAACTCCAGTGTCTCTTTAAAGCAATGTTTGGGCTCCTTCTGCCCCTCATAGTGATGCCACTTCAACTCTCTGCAATTGTGCCGCTCTGCGATTCTATTAGCGATGCCTCTGATCTGCATGTGATATTTCTTCAAAGTATTATTTAACTAACCCAGCACGCATCCTGTGCGTGTTACAGCAAGGCAGAATGGTTTACAACCCTATTGAGGCTCTAGGAGGCTCAGAAATAGCTGTTTTTAATAGCGATTCGTCGCGAATTTATTCGGGTCGAAACGATTTTTGTCGGAAAATTCGGCGAATCAGTCGAATCGAATTTTTCAAAAGTTCGCTCATCTCTACTTCTGGACCCTGCCAGGTCCACTTCTTTTTGAGGGCATCCCATTCTGTGACTACAGGAGCCTCTGTTTAAGACCATATAACCATTTGCACTTATTATAATTGAAATTAGCCTGATAAAGACACTTTTGCTGGGCATAGCACTTCTGGACCCTGCCAGGTCCACTTCTTTTTTGGGGCATCCCATTCTGTGACTACAGCAGCCTCTGTTTAAGACCATATAACCATTTGCACTTATTATAATTGAAATTAGGCCTGATAAAGACACTTTTGCTGGGCATAGTACTTCTGGACCCTGCCAGGTCCACTTCTTTTTTGGGGCATCCCATTCTGTGACTACAGCAGCCTCTGTTTAAGACCATATAACCATTTGCACTTATTATAATTGAAATTAGGCCTGATAAAGACACTGTTGCTGGGCATAGTACTTCTGGACCCTGCCAGGTCCACTTCTTTTTTGGGGCATCCCATTCTGTGACTACAGCAGCCTCTGTTTAAGACCATATAACCATTTGCACTTATTATAATTGAAATTAGCCTGATAAAGACACTTTTGCTGGGCCTAGTACTTCTGGACCCTGCCAGGTCCACTTCTTTTTTGGGGCATCCCATTCTGTGACTACAGCAGCCTCTGTTTAAGACCATATAACCATTTGCACTTATTATAATTGAAATTAGCCTGATAAAGACACTTTTGCTGGGCATAGCACTTCTCGACCCTGCCAGGTCCACTTCTTTTTTGGGGCATCCCATTCTGTGACTACAGCAGCCTCTGTTTAAGACCATATAACCATTTGCACTTATTATAATTGAAATTAGGCCTGATAAAGACACTTTTGCTGGGCATAGCACTTCTCGACCTTGCCAGGTCCACTTCTTTTTTAGGGCATCCCATTCTGTGACTACAGCAGCCTCTGTTTAAGACCATATAACCATTTGCACTTATTATAATTGAAATTAGCCTGATAAAGACACTTTTGCTGGGCATAGCACTTCTCGACCCTGCCAGGTCCACTTCTTTTTTGGGGCATCCCATTCTGTGACTACAGCAGCCTCTGTTTAAGACCATATAACCATTTGCACTTATTATAATTGAAATTAGGCCTGATAAAGACACTTTTGCTGGGCATAGCACTTCTGGACCCTGCCAGGTCCACTTCTTTTTTAGGGCATCCCATTCTGTGACTACAGCAGCCTCTGTTTAACACCATATAACCATTTGCACTTATTATAATTGAAATTAGCCTGATAAAGACACTTTTGCTGGGCATAGCACTTCTCGACCCTGCCAGGTCCACTTCTTTTTTGGGGCATCCCATTCTGTGACTACAGCAGCCTCTGTTTAAGACCATATAACCATTTGCACTTATTATAATTGAAATTAGCCTGATAAAGACACTTTTGCTGGGCATAGCACTTCTCGACCCTGCCAGGTCCACTTCTTTTTTGGGGCATCCCATTCTGTGACTACAGCAGCCTCTGTTTAAGACCATATAACCATTTGCACTTATTATAATTGAAATTAGGCCTGATAAAGACACTTTTGCTGGGCATAGCACTTCTGGACCCTGCCAGGTCCACTTCTTTTTTGGGGCATCCCATTCTGTGACTACAGCAGCCTCTGTTTAAGACCATATAACCATTTGCACTTATTATAATTGAAATTAGGCCTGATAAAGACACTTTTGCTGGGCATAGTACTTCTGGACCCTGCCAGGTCCACTTCTTTTTTGGGGCATCCCATTCTGTGACTACAGCAGCCTCTGTTTAAGACCATATAACCATTTGCACTTATTATAATTGAAATTAGGCCTGATAAAGACACTTTTGCTGGGCATAGTGCTTCCGGACCCTGCCAGGTCCACTTCTTTTTTAGGGCATCCCATTCTGTGACTACAGCAGCCTCTGTTTAACACCATATAACCATTTGCACTTATTATAATTGAAATTAGCCTGATAAAGACACTTTTGCTGGGCATAGCACTTCTCGACCCTGCCAGGTCCACTTCTTTTTTAGGGCATCCCATTCTGTGACTACAGCAGCCTCTGTTTAAGACCATATAACCATTTGCACTTATTATAATTGAAATTAGGCCTGATAAAGACACTTTTGCTGGGCATAGCACTTCTGGACCCTGCCAGGTCCACTTCTTTTTTAGGGCATCCCATTCTGTGACTACAGCAGCCTCTGTTTAACACCATATAACCATTTGCACTTATTATAATTGAAATTAGCCTGATAAAGACACTTTTGCTGGGCATAGCACTTCTCGACCCTGCCAGGTCCACTTCTTTTTTAGGGCATCCCATTCTGTGACTACAGCAGCCTCTGTTTAACACCATATAACCATTTGCACTTATTATAATTGAAATTAGCCTGATAAAGACACTTTTGCTGGGCATAGCACTTCTCGACCCTGCCAGGTCCACTTCTTTTTTGGGGCATCCCATTCTGTGACTACAGCAGCCTCTGTTTAAGATCATATAACCATTTGCACTTATTATAATTGAAATTAGGCCTGATAAAGACACTTTTGCTGGGCATAGCACTTCTCGACCCTGCCAGGTCCACTTCTTTTTTGGGGCATCCAATTCTGTGACTACAGCAGCCTCTGTTTAAGACCATATAACCATTTGCACTTATTATAATTGAAATTAGGCCAATAAAGACACTTTTGCTGGGCATAGCACTTCTGGACCCTGCCAGGTCCACTTCTTTTTTAGGGCATCCCATTCTGTGACTACAGCAGCCTCTGTTTAAGACCATATAACCATTTGCACTTATTATAATTGAAATTAGCCTGATAAAGACACTTTTGCTGGGCATAGCACTTCTCGACCCTGCCAGGTCCACTTCTTTTTTAGGGCATCCCATTCTGTGACTACAGCAGCCTCTGTTTAAGACCATATAACCATTTGCACTTATTATAATTGAAATTAGCCTGATAAAGACACTTTTGCTGGGCATAGCACTTCTCGACCCTGCCAGGTCCACTTCTTTTTTGGGGCATCCCATTCTGTGACTACAGCAGCCTCTGTTTAAGACCATATAACCATTTGCACTTATTATAATTGAAATTAGGCCTGATAAAGACACTTTTGCTGGGCATAGCACTTCTGGACCCTGCCAGGTCCACTTCTTTTTTAGGGCATCCCATTCTGTGACTACAGTAGCCTCTGTTTAAGACCATATAACCATTTGCACTTATTATAATTGAAATTAGCCTGATAAAGACACTTTTGCTGGGCATAGCACTTCTCGACACTGCCAGGTCCACTTCTTTTTTGGGGCATCCCATTCTGTGACTACAGCAGCCTCTGTTTAAGACCATATAACCATTTGCACTTATTATAATTGAAATTAGGCCTGATAAAGACACTTTTGCTGTGCATAGACTTACTGCTGCCTGCCAGGTGCACTTCTGTTGGGGCATCCCATTCTGTAACATAGCATACCCCTCTTTATTTACACTAAGCAGCTCTCTTATTTACACTAAGCAGGCCTGTTGGAGGCTGAGTGTTACTGCTCACTTTTGGTGTGCATTATATTCTGTTTCATATAGACCCACCGCTGCCCGGGGGTTCTTTAAATATCACCTACTACCACGCCAGTTAGACTATGTCGGGCAGACAAGTGCCTGGAAGTGAAAAGAGGAGTGGCAGAGGCCAAGATTCCGCAGGCAGAGCTCGCATCAGACTGGGGGCCAGTAGCAGCAGGAGTCACGCTGAGAGACCTAATCTGCCAGTATCTGCTAGCGGTCGGGTCTCCACCAGTAACGCATCTGCCGTGGTAGATTGGTTGACGTGCTCATCAACAACATCATCACAACTTACGTCTGAGACCCCCAATCTAGGGTCGGTAGGTTCCTCTGACACAACCCTGAGTTGGCATGCCCCGAGAGCAGTCCCTGTCCTCCCATTGCCTCTGGCCTACGCCGTTCCCTCCCCCAGCGACGTATCCTATGCTTTGGGTTCAGCTCCACTCTTTAGTGAGGAGGACCATCAGATAGAGGACAGTCAGCAGCTACTGCCCAGCCAAGAAATGGAGGTGGCTTCTCTAGCTAGGCAGACAAATAGTGATGTGGACAGTCTCGTGGGTGCTGCGAGCGTTCCAGCTCCTGCGCCAGACACTGTTGACGAATCCACGAACATCAGTGACGTACAGCCACAACTCGGTGATGATGATGATGACGATGAAGCCGATCGCCAGGTCCACTTCTTTTTTGGGGCATCCCATTCTGTGACTACAGCAGCCTCTGTTTAAGACCATATAACCATTTGCACTTATTATAATTGAAATTAGGCCTGATAAAGACACTTTTGCTGTGCATAGACTTACTGCTGCCTGCCAGGTGCACTTCTGTTGGGGCATCCCATTCTGTAACATAGCATACCCCTCTTTATTTACACTAAGCAGCTCTCTTATTTACACTAAGCAGGCCTGTTGGAGGCTGAGTGTTACTGCTCACTTTTGGTGTGCATTATATTCTGTTTCATATAGACCCACCGCTGCCCGGGGGTTCTTTAAATATCACCTACTACCACGCCAGTTAGACTATGTCGGGCAGACAAGTGCCTGGAAGTGAAAAGAGGAGTGGCAGAGGCCAAGATTCCGCAGGCAGAGCTCGCATCAGACTGGGGGCCAGTAGCAGCAGGAGTCACGCTGAGAGACCTAATCTGCCAGTATCTGCTAGCGGTCGGGTCTCCACCAGTAACGCATCTGCCGTGGTAGATTGGTTGACGCGCTCATCAACAACATCATCACAACTTACGTCTGAGACCCCCAGTCTAGGGTCGGTAGGTTCCTCTGACACAACCCTGAGTTGGCATGCCCCGAGAGCAGTCCCTGTCCTCCCATTGCCTCTGGCCTACGCCGTTCCCTCCCCCAGCGACGTATCCTATGCTTTGGGTTCAGCTCCACTCTTTAGTGAGGAGGACCATCAGATAGAGGACAGTCAGCAGCTACTGCCCAGCCAAGAAATGGAGGTGGCTTCTCTAGCTAGGCAGACAAATAGTGATGTGGACAGTCTCGTGGGTGCTGCGAGCGTTCCAGCTCCTGCGCCAGACACTGTTGACGAATCCACGAACATCAGTGACGTACAGCCACAACTCGGTGATGATGATGATGACGATGAAGCCGGCTTCATCGTCATCATCAGGAGAAGAGGGGCGCAGGTTGCCCCGGAGTCAGCAGCTGAGGCAGCAAGGTGGTAGCAGTCAGCATGGGGGCACAATTCCAAAGGCTGGAGCCGGCCGGGGCCGGGGCCGGGGTAGAGCACCTGCTGTGCGGCAGTCTACCTTATCGGGAGGTAGTGGAGCAGGGGTTCCTGGAGTTGGCAACAGCAGCAGTGAATCAGTGAGGCCAGGGGGTGGGAAAAGTAGCTACTCGGCAGTGTGGCAGTTTTTCCTGAGGCATCCGCAGGAGGGTAACATGGCCACATGCAAGATATGTAGGCAAAAGGTGAAGCGTGGCCAGGGTCCAAATGTTGGCACCACGGCCCTGCGTCAACATATGATGCGTCACCATAAAACGACCTGGGAGAACCGAGGCTCCCAAGGGGTGGTCCAGTCTGCTTCCTCACCAAGTGAGCTCCCAATTTCTGCCAGCCAAGGCTCCAGCACCTCAGCCGAAGGCAGCTGTGCGTCATACCCATCCTCTGTCGCTCCTGCTCCTCCTCCTCCTCCTCCAAGTCATGCATCCCGCCAGCAATCCATCAGCGAAGCCATGTCCAAGAGACAGCAGTATGCGCCCACTCATCCTACGGCGCAGAAGCTGAATGTGCTCCTGTCCAAGTTGCTGGTGCTGCAGTCGCTCCCTTTTCAGGTGGTGGAATCTGCACCTTTCAGAGAACTGATGGCTTGTGCTGAGCCGAGGTGGAGAGTCCCAAGCCGTCATTTCTTTGCCAAGAAGGCAGTACCAGCGCTGCACACTTTTGTTGAACAGAAGGTGGGCCAGTCCTTGAGCCTGTCGGTGTGTAGCAAAATACATGGCAGCGCCGACATCTGGAGCTGTAACTACGGTCAGGGGCAGTACATGTCGTTTACGGCCCACTGGGTGAATGTGGTCCCTTTGCAGCAGCAGCAGCAGCAACTTGGACAGGTCACGCCGCTTCGGCCTCCGCGCTCTCTGCCCATTGGGCCTGTGACACCGTGCGACTCGGCCTCCTCATCCTCCGCCATCTCCTCACCCTCCACTATAGGCTCAAGTCTCAGTGCCCCTCCAGTCTACCATGTGTGCAGGGCACGGAGGTGTCACGCAGTGCTTCACATGGTTTGTCTTGGCGAACGGAGTCACACAGGGGAGGAACTGCTTAAATGTATTCATCAGGAAATCCAAACATGGCTTACTCCGAGAAAACTTAAAATGGGAATCATGGTTACCGACAATGGGAAGAACATTTTGTCTGCGCTGCACCAAGGAAGCCTGACCCATGCCCCCTGCATGGCTCACGTCTTCAATCTGGTTGTCAAGCGGTTTCTGAAGTGTTCCCCCCATCTGCAAGACATCCTAACAACTTCAAGGAAACTTTGCATGCACTTCAGCCACTCCTACACCACCAAACACACCCTTCTTGAGCTACAGCGTCAGAATGGTATCCCCCAACATAGTCTGATTTGCGATGTTCCCACCCGTTGGAATTCCACCCTTCACATGTTGGACCGATTATATGAACAGAGAAAAGCCATCACGGATTTCCTGATGATCCAAGCAGATAGGGGGACTCCCCTGTGTAACTTCAATGTCAACCAGTGGCAGCTCATACGTGACACCTGCCGTTTGCTCAGGCCCTTTGAGGATGCCACTTTATTTGTCAGTCGGCAGGATTACGGGATGAACGACGTGATTCCACTGCTTCATGTACTACAGCACATGTTGGAAACCATGGCTGGTCAGGGCACTGGAGACATGGCGTTTACATCTTACGGCCACATGAACCCCGTTGGAGCTGAACTGGAGGAGGAGGAGGAAGAGGAGGAGGAGGAGTTGCCCAGCGAAACACAGTTTAGGCTTGGCGAAATGGCTGGTTTATCTAGTCAGCGGACAGGAGAGGAGGAGCAGGAGCAGCCAGAGGAGCTAGAGGTTTTTGAGGAAGGCGAGACAGAGGACCCGGGCACACCGTGGCAGTATGCAGTGGAGATGGAGACAGGTAGTCCATCCGAGTCACTTGCGCAAATGGCACGAAGCATGCTCACGTGCTTGCGTAGTGACCCCAGAATTGTTTCCATCTGTCGGCGGGATGACTTCTGGCTGTCCACCTTATTGGACCCTCGCTTCCGGCACAAAATGGGGGCATTTTTTAAACCCACCGAGAGGGAGGACAAACTCAACTACTACAAAGACATTCTACGTAGGCAGTTGGCCGATGCCTATCTGCGCCATGGTCCATACTCTCGCAGGTCTGACTCGAGGGGACCTCTGTGCTCACCTTCCACTGCCATGGCCGCTGGGGGGGTTGGCAGGAGCAGCAGCAGCAGCTCCATCAGCAGCAGCAGCCTCAGTCTTCAGTCGCTAATGAGTAGCTTTCTACACCCGCATAGTGAGGCTACTCATGAGCAGCAGGAAGACCTGGAGCAGGACCTCAACCAGCAGGTCATGTCATACTTTGACATGACCATGCCAACACACCTTGAGGATCCGCTGGACTTCTGGGCAGCCAAACTTGATTTGTGGCCGCAACTAGCAGAGTTTGCTCTGGAAAAGCTGTCCTGCCCGGCAAGTAGTGTGCCATCTGAGCGGGTGTTTAGTGCGGCGGGGGCCATAGTTACGGCGAGGAGAACTCGTCTGTCAACTAAAAATGTGGAGAGACTCACCTTTGTCAAAATGAATCAGGGATAGATCAGCCAGGATTTCCACCCACCAATGCCTGATGCATGCGACTAGATTCAGCATGGTGCCACGTTTTACACTTTCCAAATGGTGCAAAACATATTTATGTCTTTAGGCCATTTTTTGGGCTCCTGCTGCTGCTGCTGCCAACTTCTGCCAACTCCAGGGTGTGATTCATCCAATTTTTGGGCTCCTGAAGCCAACTCCAGTGTATATTTGGGCTCCTGCTGCTGCTGCTGCCAACTCCAGGGTGTGATTCATCCAATTTTTGGGCTCCTGAAGCCAACCCCAGGGTCTCTTTAAAGTAATGTTTGGGCTCCTGCTGCTGCCAACTCCAGGGTGTAATTCATCCAATTTTTGGGCTCCTGAAGCCAACTCCAGTGTATATTTGGGCTCCTGCTGCTGCTGCTGCCAACTCCAGGGTGTGATTCATCCAATTGTTGGGCTCCTGAAGCCAACCCCAGGGTCTCTTTGAAATAATGTTTGGGCTCCTGCTGCTGCTGCCAACTTCTGCCAACTCCAGGGTGTTATTCATCCAATTTTTGGGCTCCTGAAGCCAACCCCAGTGTCTCTTTAAAGTGATATTTGGGCTCCTGCTGCTGCCAACTCCAGGGTGTGATTCATCCAATTTTTGGGCTCCTGAAGCCAACCCCAGTGTCTCTTTAAAGTAATATTTGGGCTCCTGCTGCTGCTGCTGCCAACTCCAGGGTGTGAATCATCCAATTTTTGGGCTCCTGAAGCCAACCCCACGGTCTCTTTAAAGTAATATTTGGGCTCCTGCTGCTGCTGCTGCTGTCAACTCCTGCCAACTCCAGGGTGTGATTCATCCAATTGTTGGGCTCCTGAAGCCAACCCCAGTGTCTCTTTAAAGTAATATTTGGGCTCCTGCTGCTGCCAACTCCAGGGTGTGAATCATCCAATTTTTGGGCTCCTGAAGCCAACCCCAGGGTCTCTTTAAAGTAATATTTGGGCTCCTGCTGCTGCTGCTGCTGCCAACTCCAGGGTGTGAATCATCGAATTTTTGGGCTCTTGAAGCCAACCCCAGGGTCTCTTTAAAGTAATATTTGGGCTCCTGCTGCTGCTGCTGCCAACTCCAGGGTGTGATTCATCCAATTTTTGGGCTCCTGAAGCCAACTCCAGTGTATATTTGGGCTCCTGCTGCTGCTGCTGCCAACTCCAGGGTGTGATTCATCCAATTTTTGGGCTCCTGAAGCCAACCCCAGGGTCTCTTTAAAGTAATATTTGGGCTCCTGCTGCTGCTGCTGCTGCTGTCAACTCCTGCCAACTCCAGGGTGTGATTCATCCAATTGTTGGGCTCCTGAAGCCAACCCCAGTGTCTCTTTAAAGTAATATTTGGGCTCCTGCTGCTGCTGCTGCCAACTCCAGGGTGTGATTCATCCAATTGTTGGGCTCCTGAAGCCAACCCCAGGGTCTCTTTAAAGTAATATTTGGGCTCCTGCTGCTGCTGCTGCTGTCAACTCCTGCCAACTCCAGGGTGTGATTCATCCAATTGTTGGGCTCCTGAAGCCAACCCCAGTGTCTCTTTAAAGTAATATTTGGGCTCCTGCTGCTGCTGCTGCCAACTCCAGGGTGTGAATCATCCAATTTTTGGGCTCCTGAAGCCAACCCCAGGGTCTATTTAAAGTAATATTTGGGCTCCTGCTGCTGCTGCTGCTGCTGCCAACTCCAGGGTGTGATTCATCCAATTTTTGGGCTCCTGAAGCCAACCCCAGTGTCTCTTTAAAGTAATATTTGGGCTCCTGCTGCTGCTGCTGCCAACTCCAGGGTGTGATTCATCCAATTTTTGGGCTCCTGAAGCCAACTCCAGTGTATATTTGGGCTCCTGCTGCTGCCAACTCCAGGGTGTGATTCATCCAATTGTTGGGCTCCTGAAGGCAACCCCAGGGTCTCTTTGAAGTAATGTTTGGGCTCCTGCTGCTGCTGCCAACTTCTGCCAACTCCAGGGTGTGATTCATCCAATTTTTGGGCTCCTGAAGCCAACCCCAGTGTCTCTTTAAAGTAATATTTGGGCTCCTGCTGCTGCTGCTGCCAACTCCAGGGTGTGAATCATCCAATTTTTGGGCTCCTGAAGCCAACCCCAGGGTCTCTTTAAAGTAATATTTGGGCTCCTGCTGCTGCTGCTGCTGTCAACTCCTGCCAACTCCAGGGTGTGTTTCATCCAATATTTGGGCTCCTGAAGCCAACCCCAGTGTCTCTTTAAAGTAATATTTGGGCTCCTGCTGCTGCTGCTGCCAACTCCAGGGTGTGAATCATCCAATTTTTGGGCTCTTGAAGCCAACCCCAGGGTCTCTTTAAAGTAATATTTGGGCTCCTGCTGCTGCTGCTGCCAACTCCAGGGTGTGATTCATCCAATTTTTGGGCTCCTGAAGCCAACTCCAGTGTATATTTGGGCTCCTGCTGCTGCTGCTGCCAACTCCAGGGTGTGATTCATCCAATTTTTGGGCTCCTGAAGCCAACCCCAGGGTCTCTTTAAAGTAATATTTGGGCTCCTGCTGCTGCTGTCAACTCCTGCCAACTCCAGGGTGTGATTCATCCAATTGTTGGGCTCCTGAAGCCAACCCCAGTGTCTCTTTAAAGTAATATTTGGGCTCCTGCTGCTGCTGCTGCTGCCAACTCCAGGGTGTGATTCATCCAAATTTTGGGCTCCTGAAGCCAACCCCAGTGTCTCTTTAAAGTAATGTTTGGGCTCCTGCTGCTGCTGCTGCCAACTCCAGGGTGTGAATCATCCAATTTTTGGGCTCCTGAAGCCAACCCCAGGGTCTCTTTAAAGTAATATTTGGGCTCCTGCTGCTGCTGCTGCTGTCAACTCCTGCCAACTCCAGGGTGTGATTCATCCAATTGTTGGGCTCCTGAAGCCAACTCCAGTGTCTCTTTAAAGTAATATTTGGGCTCCTGCTGCTGCTGCTGCCAACTCCAGGGTGTGAATCATCCAATTTTTGGGCTCCAGAAGCCAACCCCAGGGTCTCTTTAAAGTAATATTTGGGCTCCTGCTGCTGCTGCTGCCGCCAACTCCAGGGTGTGAATCATCCAATTTTTGGGCTCCTGAAACCAACCCCAGGGTCTCTTTAAAGTAATATTTGGGCTCCTGCTGCTGCTGCTGCCAACTCCAGGGTGTGATTCATCCAATTTTTGGGCTCCTGAAGCCAACTCCAGTGTATATTTGGGCTCCTGCTGCTGCTGCTGCCAACTCCAGGGTGTGATTCATCCAATTTTTGGGCTCCTGAAGCCAACTCCAGTGTATATTTGGGCTCCTGCTACTGCCAACTCCAGGGTGTGATTCATCCAATTGTTGGGCTCCTGAAGCCAACCCCAGGGTCTCTTTGAAGTAATGTTTGGGCTCCTGCTGCTGCTGCTGCCAACTTCTGCCAACTCCAGGGTGTGATTCATCCAATTTTTGGGCTCCTGAAGCCAACCCCAGTGTCTCTTTAAAGTAATATTTGGGCTCCTGCTGCTGCTGCTGCCAACTCCAGGGTGTGAATCATCCAATTTTTGGGCTCCTGAAGCCAACCCCAGGGTCTCTTTAAAGTAATATTTGGGCTCCTGCTGCTGCTGCTGCTGTCAACTCCTGCCAACTCCAGGGTGTGTTTCATCCAATTGTTGGGCTCCTGAAGCCAACCCCAGTGTCTCTTTAAAGTAATATTTGGGCTCCTGCTGCTGCTGCTGCCAACTCCAGGGTGTGAATCATCCAATTTTTGGGCTCCTGAAGCCAACCCCAGGGTCTCTTTAAAGTAATATTTGGGCTCCTGCTGCTGCTGCTGCTGCTGCCAACTCCAGGGTGTGAATCATCCAATTTTTGGGCTCTTGAAGCCAACCCCAGGGTCTCTTTAAAGTAATATTTGGGCTCCTGCTGCTGCTGCTGCTGCCAACTCCAGGGTGTGATTCATCCAATTTTTGAGCTCCTGAAGCCAACTCCAGTGTATATTTGGGCTCCTGCTGCTGCTGCTGCCAACTCCAGGGTGTGATTCATCCAATTTTTGGGCTCCTGAAGCCAACCCCAGGGTCTCTTTAAAGTAATATTTTGCTCCTGCTGCTGCTGCTGCTGTCAACTCCTGCCAACTCCAGGGTGTGATTCATCCAATTGTTGGGCTCCTGAAGCCAACCCCAGTGTCTCTTTAAAGTAATATTTGGGCTCCTGCTGCTGCTGCTGCCGCCGACTCCAGGTTGTGAATCATCCAATTTTTGGGCTCCTGAAGCCAACCCCAGGGTCTCTTTAAAGTAATATTTGGGCTCCTGCTGCTGCTGCTGCCAACTCCAGGGTGTGATTCATCCAATTTTTGGGCTCCTGAAGCCAACCCCAGTGTCTCTTTAAAGTAATGTTTGGGCTCCTGCTGCTGCTGCTGCCAACTCCAGGGTGTGAATCATCCAATTTTTGGGCTCCTGAAGCCAACCCCAGGGTCTCTTTAAAGTAATATTTGGGCTCCTGCTGCTGCTGCTGCTGTCAACTCCTGCCAACTCCAGGGTGTGATTCATCCAATTGTTGGGCTCCTGAAGCCAACCCCAGTGTCTCTTTAAAGTAATATTTGGGCTCCTGCTGCTGCCAACTCCAGGGTGTGAATCATCCAATTTTTGGGCTCCTGAAGCCAACCCCAGGGTCTCTTTAAAGTAATATTTGGGCTCCTGCTGCTGCTGCTGCCGCCAACTCCAGGGTGTGAATCATCCAATTTTTGGGCTCCTGAAGCCAACTCCAGTGTATATTTGGGCTCCTGCTGCTGCTGCTGCCAACTCCAGGGTGTGATTCATCCAATTTTTGGGCTCCTGAAGCCAACTCCAGTGTATATTTGGGCTACTGCTGCTGCTGCTGCCAACTCCAGGGTGTGATTCATCCAATTTTTGGGCTCCTGAAGCCAACCCCAGTGTCTCTTTAAAGTAATATTTGGGCTCCTGCTGCTGCTGCTGCCAACTTCTGCCAACTCCAGGGTGTGATTCATCCAATTTTTGGGCTCCTGAAGCCAACCCCAGTGTCTCTTTAAAGTAATGTTTGGGCTCCTGCTGCTGCTGCTGCCAACTCCAGGGTGTGATTCATCCAATTTTTGGGCTCCTGAAGCCAACTCCAGTGTATATTTGGGCTCCTGCTGCTGCTGCCAACTCCAGGGTGTGATTCATCCAATTTTTGTGCTCCTGAAGCCAACTCCAGTGTATATTTGGGCTCCTGCTGCTGCTGCTGCCAACTCCAGGGTGTGATTCATCCAATTTTTGGGCTCCTGAAGCCAACCCCAGTGTCTCTTTAAAGTAATATTTGGGCTCCTGCTGCTGCTGCCAACTCCAGGGTGTGATTCATCCAATTTTTGGGCTCCTGAAGCCAACTCCAGTGTATATTTGGGCTCCTGCTGCTGCCAACTCCAGGGTGTGATTCATCCAATTTTTGGGCTCCTGAAGCCAACCCCAGTGTCTCTTTAAAGTAATATTTGGGCTCCTGCTGCTGCTGCTGCCAACTCCAGGGTGTGATTCATCCAATTTTTGTGCTCCTGAAGCCAACTCCAGTGTATATTTGGGCTCCTGCTGCTGCTGCTGCCAACTCCAGGGTGTGATTCATCCAATTTTTGGGCTCCTGAAGCCAACCCCAGTGTCTCTTTAAAGTAATATTTGGGCTCCTGCTGCTGCCAACTCCAGGGTGTGATTCATCCAATTTTTGGGCTCCTGAAGCCAACCCCAGTGTCTCTTTAAAGTAATGTTTGGGCTCCTGCTGCTGCCAACTTCTGCCAACTCCAGGGTGTGATTCATCCAATTTTTGGGCTCCTGAAGCCAACCCCAGTGTCTCTTTAAAGTAATGTTTGGGCTCCTGCTGCTGCTGCTGCCAACTCCAGGGTGTGAATCATCCAATTTTTGGGCTCCTGAAGCCAACCCCAGGGTCTCTTTAAAGTAATATTTGGGCTCCTGCTGCTGCTGCTGCTGCCAACTCCAGGGTGTGAATCATCCAATTTTTGGGCTCCTGAAGCCAACCCCAGGGTCTCTTTAAAGTAATATTTGGGCTCCTGCTGCTGCTGCTGCCAACTCCAGGGTGTGATTCATCCAATTTTTGGGCTCCTGAAGCCAACTCCAGTGTCTCTTTAAAGTAATATTTGGGCTCCTGCTGCTGCTGCTGCCGCCAACTCCAGGGTGTGAATCATCCAATTTTTGGGCTCCTGAAGCCAACCCCAGGGTCTCTTTAAAGTAATATTTGGGCTCCTGCTGCTGCTGCTGCTGCCAACTCCAGGGTGTGATTCATCCAATTTTTGGGCTCCTGAAGCCAACCCCAGGGTCTCTTTAAAGTAATATTTGGGCTCCTGCTGCTGCTGCTGCTGCCAACTCCAGGGTGTGATTCATCCAATTTTTGGGCTCCTGAAGCCAACCCCAGGGTCTCTTTAAAGTAATATTTGGGCTCCTGCTGCTGCTCCTGCTGTCAACTCCTGCCAACTCCAGGGTGTTATCCATCCAATTGTTGGGCTCCTGAAGCCAACCCCAGTGTCTCTTTAAAGTAATATTTGGGCTCCTGCTGCTGCTGCTGCCGCCAACTCCAGGGTGTGCATCATCCAATTTTTGGGCTCCTGAAGCCAACCCCAGGGTCTCTTTAAAGTAATATTTGGGCTCCTGCTGCTGCTGCTGCTGCCAACTCCAGGGTGTGATTCATCCAATTTTTGGGCTCCTGAAGCCAACCCCAGGGTCTCTTTAACGTAATATTTGGGCTCCTGCTGCTGCTGCCAGCTCCAGGGTGTGATTCATCCAATTTTCGGGCTCCTGAAGCCAACCCCAGGGTCTCTTTAAAGTAATATTTGGGCTCCTGCTGCTGCTGCTGCTGTCAACTCCTGCCAACTCCAGGGTGTGATCCATCCAATTGTTGGGCTCCTGAAGCCAACCCCAGTGTCTCTTTAAAGTAATATTTGGGCTCCTGCTGCTGCTGCTGCCGCCAACTCCAGGGTGTGAATCATCCAATTTTTGGGCTCCTGAAGCCAACCCCAGGGTCTCTTTAAAGTAATATTTGGGCTCCTGCTGCTGCTGCTGCTGCCAACTCCAGGGTGTGATTCATCCAATTTTTGGGCTCCTGAAGCCAACCCCAGTGTCTCTTTAAAGTAATATTTGGGCTCCTGCTGCTGCTGCTGCCGCCAACTCCAGGGTGTGATTCATCCAATTTTTGGGCTCCTGAAGCCAACCCCAGTGTCTCTTTAAAGTAATATTTGGGCTCCTGCTGCTGCTGCTGCCAACTCCAGGGTGTGATTCATCCAATGTTTGGGCTCCTGAAGCCAACTCCAGTGTATATTTGGGCTCCTGCTGCTGCTGCTGCCAACTCCAGGGTGTGATTCATCCAATTTTTGTGCTCCTGAAGCCAACTCCAGTGTATATTTGGGCTCCTGCTGCTGCTGCCAACTCCAGGGTGTGATTCATCCAATTTTTGGGCTCCTGAAGCCAACTCCAGTGTATATGTGGGCTCCTGCTGCTGCTGCTGCCAACTCCAGGGTGTGATTCATCCAATTTTTGTGCTCCTGAAGCCAACTCCAGTGTATATTTGGGCTCCTGCTGCTGCTGCTGCCAACTCCAAGGTGTGATTCATCCAATTTTTGGGCTCCTGAAGCCAACCCCAGTGTCTCTTTAAAGTAATATTTGGGCTCCTGCTGCTGCTGCTGCCAACTTCTGCCAACTCCAGGGTATGATTTATCCAATTTTTGGGCTCCTGAAGCCAACCCCAGTGTCTCTTTAAAGTAATGTTTGGGCTCCTGCTGCTGCTGCTGCCAACTCCAGGGTGTGATTCATCCAATTTTTGGGCTCCTGAAGCCAACTCCAGTGTATATTTGGCTCCTGCTGCTGCTGCTGCCAACTCCAGGGTGTGAATCATCCAATTTTTGGGCTCCTGAAGCCAACTCCAGTGTATATTTGGGCTCCTGCTGCTGCTGCTGCCAACTCCAGGGTGTGATTCATCCAATTTTTGGGCTCCTGAAGCCAACCCCAGTGTCTCTTTAAAGTAATATTTGGGCTCCTGCTGCTGCTGCTGCCAACTCCAGGGTGTGATTCATCCAATTTTTGGGCTCCTGAAGCCAACCCCAGTGTATATTTGGGCTCCTGCTGCTGCTGCCAACTCCAGGGTGTGATTCATCCAATTTTTGGGCTCCTGAAGCCAACCCCAGTGTCTCTTTAAAGTAATATTTGGGCTCCTGCTGCTGCTGCCAACTCCAGGGTGTGATTCATCCAATTTTTGGGCTCCTGAAGCCAACTCCAGTGTATATTTGGGCTCCTGCTGCTGCTGCTGCTGCCAACTCCAGGGTGTGATTCATCCAATTTTTGGGCTCCTAAAGCCAACCCCAGTGTCTCTTTAAAGTAATATTTTGGCTCCTGCTGCTGCCAACTCCAGGCTGTGATTCATCCAATTTTTGGGCTCCTGAAGCCAACCCCAGTGTCTCTTTAAAGTAATGTTGGGGCTCCTGCTGCTGCTGCTGCCAACTCCAGGGTGTGATTCATCCAATTTTTGGGCTCCTGAAGCCAACCCCAGTGTATATTTGGGCTCCTGCTGCTGCTGCTGCCAACTCCAGGGTGTGAATCATCCAATTTTTGGGCTCCTGAAGCCAACCCCAGTGTCTCTTTAAAGTAATATTTGGGCTCCTGCTGCTGCTGCTGCCAACTCCAGGGTGTGATTCATCCAATTTTTGGGCTCCTGAAGCCAACTCCAGTGTATATTTGGGCTCCTGCTGCTGCTGCTGCCAACTCCAGGGTGTGATTCATCCAATTGTTGGGCTCCTGAAGCCAACCCCAGTGTCTCTTTAAAGTAATATTTGGGCTCCTGCTGCTGCTGCTGCCAACTCCAGGGTGTGATTCATCCAATTTTTGGGCTCCTGAAGCCAACTCCAGTGTATATTTGGGCTCCTGCTGCTGCTGCTGCCAACTCCAGGGTGTGATTCATCCAATTTTTGGGCTCCTGAAGCCAACCCCAGTGTCTCTTTCAGCCAATGTTTGGGCTCCTGCTGCTGCTGCTGCCAACTCCAGGGTGTGATTCATCCAATTTTTGGGCTCCTGAAGCCAACCCCAGGGTCTCTTTAAAGTAATATTTGGGCTCCTGCTGCTGCTGCTGCCAACTTCTGCCAACTCCAGGGTGTGATTCATCCAATTTTTGGGCTCCTGAAGCCAACTCCAGTGTATATTTGGGCTCCTGCTGCTGCTGCTGCCAACTCCAGGGTGTGATTCATCCAATTTTTGGGCTCCTGAAGCCAACCCCAGTGTCTCTTTAAAGTAATGTTTGGGCTCCTGCTGCTGCTGCCAACTCCAGGGTGTGATTCATCCAATTTTTGGGCTCCTGCTGCTGCCAACTCCAGTGTCTCTTTAAAGCAATGTTTGGGCTCCTGCCCCTCATAGTGATGCCACTTCAACTCTCTTGAATTCAATTGTGCCGCTCTGCGATTCTATTAGCGATGCCTCTGATCTGCATGTGATATTTCTTCAAAGTATTATTTAACTAACCCAGCACGCATCCTGTGCGTGTTACAGCAAGGCAGAATGGTTTACAACCCTATTGAGGCTCTAGGAGGCTCAGAAATAGCCGTTTTTAATAGCGATTCGTCGCGAATTTATTCGGGTCGAACCGATTTTTGTCGGAAAATTCGGCGAATCAGTCGAATCGAATTTTTCAAAAGTTCGCTCATCTCTAATTATAATAGAATAGACTAGAAGACATTTCATGAAAGAGAATCACAAGCTGGCGTATAGCTAGCTATGCGAATGTGGGTAGACGTGTTACATGGTCAGAAACAGAGGACTTTTTGCACCCGGTGCTAATTCAAGACTTCATTTTAGAACCAAGTACAAAAAAGCTCTTTTTGTAAGGGATCAATGATCTTCTTGGGGTTGCTTGCCAAGGCCCCTCTAGCCTCTCTAAGCTTAATAGGCTCAAAGGAGTTGTCTGGGGAGCTCAGTCGTCGGGTAACAGCGTATCAGGTTTGTTGCCTTTGACATAATACCTATTCTTAATCCACTTATCTGGACTTCTCTGCTTTCCATGCTAAAGCTACCATTGCACTGTGTACTACAACTGCACCAGGGCCCCATTGCATTGAGTTACACCACCCCTACCCAGGGTTTAATTTAGCACCAGTAAGAAGTGCACTTCTATTTCATTTTTCACACACTTTTTGCACCTGGTGTGGAACCAACCTACTTGTCGAGCTATGAGAAAAGCCAGGGGAGGACACATCTGTACGAACAGCACATTGTCTTTGACTTTAAAGGCAGTGCTGCCGACCAGATATATGGACCCTTCTATCCTGTGTTCAGCTATCCTTCTTCCAGATTATCCAGTTTGCCCTTTTTGCAGTCATAATAGAGCTCACAGGTGATATCTGTATAGTCTAATTTCTTATGGTGTTGCGCTTGTTTCATGGAGATGATGCATCTGAGGGCCACAGGTCAAGGGCAAACTAAGGAACAGGAACTGGCTGAAGAAGTGCGGCAGCCTTACAATACAGTCAGCTTCATGCTTTTACCGAAGGCGGCTTTTGAACTAGCTGCCTTCAATCATCTGAGATGCAGAAGCCCACAGGTATTCCTCATTGCTAGGCAAAGGGCATGCTGAGGTGGCATGGCAGGTGGCAGACAAGGGAGTGATCCCCTTGTAAGATGCCTCCTGCTTTCACCACAAAATGGTACCACTCACAGTTGCACCACTCAGAGAACAGCACAAGAGCAGCCGACAAGCAAGTACTGCGCCATGGCACCAGGTCCTTCGAAGCATCTGAACTACAGCAAGGGCAGCCCACACTCCAGAACTGCAGTGAAAGCACCTCCTACCACCCCTCTATGATCCTGACCTCTAGAAATCTATAGACTGCACCAGGGCAGGCTCCACGTTTGTGGGGGCCCTTGGGAAAGAGAGTCTTATTGGGCACCAAAGTAGTGTGTCACATGATGTCCCCTTTTTCAGCTCCATTGCCACAAATGCTCATCTTCTGCTGCTGATCGCCCTCCAGTCCTTTTTGCCTTCCCTATAGCCACCACCATCAATCGTCCTCTAGTCCTTATGGCCTTCCCTATAGCCACCAATCATCCTCTAGTCCTTATTGCCTTCCCTATAGCCACTAATTGTCCTCTAGTCCTTGTTGCATTCTCTACTGCCATCAAGCACCCTTCAGCCCTTACTGCTTGCTCCACTGCCACTAAAGGTTTCATCATTGCTATCAGTTGTCACCTGGTTCTCGCCCCCTTCTGAGCTTCCATCAATTGCCCTCCATCCCATGCCACCTTCTCCAATGTTGCTGATCATCTCCTGTTTCTGAGGCCAGCCATGAGCAGGTCTGCACACAATACCCTGCATTTGATTGTTCGGGTCTACTGTAAAAAAAATACCATGGCCAAGTCTGAGGCTGAGTGGGTCCGTGAAGATGCCAGGGGCCCTGGCAATTGCCCAGGTTTCCCCTGTGCTGGCGCCGGCCCTGCACCATACCAAATAGGTTGCCAGCGGTCACATGGAAAAAAGAGGAAACAGGGGGGAAATTCTTTTCAGACCACTTTAAGGTGGAGCCCACTAGAACTGGGGCAGCATATGTCTCTGCTTAAAATTGAGAAAATGTAGTTTAATTGTTTAACATTCTGTGCCTCCTTTATATCCTGAATTCTGCTGTTCCAGATAGGTTTCAGACAATACAATGCGAGTAACAATAACTCAGTTACCACAGTAAACTACAAAGTGGCGGATTACTGAATCAGCATATGCCCTTTTCTCTTTCCGACAATTTTGAGAAACTTCTTTTCTTTCAGACAGCCAACATTGCTGTATGGTGTGGCTCTCCTGACAAATCTTCCCAATTATTCCACTACATTAACTCAATCTCCGCATTGTGGTATGTGGAGAAAATAAAGAGATCTCGCAATATCACCAGCCTAACGGAGGAAACACAATAACACTCATTTATTTTATAATGAAGAGCGTAAAAAAAAAAAAACACAAAGGCGAAGGTATGCACAGTGCCAGACTGGTGATGAAATGGGATTTTTTTTTCCTTACAAAAAAAAAAAAATTCCAACCGCTTATGAAAACTGAATTCTTATACAAGAACAAATGAATGGTGCAGATAACTAAATGGAAACAAACTGTCAGTTCATTCATTATGAAACAATAGTCTGGAAATTATAATAACCTTTTCTGAATATGTAATACATGTGCTATTTGTGTATCTCAAGAAGGAGGTGGAGGCCCAGATAGATCACATGCCCTTAAAGGCTAAGTCCACTTTCGATGAAATTTTTGAAAGTGTATATTTATTTGTATTTATTTGTGCCAAAAGTATGTCCTCAAGGTGCTGAGCTTATCTAGTATTGTTTTGTTTCCTATTTTAGGAAGGATAGTAGCTAGTGGAAACCGCTTCCATAAAACACACATTTTCTAACATAAGAAAGAGTAAAAAACAAAAAATACTAAGGGGTTTATTCATGAAGCACTAGCACCGGCGCTCTAGCTTCCAGAGCGACAGGAACGAAAATATTTTGATTTTTTTTACAATTTTATGCAGAATTGCTCTCACAGGTCTGCAACTAAAGTGTTAATGTCACAGTTGTTTTTTCGCTTAGTTACTGGTGTAAATGTGTACAAAAAATCACTTCAATACCACAGTGTCTGGCACTCTATGCTACAGTGAAACAAATTTGACTGCTGATGCCGTGTGAGTCTGATTTTTTGTTGAATATGGTGGGTAGCGCCGAGTGCCAGACGCTCTGAGCAGTCGCTACCTCTCGCTACCCTTCTTGCTGTACTGTTGATAGATGGGATGTATGGTTGGCTGCTATTGTGTTGAACACCGCCTTTAGTACACTGTGATAAATACACAAACAGTATGAATATGAGCCTATTATTACAGTAACTTAAATATATTAGGTTAATTTTATATATAAGCATATGTCTTTTTTTTTTGGCTAATTTTGCTTTTAAGTTGTAGTCTAATGTTAGATATTGTGTTTGTGCGTTCCATAGTGTAAAAAAATCATGTATTGTGCGTTTCATAGGGTTCATACCTTGCGAGGGGGTTAAAAGTTTTGCTTTCGGTTTCGTTTTGTGCACTTCCGGTTTTAGTAGGCGAAGCAATGGCTCCTCGCAGGCCGGCCAGACCTCTCCCCAGCTCCTCTTCCTCATCATCCTCTGAGACCCCACCCCCCTGAGGAAGAGGCAGTAAGTTGACGCTCGGGTGAACGGGCAGATAGTGAAGGTAAGTGTTTTTATGACATGTATGCCCATGCATCATATAATATGTTGTGGCCTTCTTTCCATGTGTTATTTTTACCTGCTAATTTAAATGTTTTATGCTTAAGTTAGGTAATTTCATTATTGTTATATTTATATTAGTTATTTTTTTATATATATAAATATATATATATATATATATTTTTTTTTTTTTTTTTTTTAATTTTACATTTTTTAGGGATATTTATTTATATATATATAGAGAGAGAGAGAGAGAGAGAGAGAGAGAGAAAATGAACAAGCCCTTTGTGGCAGTTTAAAGGACAACAACAAATATTTGTTGTGCTCCCAGATATTATATTTTCTTAATTAAATTATGTTCATGTAATATCAAATTTTTTTGTTTTTTTTGTGTTTTTCTACATCTAGGACTTCTGTGCCATGGAGTACGACTATGCCCAGAGTGCCAAGAGCAGAATTGTGGAGGAGGTTAGGGCCACCATGTCCCGGCACTTCGACACCATTTTGAAGGAAAAATCAATTATCCAGAGGTGGTCGGATTTTAAGCGCCGGGACAATTAGGGCATGTACAGGCTCTATGATGCCTATGCTTCTGGTAAGTTTAACACACATACACATACATTATTCTTACATATGTACACATATAAATGCTGATGTCTAACAATTTCTCCTTGTTTTTTTTTCCTCTCCACAGGGTAAGCACGGGAAGGGTGTCCTCCCCCATAGACGAGTGGTTGGGTCGAATGAGTCTGAGGGGGGCTCTCACAGATCCCAAATTGAGGACCCAGGGGAGGAAGGGGATGACGCCCCAGTGGAGTCAGCTGTTGGGGTGAGGGCAGTGTGGAGCCTCAGCTCCTTTGATTCAGACTCAGCAGAGTCCCAGCAACCTGGGGGCTACTCTCGAGTGGGGAGTCCCAGTGGGAAGGAGGGAAGGGACTCCACCACACTCCCTGAAGGATCAGGGAGTGAGAGGGAGGAGGGTGGCTCCTCGGGTTTGAGCTCTATTGGGCCCATTTTGGGCCTCCACCCCTTCATCTCATAGCCCTCCCTGGGATCCAAGCCACCTGTCATCCCCTGGTGAGTGTACTTCTTATATTTGCTTTGTACTGTCATTTTACATTTGTTTTTTTTCTTTCATGTTTATTTTTTTTTTTTTCAGGGCATCATAGAGCCAGAACCTCCTCCACAGATTCTGCAGTTTCGGCACTCAGGCATAGTCATGGTAAGAATGTCTAAAATGTATTTAGATAACTATATGCATCCATTGTTTTGGCCCAATATCATTTAATTTACAAATGAAATCTGATATTGTTGTGAAGTGGCCATGTGGCTTTTGGCAAAGTAGATTAGTATTAGCTAACACATGGCCAAGTATTTAGTCCGATTGAACTATTCCATACAGATATATTTGAGGTTTTTTTTTAACAAAATAAAAATACAATGTTCTTATGATTGTTTCTGTTGTGTTTTTTCTTTATACAGATGTTTCTACGCAGATGGAGGCTGTGTTAATTCTCCCCACCCCCATCTCCAGGACCCTCCAGCAGCATGGGCCCAAGCCACAGCTGTTATGATGAGTAATGTTATTTTTGACTAAAAACTTGTAGACATGCATATGTATGTGTCCATATCCATGCACACGTGTTAGTGAAAGTCTAGAGTTTACATTCATACATGGAGACCCACTTTTTATTAGATTCAATCATCATTGAATCAAAGCATGGTAGTTTCCTGCCACTGCTAACCCTACATGATAAATGCAGCAGTTTGGTAGGTGGTTTATGTGCTGGATTTCTATTCATGTTACTATTGTAACAGCCCATTCACTCTTTATTAGATATTAAAAAAATAGGTGTATGTATGTAGATCAAATTGCCTCAGGAATAATTGACCACTACATTAAGTACATTCTTCCTGTGGTCAAGTAGGCATTATTTGGTAAGGTTATGTCCTTTGGATGTTAGACTAAGGTGGTTATATAGATTGGCTAAACAGGTTATTGCATTTTGCCATCTAGGATTCTGAAATTTTGGCTTATTGTATATGATATTTATAAGATTCCAGGGCAGCTTGATTCACTCCCCCCAGGGCATCAGGATGCCCCGCTGTGTGAAACCCCCCAGGGCATCAGGATGCCCCTCTGTGTGAAACCCCCCAGGTAACCCTGGAATATTCACGTTCTGCCCCAGTCCAACGGTGCTCCCTGTTAGATCCATTTGTTCCATGGTTGGTGCGGGCACTGTTAGAGGGAAGCAGGCGCACTTGATCCCGCTCTCTTAGATAAAAGCAGGAGCGGGAGCGGACATTAGGGCGCTGTTTGGACTAGAGGCAGCGCATGCGCCATAGGATCGGGGAAAGGTGAGTTAGATTGGGGCATCCCTCATCAGGCTGCTCCAGGAAAAGGGACCAAAACCCTGGATAGTCAAAATCCTGGATTTTGGTCCACTTTAAACCTAAGCATGAAGCAGAAATCTGCATATACAGATATGCACCTTTCATGTTGGCTTTTCACATGATGTTGCAGTTGTAATTTTAAGTGCCACATCACCCAGTTGTTATGTCATTTACAACCTGTAAGGTTAATTGCTACTACAGTATGTTGTGATATGTTGTGTGTATGTGTGTGGGAGACAGGGAGGGGGGAGGCTAGCTCACAGTATGGCTAAAAATCACACACACCAGCTTCTGAAGTCCAAAGGCTCAGTTTTCCTCTGAGCTTGTATTGATAGTTTTCATTAACACACACAGTGCAGACAGGTACAGCAACCTTGTGTAAATAAAGAAACATCAAAATAAATGGTGTAGCTCATCTGAGCACTAAAAACTGTCATAGTTCCTTCACTGGCTACAACAAAATATCATAGGTATCATGCCTATTGTACCTTTTATAGCAAAACAAAACCCTTTCCCCCACTCCTGTGCCCCCCACCTTCCCTCCCTACACAAGTACCTCGGCTAATGAAACCAGCTCGGCAGAGGCCTGGCTTTAAAAAAGACACAGGTTTGGCCGACTGGAACTCTTGACACCACTTGTGTTGATGGGGCATTTTGACCTTAGGTACCATGCATTTCAGAACCCCACAGGCACCCAGGATTGGGATGACTGTACATATTAAATCAGAAAAGTACTCACCATTCTGTTGGCTGAATGGCAGACATAGCTGCACCAGCACTTTCACAACACAGAGTGACCAATAGAATTTAGAAATTGTGGTGCATGAGCCATGTGGCACTGCACATGCCTACCCTGTGATCCCCATGCCCAGTCACGTGGTGCCTAGTGTGAGCAAAAATGTCACATTTTATAGTTCAAAATGAATTAGTGTGGTCGGCACTCCAAATGAAAAAACTATATGATGTATAGGGTGCTACCTGCCAAGGATTAAATCCTCCAATAATCCCTAACAATAGACACGTAGATAAACATATAGGTAGGTGCATACCAAATAGTGATAGTTTGCAAAAATGTATATTTAAAAGAAAATAGTGATTACATGAAATCTACAGACAATTTATTTTATATACATATATACACACAATAAATTGAGTATGCGGGGTATATTATATCCCATAGAAAAAGGATACATTCATATATATAGAAATCCAAGTATGTACAGCTGGGGGAGCTGTGTTGTACCAAGATACTGTAGATAATAACAGACCAGCTATCCAATAACGTTTAACCAGAACACATACCCCTCGATTCAAAGAGCAAAAGTTAATTGATTTTGTATCGAGAATCGTAAGTTTGGGTGGGTGTTTGTCATTTTTTCTTGTTTTTTTGCCCATTTCGTATTCGCACGATCGTTCGCGCATAGACGTATATGAACATACGCATTTCGTACGAGAATCGTATATTTTGCGTTAGTTCGTGTGTTTTTCCCGTCCAAATCGTATTATTTGCGTCCGATCCTATTTTTTACGTCCTTCACATGGGCTTGCGACCAATTCAGAGAGGTGATTGCTAATTGTTTTGAAGCCCATTAAAGAGCTGCTTTACGAAATGTTTGCCGGCAGCTATTTGGCCTCGGGAGTAGGATGGAGAGGAGCGAGTTTGTGGCACATCAAGGGCTTATGCTTTTTGGCATTGAGTTGATCGAGATGTCTGAGAGCAGATTGCCCCTGCGTCGTCGCATGAACATCGATAGCATGAATGATGTTGAGCTGTTCGAGCTGACCAGGCTTAATCGCGCTTCCCTCCATAAATTATATAGTGAGCTGCGGCCATGGTTAGCCCGCACCACAAGGAAGGGGCATGCAATTTCAGGTATGACCAAGATGCTTGGCTGCCTGCAATTTTTGGCTCGTTCCAGAGGCTGGGTGCCCTCTCCGTGGGGATGTCACAGCCTACGCTGAGCCGCGCACTATCTAAATTTTTGGAAGGCATGGCTGCCATAACTCAAAAATATATTTATTTTCCGGATGATATGGCAGCCAGAAACGCCATTAAGCTTGGGTTTTATAATGTGGCCGACATGCCCAACGTTATTGGTGCTATTGACTGCACACATGTGGCACTCGTACCTAGGGCTGCCGACGAGTATATATATAGGTATTGAGATTGGTTATTATGTTGGCCAACGTGTAATGTACCCTGTTTTCCTTTGCGGCAGCATATTTGTTTATCCCTCATTTGTGTAGCTGCTTTATCTAGGCTTTTCATTAGTCTTTCCCAATAGAGTGCAGACATGTATTTTTTTATTTATTTATTTTTTTTCAAATATCAATTACCCTTTTTGTATGTTTTTGCCTTAAGGAATCGAAAAATGGGACACTCCCTTAATGTCCAGGCCGTGGTTGGTCCGGACATGCGTTTTATGAGTGTCCTTGCCGGCTACCCAGGATCGTCGCACGACTCGTATATCCTCAGGCGATCTGGGTTGTTTAGGAGATTTGAGGCAGGTGAATTTTCGGGTGCATGGCTGCTTGGTAAGTGTGTCCTATTTGTGTGCTATTAAATGTGGGATTAATCTTGTATTTGTTGATATGTTTGTATTTGAATTCTTTACATAAGGCAGAAACTGCCTTTTTGTTGGGTCATATATTATGAACTCCCAAAAAAAATGCTTGGCTCGCTTTGTCCTTCAGAATGTTTTCCCTTTAGTTAGGATGTCTGTAAGTTCCATGTCCCTAAATATATTGGTTTGGAGTTTATACCCAAGGATCTGTGAGCTTTTGGTCCTTTTGTAGTATTGGTCTTTAAATGTCAAAGTGGACTTAAACTGCATACATTGTAGTTTTCATATAAATGTGGATAGCCCCTCAGCAGCATCCTAATTGTAACATGTCAGAAACCTCAAAATATATTTAAATTCCAACTACCCTTGGCCGTGCAGATGTTTGTTAATTAATTGGTATATTGAAGTGCCATTTTTAATTATGTACTACATTAGTGGCAATATTTATTTTGCTAATGTGCCCTGGGTGTTTTTTTTGGCCCTTTACCTTACATCATTATGATATATGTAAAATTCTTTGTGTTTGTTGTGTTGCCTTTTTAATTTTGATTACATTTAATTGTCTGTTTAAGGTGATTCCGGGTACCCACTTCTACCCTGGCTCATGACGCCTGTGCTGCGGCCCCAGGATGCCTCTCAGGAAGCGTACAACCGTGCGCACCGCAAGACCAGGGCTGTTGTGGAGAGGGCCTTTGGGCTGTTGAAGACACGTTTTCGTTGCTTGGACCATACTGGGGGCGCCCTGCAATATGATCCCAAGAAAGTGATCGACATAATCATGGCATGTGCTGTTTTGCACAATTTTGCGATACTGGAACGTGTCCCACGTTATGTGGATAGCCTGCCCTCTACAGCCCTAGAGGATGATGTAGAGAATTTTGTTGGGCCACCCAGTGAGTCTGCCCAATCAGTTAGAGCAAACTTGATCTTGCAGCATTTTAGTTAATTTTATTTCGTGTCTCAACATTCTGTGTGTCTGTGTTATCCTTTTTGTTAAATATGTTGTTTTGCCGTAATGTGGCATTACCTCAAAGTAAAACATTTTTACCTTAATTGTTGCCTAATGTATTTCATGTAGTTTCCTTAGCTTGATATTTGCATTGTTACACCTCTTAAAACCAAAATTATCTGGTTTAGCCCAAGCTGTTTAAAATGTGTTCCCACTAAAAACGCCACAAGTATTGTAAGTGAGAATATTTTTTTACTTAGAAAAGTAAAAATTATTGTGCTTAACAGAAAACATTCCACATACATCTGTGGTTACAAATGGATGACATAACAAAAAAAACATCGAGCACATCTACACCTGGAAGTGAGTGGCACAACCAAACAAGGACACCCAGTCCAAAGGCCAGCCTAGTCCAGTCATTAATATTGCCTGTGCCCAGGGATATTTGGGCATGGCCATAATGTCACACAAACATGTCTGCAAACAGGAGGAGCACCAACCAAATACATATTTAAAGCCATAAGTGGCCAGATACACTCCACATAGACCTATGGCATTGGCTAGTGGCCTTAAGCATTACTCTAAGGAGCTATATGGGAGCAAATATAAAACACAACCTGCATGAGCAACACAAAATGGATTGTTTGAAACCTCAAAGGACAAGTAAATACAGTGGGGGTTAAGAGAAAAGATGTCCCACACACCCATGGCTTAATAGGGTGGCTGCCCATAATACCCAGGTGGAGGTCCAGGTGGAGGTCCATGTGAATGGGACCTAGCCTGGGCCATGGCAGCATTGTGAATTTGAAACTGCTCCACAATGTTTCTCTGCATATTGGTCATCTCAGCCATGGCTGACTGGATGCCATTACTTGCAGTGACCACGTTGCTGTTGAGGGTACGCAACTCCGCGAGGATGCCCTGTAAACTGGTATTGATGGTGACCATGTCGGCATGCCTTTCCTCACGCTCTGTAACGAGCTGTGCCTCATAAGAGTCCCTTTCTTGGGTCCATAATTGAAGCAGGGCACTCTGCCTCCCCTGGGAAATTGTGGGGCAGCGTAATGGAGTCCGCCGCACAATTACCCTGGCTCTTGGGCGTGCCCTGCCGCGTGGTGTCGTCCCCTCAACAGCAACAGGCCTGCTTTGCAAATCCTCAGCAGCAGAGTGAACACTGGGGACTGTTGTGTCAGTCTCCCCATGTGCATGCACAATGGATGGAGATTCACTCTGCTGCTGAGGATTGGCCAGAGAAACATTATGGAGCAGTTCCAAATTGGGACCCAGGGGGAGGTCATCCGACGTGCCCTGCATGGAGACATCATCATCTTCCTCCATTTCCTGGATCTCTTCCATGAGTGTGCGGGTCTGTAGGGACATATAAAAAAAAAAGTGTAAGTTGGCGTCCAAATTTGGGATTCCCACAGTTTAACACATTCTTAAGCACTTGGTAGTATTTAAGGTACTAAATTAACTTACCGGAAATCTCGGATCTGGGCTCCTATGCTGTACGGACCTGGTAGGCATAACCAAACTGGGGGGTGAGTTTACCCTTGCTGAGGGATCATGCTGGGCTGAAGAAGAGAAAAACAAACAAGGTAAACACACACATAACCATTTTTTGGATAGGTAATCAAATAAACCACTATTTGTACTATTAAGCAACTCTAGAGCAATGGGGACATTTGTTAAAAGACACGCAAGTTTAGATAGGTGCAATGGCTCGCGAAAACTGCTAACTGACCTCAGTTCTAAGTCAGGAAGTGTACCCAGTCAGCATACAACTTGCAACGCACATTTTTGGATTTAGAGTACCATTCGCTAGGTCCGGGGTACTCAAACAATTCTTGTAAAGGTCCATTTAAAGGTATGTGGTGAGAGGTGAATGTCTGGCCATGGGGCTGACGCAGGGGGTGTCTAGTTAGAAATAAACACACTGGTGGAGGGGCTTGAGATTTCAAAGTGCAAACTAATAAAGGCTGCTTGCCCTTGCTGGGCTGGATGGGGCAGAGCTGAGGGGACAGGGATTGGATGGCTAAAGGGGGGAGTTCACGAATTGATGGTGATGGGATGGATGGAGCAAATCTGTTACAAATGTATGGGGCTTATGTGGGGGGGGGGGGGGCATGGGGGGACTGTGGCAGATGGGGCAGAGCAGGGGCAGCGGGACACGATTGTGCCAAGAGAAAGATGTACCAAGTTACTGTGTACCTTGCAATGCCACTTCCTGTGCAGTACTTCGTATTGCAATGCTATGTTTCAGGGAGCCATGACATTGGGCAGGAGAACAACCACTACATCGCCGATCAAGGGGGCAGCTCTGAGCACGTCAACACAGAAGTAACTGAGTGCAGGGCTGTCTGGGCAGGGGTCCTGGAATCTGGTGCCAAGGTCCGCATTGGGACCCCGGCCCGCCAGTTGAGTCTCGCTGCTCTAGGTCAGATATGTTTGGGGGTGGCTAATGACATTGTTAACTCAAACACAACTCACACAACAAATAGCCAACACATCCCTAATGATGTGTGTTTTGTGATTGATTCCAAATATATCACTTTTCAGGAGAAACTTCATGACTTGACCAATACAATTTGAAATTTGATCTTTGCCATAATGGATGTGGTCCTAAATGTGTGATTCACAGGGACCAAAAGAGGACACAAACAGGCACAGTAGTGCGAGGCCAAGCAAGGCAAACCATAGGGCCATCCCGTCATCTTGTTACTAGTGAACTTTAGATTATTTAGCAAACAGGCAAACATGCAGATTTAAGCGTACTCACCGTGGGTACGGGTCGGTGAGTCTGTGTCCCTTAGACCAGCATGTCCACCGACCGCGACCGGATGGAGAAGTCCCAGCACAATCTCCTCAGCAGGGGTAAACTCCAATTTTGAAGGAAAGCCACCTCCAGTTTTCAGGCTGAAAAGAGAAAATCGTTTGGTACTCAGAAAAGGTGCATACAGTACATCCTAAACATTATATTTGGAGACATCATTTATTTACCTGTAATTATGCCTTTTAATTTCTTTTTGCCGTACAGCATACTTCAGATCAGAGATTTTCTTCTGAATTTGGGACACATCTTTCCTCTCTTCCCCCGCTGCATTTACTTGTCGTAGGATGGTTTCAAACAATTCCATCTTGCGCTGCTTTGTGGTGTGTTTTGATTTGCTCCCATAGAGCTCGTCATAGTATAATGTAAGGCCACTAGCCAATGCCATATTTTGGTCATGGGAGAATCTCCCACTCAACTGGCCGCGGCGCAATGTGCGGCCAGATGGTTGGCTTGGCTGCTCCTCCATGTGTGCAGACACATGTGGTGACATTATGGCCTGGGGCTGGGTAGGGGAATGGCCGGATTGTTGGCTTCCCAATGACTGGACTGGACTGGCCAAGGGACTGGGTGTTCTTGCGTGGCTGGCCACCGAACTTCCAGGTGTAGATGTGGTCATGGTGGAAATTCTGGGCCCTCTTGGGGGGCTATGTTCCCGGCTGGTGCCAGGTCGGGGGCTCTGTTCCCGGCTGGTGGCAGGTCGTGGGCTTCTGGCCCTGCTGCGGGCCCTGTAGGGGCTTCTGGCCCTGGATGGGGTTCTTCGGGCCCTGGCTGGGCTTCTGGCCCTGGATGGGGTTCTTCGGGCCCTGGCTGGGCTTCTGGCCCTGGATGGGGTTCTGCGGGCCCTGGCTGGGCTTCTGGCCCTGGATGGGGTTCTGCGGGCCCTGGCTGGGCTTCTGGCCCTGGATGGGGTTCTGCGGGCCCTGGCTGGGCTTCTGGCCCTGGATGGGGTTCTTCGGGCCCTGGCTGGGCTTCTGGCCCTGGATGGGGTTCTGCGGGCCCTGGCTGGGCTTCTGGCCCTGGATGGGGTTCTTCGGGCCCTGGCTGGGCTTCTGGCCCTGGATGGGGTTCGGCGGGCCCTGGCTGCGCTTCTGGCCCTGGATGGGGTTCTGCGGGCCCTGGCTGGGCTTCTGGCCCTGGATGGGGTTCTTCGGGCCCTGGCTGGGCTTCTGGCCCTGGATGGGGTTCGGCGGGCCCTGGCTGGGCTTCTGGCCCTGGATGGGCTTCTGGCCCTGGATGGGGTTCGGGCCCTGCTGCGGGGCCTGGGTTGCCGAACTGCCCTACTTGAACCCATGGCCGGTGTGGGCTCCCTTGTGCGGCCTCTTCTGGGGGCAGAGGTGGTGGGTGCTGCTGTTGCCTGCTTTTTGGCTGCAGGGGCACGTGGCTTGGGGCCCCTTTTTTGGGTTCCAGAGGGTCCAGTGTCCCTTGGTGGGGCAGAGGTAGTAGTCTTGGCTCTCAGCTTTATCCTACCTTGCTGGGACCTGGTTGTTGGGCCCTCCGCGGTCTGGCTTTGCTGGGGTCGCTTGGAGATTGCCTTTTTAGGTGCCATCTTCCACAAATGCTCAAAGAGAATGAGCTTTGGGTGCAGGGACCTTTAAATAATGAGCCCAGCGTGTGACGCCTATGCGCACGACTACGCGCTCGTACGAACGTACGTTCGAGCGGAACCAGGAAACCGCTGGGGTTTCACTTATCTGCTGCCTTGAAGAAGCATAAAGATGGCGCCCACTATCTTCACCCGTCAACAGGAAGAGATCCTCATGCTGGTAAGTGGCTGCCTGTGCATTTTAATCTAATAGTCAATGATGGCCTAAATGTAAATGATGCGTTTGGAACTAGTTTGGGGTCTCTTAATGTTTAATAACTGGCTCCTCACACTTCATCCTCAAGGGCCGAGCCTGGCCACGTTTTCACCTGTCTATGCTGATGTCCTAATTAGGGCAATTGCTCAGGCTTAGCAACAGTTAATTAACCTGTGGAGTAGCGGGGCTAGCTGGCAAACCTGGCCTGTCTCGGACCTTGATGCGGATGTTTGAGGAACACTGTTTTCCTAAGCCATAAAAACACAACGGGAAGCCACACACGTGGTCCAAAAGCCTAAGCATAAGCCTACATCTTGGATGTTTAAACCATCCTAACATGCCATAGATGCAGGTGGCCTGATTCTTGATGTTGGCTATTATCTGTATGTACATGGTGTGTGATACATATAACATAAGACCAGACTCTCATTCACAGTCAACGTCCTCTTTAAGGCACTCCCCAAAAATGGCTGCCACTCTAAATGTGTGTGTTAATGACATGAAATTCTCAACTTGTGATGCAACACATATGGGTCTGTGTGTAAAAGTAAAAGCTCGGTGTCCATTATGTTTTTCAGATCATGCTTCAGCGCCGGTATGACTTCGCGCCCAATGTGTGCGAGAAAAGGGACATCGCCCGGGAGATCATCGCGGAGATACACCGTGTCACCAGCACCACCTTCACTCACACCCAGATAATGCAGCATTGGTCGGACCTGAAACGTCTGCACATGCCCCGGGTGCGGAGGTTTTTTGGAATCCATTTCCCAAGTAAGTACAAAGCAATTGCATGGTATATGTTCCAAATGTATAAGTTATGCCTTTATTTATAATGACTTTTCTTTGGTAGTGTTGGAAATGGATTTCAGAATTCGCCGCACCCGGAGGCGTACAGGCCGACCAGTGCTGCATGAGTCTGCATCTGTGAGTGAAGGTGGTGGATCTCCCGGGCGACGGACCTACCCCTCCTCTGTGGCCTCCTCAGACCAGCCCCTGGACCTTACCACAGAGGAGGGGCCCAACCGCGTGGGCGTGGAGTCATACCTGGCCAGGCATGGGGAAGGCTCTGGTATGTCACTCTTCATGTATAGGCACAAAGATATACATGGCAGGCCAAAAACTAAGTTATCCTTTATTATGTATTTGTAGAAGCTTCTGGTGCGGGTGAGATAGTGGAGGAGGAGGCAGCAGAGATGCTGGAAGTCGATCCTGGCGAAGGTGAGTGATGTCAGCCAGACTGGGAGCCAGATATGTTGGGAATAGTGACTCTATACAAGTACTAACCAAATGTCACATGTTTCTCCAGGGACTTCTTCACAGCATAGCCAGGACCAAGGGCAGCCTGTTGGCCCCAACCAGCCATCTGTCGGCCACCAACTCCGTAAGTCTCCATGCCATTATTCATATTAATGTTTGGTTAGCTAATAACACACACATAACTAAAGGCGTAGCCAATGTGTAGTTCACACTTTCATGTGGGCACTTCGTTAGCTTAAAGAGGACCCTAACTTGTATTAAGAACATAAGAATTAGCCAACACACTGTACCTACAGATTAGAAACATGGAAAAACACCCTTCAGCCATCTAATGCATGTTATTAGACTGAACAAAACCAATATTGCGGAATATGGAATGCGCAATATTTACAGGCAGCATGGGATACAGATTTAAAAAAAGAAGGTGCTGCCATGCATTGTGGGAGTGATGACCTTTCCCTCAACCCAGCTATGCTCTGGAATCCCAACGCACCACTGTAACCTACTCCCCTGTACTTTATCCAACTCTCCACTCCTCATTAAGTGTTATGCTTCAGAGTCCAGATGGCGGCGCTGTAATCAAAAAACATCCCAAATTTACTTTGATCTGGTGCAGAATCATTTGGGAATAGTTATTGGTTTTCATTAAATAATGTGGAAGGTCCGCTTTAAGGAGTTTAAAGACTTACCTGTGGGAAATGCATTAACTTTATCCCTTGGAAGAATGACATATGTCATGCATTTACATGTATTTGATTAACCCCAAATCTATTTCCAGCATACAAACCGGTCTGGGACTCCTATTTATGTTTAATTCTCTATTGGTTACAGGGATGATCCCAAAAACATTGGCTGGGAAAAAAAAAAGAATAAAGGAGTTGGTGGCCGAGCTGCTGGCCATACAGGCGACGTTGGGGCCAACAGATGAAGAAGAGGAGGAGGATTAGTGCCCTTGGTCCTGGCTACTTTGGTTAAAAGTTTTAAAAAGTTTTTAATTGTTTAAAAATTTTTAAAGTTTTTGGTTTTAAAAAAAAAAAACAATTTTATCTCTGTTTTTAAGGAAACCAAAAAAAAATTTTAATATGTTTGTAAAAAAAAAAAAAAAAAAAACAAAAAAAAAGGGGTTTTAAACAAAACAGCCCAATAAAAAAATTATGTTTAAACCAAAAATATACCAAAAAAAAAAAAAAATTTAAATAAATTATATTTTAAGACTTCATAAATGTGTCTTTTCTAATATGCGCAAACAAAAACAATTACACAAACAAGAAAAAACACGCTTAGAAACATATAGACATATGTACATTATGTGGTTTGGGTAAGTTTTAGGGTCGTCAACATGAAGAAGGATGCAAGCGCCAAGGGGTTTAGGTAAGTTTGAGGGACCGAGAAATGAAGTTGGATGCAAGCGCTAAGGGGTTTAGGTAAGTTTTAGGGACCGAGAAATGAAGTTGGATGCAAGCGCTAAGGGGTTTAGGTAAGTTTGAGGGACCGAGAAATGAAGTTGGATGTAGGCGCTAAGGGGTTTAGGTAAGTTTTAGGGACCGAGAAATGAAGTTGGATGCAGGCGCTAAGGGGTTTAGGTAAGTTTGAGGGACCGAGAAATGAAGTTGGATGCAAGCGCTAAGGGGTTTAGGTAAGTTTGAGGGACCGAGAAATGAAGTTGGATGCAAGCGCTAAGGGGTTTAGGTAAGTTTGAGGGACCGAGAAATGAAGTTGGATGCAGGCGCTAAGGGGTTTAGGTAAGTTTTAGGGACCGAGAAATGAAGTTGGATGCAGGCGCTAAGGGGTTTAGGTAAGTTTTAGGGACCGAGAAATGAAGTTGGATGCAGGCGCTAAGGGGTTTAGGTAAGTTTTAGGGACCGAGAAATGAAGTTGGATGCAAGCGCTAAGGGGTTTAGGTAAGTTTTAGGGACCGAGAAATGAAGTTGGATGCAGCCGCTAAGGGTTTTAGGTAAGTTTTAGGGACCGAGAAATGAAGTTGGATGCAGGCGCTAAGGGGTTTAGGTAAGTTTTAGGGACCGAGAAATGAAGTTGGATGCAGGCGCTAAGGGGTTTAGGTAAGTTTTAGGGACCGAGAAATGAAGTTGGATGCAGGCGCTAAGGGGTTTAGGTAAGTTTTAGGGACCGAGAAATGAAGTTGGATGCAAGCGCTAAGGGGTTAAGGTAAGTTTTAGGGACCGAGAAATGAAGTTGGATGCAGCCGCTAAGGGTTTTAGGTAAGTTTTAGGGACCGAGAAATGAAGTTGGATGCAGGCGCTAAGGGGTTTAGGTAAGTTTTAGGGACCGAGAAATGAAGTTGGATGCAGGCGCTAAGGGGTTTAGGTAAGTTTGAGGGACCGAGAAATGAAGTTGGATGCAGGCGCAAAGGCGTTTAGGTAAGTTTGAGGGACCGAGAAATGAAGTTGGATGCAAGCGCTAAGGGGTTTAGGTAAGTTTCTGGTTGAGGGTGCGCATGCGCAAGATCTTATAAACATACGAACGCACGAATCTAAGAGGCCAAAAACCAATGAAAACCAGAGGCAAACGCAAGTAATTGGAAGAGGTGGACGATGGAAGCAGCAGAAAAAACAGGCTGCCGCCGCAACAGGTGAGCACATGAACGTGATTTTTACGATTGCCAACTGACTGAGGCAAGTTCGGGAGATATCATACGAACGGACGTATATTTTAGGATAGAAACGTATTTGCTTATTGAATCACTCGCAAGTTCATACGAACGCACGAGCGGACGTGAAAAATAGGATGATCGTGACCCAAATCCAAGCTGTTACATGTTTCTTTGAATCAACCCAATAGTCTATACAGGCTATAGGGTAAAAAATTACCTCCAGGTATATCAGATATAATCTGGTGCCCTCACAGTAATTCCCAGATTAGTCACATACAGGGTTAAATGCTCAGTGGCTGAAGCAGAGTCAAGGAAAAATATTGCTTATTCATATGAATGCAAGTTAACATGGTATCTATATGAGATCTCTATTTACACTGTGTGACTCTTCGTACATCAGTACAAGGGTGAATGGAAATTAGAATCCTAATACCCCATCAATACACAAGCAGATATGCAATTATACAAAAGCAAGAACAAAGTAACATCACAGTTATAAAATGAAAAGTAGTAACGATCGCTCATAAAACAAATTACCGACGTTTCACGGCCACAGGCCGTTTCATCAGGGCAGCGATAGTATAGGAAAGAGCTGTGCGAGCTTATATACACCTAGCCTCCCCCCTGCCCGGCCAGTGTGTGATCGTCGTAAGCGGCGCTTCCTGTGGCCGCTCACGACGTCACATCCGGTGGAGACGTCCCGGCCTGAGACAGCAGCATTGGTGGGCGGAAGTAGCGTCCTCTCCGCCCAGCCAGCTACATACTGGCTGGCGGAGGTGACGTCTTCCCCCACATACACGCGCAGTGTCACCAGGCGCTCGGGACATCGCTAACATGGCTGTCTGAAAGTGCAGCAGAATAAAGAGAGGCTGAATAATGATGAATTCTCATAAAGCGAAGTCTTGTGGAGGAAGTTTCAATCAAGGGGATGGCTGGCTTTACTTGAACCTGGCATATCTGAAATGACATAATATATACAGATTAAAAAATTAATTAAAAACAAACTAAATGAGCGATCTTGTGTTGGTGAATTCTAAACCTCCACAGACCACATTTATACATCTATTGAATCCACTTATTTCCCGTACCTCATAAATATAAATTTACATGATATTAGATGCAAGGTGGATGTAACCTGTATGTCACGTAGCGAGAACCACGCCGTATAAGATGTAGCATGATTCTCGGTGTATGACATACAGTTAGGGCAGAATTTGCTGTTTGTACTATCTAGAAGTCCCCATGGGGTCCCCAAAAGTTATATATGCTGAGGTTAAGCAATGTCACACTATTTCCACTGTCCCCGAAGGCCACATGGGATGCCCTATGGACGTGACCTGCCTACTGTGAATGGTATATAGTGACTTATGAATGTGTATAGGCGCTTGGTCTAGCCTAGGTTCAAAAATGTCTTAGATGTATTTTAAGCAAATAATCCAATATGGGCTTGGACTAAGAGGATCACGCTCCACCAAGGGTCCAGTATAATACCCTAGACACTGATATATACTGGAAAGGGCATGCAGTATCATGTAAACGGTACATAATCTAGTTCTTCATTAAGGCCTTTAAGGGCCATAGTGTCTCCCTCTATTGACGTCTCTGTATGTAAATCGAAAAGTAAGTGGACACCACCTACCACATTTCCCTCTGTCGAGACAATTATTAAACTGGTTGAACAGGAGGTGACACATACACATCAGAACATATAACATAGAGGTCCGATTAGACATAACTTAACCAAAAGAGAACGAGCAGCTTTAAAATCATTAGCTCGAGACCAAGAAATTATTATTAAACCCGCCGACAAGGGGGGGAGCTATATTAATAATGGATAGAGACTTTTACCATCAAATCATAATATTATATATCAATTAGCTGATACAACTGTATATAGAGAACTATCAGAGAACCCTTTAACAGCCATTAAGATGGAATTAGACCGTCTTTTAAAAAAAGCAGTAGATGATGAGATCATAGACTGCAGAACATCCTGTAACACCAGTGCTTTATGTTCTACCTAAAGTACACAAAGATCCTGTCAATCCCCCTGGACGTCCGATTGTGGCTGGGACTGATTGGATATTCCAAAATGTGGCTACCTTTTTGGACCGGGTGTTACAACCCAAGGTAATTACCACAAGATCATATTTATTGGACACAGGAGATTTTTTGAATCATATCACCAATCTGGGACTACTCCCAGATCATACTTTGTTGTGTAGCATGGACGTGTGTTCATTATACACATCAATCCCACATGATTCGGGTATAACAGCAGTTGAAGAGGCCCTTAGCACATTAGGAACAACTTCTGAATTTAACACATTTTGTATTAAATTGTTGACCATGGTACTAACTAAGAATTATTTCCTCTATGATGATAAATACTATTTGCAGCTCCAAGGCACGGCCATGGGGTCAAATGTGGCGCCCTCCTATGCAAATCTATTTATGGACATTTGTCTACAATGATCCATATTTCCAGTCCCATGTGAGCCTTTGGCTAAGATTCATTGATAATATTTTCTTTTTATGGCAGGGCTCGGAATCAGACTTACTTACCTTCACCGACTGCCTTAATCATAGACTACCCACGATCAGCTTCACTCTGGAACATAGCAGGACACAGGTACATTTCCTAGATGTCATGATACTTCTCGACAATAATACACTGACAACTGACTTGTACCGTAAACCGACGGACCGAACAACCTTTCTCCATCGCAAGAGCTTTCACACAGAATCTCTAAAAAAGAGTCTACCATACAGTCAATTTATATGACTGAGACGTATTATTAGAGTAGTATAGATCACAGGAACTAATCAATGAGTTTATGACACGGGGATACACATATGATGAACTAGTGACAGCAAGGGACAGGGCCAGGATGAAGAATAGAACACAACTACTACTACATAGTCCACGGGAGAATCCAAACCGTATTCCAGCCATATTGACCTTTTCAGCCTTTTTACCGAAAATAGAAAAAATCATAAAAAACATTGGCATGTCTTAGGGGGTGACCCTAAACTCAAACAGATTTTTTTGACCTTCCTATGTTTGTACGTAAGAGACCTAGGAACCTAAGAGACAATCTAATCAGAGCAGATACACATAATCCAATAATAAAATCTCAATCCTACCATACATGGATGCCACCGTCCTCAGCGATTCAAGGAATGTTTCGCTGTAGAGGGTGTGCACAATGTAATGCGGTAATTAAAGGCAATACATTCAATCATCCACAGTCGGGTAAAAAATACAGTATAAAACAATTTTTCAACTGTAATTCAACCCACCTTGTGTATCTTTTGAAATGTCCGTGTGGCAAAATATATGTGGGCAAAACAAAGAGGGCTCTTAAAACTCAAATTAGTGAGCACCGGAGCGCGATAAGATGAGGAGATATAGAATCCTCTGTTGCCCGCCACTTCATGCAAATGGGACACCAAATATCCCAGCTACGCTTCATGGCCATAGACCATCAACCAGCAGCGAGAAGAGGCGGTGACAAGGATAAGGCACTTTTGAGATGTGAATTGAACTGGATCTTCACTTTAGACACTATGGCCCCTAAAGGCTTTAACCCCCTTGGCGGTGATCCCGAGCGTGACTCGGGGTCAATTTGCGCAGTAAGTGGCGGTGACCCCGAGTCACGCTCGGGATCGATTAGGGAGCAAAAGCGGGCGGCGCAGCCTCCTTACCTTCTCCCTGCGATCCAGCGATGTCTCCGCCGCGATCGCAGGTGAGAGCCGCGGCTGCGGCGCCCGTCTCTGCTTCCGGGTTCCGTCTCTGTGAGCCGCAGAGGCTCATGGGGGCGGAGCCCTTCGTCAGAGACAAATGCAATGGCAACGCTTTCGTTGCCATTGCATTTGTCGGTATCAGAACGCCAGGGAGGTTAATGAAGAACTAGATTATGCACCGTTTACATGATACTGCATGCCCTTTCCAGTATATACCAGTGTCTAGGGTATTATACTGGACCCTTGGTGGAGCGTGATCCTCTTAGTCCAAGCCCATATTGGATTATTTGCTTAAAATACATCTAAGACATTTTTGAACCTAGGCTAGACTAAGCGCCTATACACATTCATAAGTCACTATATACCATTCACAGTAGGTGGGTCACGTCCATAGGGCATCCCATGTAGACTTCCGGGGACAGTGGAAATAGTGTGACATTGCTTAACCTCAGCATATATACCTTTTGGGGACCCCATGGGGACTTCTAGATAGTAAAAACAGCATATTCTGCCCTAACTGTATGTCATACACCGAGAATCATGCTACATCTTCTATGGCGTGGTTCTCGCTACGTGACATACAGGTTACATCCACCTTGCATCTAATATCATGCAAATTTATACTTATGAGGTACGGGCAATAAGTGGATTCACTAGATGTATAAATGTGGTCTGTGGAGGTTTAGAATTCACCAACACAAGATCGCTCATTTAGTTTGTTTTTAATTAATTTTGTAATCTATATATATTATTTCATTTCAGATATGCCAGGTTCAAGTAAAGCCAGCCATCCCCTTGATTGAAACTTTCTCCACAAGACTTCGCTTTATGAGAATTCATCATTATTCAGCCTCTCTTTATTCTGCTGCACTTTCAGACAGCCATGTTAGTGAAGTTCGATGTGCGGCACCCCGAGAGCCTGGTGACACTGCGCGTGTATGTGGGGGAAGACATCACCTCCACCAGCCAGTATGTAGCTGGCTGGGCGGAGAGGACGCTACTTCCGCCCCACCAACGCTGCTGTCTCAGGCCGGGACGTCTCCACTGGATTTGACATTGTGAGCGGCCACAGGAAGCGCCGCTTACGACGATCACACACTGGCCAGCCAGGGGGGAGGCTAGGTGTATATAAGCGCGCACAGCTCTTTCCTATACTATCGCTGCCCTGATGAAACGGCCTGTGGCCGTGAAACGTCTGTAATTTGTTTTATGAGCGATCATTACCTACTATTCATGTTATAACTGTGATGTTACTTTGTTCTTGCTTGTGTATAATTGCATATCTGCTTGTGTATTGATGGGGTATTAGGGATCATCTTCTTCTTCCATGAGTGTGCTATGATAAGTTTTGCGGCCGTAAGCATGTGTCTAATTGTCGAATTGTGACCTTGTACATCCGGGGGGTTTCAAGTTGAGGTGAAGGTGTAACCCTGTTGTTTTCCTTAAAAAGTAATAGACCTTAGCCTAGAAATGACGGACCACCCTACATTCCCACCATATATGAATATATCATCCCTGTAGGTGGCATTCTCTAAAACACTCCGGTGGGTAGGAGGGGCAAAATCTGTGGATCTTATCCGGGACTAGATACTATCAGAGTAGGACTTTAATATTGACCTCCTGGGCGCCCGTGTTCAGGAACCATGAGAATGAGTTCCGCCAAGCTATTTTCCATTCCCTAGGCGATATGCTTACACCAAGATCAGCTTCCCACCCATTTGTATAGGCTGGGAGGGGCGTATCCTCAAAATCATTCAACATCCTATACACCATGGCAATTATCCCCTTCCTAAGAGGCTGTGATCCACAAGCAAATTCAAATGATGAAGATGGTCTTGGGATAGCCCCTGCTCTAGACTTAGTAGCTATATAGTGGGATATTTGTAGGTATCGGAGGTATTCCCTGGACGGGATGTCTCTAAGGGATTGAAGCTCGGAGAACGTTAAAATTCCCCTAAGAGAGACGAGATCTTTAATCCTTGTTAAGTTTTGTGAATTTCACCAACGAAACGCGGCATGTTCCTGAAAGGCCGGGAGAAATTCATGGTTACCCAAGACCGATAGCAGGGAGGCAGGGGAGAGATGAGGTGGCTTTTGGATCTGTTAATTTTCCAAACTCTGAGAGAGTGCTTCAGGACCGGGTTGTCAATACCCTTGTAAGCTGTTGGGGGCAGCCACAAAAAATTCGAAATGGCCGTCGGGGTGCAACTTGCCTGCTCGATGTCTACCCATAATTGTCTATCATCTCCAGCATGAATAGCAGCCATTTGCGCAATCTGGCATGCAGAATAATAGCGAGCTATATTAGGAACTCCAAGACCTCCCTGTTGTTTAGATCTGTACATTGTCATACGGTTAACTCTAGGTTTTTGCTGACCCCAGATGAAGGAGTTTAAAGTGGATTGGAGACCTTTTAGGCATGCGGCCGAAATTGGAACTGGCAAAACCCGAAAAGCGTAGAGGATTTTGGGAAGCCACGTCATTTTTACGGCAGCTATTCTGCCAAGCCACGAAAGATGCAGCTTGGCCCATGAAGACAACAGGGAGCGGACTTCCCTAAGTATAGCGGGCTAGTTAGCGGCATAAAGGGAAACATAATTTGCCGTCAAGTGGACGCCTAGATATTTGATGTATCGCTCTTGCCATGGGAAGTTAAAAGAAGGCTTTAAGTGCAGACAACGTACTTTCAGGATGGGAGACGTTGAGGGCTTGGGATTTTGAGGTATTAATCTGCAGACCAGAGATCCTAGAAAAGTCATCTAGGGTTTGAAAGAGATTTGGGAGGGATGTGACAGGGTTAGATACAAGCATCAAGATATCGTCAGCAAATAAAGAAATCTTGTGGTCATATCCCCCGACAGTGACTCCCGCTATATTAATGTTAGCCTGGAGGGCAAAGAGTAGGGGGGAGAGGGGACAGCCTTGCCTAGTGCCTCTGCCCAGGATAAACCGCTTGGAGGAGTAGCCTGAATACCTAACGAATGCACCAGGCTTAGAGTATAGCGAGGAAGTCCATGTGATAAAGGAAGGACCAAGCCCCCATTTTTTCAATATGAATTGGAGATAGTCCCAGGCTACTGTATCAAATGCTTTACGGATATCAAGGGTTAGTAGCATAGCTTTGCGGCCCTCCTTCCGCACATGGTGGACCAGGTTAATGACCTTGCGGATATTTTCCCCCCCTTGGCGTTGAGGGATAAATCCCGCCTGCTCCTTAGAAATTAAAGATACAATATACCTATTGAGCCGTGCCGCGAGGACCTTTGCTAACAATTTGACATCGATATTTAGTAGGGAAATGGGCCTGTAGTTGGACCAGAGGGTGGTATCAACATTGGGTTTAGGTATCATGCAGACTTCCGCAGTGAGTGCCTTTTTACTCCATGAATCGCCATTATTGAGAGCGTTAAACATCCGGACAAGACGTGGAGAGAGTACTTGGGAAAACTTTTTATAGTAAAGGGCGAAGAACCCATCTGGGCCAGGTTGCTTCCCAGTCCTTAAAGAGTTAATGGCTTCCTGGACCTCAGGGAGTTCGATCGGCTTGTCAAGGAAGGTTTTGGCCTCAAGTGGTAGGGAAGGTAGCGGAAGTTGTCGTAGTAACTTTTCTGCAAGATGTTCGTCTAGTGCAGTCTTGGATTTATATAGGTCCTCAAGATGTTTACCGAATGTTGATACCACCCTCGCTGGGTTGCTAGTTAATGTGCCCTCTAGGGTCCTAATGCGCAGTGGGTTAACCCTGTGGGTGACACCTCTAAGTCTTCTGGCAAGAGGGGTGTTCGGTTTGTTGCTGATGCGATACCACTTGAACCTAGTCCGGTTGATTTGACGCTCGGCCTCACCTGTGAGGTACAGATTAAGTTGATCGCCTGCTTGGTTGAATTTGATTCTATTATGTCTGGTCGGACGTTCTTTATAGGTGGAAGAGGCCAAGTGGTATGCATCAAGCAATTTTTGAAGCTTTTCCTTATGTAAGGCTTTGCGTCGAGCGGATTCTTGGATGAACTGCCCACGCATTACCGCTTTATGAGCCTCCCAGAGCAGGGCCTCAGAGCTCACCGACCCGCAGGAAGAAGCTCTCAATCTCTTTGCTAAATTGTTCGAGGAGTGCCTCATCAGACAACATGGGGTCGTAGAGCTTCCAAGACCTCTGGGAGGATCTTTGGGTAAGAGAGACCAATTCAACGGCCACAAGGTCATGATCCGACCAAACAATCGGAAATATAGAGGAGTGGGAGAGGTGGGGCAGGGAGGGCAGCTGCAAGAAAATGTGATCTATTCTCATGAAGACCTTATGCGGGCAAGAGTAGTGGGTGAAGTCCCTCTTGGTGGGGTGGATCTCTCTCCATGCATCAGCAAGGTGGTATTGGTTTAGAAGGGAACGGAACGCTTTTCCTGAGGAGCCCACCCTGGGGCAGTCCATGGATTGACCCACCATGTGCCTGTCCAGCGAGGGGTGCAAGATTTGAGTCACCCGCCACTATGAGAAGCTCCTTTACCTGGGGGTCCAGAGTTCTAAGAAACTCCTCAAAAAAAACATTATGATTCTGATTGGGTGCGTAATAAGTGGCAATAGGGAGTAGTTGGTCTTGTACCGTACCAGGAACAATTAAGAAGCGACCCTGAGGATCCCGTATTGTCTGTTCCATAGAGAAAGGGAGAGAGCGCTTAAAAGCTGTCACGCTCCGGGAACTACAGCAACCCACTTGGATAACTCCAGACCTCCCAGTAAGACCTCAACCCCCAATCTCCGCAGCCAGCTTCACCTTTAGGAGCCCCCGCTTGCCGGGACGCAGAGAACGCCTGCCCGGGATCGGTTGCCCCCAGGACTTCAATGGCTCAAAGATTGGAGTCTTACTGTTCAGAGGCCTGGAGAACCCGCGGCTGGAAGTGGCGCCGAGCAGCCCTATAGCTGAGCGTGTAACGGAAGTCCAACAGGCTAGGAGTCAGCAACAGAGGTTCCGAGATGGCAGCGGTACAAAGGATTGGACAAGACGTGGTCGAGGATCAAGCAGAGGTCGGCAACAGAAGATCAGATCGGGGGGTGGTCAAACAGGCGAAGGTCGGCAACGGGAGATCAAATCAGCGGTGGTCAAAACAGGCGAAGGTCGGCAACGGGAGATCAGGTTTTCTTTAGAGACAAGCAACTAAACTGGGTACTAGGCACTATCACAGGCAATTCCCAACTGAGGGGGAATTGCTTATATAGGGAAAGACAGAGAGGAAGGTGAGGGTGATTGGTGCACTATGATGACGGGGCTGATTGGGAGAGCCTGAGTGTAATAACATTTATAGGGCTCATTGGCCCAGACAATGGGGGGGGGGGGGAGGCGTAAGCCTCATGACACCTAGGGCTCATTGGCCCTTTAATCTGAACCAGGGGGCGTGCCAGTGCCCCCTGGCTTATCTACAGCCTCCGGCGGGCGCGCTGAGCACAGCGCCGCCGGAGGGAAAACAGACCTCGGGCACGCGCGCGCGCCCGGGAACAGACGACGCGCGCGCGAGGGGGGAGAGAGGCCGTGCTCGGCGCCGCCCGAGCAGACGCCGCACGGCGCGGCCGCCGGGCCGGAGCTGCTGGGGCCGGCCGGCCGCCAACGCTGGACCGGGGCCCAGGTAAGTGCCGATTGCTGACACTACCCCCCCCTTCACGAGGGGCCTCCGGACCCTCACCCGGTTTTCCCGGATTATCACGGTGGAATTTCCGTACAAGAGCTTTGGCGTGAACATCCCTCGCAGCCACCCAACATCTTTCTTCTGGACCATAGCCAACCCAATCCACCAAGTATTGTAAAGAATTGCGCATCCTACGAGAATCCAAGATCTTATTTACTTCGTACTCGGGCTCATTATCCACAAGAATAGGTGCAGGACCAGCAAGAGGCGCATTCTTCGCCGGTTTTAACAGTGAAACGTGAAAAGAGTTGGGTATTTTCATAGTTGGCGGAAGTTGAACTTTAAAAGACACATTATTCAACCTTTTAATTATAGGAAAGGGGCCAATGAATTTTGGACCCAACTTGCAAGAAGGTTGACGGAGCGCAATATTTTTAGTGGAGACCCAAACAAGATCGCCTACTTGAAGAGTAGGTTCCCGTGATCTACGGCGATCAGCAAATTTCTTATATTTTAAACTAGTGGTTTTAAGAGTTTCCTGAACATGTGTCCAGATATTCTTCCGTTCTTGAAGCCACTCCTCCAACGCCGGCAAGTTGGAGGGTGACCCTGAAAGGGAAGAGGCTCTAGGATTTTTCCCTAGGTTACAATAAAAAGGCGATATCTTGGTACTCTCACTAGGCGCATTATTGTAAGCAAATTCGGCGAAATCAATAAATTCTGCCCATTGTTCTTGGGCATCAGAGACATAACACCTTAAGTACTGTTCCAGGGTTTGATTAGTTCTTTCCGTCTGCCCATTGGACTGGGGATGGTAGGCAGACGAAAGAGAGATCTGTATACCCAGCCGTGAACAGAAACATTTCCAAAAACGGGAAGTAAATTGGACGCCCCGATCGGAGACTATATTGGACGGGATACCATGAATACGAAAAATGTGTGAAGTAAATAGTCGAGAAAGCTCTGGTGCAGAAGGAAGCTTAGCCAAAGGAATGAAGTGTGCCATTTTACTGAAGCGATCTACGACCACCCAAATAACAGTATTCCCGTGTGATAAAGGCAAATCCACAATAAAATCCATAGAAATATGAGTCCAAGGTTCGGCAGGGATTTCAAGAGGAACCAAACCGCCACTGGGAGCCTTATGAACCCCTTTACTTCGAGCGCAAACAGCACAAGCGTCGATAAAGGCAGTAATATCGCGTCTCATGGTTGGCCACCATACATGGCGACGGGCAAGCATAAAGGTTTTTCGGTTACCCACATGACCAGCAGTCTTAGCATCGTGAAACTCGCGAATTACATCTGAACGCAAATGTGGCGGTACAAACTGGCATCCCAAGGGAACATCACTAGGAGACTGGTCTTGAAACGGCGCCAAGGTGTTAGAGAGATCAGGAAGTAATGCCCCGACCACACAACCCATGGGTAGAATCGGGTCACCAGTGTCACCCCGATCCTTACATTCACCGAACATGCGAGATAGAGCATCCGCTTTAGTATTTTTTACACCCGGCTTGAACGTAATAATAAAATTAAAACGCGAGAAGAATAATGCCCAACGTGCTTGACGAGAGTTCAATCTCTTGGCAGACCCAATGTATTCAAGATTTTTGTGATCGGTATACACAGTTATAGGATGTAATGAACCCTCCAGCCAATGTCGCCATTCATCAAAAGCCAGTTTAATAGCTAATAGTTCCCTATTACCGACATCATAATTTTGCTCTGCGGTACTGAATTTACGTGAAAAATAAGCGCAAGGATGAAGACGCTCAGGGTTACCAGAATATTGCGACAAAACTGCCCCCACTCCCAGCTCAGAAGCGTCCACTTCTACAATGAAGGCCTTACGAATATCTGGGTGAATTAACACTGGTGCCGAAGTGAAGGCCCGTTTCAAGGTCAGGAAGGCCTCACAGACAGAGGGAGACCAGTTGGCAGTAAAGGCCCCCTTGCGGGTAAGATTGGTAAGAGGTGCAACAACATGAGAGAAGCCCTTGATGAACCGCCGATAAAAATTGGCAAAACCTAGAAAACGCTGCAATTCTTTTAAGGTCTTGGGTTGGACCCAATCCTGAACCGCTGAAACTTTCCCCGCATCCATCTCTAGACCCTGGTTGGTAATAATGTACCCTAAGAAAGGAACGGTGGTGACTTCAAAAACGCATTTAGAAAGTTTAGCAAATAAATTGTTCTCTCTTAATTTTTGTAGTACCAACTTAACATGGCGTCTGTGCTCCAACAAGGAATTAGAAAAAATGAGAATATCGTCTAAGTATATGACCACAAATCTACCGAGATACTCTCTGAAAATATCGTTAACAAAATCTTGAAAAACGGCTGGCGCGTTACAAAGACCAAAAGGCATGACCAGGTACTCGTAATGGCCGTCTTTCACATTAAATGCGGTTTTCCACTCGTCCCCCTGTCGGATGCGAATAAGGTTGTAAGCCCCTCTTAAATCCAACTTGGAAAAAATTTGGGACCCAGTGAGTTGATTGAACAGATCCCCGATCAAGGGCAAGGGGTATCGGTTCTTTACAGTGATTTTATTCAAGGCTCGATAATCTATGCATGGTCTCAAGCCGCCATCTTTTTTCTCTACAAAAAAGAATCCAGCCCCGGCAGGTGAGGTAGAGGGGCGAATAAATCCCTTCTTTAAATTTTCAGTGATGTACTCCCTCATTGCTTGCTCTTCAGGCAGGGTAAGATTATAAATCTTTCCCCTCGGGGGAATCGTGCCAGGCAGCAAGTCAATAGGGCAGTCATAAGACCGATGTGGAGGAAGGGTATCCGCCGAACGTTCAGAAAAGACATCAACCCAGTCAGCGTATGGTTGAGGTAATCCCTGAGGTAAAATTTGCATACTTCTAAGGCCTGTAGTAAAGCAGTGACTTTTACAATGGTCACTCCACTTGATCAATTCTCCAACCCGCCAATCTATCACCGGGTTGTGGAGTTGTAACCAAGGGTATCCCAAAACCACCGGAGTCTCTGGACAGTCGAAGATGAAAAATTCTAAAAACTCAGAGTGAGAAGAGCCAACAATTAACCGAAGAGGTGGGGTCTTGGTGTTTATAGGCCCTCCCTGGATGGCCTTCCCATTGATGGCCAATACTTGTAGGGATCTTTCAAGAGGGACTAACGGAATACCTAAAAGGGAGATCATGCTCCTATCCAGAAAGTTTCCCGCCGCACCGCTGTCGATAAAGGCGGAAACTGTTTGCTTGGAAGAACCCCAAGATAAGTCAATGGGTACTAACATCTTATTTTGGCGAGAGTTGCAAAGTGACTCACCCAGATCAGTACTCTCTACCTGGTCTGGGTGCGGAAGTTTTCCGCCGGTTTCCCCTTGTTGGGACAGGACCCTGCGAAATGTCCCGAGTTCCCACAATATAGGCATAACCCATTGGACCGCCTACGCTGCTTTTCCTCTTGGGATAACCGGGTTCTCCCTAATTGCATGGGTTCTTCCTGTGAAGGAGATGAGGTATTTTCCCCACGGGTAGCGGGGGAACTAAGACTCTGGGAAGACCTGAAGGACGTGGGAGCCCTGGCTCTCTCCCTAGCCCTCTCTCTAAGACGCCTGTCTATTTTAATGGAGACCTGCATTAATTGGTCTAGGTCTGCGGGTGGAGGAAAATTTACCAAAGCATCCTTGATGCTTTCCGACAGCCCCACCCTGAATTGACTACACAAAGCGGGATCATTCCACCTCGATTCGACGGCCCAGCGGCGGAATTCAGCACTATAATCTTCAGCCGAATTCCGTCCTTGTCTCAAGGCCCGAAGCCTATTTTCTGCCGTAGATTGTTGATCAGGGTCAGCATATAAGACGCCCATAGCAGTAAAGAATGCTGTAACGGATTGTAGGGCAGAATCATGAGATGGTAAACTGAACGCCCAGGACTGCGGGTCTCCTTGAAGCAAAGAAATGACTAGGCCTACTCGTTGGGACTCTGTGCCTGAGGAGATGGGTCTCAGCTTGAAATACAGTTCGCAGGCATTCTTAAAATTGGAGAATCTAGCTCGTTCTCCAAAAAATTTTTCCGGCAATGGAATCTTTGGTTCTGAGATATGAGGTGGTACAGAGGATGCCGGTAACTGTCGAGATTCTTGAGTGGCCACTCTTTGAGCGAGCTGGTTTATCGCCGTAGCCATGGCTTGTACCTGCTGTACCAGGTCATCCATCTTTTCGGCCTGTGATAATGTCACGCTCCGGGAACTACAGCAACCCACTTGGATAACTCCAGACCTCCCAGTAAGACCTCAACCCCCAATCTCCGCAGCCAGCTTCACCTTTAGGAGCCCCCGCTTGCCGGGACGCAGAGAACGCCTGCCCGGGATCGGTTGCCCCCAGGACTTCAATGGCTCAAAGATTGGAGTCTTACTGTTCAGAGGCCTGGAGAACCCGCGGCTGGAAGTGGCGCCGAGCAGCCCTATAGCTGAGCGTGTAACGGAAGTCCAACAGGCTAGGAGTCAGCAACAGAGGTTCCGAGATGGCAGCGGTACAAAGGATTGGACAAGACGTGGTCGAGGATCAAGCAGAGGTCGGCAACAGAAGATCAGATCGGGGGGTGGTCAAACAGGCGAAGGTCGGCAACGGGAGATCAAATCAGCGGTGGTCAAAACAGGCGAAGGTCGGCAACGGGAGATCAGGTTTTCTTTAGAGACAAGCAACTAAACTGGGTACTAGGCACTATCACAGGCAATTCCCAACTGAGGGGGAATTGCTTATATAGGGAAAGACAGAGAGGAAGGTGAGGGTGATTGGTGCACTATGATGACGGGGCTGATTGGGAGAGCCTGAGTGTAATAACATTTATAGGGCTCATTGGCCCAGACAATGGGGGGGGGGGGGGAGGCGTAAGCCTCATGACACCTAGGGCTCATTGGCCCTTTAATCTGAACCAGGGGGCGTGCCAGTGCCCCCTGGCTTATCTACAGCCTCCGGCGGGCGCGCTGAGCACAGCGCCGCCGGAGGGAAAACAGACCTCGGGCACGCGCGCGCGCCCGGGAACAGACGACGCGCGCGCGAGGGGGGAGAGAGGCCGTGCTCGGCGCCGCCCGAGCAGACGCCGCACGGCGCGGCCGCCGGGCCGGAGCTGCTGGGGCCGGCCGGCCGCCAACGCTGGACCGGGGCCCAGGTAAGTGCCGATTGCTGACAAAAGCGATGAGGATTCCTCTCTGCTTGGTATCTGCCGATGACGTGAAGAAGAGAGGGTAGTCTGAACTGAGATATTTAGGAGTGTTCTTCTTGGTAAAGTGAGTCTCTTGGGAGCAGACAATATTGGCATGCAGGGACCTCATCTGGCAGAATGCCTTCACTCTCTTCTGGGGGCATTCAAGCCCTGAACGTTCAATGAGACTTTAACCGCCATCACTAAGCCACAGGATAGGGAGGCTGGACACCCGAGGAAGAAGGGAGGAAAGAGGGGGGGGGAGAAAAAGAAGAGGGGTAAAACAACAGAGAACATTCTAAATCAACCACATAATTAGGTAGAAAACCTTCCTTAGAGAAATGTCCCAGGGGGGTAGAGAAGTCCTCCACCACACTGGGAAAGGCTGTCTGGTTGGAGGGATTTCTAAGGGAAAATCTCCAGGCCAACCAGAGTAGAAACTGACCCTCAACGGGGGGTCAGAAAAAAAAAAAAAACGTCCTGACTCGACGGGGTCCCGACGAGCAAGGGAGCAGGGAGCGTGCAGGGCCTTGAAACCCGAGCGCCCAGCCCACTTAACCTGAAAACAAAGCAAATGAGCAGCAGCAAGTAGAAAATGCAAAAAATATGTAACATGTTACTGAGGATATATGTCAAACAACATACAATGAACCAAATGGGTTACAAACAGCAAGAGAGCCACTAGGGTTGTATACTAAGGGAGTTTGTACATAGGGAGTGACTGTGAAATAGAACTGGGGACCAAACAAAGAGCAAGATAGTCCCAACATTACAAAACAGGAACTTCAAAGGTGCACCTTATGGGTTTGCTGCAGTGAGAGAACGAGGGGCAAGATCCCTCGTATAATGCACAGGGAATCTAACACATCATCCCTCCCCCACAGCAGGCTTACCTGTGGACCAGCGCTCCGGCGACTTTGCTTGTTGACTGAATGCTCCTTCGCGGGCCACGTCTGTCCTTAGATACAGGTGAGAATAACAGAGCTCTCTTCTTTTGCGGGGGAGCTACTGGTGCGACAACGGGGCCCTCAAGCCAGCCGAGGTGAGAGCGGCTTCCAGACCTTGTGGGGTAGATGCCTCGTACGCTGATCCTAGAAGTTGAAGAAAATTTTGAAGGGAAACCCCCATTTGTACCTGACCCCTTTTGCTTGCAGGATTTCAAGTGAGGGTTTCATGGCACACCTTCTGGTGATGGTTTGGGGAGACAGGTTAGCGAAGAGTTGGTACTCAAAGTTCTGGAATTTGAGCGTTCCTTGATCCCGTGCGGCCAGCATAAGTTGTTCCTTTATGTGATAGAAGTGGAGCTTTACTAATACGTCCCGCGGAAGCCCGTCTTCTCTTTTTTTCTGCAAGGCGCGGTGTATTCTATCAAATTCCAATCTTTCGATAGGGATAGATGGGGCAAGCTCCTGAAAGAGAGCAGTAACGGTAGATTGTAGATCAATAACAGCTTCAGGTATACCTCTGACCCTGATGTTGGCCCTATGTGAGCGGTTATCCATCTCTTTAAGCGTGTGGTGCAAAATAAGGTTTTCCTCCTTTAAGGCCTCTAGATCCGTCCCGTAGGAAGATAATTCCGAACCTTGTGCTGTGGATTGTTGTTCGAGGTCGTCAACTCTTGGCCCAGTTCTTTTATTTCAGCAGAGAGATTAGCGGACAAGCAGTGGGGTTTTGTTGGTAGCTTGAATGGGTACGTGGAAGAGGCTGGTCAGAACACACAGTGGAGAAACTGCGAAGGTCACAGATAGAGAAGGTACACTGCCACTTTAAAATGGCTGAGGGGCACAGTGGGAATCACTATTTAGTAAGCAGAGGCTGCGGAGGTCACAAACATAACCTAGTAGAAAAAAAAATAAAAGGTGTGCTTGCTGCCCCTTTAAGAAGGCAGAGGATCTTGAAGGAAGTCACTATATAGTAAGCAGTAATGGGGGGGGGGGAGAGCTTACAGACAAGTGGCTGCTGGTGTTTAGTGCCAAGGATGTGCTGGCCAAGAGACAGCCCCAGATCTTCAGTGAGAGGAGGGGGAAGGGCTTTTTTGTGGCCCGGCTTATGGGTGCTCCCCAGTTAGCTTGCAGGGGGAGGAAGAGGTGGGCAGGGCTGATTCACCTCCCTTAGACAGTGACAGAGGGGAGGATGGACTTCCAGCAGCCTGTTTTTTAATTAGGGTGGATGGGCTGTGGAGTGCTGCATGGGCAGTAATGCCCTATGACTGTGCAGAGGGGGACAATCGTTACAGAGGATCCGCAGGGAGAAGACTCCTGTGATGTTGCGCCCTCTGCTGGCTGAATCAAGATGGCGCCCGCCGCTCACCTACTTCCTGTGCTGTGCAGGCTGTGGCGTTTCGGGACCCGTCACAGATCGCCCCAAAAAGAGGTAAGGGGGGTCCTGACGCATGCGCACTCCCCCGAGCACGGATTTTAAATTGAAATCCATGTGTTCTTTGTGCGCTCAGCCCAAACCCAGAAGAAGGCTGATTGGCTGCACCACTTGGGTGTGTGAGTATTCTTTAATACCACTTGCTCCAACCACTGATGTGTCAGTACTCTTTAATACCACTTGCTCCAACCGCTGGTGTGTCAGTATTATTTAATACCACAAAATTGTATAGGGAGGCACTCGCAAAAAACGTATTTGTCAAAAAAGATTTTATATCACCAAATTAATCACTACATATAATCTACATAATTAAATACCCTTAAAACACATATTAAGACAATACATATAAGACAAACCAACATAAAGGTGCGTAGGCAATGGGGAGAGTGCTAGCACATATAAATATCAATCACCATCTAAAGCTAAAACTGAGATTAAGAAAATATATATAAGTGATCTAACAATACAATTAACAATGTGCAAATCCTGCCTATGATCCGGATCCTATATCAAATAACTCTAAAGTGCAAAATGCAACCAATCAGTAAATACATATACAATGTGTAATCAAAAAACAAGACCTACATGATTGCCAAGTGAATAAATATACCAAATATAGACATCTAATAAATAACCACACAATACTTCACCAATATAGATGCTCTAATCAATCAGACCAATAAATGCCAATAAATACCAAATATATCACAGAAAATCACAGAACATCAGACCAAAGTATAATCAAAATATCACAAGCACACGTGGCTTACAGTGTGGATTTTGGGTCGACAGCAACCAGGATTCAAAAATGGAGGAGGGAGGAAGGATTTCCCTAACAGCAGGGTGGCACCCAGCGCAGCTCAAAGGCATCACCAGAGCACGGCTGGAGGGAGAAGCAGGAGGAGACACCTGACACTGAGAACTGCTTCTCCTTGGTTCAGGGCAGCCTGGCTCACATGAACCGCTACATGCTCCAGTGCCTCTTCAACGACCCCAGAGTTGCCCTGTGCCTACTGGGTGGCCACCCTGCTGGTTCCCCGCTTTAAGGACAACATCAATACCAGCACTGGAGCGGTATCGCAAAATGAGAGAGTACAAACGCAGTCTGGTGGAAGCACTATTGGTGGAGTTCCCAGCTGAATTTCAGGGCCCAGTGGCAGCACGGAGAGGAGGAGCAGCAAGTCACCAATGCAGTAGGGGTACCAGCACCACCTCACAGGGGAGGGTGAGCATGGCCACAATGTGGAACAAATTATTCCATTGTCCAGCACATGAACTACCAACAGATATGGCCCTTAATACCAGAAGGCAGACTTTGACTTGCATGGTGGATAACTACCCATCCACGCTTCTCCTGGTACTGAGCAGTGGGTCCTCCCCGTCCAAATTGTGGGTGGGTAAATTGCACACATGGCCAGAGCTTGCTCTCTATGCCCTAAAGGTTCTGGCCTGTCCTGCGGCAAGTGTCCTATTAGAATGTATATTCAGCACTGCAGGGGATGTCATCATTGATAGGAGGATCCGACTATCCACAGCCAACGTGGACATTACATTCCTTAAGATGAACCAGCCGTGGATCCCATGGGACCCATCACCTGAATAAGTGGCTAAAGTTTTTGCTACCCCCTCCTCTTCTGTCACATTCATCTCTTTCGCTTACACCGCTACATCCACCTCCAACATCTCCCCCCAAACCTCTGATACCTGTAAAAAATATATTATTTGTATTTATGTATATATTTATTTATTGATGTTAATATTCATTTATATATTTCTTTGTTGATATTATTATTTATATATTTATTTATTTACTTACACATTTATGTATATATTAATTAATTTATTTATGTTGGTATTCATGTATTTCTTTTATTGTTTGTATTTTCACTAGCCCATTTTGTGTAGGGCAATAGCCCAGGTTTTCCCACCCTAATTTGGCCTCCAACTCCCATACAAATATATATATTTTTTTATATTTATGTATGTATTTCTTTATTTTTTTCTGTTATTTTAAGTACTTTCCCCAGCCCATTTTGTGCATGGCAATCACCCTGGTGTTCCGATTTACAGCCCTCTAGCCCCTGCTACCCCCATTTTACAGCTATTTTTGGTCCCCCAAATTCGGGTCTCCATTGTCTTCCATAGGGTTTGGGACTGTCTGAACTCGTTGAACTTGAACTTCAGCAGGTTTGCCCATCCCTACTAATCTAAGTGAATATACAGATGTAGCAATTGGCCCATAAAGCTTGTATATATATTTGTGTTACCCCCCTCCTCACATTGTTTGAATTGCTTACCCCCTTTTGTTGCTATAGTAATTGGTGCTATATCAATCAAGTTTATTATCATTATTGAGTTGAACATTAAAGATTGCTGCCCTTTATTAGTTGTAAGAGTATTTCTTAGATACATTTTTATATAGAATGTTTCCATGTCTCTCACTAACTGGTATCTTCTTTTAAATGTCTTTTTCCTCCATTAGTAGATCTAAAGCCCCCTGTCAGAGTGACTCAGACATGCAAGGACCTCAGGCACTAAAGTGTTATTTTATTAACTCATGTAAGGTAGAACAGTAAAACAAAATGAAAAGGCCAAAGGTTCCGCAAGAGGTCATGTACAGTACACCAGCACACAACAGTTGGCTAAATAAAAATAAACTGCTGAAAAGGCAATCCCATCATGAAGCTCCACAATTTTCAAATATGTAGGCCAAAATTTGCTTCCTTCTGACACCATTTTACAAATACATGGTGAAGGTGGTGGTCTAGCTGTTATTTTACTGACTAGATAATATGATGGCTATTCAGTCATGTCATTACAAATGAAAATGAATCACAGTTAACCTTTTTTCCTGACAAGGGGGCCTTTTGGATAGGAAGTTTCAAATGGTCATGGCATTATTAATATCTTACCCAAATGGCACAATAATTTGCGGATGCATAAACAGGCATGTGCAGTGTCAGAGCTCTATGACCCAATAATTGTCAGCCATTATTATAATAATCATTGCAGCCATGTCTCCAAGGAGGGAACAGGATTGCCTTGCTTGAGTGTGCCCACATAGCTGGTTCAATGGTTTGTGGTATGCCCAACAACAACTGCATCCAAGCCTTGTAACTGACCTCTACCATGTCTAGCCACTTTGTAAGTGCCAAGCACTGATATAAACCTTTACCACATCCGAACATATACTAGCACTTAGAGCAGTTGCCAATCACAGGCCTTGCCTGACCATACCGGTCTACTGTCCTCAGTCTGCCAAGCTGTTCTATCCAGTTCCCAATGTTGTCTACTATTAGTGGGTAGCTTGGAATTTGGGCGTTGTTCCCTTGCTTGGGGGCAACCAGATTCCCCATGCACTCCCTTGCATATTAATCACCTACAAACCAAGATTCCTTACCTCACTACCCTAGTGACACTGGATTGCTGGTGACCAATCAGGGAGCAAGATTCATATTGTGAAAAATCAGTGTTGTTCCAGTTTAATAGCAGGCTAACCTAATCCTAAACTGCTCCAATGGCTCAGCCTGCCAGTGCCAGACTGCAACTATTGCACAAGCACAGTGAGAAACAACCACTAATAGTGCTTCCAATATGGTTCATGGCTGTTTAGAAACTCTAGTGAAACATCTGTATTTAGCCATGAGAAAAGCAAAGGGAGTATACATCTGTAACTAGCCATGGTAAAAGAGACAGAAGAAAACATCTGTATTTAGCAACATGAAAAGCTAAGGAAGCACACATCTGTATCTGGGCAGATTAAAATGGAAGGAAGGACACACCTGTCTAACCATGAGTAAAGCTAAGGATTTGTATCTAGCCATGAATTAACAAAGGACATATCTGTACCAATTTACAAAAAAGCTTATCCAGGTCATCCAGACAGAGACCCACACCCTTTAGAGATTAAGGTAATGACAGACTAGGATTCACACTTTCCCCATTTTTAGGAAACTGTTAACATATACACATAACACAACACGACTGTCAATTTTTTAAATCATCTAACCTTCACCTAACATCTATAAGTTATTCTAATCAATGAGGATAACTTTAGCCTTCAGAATAATTATGTTGTCCATCACTGCAAATAATGTGAACTTCAGGGTCACTTTGCTATAATTATCATGCTGACCCAGGTAATGTTCTGAACGTTCAGGGCAGGATAAATAAGGCTGGGGTCAGCGTTTCACTGATAAGCATGTATTTTCATAAAACAGGTCTCTCTTCATTATCATTAATGTGTTAGAGGTTGTCTTTCAGGGACACTGGTGTTAAGGATTTGGTAATTAGCCCAGGTCACTGGTGAGCGGATGCACAGAATGGTGTTGCTAATTACATTCCTGTTTTGTACGGATCGCCACATCAGCAATACCAGCGGATGTTTTATTTATTAACTGTCCTAGTATCTGAATATTCAGCACAGGCTCCTTGTGTGAGCCCTGAATAATAATGTTTAATTCTCGCAAATAAAACTCGAAAATAATAGGTGGTGAGTAGAAATGGGAGTAGAAAAGTTCGTACTTTGAGAGTTTGGGTTCACAAACACATCCTTTAGCCAGAAGTCCGTGTTTGAGTTCCACGTCCGGCACGAAAAAGGAAAAGCCCATCAACCAGCTTCACCTAGGGCTGCAGCTTAACTCATCTCTGCCCAATCTTCTTCCCAGTGCTCACCAGACGCTATGTGCCACTAGGTAGCATTACCTGGCGCTATCCTTTCTTAAAAGGATACGTTTATAAATCTGAACTTCACCCTGAATTAGAGCATATCTTATATATTTTCCCACTCGGTACATACAGATTGTCCACATTCAAAATCATCCTACCTGCATCTACTGCATTTTCTAAATCTTTAAACATCCAAGATGGCGGCCCATGGAGTATTAGGCTGCTTGCAAACAGGCTGAAGTGACTTCTGACTGTGCTGCTCTGCATTCTGGGATTGCTGTCCTTTCCCTGACCTCAGCTCTGCTCTGTCTGTGCAAAGCACAGCTATAACCCACCCCCTGCACTTTTGCCCCCTCTCCTTTCCTCAGTATGTGATGCTTCTGAGGGAAGGTGGTACCCGTAACCTAGAGTGACGAACAAAGTTGCAGCTCAGTGGGGGAAAGAATAAAAAGTAAGAGACTAAAAACATAAAATATATGTTTTGGGCTTTCCATTAAATGATGCTGAAAGTCTGGTTTAACAAAATCAATTGATTTCTAGAAATGCTTTTTGGGATAAATAGTTTAAATACAGTTTACAAAATATAATTCCTAAACAGTGTCATAGCACAGTACTCACCTGTCTGCTGATCCTGTGCTGCTCTTTGATGGGTCCAGAGAGCAGCACCACTGCCTAACATAAGAAGCACATCTTTCTGTATCCATTCACAGCATCACCTCAAGTACTACTGTGCCCCTGTTGCCTAACAAGTAGAAACAGCAGGCGGACTATACCAGCTGATTGGAGGCCGCCTTTCTACAACCAACCAGTGATTCTGCACCACCCCAATGGGGTGTTAGGTAGAGATGAGCGAATCGATTCTGACGAATCCGAATTTGTTACGGTGGATCCATATGGTGGATCCACATGTCAGGACATGTCCCATGGGGCAAGGAATCCTGGGTAGGCGTCACATGCTACCTATCAGCAGACAGGCTTACCGATGATGTCACAGCCCTATATAAGCGGCGGGTAATGTGGAAGCTCATTTTGGTACTGTATTGCGGCCAGAGCAGATCAGGCAGGGAGAGAGCAAGGGATAGATAGATAGATAGATAGATAGATAGATAGATAGATAGATAGATAGATAGATACAGCAAGGGAGAGATAGATAGAGCAAAGAACAGAAGAAGTGAGGGAAAGATAGAGAAGGAGAGAGGCTGTGACAGTGACAGAGAAAGTTTAAAGTGTTTGCATTAGCTTTCAAGCCTATTTAGTGTTAATAACATACCTGCCTATTTAGCTTTTCCTTCTCCTGCTATCATTCTTTAAAAAGCGTGCTAGCATAAGTATTTGAAGAGTACCTGTCTACTAACTGGTTGCATTTTGTAAAGAAAGTCACTTTTTCATTGTAAAAGCAGCCAGCCTATGTATTTGAAGAGGTGGCATCCCAAATACTAGCATAAATATTTGAAGAGTACCTGTCTGCTAACTGTTGAAAAGAAAGTCACTCTTTCACTGTAAAAGCAGCCAGCCTATGTATTTGAAGAGGGGGCATCCTGAATACTAGCATAAATATTTGAAGAGTACCTGTCTGCTAACTGCTTGCATTTTGTAAAGAAAGTCACTTTTTCACTGTAAAAGCAGCCAGCCTATGTATTTGAAGAGGGGGCATCCCAAATACTAGCATACATATTTGAAGAGTACCTGTCTGCTAACTGCTTGCATTTTGTAAAGAAAGTCACTTTTTCACTGTAAAAGCAGCCAGCCTATGTATTTGAAGAGGGGGCATCCCAAATACTAGCATACATATTTGAAGAGTACCTGTCTGCTAGCTGGTTGCATTTTGTAAAGAAAGTTATGTTGTCAAATTGCCAGCAGCCATTGCCTTTAACCGGGGGGGGGTACACACATTGGAGTTGGCAGCAGCAGCATTAGGAGCCCATATATTGCCTGAAAGACACACCCTGGAGTTGGCAGCAGCATAAGGAGCTACCATGCTTCAGCTACTACCATGGATCAGCCATTGGTGGGTGGAAATCCTGGCTGATCCATGCCTGATTCATCTTCACAAAGGTGAGTCTCTCCACATTTTTCGTGGACAGACGAGTTCTCCTTGGCATGACTATGTCCCCCGCCGAACTAAACACCCGCTCAGATGGCACACTACTCGCCGGGCAGGACAGCTTTCCCAGGGCAAACTCTGCCAGGCAAGTCAAGTTTGGCTGCCCAGAAGTCCAGCGGATCCTCAAGGTGCGTTGGCATGGTCATTTCAAGGTATGACACTACCTGCTGGTTCAGGGCCTGCTCCAGGTCTTTCTGCTGCTCATGATTAGCCTCACTATGTGGGTGAAGAAAGCTAATCATTAGCGACTGAAGACTCAGGCTGCTGCTGATGGAGCTGCTGCTGCTGCTCCTGCCACCCCTCCCAACAGCCATGGCAGTGGAAGGTGAGCGCAGAGGTCCCCCCGAGTCAGACTTGCGAGAGTATGGACCATGGCGCAGATAGGCATCGGTCAACTGACTATGTAGAATGTCTCTGTAGTACGTCAGTTTGTCCTCCCACTCAGTGGGCGTAAAAAAAAATGACGGTAGCGAGGGTCCAATAAGGTGGAGAGCCAGAAGTCATCTCGATGACAAATTGAGACAATTCTGCGGTCACTACGCAAGCACGTGAGCATACATCGTGCCATTTGTGCAAGTGACTCGGAGGGACTACCTGTTTCCATCTCCACTTCATACTGCCACGGTGTGTCTGGGTCCTCTGTCTAGCCTTCCTCACAACCCTCTAGCTACTTTGGCTGCTCCTGCCCCTTCTCTCCTGTCAGATGACTAGATAAAATGGATAAAGGGGGGTGGGAGCAGCTCAATCACTATTATTTATACAAAATTATTATTATTATTATTATTCAGGGCCTGGGAACTAAATTACCGCCCAGTTTAACCCTCTCATCAACTAAATATCAAGCAACAAACATGTCTAGCTATGTGGAAAGACATGTTTGTTGCTTGATAGTTGGATAATGCAAGGGTTAACATTAAGTTCCCAGGCCCTGACTAACAATAAATTTGTATAAATAATAGTGATTGAGCTATTCCCACCCCCCTTTTATTCATTTTGAAATGCCATGAGCACAAGCAGGGAGTGATTCAGTTAATATGGATCTCTCCCTGTGAAGTGTTCTAAAGGGAGGCTGGCAGCTTCCCAAAAAGGTGAGTAGCTCTCAAATATTTGTCTGCATTGCATGTCCCAATTTTGGGGACTCAAAATTAAGAGTAGGGACCACACTAAATACAGAGTGCCTTGCCGGGGCAGTGTGGCTTCCACATGTATCTGCAGATATATGCAACTAAATCTCTGTCTTTCCACACAGCTAGACATGTTTGTTGCTTGATAGTTGGATATTGCAAGGGTTAACATTGGGCGGAGTTCCCAGGCCCTGACTAACAATAAATTTGTATAAATAATAGTGATTGAGCTATTCCCACCCCCCTTTTATTCATAGATAAAATGGCCATTTTGTCAAACCTAAACTGTGCTTCGCTGTGCCCCACCCCCTCCTCCTCCTCCACTTCAGCCCCCACAGGCTTCATGTGGCCATGAAATGTAGGCGCCATGTCTCCAGTGCCCTGACCAGCCATGGTTTCCAACATGTGTTGTAGTACATGAAGCAGTGGAATCACATTGTTCATCCCGTAGTCCTGGCAACTGACTAATAATTGGCTTCCTCAAAGGGCCTGAGCAAACGACAGGTGTCATGTATGAGCTGCCACTGGTTTACATTGAAGTTACACATCAATCATCATCAATAAATCAGTGATGGTTTTTATCTGTTCGTATAGCCGATCCAACATATGGAGGGGGGAATTCCAAGGGGTGGAAACATCGCAAATTAGACTATGTTGGGGGATACCGTTCTGACGCTGTAGCTCAAGAAGGGTGTGCATGGCAGTGTAGGAGTGGCTGAAGTGTATGCAAAGTTTCCTTCCAGTTGTTAGGATGTCTTGTAGATGGGGGGAAGACTTCAGAAAACGCTTGACAACTAGAATGAACACGTGTGCCATGGCAGGACGCATGGCTCAGGCTTCCTTGTCGCAGCACAAACAAGATGTTCTTCCCATTGTCAGTCACCATGGTTCCCATTTGCAGTTTTCATGGAGTAAGCCATGATTTCATTTATTGATTAATGATTTTTAGCAGTTCCTCCCATGTGTGACTCCGTGCGCAAACAAGGCAAACCTTGTAAAGAGCAGCATAAAACTGCTATGTCCTGCACACATGGTAGGCTGGAAGGGCACTGGAAAAATATAAAATAAATTAAAATACCCCCCAAAGAAATAAAAAAAAAAAACAAAATATAAAAAAATATATAGAATTAAAAAAAAAAAGTAAAAACATTTACAAAATTAACAAAAAAAAAACCTTTCATACATTTTATATGTTACTATGTTACTAATATGTTACTATGTTACTAATATGTTACTATGTTACTAATATGTTATTATGTTGCTATGATATGTTATTATTATAAATGTGTTCAAATAAGATAAATGTTAAGAATTAGTATGTAATTGACAATAAGCAATGGTGACACAGAAAAAAGTGCCTAAGTGCAAAAAACATGTGCACATCCATGAACCAAAATAGACAAGTGCACTGTCACAGGCACAACGGCCTAGGAGCGTGGAGGCCACAGCGGTGGGACCTGTCCAAGTTGCTGTTGTGGTTGTGCAGGAACCACAATCACCCAGTGGGCCTTAAAGGATATGTATTGTCCCTGACTGTAGTTACAGCTCCAGACGTAGGCGCTGCCGTGCACTTTGGTACACACTGACAGGCTCAAGGACAGGCCCACCTTCTGTTCAACAAAATTGTACAGGCCTGGTACTGCCTTCTTCGCAAATAAATGACAGCTTGGGACTCTCCACCTCGGCTCGGCACAAGCCATCAGTTCTCTGAAAGTTCCACCACCTCAAAAGGGAGGGACTGCAGCACCAGCAACTTATAAAGGAGCACATTTAGCTTCTGCGCGTTGCATGAGTGGGCACATACTGTTGTCTCTTGGACATGGCTTGATCAATGAATTGCTGGCAGAAAGACTGACTCGGTTTAAGAGGAGAAGGAGCATGTGGAGCGACAGAGGATGGGTATGACACACAGGAGGTGGTGGAGCCTTGGCTGGCTGGAACAGGGAGCGGCGTGCCACTGGGTAATGCAGCAGGCTGGACCACCACTTTGGAGCCAACTCTTCCAGGCTGCTTTATGGTGACGCTGCAAATGTTGACGCAGGGCTGTGGGGCCAACATTGGGACCCTGGCCACACTTCGCCTTCTGCCTACACATCTTTCATATAGCCATGTTAACCTCCTGCGGATGCTTGATGAAAAACTGCCACATCGCCCAGTAGCGGATTTTCCTATCAACAGTCCGCACTAATTCACTGCTGCTGCTGCCACCGACCACTCCAGGGACCCTCTTCCACTACCTTCTGGGAAGGTAGCCTGCCGCGCAGCAAGTGGTCTACCCGAGCACATTTGCCTCCCTACTTTCCCCTTCTGCTACCATGCTGACCGCTAAAGCTGTCATTCTCCATCACTCCAAGCCTTTAAACGTGCTCTCAAGACTCACTGATGTCCTCCTCAGGTTCCTCAACAGTGTCTTAAGAAGCCAAAACGCTTGCAACACCACCTCCCACGCCACTCTCCTCATCACTACTTGCCCGCCTAGTGGAAGAAGTGGCAAGTGACTCCTCCACTTCTTGGCTGGGCAGTAGCTGCTGATTTTTCAGATTATCAGATCGTCCTCACGGAATAGTGGAGCTGAACCCAAAGCATAAGATATAACCGACAGGTGACTGGGGGTGTCAGATGTCACTTGTGATGAACTGGATGATCGTGTTAACCAATCGATCATGGCAGATGGGTTGTTGGTCGAGACACGACCGGTAGCTGATACCGTGAGATCAGGCCTCTCACTGAGCCTCCAGCTGCCACTCACCCCTAGTCTGCTGCGACCTCTGCTTGATGAATTTAGGCCTCTGGAACTTCTCTGTGCCCATCTGGGCACTTTTCTGCCTGACATACTTAGTGCGTATATGAGGGGAGGACAAAACGCTACACTACACTTAAAACAGGATTTATCGATAACAGCAGCAGGTGTGTAACTATCTATGGCCTCTCACTAAGTAGTAACTAGGCCCTGAAGACTTTAACAGGAACAAAGTGATAAAACTCTTATATGTGCGTATATGATGCTCTGATGAGGGCAATTCAATGTGCTCCAGTACGCTTGAAAAATGTGTTTTCGAGAGACTGGCCTGCGTGAAAATGAATCGGGCATGGATCAGCCAAGATTTCCACCCACCAATGCCTGATGCATCAGAATAGATTGATCCTGATGCCAGACCAACACTAAAGAAATATGAATAGTGCAAAACAGATTTAAGGCGCTGCTCTCCAGTTACAGACATTCCTCCGCATCAGACCACAAGTAATTATTGAGGAAATGCTTTACGTTAATCTTAATTTTTATTAATATTCTTAGAATAAGATATATGTGCCCAAAATCTGTATATGTTCTCTTCATGCTGCTGCCAACTCCAGGGTGTGTCTTTCAGGCAATATATGGGCTCCTAATACTGCTGCCAACTCCTGGGTGTGTCTTTCAGGCAATATATGGGCTCCTAATGCTTCTGCCAACTCCAGTGTTTCTTGCAGGCAATATATGGGCTCCTAATGCTGCGGCCAACTCCAGGGTGTGTTTTTCAGGCAATATATGGGCTCCTAATGCTGCTGTTAACTCCAGTGTGTCTTTCGGGCAATATATAGGTTCCTTATGCTGCTGCCAAATAAAGAGTCTCTTTTAGGCAATATGTTTTTCAAGCAATATATGGGCTCCTAATGCTGCTGCCAACTCCAATGTGTTTTTCAGGCAATATATGGGCTCCCTATGCTGGGTGTGTCTCTTAGGCAATATATGGGCTCCCTATGCTGCTGCCAACTTCAGGGTGTGTTTTTCAGGCAATATACAGACTCCTAATGCTGCTGCCAACTCCTAGGTGTGTTTTTCAGGCAATATATGGGTTTCTTATGCTGCTGCCAACTCCAGTGTCTCTTTCAGGCAATATATGGGCTCCTAATGCTGCTGCCAACTCCTGGGTGTGTTTTTCGGGCAATATATGGGCTCCTAATGCTGCTGCCAACTCTTGGGTGTGTTTTTCAGGCAATATATGGGTTCCCTATGCTGCTGCCAACTCCAGGGTGTGTTTTTCAGGTAATATGCTGGCTCCTAATTCTGCTGCCAACTCCTAGGTGTGTTTTTCAGGCAATATACGGGTTCCTTATGCTGCTGCCAACTCCAGTGTCTCTTTCAGGCAATATATGGGCTCCTAATGCTGCTGCCAACTCCTGGGTGTGTTTTTCGGGCAATATATGGGCTCCTAATGCTGCTGCCAACTCTTGGGTGTGTTTTTCAGGCAATATATGGGTTCCTTATGCTGCTGCCAACTCCAGTGTCTCTTTCAGGCAATATATGGGCTCCCTATGCTGCTGCCAAATTCAGGGTGTGTTTTTCAGGCAATATATGGGCTCCCTATGCTGCTGCCAAGTCCAGAGTGTGTCTTTCAGGCAATATATGGGCTCATCATGCTGATGCCACCTCAAGGCTCTCTAATTGTGCAGCTCTGCGACAGTGAATCTAATAGCGACGCCTCTGATCTGCATGTCAAACTTCTTTACAATAATATTTCACTAACCCAGCATGCATCCTATGCATGTTACAGCCAGGCAAAATGTTCAGCAACCCTATGGAGGCTCTCGGAAGCCCAGAAATAGCCATTTTTAATAGCGATTTGTTGCAAATAAATTCGGACCAAAACAAATTTTTCCCGGAAAATTCAGGGAATCAGCCAAATCGAATTTTTCAAAAGTTCGCTCATCTCTAGTGTTAAGCCTCATATAGACCTATTCAACATTACATATTGCCCTTAACAGCCTACATCTTTGAACCATGGATAATGTGAAAATATTATTTTTTCTATACAATACAACCACCAGTCCCTTGCCCCCTCAATGGTTCCTTTCCCTTCCCTTATTGACAATGTCTGTTGTTGGTGTTTTTTAATGAGTCTTTAGTGTATATAGTTGTTGTGATATTGTGATCAATAAATACTTATATTTTGTGATACAATCAGTAGTGGTGCCATATATTGTAGTGGGTGTTTGGAAGGTGTGGGACCTTCGTTTCTTTGTATGTAGTCATTTCACCCCTTTGTGCACACTACATATTGATTCAAATTTACAGCTTGGTGCAGTCTCATATCTCTCTTTATCAATACAATACAAAACATCAAAAAATTCTAAAAACATGTAATACGTGCCAAAATAGTATAACAGACTCCAGAGGGCATCAAAGCACCATTAGATTTTATAAAAAATATATATACCAAAATCATCCAGTACTGTCTACCTTGGTACACAGAACTACTGATGACTAGAGATGAGCGAACCCCCCAATGTTCTGGTTCGACCAAACTTTGAAAATAGCCAAACCCTGTTCCCCTTGAAATCAATGAACTTTGTGGGGGGATTCTGTTTCTGGGGCTGGGGCACAGAGTGTTCAGCAGGAAGTGCTGCTGTACAACTTACCTGGGCCCATTGGTGGCATTCAGTTCAAATAGTTCACAATAGGAACCACAGAAAGATGGCCAATGCTCCCACGAGTGAGGACACTCCTAGTGACAGCACTGCCAGTTCTCCTCAATTAGCTATTTTACCCAATATTTAATCAGCATTTCAATAGCTTGCGTCTCCCCATAAAAAATGGGGAGAAGCAAAGAGGTTGGCATTCCCGGAAAGTGAAAATAAGTAATGTTTTTTTATGAGCATGGAAAAATGTACCCATTTGGGTGTCACAGGGGTTAGACCTACGGTTGTGTAAATTGGCTATAGCGAACACATACCCTCATGGACAAGACAAAAACAGCGCCAGACCAGCATATGTTTTTAAGAAGCGTGTGATGATCATATTTATCACGTGCATCAGGCATGGGGCATGCGACCTAGATGCAGAGCAGCCACAATGTTCATCCCATTTTTTGCAACCACATTTCCCAATCCAAGTTGACGTGGAGACGTGGAGATTTCCTCATGCACAGAAACTCCCCGGCAGTATGTCTTTTCTCTCCCTGACTGAACATGTGTAATATGGCGTGGCAGTGCTGCACCTTGTAGTGATGAAAGGAGGGAGGAGGAGGGTAAGCTATGCCCTGCTGTCTCCTGTTGAGGAGGATAGGCGTCTGGTGTCCAAAGCTGAAGAAGATCAGCACAAACACAGAGGTGTTACTAATGCCTGACCTTGTTGCGTCAGAGCATCCAAGTATGGCCATAACTACTGCTACACGTATCTACTGTTGCATGCACTGTGCTGCACACTGACAGTTGCATAGATAGCCACACTTTCTCTTCCATGTAACTGTGCATGAAGAGGATGGCCTTGTTGGAGAAGAAATGGCGACTGGGGACGTGCCATCTGGGCTGGGCGCACCCCATTAGTTGCCTAAAGATGGTGGACTCAACCAGGTGGTAAGGTGGCGACTGCACCACCTTTAACTTAGCCAGGTGTGATTTCAGCCGCATGACAACCGGGAGACTGAGCGGCGATTATTGTCTGGTGGAAATAGGTTCTATTATGGATAACCGACGGGATAGAGGAGGAGCACTAGACGACAATGACAAGACTGAGACTGTACTGCCTGTGTATGAGGCCTAGCTACTATACAGATTATAGGTTATAGAAGCCGTACCATCAGCAGCAGCATAAGCAAAAGCAATACAGTTTTGATGGGGTATTTGCAAGGCATTATGTTTGTCCCAGGCAGCCTTGTGATGCTGCTTCAAGTGCTTATATAGAGCTGTAGGTTCTAGATTTGTGTCCTGGCCACGACTAACTTTCTGCTTGCAGATCCAGCACTGTGCCAGGTTTTGTTCTTCTGGGAAGGTACAAAAGAATTGCCGCACGGCAGAGTACCATACGGAACTAGAATTCCCAACACCACCAACACCACCCCCACTTCCACAGCTATGTGTCTTGGACAACGCTTCCACCTCCACAACACACTCCAAAGGCTGACTGGTGTCAAAAAAATTCTTATCACTATCCATAGCAAATGGGCTGCCAAGAAAAGCTGGCCCCCACTAGCACGGGGCAGTTTAGAAACATATGATGAAAGAGGAATGCTTCTTTTACTGTGAGGTGTAGCTGCAGTGGAGGAAGAATCCACTGAAACCTGGCTCAAAGTCTTTGTGTCAGAGTCTTCCTCCTCCTGAGATGAGCGAGAGCGAGTCAACAGTCCACAATGGATGCATCATCCAAAATAACCTGCTCACTGGAGGAAATGGACAACTCTGGCTTGCGGATGATGCTACTACTACCACATACATTACTGCTGCTGCTACTACTACCGCATACATTGCTGCTGCTGCTGCTATTACTAACAGTGGTGGTCCTGGGCAAATGGATGCTGCCACTACTATGGCTGGGCCTGGGCAAATGGCTGGTGCTACTACTACTGGGCCTGGGCCCTTGGCTGCTGGCCACAGTGTTGGTACTGGCACCAAGATCCTTATTGTTAGTGGCAGAAGGGATTGCAGAGATGTCTTTTCCTTTATCCCATCCTTTCCCAGAAAAAGATTGCATTTTTAAACTGTATTAAACACTGAGGCACTGTGTACCCCAAGTTCCCCAATACAGTGACTGGCCAGACTAGACAGATGTGGCCAAAAAAAATTCATTGAAGTTTTTAGACTTCACAGGGTAGACTACAATGACCAGCAGATTACAGCACAGGCAGATGCAGTTTTTTTTTGTGCACAACCCCACCCCATCCCAGCGTCCCACTGTGCCTACTTCCTCTCCTGTCCCTTCTTTTCTATGCCTATGCTGTGGTTCAAAATGCCCTAAACTGTCCCTAAACTGTCCCAGCAATGCTCTCTCTGCAACAGCCAGCTCGATAATGATGGATAGACGGCACATCACGTGATTATCTTCTGCAATAGCGCCTCCTGATTGGCCCAGCTACCCTGACCTTTTACGCTGCGACCATGTGACCCTGTCTCTCTGCTTCTCCTTGGCTGGTCGTGACCTGTGGGGTGGAGCTGGTAAAAACCAGCTAGGTTTGTCTTCTGCACTCCACTCCGAACCACATGTTTAGGTTGGCGGCGAATCAAACTTTTCCCAGAATTATGGTCGAAACCAGGTTCTACTGGTTCAGTTCGCTCATCTCTACTCTGGACCTTTAGATTATTCAATATCCTAAAGATAGATTGATAACTAAGCCTGAGATAACTTTAAACTTTTTGAGACAACTAAAATACTGGGTAGTGAAATAAAAGGAGGAAAGACACTAAGGGGGTTTAAGAAAGGATAGCGCCAGGTAGTGCTTCATAGTGGCACGTAGTGTCTGGTGAACGCAGGGTGCTGTACGCAAAACCACATTTAAGAAAGTGAATCTGGTGAGCCACTCTGTAGACATGTATTACTACAGGCAGCTCAGCGTATATTGCTGGCACTCTAGGTTTGAGAGCGCCATGTATTACCTTTTGCTCAGTGTCGCTCTCCCATACATTTCAATGGGCTTTCATTTGTTATTTACAGGTCTGGCACTAAAGGGTTAATGTCACTGTGTTAAAACAATGTCATTCCATGTGTTTTGGTTTTGTTACTGGTGTATATGTGTTCAAAAACAGACTTTAATCACACAGCGTCTAGCGCTCTATGACTACAGTGCCCAGCTTTAGAGCGCCGACACTCTGTGTTTAAATAGCGTGTTTGGCAATTAAATGTTTTTTTTTGCTCAAATCATTGTGGGACCTCTCCTGGCTGCAAACAAACACTTTCATACATTTTTTTTTTTTACTTTTTATATTTTTATGCAGAATTGTTTTTGCAGGTCTGGCACTAAAGTGTTATTGTCCCAGTGTTAAAACAATGTCATTCCATGTGTTTTCGCTTTGTTACTGGTGTATATGTGTTCAAAAACAAACTCAAAAATATAAGTTTGTAAAACTTGTATACAAGTTTTAAAAATTGTATACAATAAACCATACACATGAATTAGTTCACAACTGAATACTATGCATTATGTTGAACAAATATGATTCACATATACATTATCCCATTAGTCCACTCATACTGTAGTCATTGAATAAAGATGAAAGAACTGTTGTCCCAACATGTTTCAATTGTCTTTGTCAAGGGACTTGAAACAAGCTAAGTATTTGGAATCGCAACAAAACCCAAATAAGCATAATCATTATATACAGAGAGTCTTACTTGTCAAGATGTTAACCTGAGCATGAGCATATTCACATAAAGAATGTTCTGATGCATTTACATAATGCCTTGAGGAATGGAGAAGTGAAACTGTGATCATCTATCTGGTACAGATAAAGTATGGTATATTATTAACTAGTAGACATAGTACAAGGTATATCACTTGCTGTCAGCATGTCTGATCTATTTTGTTTATTTGTGTCTTTATATTTATTTTTGCTTGTTTCATTAATTATTATATGTTCGCTAATTTGTCTCTTATTCCTGTATGATTTATTAATTAGTTGTGTAATTAAACATTATAATGATACATTGTAAATATGTTATTTATTAGTTACTGTATTTATTAATTAAAACATAATTTTATCTCCAGTCATTAATTATATTTATGTCTTATTGTTTGCATAATGATTATGTATTTATTTTTTTGTATGTTGTCTGCCATAAAATGTACCACATGTTGAATACTGTTCTGTGTTTACAATTTCTAATGTAATAAGACGCTCGTCAGAGCACTGGTCTCTATAATGCAACTAGAAGAGCGCCAATCTCTATAGGACCCCGGAAGAGACCCTTGATTTTATATGTGAACCAGGAAGCGCAGAAATCTGTGCCAGAAATCCTGTTCACGCCAGCGGCGCTGCACCCCTCTGAGTGTCTGATTCATGCCGTCGTGTACATTAACCCATAATGCATGGGTAGAACAATGCAGGGAATGGGTGAACACAAACGAACAAAAGATCAAACTTGATACTCATAACGAGATAACAAGTAACAAGTATGTATTGATATCATTTTAACTAGTACATTTTATTATGATTAACAAAAACTCTAGAATGTCAGCAGCATAAGTGCTAAATGAACTTCTTTAAGATGATTAGAATTTATGGTAGAAAACTAGAATTAAAAAACAACATTCAAGTTTTAAAATAAATAAATCTATTTAATAACAAATAAGCAACTTTCACTCAAACATAATAACATATCGAATTAACTAGTAAATTACATGAAATCTATTTTAATTTAATTAACCGTTTTCATGTCAAATAACTATTAGAACATGTAAGACCACTTTCATTTGTGCATTTAACAAATAACTATATGCAATAACAAAATGACTATTCACACTCGTTTCCCCGTGTTCAAGGTATTCAATATATATCCTATACAAATTTCAATGCTCATGCTAATCAGAATATTCATATTTTGAGCATGCCTCTTGTACCCAAAAATGGAACACAGGTTTTCTGTCATTTTAAGCCTGGAGGTATATCTGTATGTAAAAAGTATATTCATCTCTGTTCTGCTTGAAGGGTTAGTTTCTCAATTTCACCTCTGTGCATATGTGGGTGTATCGAGTACCTGAAATTTAGGCAGTATTCACATTTAATACTGTGTCGTCCTATGGGTGATTTTAAGTTTCTTCTAGCGATGTCATAAACATGCTTGTAAATATGTTTGCCCAATGTGCAGTTCATCTTGCCCGCATTTATGTAAAAAGATATACACATTTTTTAATTTTACAATTGGTGAAATGTTTTGCTTTATATATTCTGCCTATTGGTAATCGTATCGCCCATCCTGATTTTACGTATTAACACTGACTGCAAATGTTGGCATTGATAAGTACCTGGAGCATTTATCCTGGTTCAGATTATAATGGCTACTTCCTATTTGATCTCTTATTGATCTTGTTCATATGTACACTTTTTTTGGTCTCTCCCCGCTAGGGTCTTTAAAATGGGGTAACAGTTCAGAATATGCCAATGTTAATTGAGTATATGTTGTATTTCTTTTTTAATAATGTTTGCACATGTTATACAACGTACATTTGTAGACAGGCGTACTGAAATGACAGTGATCTGAATAGTTTACATAGCTAAATACAGATAGGCAGTGTACACAATTCAACATTTCGGCCTCAGTGTCTTGAAACTCAATTTTGGATGAATTCTATTATCTTACATTTTATCTTATCTAGAAATTTGCATAATATAGAGTTCTGAGCTCATGAGCGCTCATTAAAATTGTTTTGGATACTGCCTGTATATCTTCCCTTGGGTTTCAGTACCCTAGGCTTACTTCTGGCAAACAATTTACGTAAATAAACAAGACTGAGGTTGACAGAAGTAAAGGTCGGGGAGATATAAGGCTAGAGGGATATCTAGCTAGAGGGATAGAAAGAGAGGGAGAAGGATAGGAGGGTAGGGTGGGGGCCCAGGTCCGCTAGTTGATCAATTGGGGGGGTTGGATGTTGTTCTTGCTCTGAGTGGGTGTGTGGGCTATACTGGGAATGCCGGATCTGTTTGGTAGGTACCAGGAACTTGACAATGATGGCACATGGTGGGTTATCTGCAGGTCTTTTCGTCAGGACCCTGTGAGCTCTATCCAATTCTTTTGGGATCTCAGGTACTAGTTCCTGTAGAAGGGCTGTGATGGTCCCCACCGTGTCCGCCATGGTTTCCGGCAACCCCCAGAGTCTCAGACTGGATCTGCGATTGCGATTTTCTAATTCCTCGTTCTGGCCCTTTAAGAGATAGATTTCTTCCTGAAGCTGCTCAAGCAGAGTGCCCTGATTATCCAAAACTGTTGTGGCATCGTCCATACGGGATTCTAGGGCATCCATTTGTCCCCCCAAATCCCTGATATCTTTCAGGAGGGTCTCAGTATGTTTGTCAGTCACTGCAGTGACCTCCTCCCTCACTATGGCTCTGAGCTGATTAAAGAGAGCTTGATTATCTGTGAGACACTGGGCTGCGGTTTGGGGGGCAGAAGGGTGGTGTGGCCAGCTGTCAGTGGAGTCGAGGGACAGGTCATCTGTTGCACTCACCCCGCAGCCGTCTTCCATATCAGGAACCTCATGCATTGCCTCTCTCCCCTCACACGCTGGAGCAGCTGCTGCTGCAGCCACCGCCATCTTGCTTCCTGGGGCCGCCAACTTGCGGCTTTCTTTGGCGCCTTTTTTTTTGTGTGCAGCAGCGTTCATTGCACCCGCCGGGTCATCACAGCGACCTGCAAGCCTCCGTTGCTCGCCTGTGCTCCTTGAGTCTCGCTCTGGTGCTGGTGTCGGCTCTGAGCCTCCGGATCGCGCAAAGCCGAGCTAACTAGTGGCCATCTTTCTCGCCCGTGCACTTGGGCTGCCGTATGTGTTGTATTTATTCATGTTGCATGCTATAAATTGTTATAAAGGTTTGGTACCCTTGTTCTTCTTCTCTATTTTCCTATTGCTGGTTTTATGGAGCAGATGTTCCCTATCAATTTGTAAAGCATGGTAATAGTAACCTAGATTTGATGTTTATGCCCTCCGATTTAAAAATCTGTCATTGTGCTGCAATTGCTTTGCACCCTTAAATAATCTCCCCCTAGTATGCTGTCTATCGTCCAAAGTCGATGTTAGTTCATATGTCAGATCAATGGCCAGTTCTATGGGGGTCATATGTTAATGTTAGCTTTAAATTCTTTTCATTTTGGTTAAGGACATCCACAAATTCCACCAGTAATGCCAGTGGTCCCTTCCAAAAAAGGGAACCATTTATTAGGAAGGGAGAACTTGTCAATGTACCTGTGCCCCGTCCTCAGCTGGCACAGGTTGTCAGGCTACCAGGTGTGAACCCTTATTGCGGAGACTAAGAATCGTCTCACCTCTCGACTGGGAAGCCTGGAATCTAAGGACCAACCTGGTTTTCACTAGAGCCTCTAACGGTGAGGATAGACTGGGCAACAGGAAGGCCCCAGGTCAGGCAACATAGGAGTGGGTTTTACCAAGTTCTGGGTAGAAGACAGACCAGAGCTGGACTGGAACGTAGAACAAGCCAAGGTCGTAGGCAGGCAGATCAGGATCGGAGTCGTAAACAAGCCAAGGTCGTGGGCAGGCAGATCAGGATCGGAGTTGTAAACAGGCCGAGGTCGTCAGGAGGAGAGTAGTCAGGATCAAGCTGGGTCGGTACACAGGAATGGATGACTGGAACTCAGGAACAAGCAGGAGAAATAACCAACTGGCAATGTAGCTCAGGGCTCGCCAGTATTTAAAGGCCCCTGCGCATGCGAAAACGCGAGAGCATTTTCCCGTGTCTGCAATGCGCATGCCCACCCAAAATCGTACATGCGCATGAATCCATTGATTCACATAGTTCACAAATGCGCACGCATTATCGCGCATTTCTTGGTCCTAGTGCGAAAGCGCGAGTGCTCGGGAAACCTTGCCGCCCTCTGCTGAGGAACTAGTGGAACAGTCCTGGTTCTATGACACAGGTACACTGGCGATATCATCCTTTCCCAACAAATGGCAATCCCAAACCCCCAGTTACAGCTTCATGTAAGATAGGGCACAAGTAGTCCCCATTGCCATTCCCTGTACCTGGAGGTATGGGTCCCCATTAAACCGGACCTTCACCATGATTTATTGAAAAGCCCAAACCCTTAAAAAATTATTCCCCAGCATCTAAAATTAAAATATTTTAAGTTTTTAGTCACTCACTTATTATTTTTTCCCTCACTAGGCTGCAACTCTGTTAAGAACTTTAGGATACAGGCGTCGCCATCTTGACTCAGAAGCATCACACTTACTGAGGAGAAGAGAGTGGGATAAAGTACAGGGGGGGGGGTTATAGCTGTGCTTTGCTCAGACAGAGCAGAGCTGGGGTCAGGAAAAGGTCAGCAGTCCCAGAATGCAGAGCAGCACAGTCAGAAGGCACTTCCTGTTTGCAGGCTGCCTGATGTTCCATAAGCCACCATCTTGGATGTTTAAAGGCTCATAACATGCAGTAGATGCAGGTAGGATAATTTTTAATGTGAGCGATGTAAGGTGTGGGAAACATATACAATAGACTCTTATTCAGAGTGAAGGACAGCTTTAAAGAGAAAAACATTATGAGTAGAGATGGGCGAACCCGAATTGCAGAGTTTGAGTTCGTACCGAATTTTGTGATTTGGGGTTCCCAAACTGAAACACGGACTTCAGCCAGAAGTCTGTGTTTGAGTTCGGCATCTGGAACACAGAAAAGCTGGTTGATGGGCTGCTGAGGTTACATCAGCGGGCACCTTTGCCCCGATCCCCTTCTGTCAGCGGAGGTGTTTCAAACTTGCCCTAAAAAGATGGCCGCCAGCTCCCATGAGTGAGGACACTTCTAGTGCTGGCACTAGAAGTGTCCTCACTTTTGGCATCCAACAGTCATTTTTCTGTAACCCCGGCTGGGGCCACTTTGAAACGCTGCTGCTGCCACTGCCGGTGCTGTCAAAAGGGGTTCGGGGCTCAGGTGAGTTACAGCAGTGCTTCTTCTGCAAACTTTGCTATATATTCTCATACTTGTTTGGTGATGATATTGTGATAAACGTGATCATGATCATGAAAAAATGATTGGCATTCCGTACGGTCGCTGCCCAGCCTTGACGTGGAGACTTTGTTGTATAATTTCCTGTTGTTGAGAATCTTATAACACATGTCCTCATACTGTGTGGTGTTCATGACCACACTGTTTCTCCCCTTATCAGCCGCTTTAACAACTTATTCTTTGTTTTGTTGTAATTCTGTCATAGCATTCTGACACCTCATTTGTGCTGATCCTCTGTAATGTGCCATGTGTAATGTGTAATTTCTTAATGTAGCTGGAAATAACATTAAAGAAAGAATCAAAATGTGAGTTAGTGTTCATGGGAGGAATAAATGTTTATTTTTCTTAGTGTATCCCAATTCTAAATCTTCATCCTTAGCCAATCCATTAACTGTGCCTAAATCATCAATCATGGATGCTAGTGTGTGCTCAGTGGTAGTGATGCCTACATGGTACTTAATAGCATAAAGATAGTGTAGTGTGATTTTCTGGCTAAAAAGAGCCGGATCCTTTGTGATGGAGAAAATGTCAGATTAATATAGGAAACAAAAATTCAAGCTCAGTTGTAAGGCCTGCTTCTGATTACTACTTAGTGTGTGAGAAGTCAGGTCAAGAACTATACTGGGTTTCCCATTTGTAATATTTCCAAGTTAGGTTCCTTTGTTGTTTGATAATCAGTTAGTGTTTGTTGGGGGGGGGGCATATAGAGATGAGCGAAACAATTCGGACGAACCCGAATTCGTTCCGAATTTCATTAAATATTCGATTCTGAACGAATCCGAATTTCTACGCGATTCGATCAATCAAATTTTTTCTTTAAACTCCATTTACTGCAATTACAGGCATTCTAAAATGGTGGATCCACATGTCTGGACATATCCCCTGGGGCAAGGTATCATGGGAAGGTCACATGCAGCCTATTAGCAGCCAGGCACCCCGGTGACGTCACAGCACTATATAAGCGGCGGCCATCTTGCTGGTGCGCATTTCAGCGTTGTATTGCGGTGAGAACGGGGCTAGGTAGAGACAGTGAAAGACAGGGAAAGACAAACAGAGAGCCAGGGAGAGCCAGAGAGAACCAAAACAGAACAAAACAGAACCAGAGAGAGCCAGAGAGAACCAGGGAAAGATCAAGGCAGGGACAGCAGAGCACTATGCATCCCATGTTTGCACATTTAACCCTATCTGTTACACAGAAGCAGGTCTTAAAGCTGATTTAATCTAACTAGACCACAGTTTTAAAAGTGTTTTGTGTCTACTTTAAAAACCCTTGAGCACTGGCATCCCATATTGTCAATTTTCATAGTATCTGTTACAGAGGTCTTAAAGCTGATTTCATCTAACTAGAGCACAGTTTTAAAAGTGTTTTTGTGTCTGCTTTAAAAACCCCTGAGCACTGGGCATCCCATGTTAGCACATTTAACCCTATCTGTTACACAGAAGTAGGTCTTAAAGCTGATTTCATCTAACTAGACCACAGTTTTAAAAGTGTTTTTGTGTCTGCTTTAAAAACCCCTGAGCACTGAGCATCCTATATTAGCACATTTAACCGTATCTGTTACACAGAAGCAGGTCTTTCAGCTGATTTAATCTTGTGTCTGGTTTAAAAACCCCTGAGCACTGGGCATCCCATGCTAGCACATTTAACCGTATCTGTTACACAGAAGCAGGTCTTTCAGCTGATTTCACATAACTAGAGCACAGTTTTAAAAGTGTTTTTGTGTCTGCTTTAAAAACCCTTGAGCACTGGGCATCCCATGTTGGCACATTTAACCGTATCTGTTACACAGAAGCAGGTCTTTCAGCTGATTTCATATAACTAGACCACAGTTTTAAAAGTGTTTTTGTGTCTGCTTTAAAAACCTTTGGGCACTGGGCATCCCATATTGCCAATTTTCATAGTATCTGTTACAGAGAAGCAGTTCTTCAGCTGATTTCATCTAACTAGACCACAGTTTTAAAAGTGTTTTTGTGTCTGCTTTAAAAACCCTTGAGCACTGGGCATCCCATGTTAGCACATTTAACTGTATCTGTTACACAGAAGCAGGTCTTTCAGCTGATTTCATATAACTAGACCACAGTTTTAAAAGTGTTTTTGTGTCTGCTTTAAAAACCCCTGTGCACTGGGCATCCCATGTTAACACATTTAACCGTATCTGTTACACAGAAGCAGGTCTTTTAGCTGATGTCATCTAACTAGACCACAGTTTTAAAAGTGTTTTTGTGTCTGCTTTAAAAACCCTTGAGCACTGGGCATCCCATATTGCCAATTTTCATAGTATCTGTTACAGAGAAGCAGTTCTTCAGCTGATTTCATATAACTAGACCACAGTTTTAAAAGTGTTTTTGTGTCTGCTTTAAAAATCCTTGAGCACTGGGCATCCAATTTTGCCAATTTTCATAGTATCTGTTACAGAGAAGCAGTTCCTCAGTTTATTTACCTTCTGTTTTTTAAAGTAAACACATTTTTTAAAGTGCCTGTTGCGCATTTCAAATACATAAAAATGTCAGGCAGACAAGTGCCAGGATGTTCACAGAGGAGTGGCAGAGGCCTAGATTCAGCAGGCAGAGGTCACAGCAGACTAGGGGCGAGTGGCAGAAGAAGTCGGGGTGAGAGACCTGATCTGCCAGTATCTGCTAGCGGTCGTGTCTCCACCAGTAACGCATCTGCCGTCGTAGATTGGTTAAATCGGTCATCCACATCATCACAGGTTACATCTGACACTCCCAGTCTACAGTCGGTAGGTTCCTCTGACACAACCCTGAGTTGGCATGGCCCGGGAGCAGTCCCTAGCCGCCCATTGCCTCTGTCCTACACCGTTCTCTCCCCCAGCGAGGTATCCTATGCTTTGGGTTCAACTCGATGATGATGATGAAGTCGATCGCACTTGGGACCCGGGTGCAGAAGGGGCTTCATCATCATCATCATCAGGAGAAGAGAGTCGCAGTTGCCCCGGTGTCAGCAGCTGAGGCAGCAAGGTGTTAGAAGCATGGTTGGCTGTCAGCATTGGGGCAGAATTGTAAAGTCTGGAGCCAAACGGGGCCGGGGTAGATCACTTGCTGCGCGGCAGGCTACCTTCTCGGGAGGTAGTGGAGCAGGGGTTCCTGGAGTTGGCGGCAGTAGCAATAAATCAGTGCGGGCTGTTGGTGGGAAAATTAGCTACTCGGCAGTGTGGCAGTTTTTCATCAAGCATCCGCAGGAGGGTAACATGGCCACATGCACGATGTGTAGTCAGAAGGTGAAGCGTGGCCAGGGCCCCAATGTTGGCACCACGGCCCTGCGTCAACATATGCTGTGTCACCATAAAGCAGCCTGGGAGAACTGAGGCTCCGAAGAGGTGGTCCAGCCTGCTTCCTAACCAAGTGGCACGCCGCTCTAAATTTCTGCCTTCCAAGGCTCCAGCACCTCAGCCGAAGGCAGCTGTGCGTCATACCCATCCTCTGTCGCTCCAGATGCTCCTGCTCCTCCTCCTCCTCCAAGTCAGACATCCCGCCAGCAATCCATCAGCGAAGCCATGTCCAAGAGACAGCAGTATGCGCCCACTCATCCTACGGCGCAGAAGATGAATGTGCTCCTGTCCAAGTTGCTGGTGCTGCAGTCGCTCCCATTTTCAGCCTTCCAACTGATGGCTTGTGCAGAGCCGAGGTGGAGAGTCCCAAGCCGTCATTTCTTTGCCAAGAAGGCAGTACCAGCCCTGCACAATTTTGTTGAACAGAAGGTGCGCCAGTCCTTGAGCCTGTCGGTGTGTAACAAAGTGCATGGCAGCACCGACGTCTGGAGCTGTAACTACGGTCAGGGACAGTACATGTAGTTTACGGTCCACTGGGTGAATGTGGTTCCTTTGCAGCAGCAGCAACTTGGACAGGTCACGCCGCTTCAGCCTCCGCGCTCCCAGGCCGTTGTGACACTGTGCGACTCGGCCTCCTCATCCTACGCCGTCTCCTCACCCTCCACTGTAGGGTCAAGTCTCAGCGCCCCTCCAGACTACCATGTGTGCAGGGCACGCCGGTGGCCCGCTGTGCTTCACATGGTTTGTCTTGGCGAACGGAGTCACACAGGGAAGGAACTGCTTAAATGTATTCATCAAGAAATCCAAACATGGCTTACTCCAAGAAAACTGAAAATGGGAACCATGGTGACCGACAATGGGAAGAACATTTTGTCTGCGCCGTGACAAGGAAGCCTGACCCATGCCCCCTGCATGGCTCACGTCTTCAATCTGGTTGTCAAGCGGTTTCTGAAGTCTTCCCCCCATCTGCAAGACATCCTAACAACGGGAAGGAAACTTTGCATGCACATCAGCCACTCCTACACCGCCAAGCACACCCTTCTTTAGCTACAGTGTCAGAACGGTAGCCCCCAACATAGTCTGATTTGCGATGTTTCCACCTGTTGGAATTCCACCCTCCATATGTTGGACCGACTATACGAACAGAGAAAAGCCATCACGGATTTCTTGATGATCCAAGCGGATAGGGGCACTCCCCTGTGTAACTTTAATGTAAACCAGTGGCAGCTCATACGTGACAACTGCCGTTTGCTCAGGCCCTTTGAGGAAGCCACTTTATTTGTCAGTCATGAGATGAACGACGTGATTCCACTGCTTCATGTACTACAACACATGTTGGAAACCATGGCTGGTCAGGGCACTGGAGACATGGCGCCTACATCTTACGGGCATATGAACCCTCGTTGGAGCTGAACTGGAGGAGGAGGAGGAGGGGCACAGTGAAGCACAGTTTAGGCTTGGCAAAATGGCTGGTTTATCTAGTCAGCTGACAGGAGAGGGGGAGCAGTAGCAGCCAGAGGAGCTAGAGGGTTTTGAGGAAGGCGAGACAGAGGACCCAGACACACCGTGGCAGTATGCAGTGGAGATGGAGACAGGTAGTCCCTCCGAGTCACTTGCACAAATGGCACGAAGCATGCTCACGTGCTTGAGTAGTGACCCCAGAATTGTTTCCATTTGTCAGTGGGATGACTTCTGGCTCTCCACCTTATTGGACCCTTGCTACCGGCAAAAAATGGGGACATTTTTTACACCCACTGAGAGGGAGGACAAACTGGCCTACTACAGAGACATCCTACGTAGTCAGTTGGCCGATGCCTATCTGCGCCATAGTCCATACTCTTGCAGGTCTGACTCGGGGGGCCCTCTGCGCTCACCTTCCACTGCGATAGCTGCTAGGGGGGGTGGCAAGAGCAGTAACAGCTCCATCAGCAGCAGCCTGAGTCTACAGTTGCTAATGAGTAGCTTTCTTCACCCGCATAGTGAGGCTACTCATGAGCAGCAGGAAGACCTGGAGCAGGACCTGAACCAGCAGGTCGTGTCATACCTTGACATGACCATGCCAACACAACTTGAGGCTCCGCTGGACCTCTGGGCAGCAAAACTTGACTTGTGGCCGCAACTTGCAGAGTTTGCCCTGGGAAAGCTGTCCTGCCCGGCAAGTAGCGTGCCATCTGAGCAGGTGTTTAGTGCGGCGGGGGCCATAGAAACGCAGAGGAGAACTCGTCTGTCAACTAAAAATGTGGAGCGACTCACCTTTGTGAAAATGAATCACGGATGGATCAGCCAGGATTTCCACCCACCAATGGCTGATGCATGCGAGTAGATTCATCATGGTGCCACGTTTTACACTTTCCAAATAGTGAAAAACATATTTATGTATTTAGGCCAATTTTTGGGTTCCTGCTGATGCCAACTCCAGGGTATGCCTATCAGACAATTTTTGGGTTCCTGCTGATGCCAACTTCAGGGTGTGCCTTTCAGCCAATTTGTGGGTTCCTGCTGATGCCAACTTCAGGGTATGCCTTTAGGCCAATTTTTGTTTTCCTGCTGGTGCCAACTCCAGTGTGTGTCTTTAGGCCAATTTTTGGGCTCCTGCTGCCAACTCCAGTGTCTCTTTAAAGCAATGTTTGGGCTCCTGCTGCTGCTGACAACTCCAGGGTGCCTTCCAGCCAATGTTTGGGTTACTGCTGCTGCCGCCAACTCCAGGGTGTGCCTTCCAGCCAATTTTTGTGCTCCTGCTGCTGCTGACAACTCCAGGGTGCCTTCCAGCCAATGTTTGGGTTACTGCTGCTGCCGCCAACTCCAGGGTGTGCCTTCCAGCCAATTTTTGTGCTCCTGCTGCTGCCAACTTCAGAGTGCCTTCCAGCCAATTTCTGGGTTCCTGCTGCTGCCAATTCCAGGGTGTGTCTCTCAGTCAATGTTTGGGCTCCTGCTGCTGCTGCTGCCAACTCCAGTGTGTGTCTTTAAGCCAATTTTTGGGCTCCTGCTGCCAACTCCAGGGTGTCTCTTTCAAGCAATGTTTGGGCTCCTGCTGCTGCTGGCAACTCCAGGGTGTGTCTTTAGGCCAATTTTTGGGCTCCTGCTGCCAACTCCAGTGTTTCTTTCAAGCAATTTTTGGGCTCCTGCTGCTGCTGCTGCCAACTCTAGGGTGTCATTCAGTCAATGTTTGGGCTCCTGCTGCTGCTGCCAACTCCAGGGTGTCTCTTTCAAGCAATGTTTAGACTCCTGCTGCTGCTGCCAACTCCAGTGTGTGTCTTTAGGCCAATTTTTGGGCTCCTGCTGCCAACGCCAATGTCTCTTTCAAGCAATGTTTGGGCTCCTGCTGCTGCTGACAACTCCAGGGTGAGTCTTTAGGCCAATTTTTGGGCTCCTGCTGCCAACTCCAGTGTCTCTTTCAAGCAATGTTTGCGCTCCTGCTGCTGCCAACTCCAGGGTGTGTCTTTAGGCCAATGTTTGGGTTCCTGCTGCTGTTGCCAACTCCAGGGTGTGCCTTCCAGCCAATTTTTGTGCTCCTGCTGCTGCCAACTTCAGGGTGCCTTCCAGCCAATTTCTGGGTTCCTGCTGCTGCTGCCAACTCCAGGGTGTGTCTCTCAGTCAATTTTTGGGCTCCTGCTGCTACTGCCAATTCCAGGGTGTCATTCAGACAATTTTTGGGCTCCTGCTGCTGTTGCCAACTCCAAGGTGTCTTTCAGCCAATATTTGGGCTCCTGCTGCTGCCAGCTCAAGGGTGTGTTTTTCAGGCAATATAGGGGCTCTTCATTGTGATGCCACCTCAACTCTCTGCAATTGTGCCGCTCTGCGATTCTAACAGCTCTGATCTGCATGTCATAATTATTTACAGTATTATTTTACTAACCCAGCACGCATCCTATGCGTGTTACAGCAAGGCAGAATGGTTTACAACCCTATTGAGGCTCTAGGAAGCTCAGAAATAGCCGTTTTTTTATAGCTATTCGCCGCGAATAAATTCGGGTCGAAACTAATTTTGTCGGAAAATTCGGCTAATCAGTCGAACTTTTTTTTTTAGAAATTTTTGAGAAATTCGCTCATCTCTAGTGACATTGTATGTGATGAAAGGGACGGACTCCAAAAAAGAGCGTTTAGTGCTGGTTGTTCTTATGTATTGTGTGCCCTAGGTGAATGTGAAATCTGTGGATTAAGTCTCTCATATTTGTGATATTTTTGTGGCATTTTCTGGAGTGGTAGTTGGATGTTTTAATATTCAGGGGGCCCCCATAGAGACTGTATCAGAATCTGAAGTTTGGTAAATTTGTTTCTGTCTTCTGTTCTCTGTTGGTTGTTTTAATTTCTGCTGTTAAGCCTGTTTGTCCCTAAACAGTTTCTTTAAATTTAGCTCATTTGTTGTTGTTATATTTCTCTCTTTATGTTTTCAAGTGGCTATTTTTACTTTCGAACAAGCGTACATTTCTAATACTTGGCTAATATTCAAAATGTCCTCATCTACATTTTTAAGAGCTTCATTATGGGGTTCTATCAGAATGTCTATCATAGTTCTGGAGCAATAGTCTGAATTTTGTTGACATTTATCTTTAAGGATTTGTGACATATTTTAAACTTGTAGAAAGACCTGAACGTTTAACCCCTGAGGGGCCATATTGTCTGAGGAATACTTTCTAAAATAGAATACATTCCACCAGGATCTTGATTTGTACTCTAACATTTTGCAATTTTTGACACAATGGTTTGGTCTATGTCCACATTGACTGTGTTGGATGATACATATTTAAATGTATATTGAGCCAAGGCTTCCCAGTCATTAAGGCATTGAACCATATTTAAAACAAATGTATCAATTAACCCTTTCTTGATTAAAGTGGGGGGAAGTGGAAAAAGAGAGGGCAGCCCTATGACTCTGGCAGCAGTGCGTCACCCAGAGCACCACCTGAAACTTCTGGAGAGAGGGGAGGGAGTCTGGACCTGCCATCTTCCTTGGGGAAAAAACAAGAAATAGGGACGAAGAATCCAGCTTGTTTCCTGAGAGGAAACACAAAAACACTGAGGTCCAGGAGGAAGGGGCAGGGTATTTAACCATGTCCAGTTTGTGTTTGCTATTTAGGTGGAAGGAGCTACTCAGATAAGCCATCCTGGAGGACATTTGGGGAAAAAAGGTCTTCCTCCTCCTTCTCCTCTGCTTCCATCACTTCCTCCATCATGGCTTGAAGGTTTTTTTTCTAGCAGGTGAAAGATGGGGATGGTAGCGATGATGATGGCATCATCAGTGGACAAGGGTTGTTCCAAGGCTGCTACAAGGTTACACCCATAATCGCACACCACCTTGCCAGTTTTCAGGTGCAATGGCAGCAGCCACTCATCTGTCTGCTCTTGGGCGGTGTGGGAACTTTCACCCGGACAGAGATTTAGCCCTGCATGTTGCTATTTTCCCATGCCAGTGCTCAAATTGGTGGGACAGGGGCTGCACTGTCTGCTTTAGGAGGAGGCAGAGGAGAAAACAGTAAGAGGAGGAGCAACAGGAGGCACTAACAGATTTCCAGCAATTCCGGGTGGTGTAAAGATATGTGCCACAACAATTCCTTCAGTCCAAGTCGCCACTACATTGACCCAGTGAGCAGTTAGAGAGATGTAATGTCCCTGCTCATACTTCAAACTCTGATGGTCTTCAGTCCACTTTGGGTCTAGGACCGCATCATCCCCCTGGTATCCTCTTCCACCCACTCATCCCTGCTAGCCTCCCTCTCAGTCTCAACATTGCAGAAAGATGCAGCGGTCAGCACTTGGATCTCATCTTCATCCAGGGTGTCCTTTGATGTTACGCTGGCCACGTCCTCATTCTCCCACAGAAACTCTTGGGCTTCCATGAGCCCAAACACATCTTCTCCCTGCAGTACCAGCTTCATAATTCAGCAGAGACACCTGACCTTTCCCATGTGATAAAAAGGCACCAGGGTATGCGGAAATTGCTCTCCACTATTTCCCTTGCGGGTGTGGTCTTTTCTCATGCTCAAATAGGGTCTTCCGCGCGTATGTTGTGCTACCGCTCAAATTATCTAATAGGCAAGTAGCGACTGAGCAACAACCTTTAAAACAACCACCTCATGTGCTTTGGCTAAGCACATATTGCAAGAAATACTTACACAAACATGCAAATGCACATCTGCAACCACCATTATTTGTGTGCAACCACCCTTTTTTACTTCAGGGAGGATTCAACACAAAAAGAAAAAGTGAGTTACTTTTTAGGAGAGAAAACCGGCACATTGATTTAGTAAACTGACATGCGGGTTGTAATATCTCACATGGAAGGGAGAGTTCCCTCAAGACTTTCTTGCATGCTTCTCACACGTGTGAGATTGTCTTGCATGTGGCCCTGAATCAGGTGCTAATTATTTAGTGAGACGGGTATGATTCTGGGTGTACATTTGGATGCAATAAAAATCACCTGTACCTGCAACGGGCATTTTTTACAGGTGAGGTAAATTATTTTTCCAATGACGTAAGTTTGAAAACAGCACCTTATGAGATATGCTAAAACATGAGCTATTTTTTCTGCATCGCCCATGGGGTGCTGTGGTTTCCAAACATTCAAAAAATAATCTTTACCTTGATGTACGTCATCTGTACAAATGCTACATTGCACTTTTTTTGTGAGAGTTGAAAACCTCACCAAGGCGAAGGGTATATTTCAAACCCAAATGTGCACCCAGAGTTAAACTTGATTCACAAAATAATTAGCATGAACCCTATTGGGTTCTAAAATGCACTTCATTGGCTTTATAGAAAATGTATAGAAAAAGTCAGCAAATAGAGTTATAGGTCTTCTCCAAACTATCAACTTTTCAAATGTAACAAATGCCAGAAATAGTCAATTATATAATGCATTGGGTGGAAAGTTAACTAACACCCTAACAACAATGGCTTAACTCATGTGGCAAAGCAAACTCGGCATGATGGCCTTATGCTAAAATGCTCTTATGTTCCATTATTTCAGACAGCTCAGCTATTTAAAGCACTGCAGGTGCAGGTTTTACGCTTGAAATGTTTAACAATGAAAAGGCTTTTAACATTTCATGAGACTGCTCTAGTCAAGTTTCACTAGAATGTAATTTTTTGTGGAAGGAGAAAGGATCAAGGTGATTTGATGACCAAGTTGCCCCATAATTCCCTGCAGCCTATGTAACACACCCAGATGAGGTGCATGCAATGTGGGGTGCCATGCCCAACAGGGCTAATGCTTTTCAGGCCAGGCCCAGGATAGTCGGCCAAGGGGTGGGTTAAGTACACACTCTGTCCAGAGGCGGGTGGTCACCCTGGATGAGGGAAAGTCCTTCTCACAGCTGATCAAATAATTTAGGCAAAGACAGATTCAAAGTAATGAAATGCCACCTTGTTTATTAGGCAACAGTACTCACAGCAGTCCTCATTTTGTCTCTGCCACACCACATATCCCATCATTTCACTTGGTTTCCTGCTACGCAATGTTTGCCCCATCTCAGGCCTACTCTTGACCCAGAAAAGTCCACCCAGATTGTCACTGGCCTTTCACAGGGAGGGGTTGCAGGTTTAACATCTGCACTGGTCCTTTGCTGGCCTGGCAACCCCTAGGGCACCCAGCTGCTTCTGGCTGCCCTTATTCTCATGTCTCTGTACTGGATTATCTTTTTCTCTCCTCTCACAACCCCCCACCCCTTTACCTTCTCTGGGACCAATCAGGTAAGGAGGTTGACCATACTCAGCTTAACTGTTATGCGGCCTCGGCCTTTCCTATACTACAGTGGCATCTGGTGGCCAACCCTAGCAACTATACTTACAATATAAAATATGCCTAAACTCCCAAACTATCCCTTTACCAGTATCCCAGGGCTCCCCTTCCACTCTAGGGATCCCCCTCCTACAAGGACCCCAGGCAAGGAAATGATCCTATTACACCTGTAGCCTCTGTTGCCCTACTGAATCACCAATGGTCCATCCCAATCAACCCATACTGTATATGTCCTCCTCACATAAACATAAGTTAGTTACCTGGTAACTTTCTAAACATCCAACAGGGCAGCATACCACTAAGATATTAATGTTTTGCCCCAAGGTAGGAACACATGACCACTAGAATACACAAAAGCTTTAGCTCCTCCTCCAGACACTAATCGTTTAACTAGGGTTTTGGTCCTTTCCCCAAGGGGCATCCCAATCAGGGGTGCCCCACTGTCTGAAGCCTCCCAGATTGCTGAGTGCAACTCACCTGTTCCCGGTCCTACGGCGTATGTGTGGCTGCTCATCCAATCAGCACGGCGGGGTCACGCACCCAGCTAGAGGGATAGCAGGAATGCGGCCACAGCTCGCGCATGCGCTGTTGGACCGGGAAGCAAGGTAAGTAAATGGGGCAACCTGGGGGGTTTCACACAGCAGGGCATCCCAATTTTGGATTCCCCAGGGGGAGGGAATCAAGTGGCCCAGGAATCAAGCTGGGTTTTGATCCAGTTTAAGAGATCTGAAAAACAAAGACAGACAACTGGAAAATCAGCAAGATAACATAAAATAATGTAGCCTGATGGAGGGAAGCCTGTATGCTGCCCCTTTGGATATTTAGAAAATAAGTTACCAGGTAACTAACTTATGTTTTCTCAAAACATCCTTAGGGCTGTATACCACTGAGAGTATAAGCGAGATACTAGGTGGGAAAGGCTGCCTATAACACACTCCTACCTAAGGATTGCTCTTGCAAGGTGAGCAAATCCAGGTGGTAATGATTAACAAACATCTTAGCTGAAGACCAGGTTGTTGCTCCACAAATCTGTCTGATAGAGGCACCAGCTTGCGCCACCCAAGATGTAGAAATACTTCTTGTTGAATGAGCTGTGATTCACCCTGGAGAAGGAGATCCATTGTAAGCAAAACTGATAGTGCTCTTCATACATCAGGCCAGTATTGGAAACACGCTGACCCTTTCTGTGACCCGAGAAGGAATCAAATAAGCTATTGGCCTTTCTCTAATCCTTTGTTTAAGATATTCCAGCAAACTGGTCCTGACATCCAAAGACTTGTTTACAGAACCTGTGAAGGAATCGCTATCCACGGCATATGGAAGGATAATCTCTTGGATCCGATGAAAGTCGGAAGAGATCTTAGGAAGGTAGCAAGGATCCACTCATAATATTATACGATCCTGGAAAACTTGAAGAAAGGAGTGACTGCAGGATATGGCCTGGATATCACCGATTCTGCTCACTGAAGTTATTGCCACCAAAAAGAGAGCCTTTAATGTAAGAAACCTAATATTAGAGCATGACAGAGGTTCATAGCGTGGTGCCGCCAGAGTTCTAAGGCCCCGGGGGAGATCCCATTGAGGAGCAAACCTCAAACGGACCGATATAGCAAAAAATGCTTGACCAACTCAAAAGATGAAAGTCTCTTTTCCAAAAAAAGAAAGGGCTGCTAATGGGACCTTCAAGGTATTGATTCTGAGAAATCCAATACTGGAAGAGGATCTCTGATTATGAACCTTCCAGGTGTTAAAAGTTCCAAATGTTTGAATGCATCTTCTTTGTCACCTCCTTTCTGCTGGAAAGCAGAGTCTTGATCACCTACCTCGAAAACCCCTTTTTCAGGAACATTGCAATCTCAGGGTCCATAGTGTCAGATGCCACTTCTGTGAATACTTGCAAAGCACCGGTCCCTGGGATAGAAGATCTAGTTAGAGGTTCCCCTAGAACTTTGGTTTGGAGACCAAGGTGGACAGTAAGATTCACAACTTGGACGCTGTGAGGGCGTAGCCAAAGATGAAAATGTGAAGCGCAACTCAGTTGAGGTAAGGTCATGGCAAGGTCAGCAGCAAGTATTACAACTCGGATGTGGCCAGGATGTGGCAAGGTGGCAAGGTTGGTAATGTAGAGCCAAATGGAATGGATGTGACTGGGGAGTACAGCTGTGAAATAATAACAGGACACATGGGTGCTATATAATGCTTGGCGTGACAATGTAACATTGGGACTAGCTGCAATGTAACAGTGAGACTCAATGCACTTGTTACAATACACAGTGCAGCAGCAGTGCAAGTTTCATCATAAACAGCGCTGTTGCCTTTGTAGCGGAGGTCAGCAATGCGGAGCCCAAATCGGATTTGCGATGTTCGTGGCAAGGTCAGCATGAGTATCACAACTCAGACATGGTCAGGATATGGCAAGCTTGGCCACATGGAGCACTACTCAATGTGGTCAGGGCGAAGTAAGGGTTACCAATGTGGATAACAACATCTATTTGGGCGTGTGAGCAGGGGCGTAACTTGGGGGGGTGCAGGGGTTGTGACTGCACCAGCGCCCAGTAGGTCAGGGGTACCCCCCCAATGTTGCTTCTGCACCTAATTTATCATATTGGTGCTCACTTGCCATCATTTATAGAAATGAAGCACCATTTTTATCTGCCGTTTCAGTCTTTCGTTTTCTAGCTGCATCCAATTGAGGTAAAAGACAGAAAAAAAAGATTACTGTATCTATTGTTTCACATTTAGTTACGCAAATGACAGGGGCAGCAAAGTTCGCAAATTGGACATGCTGCTGTCTGCTCACTGGAAACCTGAAACAGCAACCTTACAATACAGTCAACACTGTGATTTATCATAAGCCAATACCATTAGTTAGGCAGCTGCGATGCTAGGGCCACTGCAGTGCCGGAGGTTACAAAGGGTGTGGTGGCAGTTGTCAGACAAAGAGCTTCCACTTATCTGAGCATCAGGCAAAGAGCAATAGATAGGTATGTGCAGCTTTCCAAGCAAACATCACACAGGGGATCGTGCATGTGCTTGGGGATGCTGTGCTTAATGAGTCCTCCAAAATGGGTCAGGGGGTTCACCAGGGACGGGCCAAAATACTTACACTGGTTGTAGCCACAGACGGCCACTCTTGACTGATAGGCAGGAAAAGGAACTCAGACTCAGACCAAGTGCAGTTTCAACTGAGGGATTCCCCTCCCTTTATTCAGGCATAGATAAACAGCTCATCCTTGCTTCACAACCAGATTCAGGTATCAGTTCAGACCTTCCTTAATCTCCTGAATCCAGCTGTTCATGGGTGGGTGGTAGAATCTACACCTGCATTGGCCTCCAGCCAGCTTGCTACCCCTCTCCGGGTACCCAGTTTCTCCTGATCGGCCCTCTAAAGCAGGTTGCTCTCACCAGGGCCTGCTTCCCACTCATGGACATCAGGAATTCTTCTCTCCACCACTCTCAGCTCAGACTGGCAGCAACTTTCCTAGCCCTACCCTCCTGGGTCCCTCTTATACCCTCTGAAAACTAACCCTATAATAACACATTGATATTTACAGGAATCTTCTCATCCAGACATTCCCTAAAGGGTTTAGCATGAGAGAAGAATGCATAAAAATCACATTTAAGAAAAATGGAGGGACCTTCACGAAAACTGCCATCCAGGTTCTGTAGAAACTCCTTCTGGGTGTGAGGGGCATCTCAAAAACACAAGCATAAAAGTTTTATCACAAGTTAATAATAACCTACTAATAAAACATTCCTATTGTGTCCAGCATCGCCCTACTGGGGACACTAACACCTAACCACCCATACTCCAGTAATATACGCTGGGACAGCCCAAACCTTAACCCACAAAGGGTGGCCTGTAACTATGCTACAATTACCTTGTGGACTGCGGCCCGTTAAGCAAAGAAATTAAAGAGCTTGGAAAGAACATACAAACATAGGCAATAACCACACCCACAAAAGATGAGGCCTTCAAAAAAGACTGAACTTCTGACGCTCGCACATGGGGTGTATAGTATGCCTTTCATACAAAATAAGCTGGCTCACAAGGGGGAATCCATCAAGCACTCTAGGAACAAATGACCAGTCAGACCCCTCTCACTCCTTATTGATACTGCAAGGGATCGGGTAACTGGACAAGTTTCCCCTCCTGCCAGTGGTGCACATGAAAGGACTGGAAGATTCCATCTAGGGATGAGCGAATCGATGCGGACGAACCCGGATTCGATCCGAATTTCATGAAAAATTCGATTCGGATCGAATCCGAATTTCCCCGTGCTTCGATCGCTCGAAGTTTTCCTTTAACATCCATTCATTTACATTACAGGCATTCTAAGATGGCGGACGGGACATGTCCACACATCTACCCCGCAGCAGTGCAAGCTGGGGCAGTCACATGCAGCCTATCAGCAGCCAGCAAGCCCGGTGACGTCACAGCGCTATTTAAGTCAGCGGACATCTTGCTTTTCCTCATTTCTCTATTGCATTCATGAGAGACAGGACGCTGCTGTAGTGAGGGAGAGACAGAGAGCCAGGGACAGACAGGGACAGGCTGGAGACAGGCAGGAGACAGGCAGGAGACAGACAGAAAGTCAGCGAAAAGCAGGGAAAGTTAGGAAAAATCGGAGGCAGTCACAGGGGGTTTTTTATTTTTTTTTCATCCAGCCTGAGTGTTACTGGCTGGCTGACTGGCTTTGTTAGCGTTTTCAGGCTGCTTATACACTTACTGTGCATATATACTGAACTGATCTCAAGTCTGCTGTGAGGCATCCCATTCTGTGACTACACCAGCCTCTATTTACTGCTATAACCCTTTGCACTTATTCTAATAGAAATGTGGCCTGATAAACACACTTTTGCTGTGCATAGTATTACTGCTCACAGGTGCACTCCTGCCTGTTGGGGCATCCCATTCTGTGACTACACCAGCCTCTATTTACTGCTATAACCCTTTGCACTTATTCTAATAGAAATTTGGCCTGATAAACACACTTGCTGTGCATAGTATTACTGCTCACAGGTGCACTCCTGTTGGGGCATCCCATTCCGTGACTACACCAGCCTCTATTTAATACCATAACCATTTGCACTTATTCTAATAGAAATTTGGCCTGATAAAGACACTTTTGCTGTGCATAGTAGTACTGCTGCCAGGTGCACTGCTGGCTGTTGGGGCATCCCATTCTGTGACTACACAAGCCTCTATTTAATACCATAACCATTTGCACTTATTCTAATAGAAATTTGGCCTGATAAAGACACTTTTGCTGTGCATAGTAGTACTGCTGCCAGGTGCACTGCTGGCTATTGGGGTATCCCATTCTGTGACTACACAAGCCTCTATTTAATACCGTAACCATTTACACCTATTCTAATAGAAATTTGGCCTGATAAAGACACTTTTGCTGTGCATAGTAGTACTGCTGCCAGGTGCACTGCTGACTGTTGGGGCATCCCATTCTGTGACTACACCAGCCTCTATTTAATACTATAACCATTTGCACTTATTCTAATAGAAATGTGGCCTGATAAAGACACTTTTGCTGTGCATAGTAGTACTGCTGCCAGGTGCACTGCTGACTGTTGGGGCATCCCATTCTGTGACTACACAAGCCTCTATTTAATACCATAACCATTTGCACTTATTCTAATAGAAATTTGGCCTGATAAAGACACTTTTGCTGTGCATAGTAGTACTGCTGCCAGGTGCACTGCTGGCTGTTGGGGCATCCCATTCTCTGACTACACAAGCCTCTATTTAATACCATAACCATTTGCACTTATTCTAATAGAAATTTGGCCTGATAAAGACACTTTTGCTGTGCATAGTAGTACTGCTGCCAGGTGCACTGCTGGCTGTTGGGGCATCCCATTCTGTGACATACCATTAGCCTCTGCATTTACTGTAAGCTGCACAGTTATTTAAAGTAATTTGGCCTGTATGAGCCTGCTTACACACTGTTGCTGTGTGCATATATACTGATCTCAAGTCTGCTTTGGGGCATCCCATTCTGTAACATACCATTAGCATCTGCATTCACTGTAAGCTGCACAGTTATTTAAAGTAATTTGGCTTGTTTCAGCCTGCTTACACACTGTTGCTGTGTGCATATATACTGATCTCAAGTCTGCTTTGGGGCATCCCATTCTGTAGCATACCATTAGCCTTTGCATTCACTGTAAGCTGCACAAATATTTAAAGTAATTTGGCTTGTTTCAGCCTGCTTACACACTGTTGCTGTGTGCATATATACTGATCTCAAGTCTGCTGTGGGCATCCCATTCTGTAACATAACATAACCTACCTCTCTTATTTACACTAAGCAGCTCTCTTATTTAAACTAAGCAGGCCTCTTATTTTCACTAAGCAGCTCTCTTATTTAAGCTAAGCAGCTCTCTTATTTAAACTAAGCAGGCCTCTTGGATGCTGATTGTCCACTTTTGGGTGTGCATTATATTCGGTTTCATATACAGTGGGGTATCCCAATTAGTAAGATAACCTACCCCAACCATGTAAACTAAAGAGGCCTGTTGCAGCCTGAGTTTCTCTGCTTGCGTATGGCCTGCATTACAATCTGTCTCTTTCAATGACACTGCTGCCTGGGGTATCCCAATTTGTAAGATAACCTACCCCAACCATGTAAACTAAAGGTTACGTCCTTCCAGAAGGAAAACTTATGCCGAACACTATTTTTGTTGGGGGCATTGACCTTTGGATTGATCGGCATGAAATTAAGGATTTTTTTCAAAGTATGGCGCTGTAAAGAAGGTCAAAATTATTTCTCATACTTGGATTATTGTTACTTTTTGTTCAGCTTAAAATATACCAGGCCACACGGGCATCCCAAGGCACATGCTATTTTAACCCTATCTGTTATACAACATAAGCGTTGATCAGCATCAGCTGCTTTATTAAGCTACTTCAATTTGCACTTGTTTTTGACTGCTTTTAATAAACCAGGCCGCAGGGCACCCCAAAGCTGCACCTTGCACCCTATCTGGTATACAACATAAGCGTTGATCAGCATCAGCTTCATTAAGCTACTTCAGTTTGCACTTCCTTTTTGACTGCTTTCATTTAACCAGGCCGCAGGGCACCCCAAAGCTGCACCTTGCACCCTACCTGTTTATACTAAATAAGCATCTACAGCCTCAGCTTTATTAAGTTATTGCATTTTGAATTGGTTTTGGTCTGCTTTAAATACACCAGGCCGCAGGGCATCCCAAACCTGCATGTTGCACCCCATCTGTTATACTAAATAAGCGTTGATCAGCATCAGCTTTATTAAGCTATTGCATTTTGCATTGGTTTTTGTACTGCTGCCAAAACACTAGCCCATATGGGCATCCCAAACCAGCACATGTCACCCTATCTGTTATACTAAATAAGCCTCTACAGGCCCTTTTTTTATTTATTTATTTTTATTTATATAGAGCTGTAATAGCTTATATAGTGAGGTAAATTTGCCATTTTGCTGCATTATATAGAGCACCCCCTCTGTAAATCTGAGGGGCAATAGTTTATATTATAAGGTAAATTCATGGTTTTGCACCATTATATGGAGCAGCCCCTGTGTAAATCTGAGGGGCATTAGCTTATATAGTGAGGTAAATTTGCCATTTTGCTTCATTATATAGAGCAGGCCTTGTGTAAATCTGAGGGGCAATAGCTTATATTGTGAGGTAAATTTGCCATTTTGCAGCATAATATAGAGCAGCCCCTGTGTAAATCTGAGGGGCAATAGTTTATATTATGAGGTAAATTCATGGTTTTGCACCATTATGTGGAGCAGGCCCTGTGTAAATCTGAGGGGCAATAGCTTATATTGTGAGGTAAATTTGCCATTTTGCTTCATTATATAGAGCAGCCCAGTTGCCATCTAAATCAACTACTGTCCGGCCAGTACAGCTTTTCCAGGGCAAACTCTGCTAGTTGCGGACACAAGTCAAGTTTGGCTTACCAGCAAATCCAGTGGATCCTGAAGGTGTGTTGGCATGGTCATGTCAAGGTATGACATGACCTGCTGTTTGAGGTCCAGCTCCAGGTCTTCCTGCTGCTCATGAGTAGACTCACTATGCGGGTGTAGAAAGCTACTCACTAGCGACTGAAGACTGAGGCTGCTGCTGATGGAGCTGCTGCTGCTCCTTCCACCCCCCCAGCAGCCATGGCAGTGGAAGGTGATCGCAGAGGTCCCCCTGAGTCAGACCTGCGGGAGTATGGGCCATGGCACAGATAGACATCGCCCAACTGACTACGTGGGATGTCTCTGTAGTAGGTCAGTTTTTCCTCCCTCTCAGTGGGCGTAAAAAATGCCCCCATTTTGTGCCGGAAGCGAGGGTCCAATAAGTTGGAGAGCCAGAAGTCTTCCCGCTGACAAATGGAGACAATTCTGCGCTCACTAGTACGCAAGCATGTGAGCATGCATCGTGCCATTTGTGCAAGTGACTCGGAGGGACTACCTGTCTCCATCTCCACTGTAAACTGCCACGGTGTGTCTGGGTCCTCTGTCTCGCCTTCCTCACAACCCTCTAGCTCCTGTGGCTGCTCCTGCTCCTCCTCTCCTGTCAGATGACTAGATAAAATGGTCATTTTGTGAAACCTAAACTGTGGTTTGCTGTGCCCCACCCCCTCCTCCTCCACTTCAGCCCCCACAGGCTTCATGTGGCTGTGAAATGTATGTGCCATGTCTCCAGTGCCCTGACCAGCCATGGTTTCCAACATGTCTTGTAGTACATGAAGCAGTGGAATCTCATCGTTCATCTCATAGTCCTGGCAACTGACTAATAAAGTAGCTTCCTCAAAGGGCCTGAGCAAACGGTCGGTGTCATGTATAAGCTGCCAATGGTTTACATTGAATTTACACAGGGGTGTCCCCCTATCCGTTTGGATCATCCAGAAATCCGTGATGGCTTTTCTCTGTTCCTATAGTGCAGTGGTCCTCAACCCTGTCCTCAAGGCCCACCAACATGTCATGTTTTTTGGATCTCCAAATAGCCAGCTCTATTGCTCTGCAGCTGCACTAATTACTCCACCTGTGCATCTTTGTGGAGATCTGCAAAACCTGGCCTGTTGGTGGGCCTTGAGGACAGGGTTGGGGACCACTGCTATAGTGGATCCTGCATATGGAGGGTGGAATTCCAACGTGTGGAAACATTGCAAATCAGACTATGTTGGGGTACACCGTTCTGACGCTGAGGCTCAATAAGGTTGTGCTTGGTGGTGTAGGAGTGCCAGAAGTGCATGCTAACTTTCTTTCCTGTTGTTCGGATGTCTTTCAGATGGGGGCAAGACTTCAGAAAAAGCTTGACAACTAGACTGAACACGTGTGCCATGTCAGGACGCATGACTCTGGCTTCCTTGTCGCAGTGCAAACAAGATGTTCTTCCAAGTGTCAGTCACCATGGGTCCAAATTTGCAGTTTTCGTGGATTAAGCAATGCTTTCATGGATTGAGTTCTCATTTTTAGTAGTTCCTCCCATGTGTGACTCTGTTGGTCAAGGAAAACCATGTGAAGAACAGCGTGAAACCACAATCACCAAGGGGGCCTAAAAGGATATATATTGTCCACCATGAGTCCATAGTTACAGCTCCAGACGTAGACAACACTGTGCACTTTGGTACACACTGACGGGCTAAAGGACTGGCCCACCTTCTGTTCAACAACCATGCCATGGGACTCTCCACCTCGGCTCGGCACAAGCCATCACTTCTCTGAAAGGTCCACCACTGGGTAATGCAGCAGGCTGGACTTATGGTGACGCTGTCTGAGAGGAGAAATCCCTCAGACATCAAGATTAAAAATTCCAAGAATTTTTGAGGGATAATTATTCAGAGGCAATGATACCTAGTTGTTTCTGATTTAATTACAAGGTGGAAACACGCCCTCAAACAAAACTTCACTTTGGCAATACTATTGCATTTGTCTATTCATAATTTTATGTATATATACTAACTAACCTACTTTTTCTCCACAGGATTGTGGATGCAACATGAAAAACTGACACATCGCTGAGTAGCTGATTTTTCCTATCAACCGTCCCCAATAATTCACTGCTGCTGCTGCTGCCGCCGCCACCACCGCAGACTCCAGGGACCCTCTTCCACTATCTCGGCTTGCAACACCTCCTCCCACGACACTCTCCTCATCACTAATTGCCGGCTAGTGGAAGAAGAGGCGAGTGTCTCCTCCACTTCTTGGCTGGGCAGTAGCTGCTGAATTTTATGATTATCAGATCTTCATCAATGGATAGTGGAGCTGAACCCAAAGCATAACAGACAGACAACAGACAGTTGACTGGGGGTGTCAGATGCCACTTGTGATGCAGTGGACTGCTTTTGCAGCACTTCCAGACAAAGTTGCTTCATTGGCTGACACAATGACTGGTAAAGCTGTGGAACATATGGTTTAAAAGCAAAAATAACCATTTGCTTTTATATGAAAAAGACCCTGGTTTATACATACTTTTTTTTTCCAGAGACTGCCCTGCGTGGAAATGAATGGCGCATGGATCAGCCAAGCTTTCCTCCCAACAATGCCTGATGTATTCCAGTAGATAGATGACGGGGCCAGACCAACACTAAAGAAAGATGGATCGTGCAAAACAGATTTAAGGCGCTGCTCTCCAGTTACAGACATTCCTCCGCATCGGACCACAAGTAAGTATTGATAAAAAATCCTTTACGTTACTCTTACTTTTTATTAATATTCTTCGGATAAGACGGATCAGACATGATTCCAGATTAAAAATTCCAAGAATTTTTGAGGGCTAATTAGTCAGAGGCAATGATACCTTGTTGTTTCTGATTTAATTAAAAGGTGGAAGCACACCCTCAAACAAAACTTCACTTTGGCAATACTTTTGCATTTGTTTATTCATAATTTTATGTAGATATTACTAACCAAGCTACTTTTTCTCCACATGACTCTCCACAGGGTGTGATTCATCCAATTTTTGGGCTCCTGAAGCCAACCCCAGTGTCTCTTTAAAGTAATATTTGGGCTCCTGCTGCTGCTGCCAACTCCAGGGTGTGATTCATCCAATTTTTGGGCTCCTGAAGCCAACTTCAGTGTCTCTTTAAAGTAATATTTGGGCTCCTGCTGCTGCTGCTGCCAACTCCAGGGTGTGATTCATCCAATTTTTGGGCTCCTGAAGCCAACCCCAGTGTCTCTTTAAAGTAATATTTGGGCTCCTGCTGCTGCTGCTGCCAACTCCAGGGTGTGATTCATCCAATTTTTGGGCTCCTGAAGCCAACTCCAGTGTCTCTTTAAAGTAATATTTGGGCTCCCGCTGCTGCTGCTCCCAACTCCAGGTTGTGAATCATCCAATTTTTGGCCTCCTGCTGCCAACTCCAGTGTCTCTTTAAAGCAATGTTTGGGCTCCTGCTGCTGCTTGCAACTCCAGGGTGTGATTCATCCAATTTTTGGGCTCCTGAAGCCAACTCCAGTGTGTCTTTCAAGCTATGTTTGGGCTCCTGCTGCTGCTTGCAACTCCAGGGTGTGATTCATCCAATTTTTGGGCTCCTGAAGCCAACCCCAGGGTCTCTTTAAAGTAATGTTTTGGCTCCTGCTGCTGCTGCTGCCAACTCCAGGGTGTGAATCATCCAATTTTTGGGCTCCTGAAGCCAACCCCAGTGTCTCTTTAAAGTAATATTTGGGCTCCTGCTGCTGCTGCCAACTCCAGGGTGTGATTCATCCAATTTTTGGGCTCCTGAAGCCAACTCCAGTGTCTCTTTAAAGTAATGTTTGGGCTCCTGCTGCTGCTGCTGCCAACTCCAGGGTGTGATTCATCCAATTTTTGGGCTCCTGAAGCCAACTCCAGTGTCTCTTTAAAGTAATATTTGGGCTCCTGCTGCTGCTGCCAACTCCAGGGTGTGATTCATCCAATTTTGGGCTCCTGAAGCCAACCCCAGTGTCTCTTTAAAGTAATATTTGGGCTCCTGCTGCTGCTGCTGCCAACTCCAGGGTGTGAATCATCCAATTTTTGGGCTCCTGAAGCCAACCCCAGTGTCTCTTTAAAGTAATATTTGGGCTCCTGCTGCTGCTGCCAACTCCAGGGTGTGATTTATCCAATTTTTGGGCTCCTGAAGCCAACTCCAGTGTCTCTTTAAAGTAATGTTTGGGCTCCTGCTGCTGCTGCTGCTTGCAACTTCAGGGTGTGATTCATCCAATTTTTGGGCTCCTGCTGCTGCCAACTCCAGTGTCTCTTTCAGCCAATGTTTGGGCTCCTGCTGCTGCTTGCAACTCCAGGGTGTGATTCATCCAATTTTTGGGATCCTGCTGCTGCCAACTCCAGTGTCTCTTTAAAGCAATGGTTTGGGCTCCTGCCCCTCATAGTGATGCCACTTCAACTCTCTGCAATTGTGCCGCTCTGCGATTCTATTAGCGATGCCTCTGATCTGCATGTGATATTTATTCAAAGTATTATTTAACTAACCCAGCACGCATCCTGTGCGTGTTACAGCAAGGCAGAATGGTTTGCAACCCTATTGAGGCTCTAGGAGGCTCAGAAATAGCCGTTTTTAATAGCGATTTCTCGCGAATAAATTCGTGTCTAAGCGATTTTTGTCGGAAAATTCGGCGAATCAGTCGAATCGAATTTTTCAAAAGTTCGCTCATCTCTAATTCCATCCTTGTAGCAGATATGAACGTGGGTAGGGGAGTCTCATCTCCCCAAGCCCCACTCATGCTGCAGTGCCAAGTACTTTGTGGGGGGGTGCCTCTGGTTGTAGTCCTAGGTAGGCTTGGCAATGTGGCATTTTTGTCAAAACACCTCCTCTATCCACTCCTCACATTGCTATTGTCCTCTACTGATGTCCCCTACTGCTCACCTAACCACTCCATCCCATGCTGCTGTCCTCTACCACATACCAAACCTCTCCACCCCCTGCCGCTGTTCTCTACGGCTCACCTAACCACTCCATCCCATGCTGCTGTCCTCTTCAACTTACCAAACCTCTCCACCCCCTTCCGCTGCTCTCTACCATTCATTTAATCCCTCGACCCCATGCCACTGTCCTCTACCACTCACCTAACCCCTCCATCCTCTGCTGCTGTCTTTGTCATTGCCACTGATTTGAACCTTTGACCTAACCTAGCAGAATGCTCAGCAGCAGCAAATACCCATCAGCAGCAGTAGTAAGAGAGGGCAAAAACTGGATGACCAGACAGGGCAGCAAGTACCAAAGGCAGGGCGGACTGGCCATAGGTGGACCTGGGACAATGCCCAGTGGGCCGCAACGCCAGCTGTGCTGCTGCTTTTAACACTCACATTTAATCCTTGCCTCCTTAGTCTCCTTCTCAGTCCCTGTACTTAGCCCCACTGTACCCACAAGCCAAGGAACCTCAATCCCAATGCTATGTTCCCGGGATCATCATGGGGATGACCCGGGCTGGCCAGGTGCTGGTAAAATCCAGCCTGCCACTGACCAGAGGGCAATCATCAGCAGTGAAGGAAGACTGACAACAAGGATTAGGATGCTGGTGATTGCTCCTCTCCAGCAGGGGCATGCTGATTTTGTGTGAAACCCCCTTGGAATGCCATTAATTCTTTCCTTGCTGGTGATCCCATGGCATATGCACATGCTTTCCTTCAATCAGTGCCTAGCGCTCCATTGAGCTTTACAAAGTCAGAATGGCTTAGTAAAGCTGAATAGAGAATGAGCAGCTGGCTGCTCCCCTTTGGCTGTAGTGCGAGTGCATACATCAGCCAGAGGGAAGCCAGAGATGGCAGCACAGCCTGAACCTGCACTATGGGAATCCTGGTCAGGTGAGAGACATCACACAAAAAGAAAATTTCGACAAGAGGTATGCTTCTCGTGGGGTTCCACACCTCTTTCGGGGCAAACCTCTTTCAGGACCACGATCTCCCCCACTGACCCCCCACCACCCAAATCTGGGTGCACCACTGGAGAGTATAGGTTATTTTTTGTTTCCATCACTGCAGTCTGAGCAACAGCGCTATCAGCCCTAACTGTTCAGACATTGTATAAGCCACACACTAAGATATATTACTACCACCTGATCATCTTCCTACTGATCTGCAATGTTAATGTCATGTTTAAGAATCAGCACAATACAAACACTACACATATGAGAAAATCCCTTTTCCCTTCCCAGATGTGTGCTGACATGCAAACATTGCATCCAATTTACTTGTCATTTCACTGCACTTCTTTCCTTCCACAAAGCAGGGAGCTCAGCAGAGAAAGCAATTACAAGCTGGATTTGGGCGTTGTGGAGGAGCAGGAAGTGTTTTCAGTAAAGATTTCTGGAGGTTATATTCTTAAGGTGCACAATGTAGGATCCTTGTAAAGGTTTCCAAGCCATTAAGTTGCTCTTTTGTAAGTTTAAAAGTGTTGCAGACAATTATTTCAGGAACATGGAAGGTTTCAGCACCATGGAGAGTGCCATTTATTCTAGCTAGATATTGAAAGTGCAAAATGTTTGACTTTTTTAAATAGCTTTTAAGTCAAGCAGCAATAGGATGGGAGGTTGGCCTCGAACCCTTTAATTTTCTGTTGATGTGATTCATTTCTCAGAATTCATTATGTACTCTATATTGTAAGTAAATTGTGTAAATGGAAAGGTTATAGAAGATGTATACATTTCTAGTTCAGTGCATAGGCATATCTGTTACAATTTTTATGAGTGCAGCTGAACACAGACTAATATATTACAAGAGTGACCTGTGTGGTCAGATTGGAGAATGCAGAGAGCCAGAGGAGTCTTGCCCAAAGCTGGAGAGTTCTGACCCAGAGAGCCAGATGGGGGCTCAGCCCCTGAGAGTTAAAGACTGAATAACACAGATTGAGAGTGGAAGTCTCAGACTGCAATTGTAGAACCAAGACAGAGGATGGAGCAGGACGGCTGATCAAAGAACGTATGCAATGCAAGGTACAAAGGCAGGGGCGTGCATAGCACATAGCCCCAGCCCCCCACGCCGACACTCACCTTCTGGGTATGCATATCACTCAGTAAGGGAAGGCACATAAGGCACGTGTAGCACCCGCAAGGTGGTGCCAACAGGGAGGAGAGGTGTATGTGTGGCAATGGAGATGTGGACCTGTGTCCTGCAGAGAGAGCAGCCAGAGGGAAGGAGGAGGCAGTATGTGCCAGTGCATACTACAGAGGTGGTGGAGGCAGTGTGTCCCCTTGTTCCACAGGCACGAGGCACTGCCTTTATGGTATGTACGTTCCTATAAAAAGGGATGTGAGGGAATTTCCTCTGTGTATCTTAAGATTGAACAAGGAAGGACTTTTGCTTTATGTTTTGCTTATACTGTGCCACTTTACCATCTGAAAATGTTGTGCCTGTGGATAAGCAGCAAGGTTATAGACTGACTATACCATTATACTGAGAAGTACCCACTATAGTCCACCTCTTTACCACTCTACTATTCTGATTGAAGTGCTCCAATATCCCCCCTTCTGCTAACCCCGATTACAATAATTTTGTAAAACATACTTATATAGTCCATGCTCATATTCAACTGCATGGCCAGGAGCTCTGAACTGTTTATCTGGCAACTGCAATGCTTTCCTGCTAGACCCTTGTTTGACATTTTCAGCATGCAGTCATGCAGCAGCTGGGTAAGTATTTGGGAGAAAAAGTGTCAATCAAGGTTCTAGCGGTGCAGGGGCCACTGTTTCCTACAATACAGCACAGGGCTTTGGTTGACTAGAAGAGCCCCAACATGGACCAGGAGGGGATTTTGTTTTCTTTTATAAGGGTGATCAGAGATTAAAGCAGAAAAAAAATGTGATTTCTAATTTCCCATTTCGTTCCTGTCGGTAAGTGAAGCATTTAAGTTCCTTTGACTGATATTGAGTTTGTGATGCATGCATGTGTCCTGCATGGCAGCACACTCCCTACAACCTACCAGTTGCTGAGTTGCTTGGGAGGGATTAGCTCTGCTTCAAATAAATCAACATCCTTAAGATTTTTTAGCCTCTGATTTCTTCCTATGGACTATAGGATCCTATGGACCATGTTGCTGTCCCACATTAATAGGTTTGGTTACACTCAAAAGGGCTATAGTCCAATTAAAATTAAAATTAAAATTGTTCAGTTGCTAATTTCTTTGCACCCATTCCACCAGTCAAATATAGATAGATTTTCTATAGAATAGAATTGCTTCACAATCATCCAGCAATCATATATTAGGCAGAACCAAAGTAATACATCATGTTCAGCTGCCAGAAGTTTAGATCACAAGATTATTGCACCATGACCTCTGGTTTCAACACTTCCAGAAACAAAAAAGAATCTGAACTGCTACTTTATAAAAGATATTGCTTCCCATTTTGTTCTATTGCTCTTAAATTAGAATAGATTGTTAACCATTACAATTCAATTTACTGGACAAGCTCTCAAGGAGATGTAGAAGGATAAAGGAAGCCAGGGGATTACAGAGAATGCAGAGTTGGGGTAAGCATTTTGGAAGCATAGCTCTTGCATATAAAATCCCTTTATGGATATTCATATAAATGCCTTAGGGTTTTAATTAGGGATGGCCGAACCTGCTGAAATTCGGGTTCCACGAGTTCGGCCGAACTTGCCACTAAACTCTGGTTTGGGAACCCAGACTGGACCTGAACCCGAACCTGTGCCTCATTAAATTCAATGGGGCCCAGAGTACCAAAATGTGGGCTAGAGGGCTGCAAATCGAGGGAAATATGTGAGGATTGCCTGCACTTAATGGGCTGGGGAAAGTACTCAAAATAATAAAAAACAAATACAAATATAAATAAACTAAAAAAAATGTAAATATTAGTTTTTTTTTTTTACTGATATGGGAGGCCAAATTGGGGGTCAAGGGCACCTGGGCGATAGCTCTGCACAAAATGGACTAGGGAAAGTATTCAAAATAATAACAGAAACTAAAATATTAAAGAAATACAAAGATACATACATACATTAATCAATCAATATATACATAAATCAGGAAATAAATAAATAATTAATAACATAAAGAATGATATACATATATACATAAATTAATAAAATAATACATTTTTTACAGGTATCAGGTTCGGGGGGAGGTGGTCAGGTGGCAGAGGTAGAGGAGCAGGTAGAAAACACTTTAAGCACTCAGGTGCTGGCATAGTCAAGTGCCATGGGATCCACACCTTGCTCATCTTGGAATGTAAGCACGTCCACGTTGGCTGTGGATCCTCCAGTTGGTGATGACACCCCCTGCTTTGCTGAACACCTGTTCTGATAGTACACTTGCTGCAGGGCAGGCCAGCATCTCCAGGCATATAGGGCAAGCTCTATAAATAACCGACCCAGAAATTAAACGGGAAGGAGCCATCCCTCAGTATCAGGAGACGCGTGGACAGATAGTCATCCACCATGTCAAAGTCAGTCTCCCGGTGCTATGGGCAGTATCCGATGGTGGTGGATGTGGCAGACAATGGAAAAAGTTTTTCCACATTGTGGTCATGCGCACACTACCATGTGAGGTGGTGTCATGCCCCTGCTGCGTTGGCAAGTTGCTGCTCCTCCTACTTGGCCTTGTGCCTCCACCGAGCCCTCAAATTCAGCAGGGAACACCGCCAATAGTGCATCCACCAGAGTGCATTTGTACTCTCTCATTTTGTGATCCCGCTCGAGTGCTGGTATCATGGAGGTAACGTTTCTCTTATAGTGGGGATCCAGCAGGGTGGGCACCCAGTAATTGGCACTGGTGACTATGCAGGCAACTTTGTGGTTGTTTTTTACTCATGGCCACACTGAGTAAAAAAGAAGCTGTCCTTAGTATCTTCAGCCATGCTACGTGAGCTGCGCTGGGTGCCACCCTGCGGTAAGACAAAGTCCTCCTCCTCTTCTGAATCCCAAAAAACTGTCCACTAGCTGGGCAGTAATGTACAGGCCCAGCAACCCATTCTGCAATGTGTTCACTCGCTTAACACCTCGGCCTTCCTCCTTCTCATCTGCTTCTATCACATCCTCCATGATAGCTTGAAGGGTTTTTTTTCCAGTAGGCAAAGGATGGGAATGGTAGCACTGACAATAGCGTCATCAGCGCTGACCATATTGGTGGTGTACTGGAAGCACTGCAGCACCATGCAGATGTCACTCATGGAGGCCCACTCATTGATGTTGAAGTGTTGTTGGTCTGCACTTCTACTTACACTGGCATTTTGGAGCTGAAACTCTGCTATTGCCTGCTGCTGCTCACAAAACCAAAACCAGCATAATACTGGTGGGCAAATCACATATGAGGCATGGTTGGGAAGTCCAAAGTTTTTCTGCAATGCAGTCCTGTGAGCTGCGGCAGGGTAGGACGACTTTATGCAGCAGCTCCAGCATATCTGGATAATGGGCCAGGAAGCTCTGCATCACCAAGTTGAGCACATACGCCAGACAAAGTATATGCATCAAACAGACTTCTCCCAAGGCTGCTACAAGGTTACGCCCATTGTCGCACACCACCTTCCCAGGCTTTAGATGCAACAACAGCAGCCACTCATCTGTCTACCCCTGGATGCCGGTCCACAGCTCCTTGGTAGCGTGGGGTCTTTTGCCCAGACAGATTAGTTTTAGCACCACATGCTGCCATTTCCAATGGCAGTGCTCAAATTGGTGTTGCAGGGGCTTCACTGACTTCTTGTGGAAGAAGCAGCAGAGGCAATAGGAAGCACCTGGGGCTGTGTGACCACCTCTAAATCTGCTCGCCTTCAGTCCACGCTGGATATAGAACCTCATGATCCTCCCTGGCATCCTCTTCCTCATACTCCTCCCTGCTAGCATCCCTCTCAGCCTCAACGTTGCAGAAAGCTGCAGCAGTTGGCACTAGGTTTTCATCATCATCAAGGGTGTCCTGTGATGGTCTGCTGGCCTTGTCCTCATCCTCCAACATAAGTTGTTGGGCATCTGGGAGCCTTTGGTCTGTAACTGGGGCAGAAGCAGGTGGTTGGCCCATGGTATGCCATCTCGGATAATGCTCATCGTAGAGCATTATTGACTCTGTGACTTGTGGTTCGGACAGCCTTGCTGATTTTAAGGAAGTTGAGGTGGAAGGCTCAGCTCTCCCGGGAGAAGTGGAGTGGGGGGCAATCCCATGAAACTGGTGCCACTGCGTGCCATATAATCTATGACTGCCTGAACTTGTTATAGCCTCATCACTCTGCCAGCACTATTGGGGACTACAAAAATGGTACAAAAACTATTGGTATAAATTAGCAATAACCCACAGGTGCCTTCAACAATTGGTATGAATTAGCACAAACACAGAGGCGCCTTCAACTATTGATATGAATTAGCACTAACACACAGGGGCCTTCAACTATTAGTATATGTGTGCACTAACACAGGTGCCTTCAGCTATTGGTATGAAGTAGCACTTACACAGAGGTATCTTCAACTCAACTCAACTATTGATATAAGTGGGCACTATCACAAAGGTGCCTTCAACAACTGGTATAAGTGGGCACTGTCACAAATGTTCCTTCAACTATTAGTATAAGTGGGCACTAACACACCGGTGCCTTCAGCTGTTAGTATAAGTGGGCACTAACACAAAGGTGCCTTCAACTATTGGTATAAGTGGGCGCTATCACACAGATGCTTTCAAGTATTGGTATAAATTATCACTAACACATGTGACTTCAACTATTGGTATTAACTAGCACTAACACATAGGTGCCTTCAACTTTTGGTATAAGTGGGCACTAACACACAGGTGACTTCAACAATTGGTGTTATTGGGCACTAACACACTGTGAAGCTATGATATTTTTTATATATTTTGTTCCCCAAGAAATGGTAAAAAATCTTATACAATCAGAAATTAAACAGTATATAGGATCACCCTTTTGCTTAGTCACATGGTTGGTTTGAGACCTTGCTTTGTTCTGAAGACCGGTTTGGTAGCTTTAATTTCATGTGTGCATTTGCATGCAAATTAAGTTGGCCAGCAGAAAACTACCTGTGATAGTTTTATCTGACCTAGATTATCACCTTGGTTAGTTTGTCTAGGCCAATCAGAGATCACCTGCGATACCTGAGAAAAAGAGTGGACTGGTGAGCGACAAAGAGAGATTCGCTCGGACAGCCGAAGGACACACACAGTCCTGTGTTGAATGGAAGGGACACGGGCGGACAATGACATTTTACTTTGGGATAGAGAGACTTGCATTGTAAACCCAAATACAGCCGCCATTTTGTTTGAAGTTTGGATGAGGCCTGCTGATTTCTGCCTGGACCCAATTTAAACAAATGAGTAATTCGTTTTAATATATATATGCTTTTTCTCTGTTAGGCTTTCTGTGTTTTAACACTGATTGTAGCATTTTTGCTCTGTACATTTTTTGAAAGGTATAAAAATAACTATAAAGTGCATCATTTTCCTTGGGAATCACTGACAAATAAACTTACTAGACAACGAAGTGTAATTTTATAGATTTACATGTAGTTGCTTTTAATCTGCCTTATACATTTAAGGGCTGCAAATATACTTGTGAATTTTAGATTAATTACACCCAAGCAAGACACACACTGATGCCTTCAGCTATTAGTATAAGTGGGCACTAATTCACAAGTGCCTTTAATTATTGGTATAGGTTGCTGCTAACACACAGGTGCATTCAACTATTGGTTGAATGGAAAATCACCAAAAAGTGCTTTCGACTATTGGTACCAATTAGCATTATTTGCATGATTTGCACTAACACCGAGGTGTATTCAACTAGTGGTAGAAGTGGACACTAGCACACAGGTGCCTTCAACTATTAGTATATGTGTGCACTAACACATGTGCCTTCAACTATTGGTATGAAGTAGCACTTACACAGAGGTACCTTCAACTATTGGTATAAGTAGGCACTAACACAAAGGTGCCTTCAAATATTGGTATAAGTGGGCACTAATACACAGGTGCTTCAACTATTGGTATGAAATAGCACTTACACAGAGGTACTTTCAACAATTGGAATAAGTGGGCACTATCACATAAGTGCCTTCAACTATTGTGTATAAAAATGTCATAAAAGATGTGTATTTCTCCCCTGCTAGGCTGTATCAGGCACGATCCGTGCCAGGTTTTCAGGACCCAGGTCACTTTCCCCAATCCCTTTCAGGTTTGTTCCATGATCTAAGGCCGTGCACAGGTGTTCAGGCTGATTACAGGGGAGGCCTGAATAAGAAGGAAACACACGGCCTGTCTATTGACCAGCCTGTAGGAGTGAGCCCAGGCTGAGGTGCACATGTGGTGAAGGAAAAGACTGTATGCAAGCCGAAGGACTTGGCTTTTGCGCCCCCTAACTGTGGACTTGTGGGGATGAGCAGCGGAGGGCTGATACGCCCTGCAAAGTGGATTTGGACTTACCTGGAAGTGACAGCTTGCTGGAGTAAACAGCCCTGGACTGATCGATAATTTGCTAAATAAAGCCGTTTTTGCTGTTGTCCGTGTCACTGCTGATCGCCCATCGCTCACAATTGGTATAAGTGGGCACTATCATACAGGTGCCTTCAACTATTGGTATGGAGTAGCACTTACACAAAGGTTCCTTCAAATATTGGTATAAGTGTGCACTAACACATTTGCCCTTATGATTGACCATGGGCAGTGCTGGTAAGAGTATAGGCGGGGTAAATGTAATTCCAGGTGTAGGGGGTGGTAGGGGGGAATTAAGATCATGTTACTTTTGATCAGCATAGAGATGCCCTAAACTAAATTGTTCTCAAACACAAAAAAACGGACACAAAATATATAAATTGTTATAGATTCATATCTTTTGTAAATAAAAAGTAAACCAAATGTGACAAAACAAGAGGGTAAAGGGGCAATGAACAAAAACATCATTTGTACAGAGGCATTGAGATTGGAAATAAGACCTTGGTATGCATTATCCCTCCTGCAATGACTATAACAAACAGGGTGAGTTATCACCATTGTGTTACATTGTTATAGTCAAATACCAATTTATTTATCTTAATTGATTCTATTGTAATCAGCTGTAATACCTTCTAAAGTGGTCATGAGCCTATTATTGGAGTTCAGATAACCCACCTTGCAATGTGATGTGTGCATTGCATTGTGGGATGGGAAGGACTCCCTAAGGATTGTCTCCTCTGTATTTAAAGCAAGAAGAAAGTGAAAGCATTACAGAACTATAAGGAATATAATTAACAGAAAGCTGGAGTCAGAAAGAGTAACTGCCAAAGAATGTTAAATTAACCCCAAAAGTTACATACAGTAAACAAAAAGGTACATATTTGTGGATCCCTTGAAAAGCAAGTAGAAGGGCAACTATAGAGGAGAATGCAAGGAAGTCAATTTACTCTTCTTTACTTCTATTTTCACAGAGGAAGCTGAAATGTCTGAATGTCTGTGAAAATACATAGAAATAACCAAAACCCTTTATTAAATTGCACCTGTCTACCAAAGGAATAAGTGCAGCACCACCTTAAACAGAAATAAATAGACAAATTCCCTGGTCCAGATGGCATACATCGCTGTGCGTGAGCATGAAGAGCGTCAGATAGATAAATAGTAATAGAAAAACAACTAGCGATACTGTTTTCATTATGTTTTTATTTTTAGTCAACTTTTTATTTAAGGCTTTTTAAACATCCAAGGCTCTCCCGAGACACCCCAGATATATTTTGATTTGCATGCCATGGTGATATATGCTGTAAAAGTGTGATTTCAACAAGATTTAATTATTTTTCTAAACCAAATCCACCGCAGCAGTTCCCCTGATTTCACCAAACCATTTTTTTCAAGTTAATTGCACTCATTTTAAATTGTGACACAAACACAGCAAAATGCCGGCAGAGAGTCCGTTGTCGCCTCTGTTCACCGCAATAATTATAGCTCAGTATACAGCGGTACTCCCCTCCCGCAGCACACACGGCAAACACAGGAAAGACAAAAATTGTTGTAAATCAGGCCCTAAAGGAGTTGAAATGTAGCCTGTCTTTAGTGCTTATTCTAACTTGCATGGTTATTTCTTAATTGGATTATAGCAAGAAAACCCCTATAGAAAAGTGGCTCTGCAGGAAGTGACCACAGGCCATTTCTCTGTTCTCAGATTTTCTGGCTATTGTTTTGGCCACTTTTGCATTTTGTCATTGCTCTAACCACAAGAGGTAGCATGAGGCGGTGTCAAAAACAAACAGATATTGTAGGTAGATAGGTAGGTAGGTAGGGCATCTCACCCAGGCTGGCACATCAATGTGAAGCTAAAGTGTGTCTGTCAGCACAGTGTGCCCGGAGCATGAAGAGGATACAAGGACATGTAGGTGACTTAAGGAGGGCAACAACCCAGAAGCAGGACCACTACCCCCACCTTTGTGCAAGGAGGAACCAAAAAAGCAGTGCCAGAGCCCTGCAAAAATGACCTCCAGTAGGCCAAATATCCATGTTTCTGCTGAAACTGTTTGAAACAGAACAGACTACTTGAGGGTGGTATGACCTGGGCCTGACATGTTTTGCTTACAGCCCAACACCATGCAGGGTGATTGCCATTTTCCAGAGACACCAAGATTGCCAGCAGCATTGGCACCCTGCGCTCTTAACAAGAGCAGGTTCACACTGAGCACATGTAACAGATGTGGGTCTGGAGACACTGTGGAAAAATGCTGTTGCCTGCTACATCCTGCAGCCTAACCAGTTTTGCAGTCTGGTGACAAATGGTATGGTTAGGTATTTCTCTGGAGGGTTGCACAGCCCTGCCCACAGATCCATGTGTTACCCAGAGGTACCCTGACTGTCATTAGGTACTGGAATGAGATATGCAGACCTATTGTTAGACCATAGGTGCAGTGGACCTTGGGTTCCTTCTGATGCATGACAATGCTAGGCCTCATGTGGCTGAAGTGTGTTTAGCAGTTCCTGCATGATGTGAAGGCTTTGATACTGTGGAGTGACCTGCCCTTAACCAGACCTGAATCCAATGAAGCACATCTAGGACATCATGTCTTGTTCCATCCAGCCACCAATGCCACCAACTCACTACAGACTTGAATCCAGGTCTGGTAGGAAATCCTTTGGGAGAACAACCACTGATCAGGAGCATGCCCATACATTGTAGGGAGATAATACAGGCATGTGGAGGCCAAACACACCACTGAGCCTCATTTCTTTGTCTTAAGTCATTTCCAATGAAGTTGGATGAGCCTGTAATTTGATTTTCCAGTTTGGGACCATTTTGAGCGTCTTTCAAAATCCAGACCTCCATGGGATATTAAAGTAGGGTTGAAGTAGTATTGTAATAGTCTTCTGTTTATAGTGGACACAAACCCAGGATAGTCAATAGTTTTGACTACCCTGGGTTTTGGTTCTTTCCCCGGGGGCACCCCGATCGAGGGTGCCCCACTGTGTGAAACCCCCCAGGACGCTAAGCCCAGCTCACCTCTTCCCGGTCTTACGTGCCCGTGCCAGGCATTTGTGAATGGCCGGTGGGAACACGCTCCCTGTTAAAGGGAAGCGAAGGATGCGGCCATCAGAGCCGCTGCTCTTAGACGCGCCATGTTTCTGGGAAGAGGTGAGTGAGATTGGGCGAACTGGGGGGTTTCACACAGTGGGGAACCCCCGATCGGGATGCCCCTCGAGGAAAGGACCAAAACCCAGAATAGTCGAATTCCTGGGTTTTGGTCCACTTTAAAGCAGACCAACGCTCTCAATCTGCAGTACACATACCCCAGGGGTTATCTGCCACAGCTTGAAGGGATATGCAGTGATTTTAAGTGTTGCACCAACATGATGTGTTTATTTATTTTAACAGTAATAAATTATTCCTTCTTGTTTTAAACTTGTTGTTGATATCTGTGGCATACGTACTATATTTTGGTAACATTTATAAATGATCTCATACTTCGCTGGAATTTTTGTAGCTAGGGAGTACTTGGTTTGGAGTTTCTTGTTGATAGTGGGTACTTGGCATTAGCCCGTTGTGAACCACTGGTCTATGAGACTTCAGGGCTGGCCGATTCCCTCTACCCGGGGCAACTGGGATGCCCCGCTGTGTGAAACCCAGCAGCGCACCCAGTTTTCTTACCTTTATCATGCCCGTGGTTCAAGCATGGCTGACGATGGCATCGCTTGCATCCCTTTACGACTGTGCGCGGCCACGCCCATCATAACTGTATGGCTGTGTTTGGCTGTGCACAGGATGCAAGTGATGTGCAAGTGGCAGTGCGCTACAGATGTGTGCGGCTGGGGTTTCATTAAGGAGAGGTGAGTTTAGGAACAGGAGGGGGGGGGGGGTTCACACAGTTGGGCATGCCAAACCAGTGTGTCCCAGGGGGATGGACCAAAACCCGGGATGGTGAAAATCCTTGGGTTTTGGTTCACTTTAAGAGAAGACAGTGTGAGGTGGTTCCCTGTTTGTGTTAGTTCTACAAATAACAATTAGGTTTTATTATAAATTGAAGCAATGCATTAGGGAAAACTTTTCAAACTTTGATAAAATGATGGCAAGCACTTGTAACTTTTTCCAAAAGGCTTATTGCTTTCTAAATTGAGCATGCCAACAAGGCAGAAGAGGTTAATCCCAGGCCATAAGCTGGCGGCATTAATGAAGCCCAGTGATTTTCTGTAGAACACAGACACCATCCTTCCTCTCTGGTCTTAATGCCTGAGCCCTGAGGGAATTTCTGCATCAGTAAGATTACTCTGCAGCAGAAGAAATAGATGAGCTTGTGATGTCATTTGATTTGGCCAGATATATTTAGCCCTGTGATGAAATCCTGGCTGAGGTAGCGTTCTTTGTAAGTGCCCCTATTTGTCATCTTGGATTTGTGAATTGGGAAACATGACCACACACTCTGTCATACATTCTGGCTGGATTAATAATTCAGCTACGGGAATGAACAGTCAGCAGCTAACAGCTAACTGCAGAAGGTGCTCTGACTTCAGCAACTTTTCTACAAAGTTTTTCTTTTGACTCAGGAATAGAGATGAGCGAACCGGTTCGGACGAACCGGAATTCGCTCCGAATTTCAGGAAATATTCGATTCGGCATGAACCCGAATATTTTGTGGTTCGTGCCGATCAAATTTTTCCTGAAATTAAAAAAAAAAAAATGCCGGCATGGTGGGAGCGGGCCGGCCGGTTCCGCTGACAGCGGAGCCGGCCGGCGGGCCGGTAAAGCCGGCCGGCCCGCTCCCACCATGCCGGCATTTAAAAAACAAAAAAAAAAAAAGCATTTTTGCCGGCATGGTGGGAGCGGGCCGGCCCGCTCCGCTGTCAGCGGAACCGGCCGGCCCGCTCCCACCATGCCGGCATTTAAAAAAAAAGCAAACACTTACCTGCAGGTCCGGAGCGTGGAGGCCGGCGCCGCTCTCAGCTGTCATCTGAGGGCGCGTCATCAGAGGGCGCCTCTGATGACGCGCCCTCAGATGACAGCTGAGAGCGGCGCCGGCCTCCACGCTCCGGACCTGCAGGTAAGTGTTTGCTTTTTTTTTAAATGCCGGCATGGTGGGAGCGGGCCGGCCGGTTCCACTGACAGCGGAGCGGGCCGGCCGGTTCCGCTGACAGCGGACTCCCACCATGCCGGCAAAAATGCTTTTTTTTTTTTTTTTTTGTTTTTTAAATGCCGGCATGGTGGGAGCGGGCCGGCCGGCTTTACCGGCCCGCCGGCCGGCTCCGCTGTCGGCGGGCCGGCTTTGCCGGCCCGCTGACAGCGGGACCGGCCGGCCCGCTCCCACCATGCCGGCATTTATGATGGGGAACTTCGTAAAAGTTCGATTCGGCCGAACCCGAATTTCTTTGTGAAATTCGGCGAATCGGCCGAATCGAACTTTTCAAAAGTTCGCTCATCTCTACTCAGGAACAAAACACCAAAATTATCCAACCATAAATGAGCAAAAGAAAGCAGAAATAGTACCCACATAAAGGCTCATTTGTTTTTTGCAAATTTTTTAAGTAATGTTCATACAGTACAATATGTATTTTTTTTTTTTTTTCATTTCAATGAAAATACAATACACATCCAAACCACACAACGGCCAGCTCACAACTTCATAATTACTACATGCGGCATTTTGGGTGCACAGTGCCTATAATATTTCCCAATGTAATTGATGGACCCAGGCATAGAAGGGCACTTGGAGTTTAGTATTCTGGTTTAGGGACTGGGACAAAGAAAACAGAGACGGCCTTTAACCAAGAAGTCAGTTCCCCCCTTTGGAAAGAGGCAATGGCACTGGTCAATAAAAAGTTAACTTTACAAAGAAGTCACAGGGAAAGCACAGACTTGAGCTCAGTAGCAGAATGAGAACATGACTGGACAAGGGACTCGGGCAAGGCCTGGAAACACAAGGACTGACTGATAGCAGGTTAGAGAGGCATTGACATTAAACACATGGGCAGAGTCACAGGCTGGGAACAAGTGGGCAGAGTCATAATCTGAAGCAGGCTCTAGTCTTAACCTTGCAAAATAAACACAAAGGAATAACCCATCATGGTCCACCAGAAAGGCGAGTGGCTAAGAGGCCCAGTATCCAGTGGAGGTCTTGTAACCACCCCATGCCCTTAGATGATCCCCAGATAGGTACAGGTCCTGAGCAGCTCTTGGGGGTTTTGCAGACTATAAGGGGAAACATAGGAGAAACAGGTGAGGGGACACAAGCAGCTACAGTAAAAAGTCTTACACCTTACACAAGTCTGACAATTAGAGGATTGCAAGTAAACTGTCTTTAATTTCAGATATTTTAAGCGCAACATATGTAAGATCTCTCCCTAATGTAGGTTGCTGTTTTGGTGCACTCATGTCTCATTCCTCCTCCAGCTATCAACTTTCAGCCTTGTTCTGATGAGTCAGAATCCAATCCAGCTCCACTCTTGCTCACAGCCAATTAACATACAAAGGATTGGTGTGTCAGCGCTCTCCAATAGAAACTTAACCTTTACTTGGGCATTGAAATCTGGTGCAGAAAGTCAAATAGTTGTGCAGTGTATATGTGTATTGCTGTGATGCGTTTTAGGTCTCTCTGACCTTTAGTCATGGTGTATGACTAAGGGTCAAGCAGACCCGAAACACTTCACAGCAATATGACTGCGCTATGACGTGATTTTCTGCACAAGAGTTTAATGACCAAGTAAAAGTTTAATTGGAGAGCGCTGGCACACCAATCCTTCCAATCCACACCAATGTGCTGATGAAGTCCAAAAGCCCAAAACATGTGTTCACAAGTGGGAGATCATTGCTGTGTCAATGTTATAAACTATACATAGGCATTGTAGATTGTAGACTGGTTAAATCTGAGAGCTTGATGTAGCATCGATATGATAAGCATATAACTGTTTAAATAAACAGTTTTTAACGTATACCCTACGAATAGGGGACCCCTTTAGATCTCTACAGTATATTAACCCTGACATGTGTCTCTCTTTAAAGTAGCTAGCTCCCTTTATCTTTCTCAACAATTCTTAGGAATCCAGATTAACTTAATTTAATTGCTAAGGGTGGACTTAACTAAAACTAAAATACATTTGTAATTCGAAGTGAGCATTCAACTTTTTATTTGCACATCCCAGTAAAGACACAATTTTAAAAAGAACATCCGGGTAACAGCAATATATTATATTTCATACCTGAATTATGGAAACAATACCAAGGGGCAACTGAACCAAATTCATTCTTAAAATTATTTTATTATGTGACTTTCAACAAACTTTTAAGGGGCTTGGGCCTTTCTTAATGAATTATTTTCAATAAGTAATCCCTTTTGCTTCCTAGGGTACTTTAAAGTTCCTCCATGTTACAACTTCTACAGAACAACTACATCAATTTTATGTTCAAAAAACATTTTTTTTTTATTTCTAGGCCACTGCTCTTCTAAGAAGGTTCATTGGTCTAAATAACATAGCAAAAATAACCTGTAGGATTACTGGCGTTTTTTGTTTAGATTGTTTGGAATCTTACTTACTAGTATCTGCAATCTTTTTTTTTTTTTAATTTGTGTGCTTTTGTTTTCCTATCTGTCTTATTTACTGTAGGTTGGACAATGTATTGGGAGGAATGGCTTGAACGGGATCTTGAACTGGCAATTCACCACATGTCATTGTTCAGTGTCTGCTGCTCTAGTCACTGGGCCATCTGCTATGCTGGTTCTGTTGTGTGTCTGCTGGAGTGGTGTTGTTCTACCCTGGTCCCTAGAGCTGCCTTTTTTAACCTCACCCGGTGTTCATTATGCTGTGGTCATTCCTATAAATGCATGCGCCTGGCCCCACCCCTGTGTTGGATCATTGCATTGCCTTCCTTAAGCCTAGCCGTGCCCTCTAACCACCTCCCTAACCATTCTTATCCTTGTGGGACCCAGGGGCCTTCAGGTATCTTGTAACTGGTCCTTTGGCCTTCTTGAATTTGGGCTCACATCCTTGTTCTTGCTGGGTCTCATGGTCTCACAGCCCTTCTATTGTCTGCGATGTCTGTGCTGGGCCCATGCGGCATTTGTTTTTTTAACTGGTACTTTTAATTGCGGGTTTGCTTTCCCCATCCTCAATTTCAAGTAAAAAAACAAATGCCAGCACTGCTAGGCCAGTAAAGCAAACATAAAAAAATACCAACCAGGTGACAACCCTAATTGTCTATGCTGGGTTGATGGCCCTTCCATTCTCTGTAGTGTCTGTGCTGGGCCCACAGCCCTTCAACTGCATGTGCTAGGCCCACAGCCCTTCCATTGTCTGTGCTGGGCCCACGGTCCTTCACTGTCTGTGCTATTGTCTGCACTGTGCCTGCAACCTTCCATTGCCTATACCGGGGGCCCAGATACACTATGGTCTGCACTTGGGCCCGGTTCTGCCGTTGTCTGCACTGGGGCCCATTTCTTCTGTTGTCTGACTGGGGCCCAGTTCTGCCGTTGTCTGCTCTGTGGTCCGGTTTTGCCGTTGTCTGCACTGGAGCCCGATCCTGCCGTTGTCTGCACTGGGGTACGGTTCTGTCTTTGACTGCACTGGGGCCCGTTTCTGCCGCTGTCTGCACTGGGGCCCAATTCTGCCGTTGGCTGCACTGGGGCCCCGATTTTGCCGTTGCCTGCTCTGGGACCCAGTTTCGCCATTGTCTTCACCAGGGCTCGGTTCCGCCGTTGTCTGCATTGGGCCCCAGACCATCCATTATGTATTATGTACATCTTCCTTGTGGTTTCCCCTTCCAAGGTCTATGACCAACAAAGTAATACCCAGGCCTGTCTACTCTCCACCTTAAGGAGCGCTACTGAAGAACTGGGTTGGTTACAGGCTCTCAGAGTACAGGATCTGCCACACCCCTTAGGTTAGTGGGTTTTTTGATGGTGCAGGCAGGTTCTTTGTCCTCTGTCCACTATGTTCCTAATCCCAAATTCTGCTCTCTGGTCCCCTACCCATGTTCAGACTATGTGACATGTATATTCTAGAGTCCTATTTGTCCTGTGGTAAATTGCCTCTCCCCTAATCAGTGCTTTCTGGTTTTAAAAGATGCAGAGATGCGCTACTTTTCACTGTAGAATTGTTCTGGCTGTAGAACCTCTGCACCCAGGGCCACTTTTGCAGTTTGAGGTCTGACCAGTGCTACATTATTTGGGTGAAGGTGTAAGGCGACGTTCTCTCACCACTTACATGGGCTGCCGCTTCCTCTGCCATGTCCTCTTTTTCATGTGTGTTGGGCTTAAAGTCGTACCTTTTCTCCATGGAAGTAAGCAAACAACAAACAGATGTGAATTGTTGAACTGGACAGATGTGCATTGCTCCACAGAGCACCCAGGAGGACATCCCAGGTGTCAGCTGTCTTTGGTAAAGTGGTGCCAAATCATGGAGGCAAACTGGCAGGCTAACAGCACCACTTTTCAGCAAAATGCCAATAGATATTTTAAAGTTCTGCGATGGACTGCCAGTTTGCTCCATGAAAATCTGGCTGCAGTGGTCGTGGAGCAGCAGTGCCACCAACAGCAGATGGAAATGCTGGTTGTGGCTCTGGTGGAGGCCAACCAGGCTGCTCTTAAAAGACTGGAGGCCAACCAGGCTGTCCTTCAAAGGCTAGAGAGGCTGGAGGCACAGAAAGTTGCAAACACCCAAAGCTGGGCAACTTCCCCCTAACCTGCCATGCTGGACTGTGGGTTGTGGGGGGTCCCCAAGCTTTAGTTGCGCCAGACAGGCGCAAGTGATCAATTTTCTGTTGACCTACCTTCACAGTTGTGCCATGACCCAACAACTTGTGACAATTAACAAGTGACATTAACAATAGGGGAATAGGCTCTGGGTGCCAGCGTACAGATGGCCAGGAATTTCTGGAGCAGAAGCAAGTGATTGTGTCCAAATATGCCGCCACCCTCTTGCTCAAGGCAAAATTATGAAGGCTGATAAACGCCATAATAATTTGCACGACCTTCTCTGGCTTGTATGGAAGAGCGTCCCCTGTGTGGTCCAGATAGCGAAATATGGCCTTCTACATGTTTAATTACACCCTGTCTGTGGCGGTGGGCCCCATTATGAGCCTCCTGACTCCAGTGAGAAGAGGACATTCAAAGAGGGGCATGAGCACAGTCGAAGTGATGGAGGGTAGGGAGACCAATTAGCTAACACAATAAACTTGGAGCAATTACAAAAAGAGGCACATAACAGAAAATAAAAGTCATTGCAGATGCTACATTAACAATAAACAGGCAGATGCACAGACTTACCCACATGCTAACCGTCAGTTAGATCGGCATTCTCAAAACAGGTGTAGGAGCTACTCAAGATAAATGCATCAGGGACGAGCCAGGGAAGCTGGCCAAATTACTGAAAAAGCGAAGATCCGGACCCACAACACATTGGATGTTAAGAGAGTGGCCTATCTTGTGGTTGCTAAAAAGAAGCCACAAATAAAAAAGGATCACTAAACTGGCAACATAAGCAGCAACATAAAAGGTACAACAGCAAAAATAAAGTAAAACAAGGGTTGAATGGCCCACAAGGAAGCTGTTTGGGGGAGGGGAAGCTGTTTGGGGGAGGGGAAGCTAGGCTAGCCTCAAGAGAGGAGAGGGGACAAGAAGGAGGAGCAATGTGGACCTAAACAGACTGAAACATATACTCCTGTGCAGCTGGGGCACATTTCGCATAATCGCGAAGTTTAAAAAACCCAACTTCACTGCGTTCCAGGCTTCCATGCTGTCAGGAAAAGAGACTCATTTCTCCTACAGGACTGCCATGCCATTAAGAAATTTAGTCAGGGTGCGGCTCAGTGTAGGCTGGGACATGCCAACTGACAGTGCCGCACAGATGTACGGACGCCTTGAGTCACATTTATACAGCGAACATTTGGTTTGGCATACCATAACCTAATTTCCAAGAAAAAGGACAACTCAGCCACAAAAGCAATGCTCTGAATCACCCGATACGGAAAATAGACCAAATATGGTCCTTTAACGTCTTTCCCTCGGGCGGGAATGAGTGTGAGAGAGGCTCTGAATCAGACGATTGTCTCTGTATTTAAAGTTGCTACCAAAGTGAGCCTTATCTTGATAAATATTGTGGATTACCCCCAGGTCACCCTATTTGTCCAAGATGATTGTCACGGACCGGGTGGAGCGGACTCAGGTGTGGATCCGCTTTAACCGTGGGACCGATGGCGGGTACCGTGTCAGGGGAGCGGAGTCTAAGGGGCCACCGGTATTCACCAGAGCCCACCGCAAGGCAGGTTGGTCTTGTGCGGCGAGTGACCCCCAGGTCGCTACCCCCCAACAGCGGCCCAGTCCCACAGTCAGCCGAGGTTCAGCGAGGTACACAAGTGGCAGGCAAAAGGCGTAGTAAGTACAGGCAGAGGTCAGGGTTGGCAGCACAGGTTCGCAGTAAAGGTGAGTAGCCGAGGTCAGGGCAGGCAGCAAAGGTTCAGAATCGGGGACAGGCAGAGGTCGGTACACGGGTGAGCAATCCAAGAATGTCTGACTTTCAACAAGCATGGAGAGACCAAGATCCGGCACTGAAGGAAGGAAGTGCCTCTTTAAATAGGGGAAGAGGATGCAGGATTGGATGACCAAACACCAATCAGTGCTGTACAGGCCCTTTAAATCTCAGGAAGCCAGTGCGCTCGCCCTCTAGTGGACGGAGACGTGCGCGCACCTAAGCATGTGAGCAGGAAGCATGGGGGAAGGGCGGCAGCTGGATGCAGCCATAAGGGAAGTGCTGCAAGATGGATGACGGCTGCATGCAGCCATGGAGGTAAGTGACTTGCTGTGAGACGGGCGTGCAGCGCTCGCCCTAACAATGATTCACAACTAAAGCAAGCCAGGTTCAGATGAATCGGCAGCAACAACTGAGCTACAGCCAAAGCCCATCACTACTACAATAGAAAACTACAAATAACCCTTTCAGAGTAACAGAGTACCGCATCATCATATTGCTGTGAAACATGTTAAATTTCGCCACCCGTATCCAAATAAATCCATTCAAGTGGAAATGTGAGGGAGGACATATGCATGATTTAATGATTATGTCAAAATCCTAAATTCTTTTTTGCTTCACATACTGTAATACAGACACTGTGTAACATGTATAATTTCTGTTGGGAAGCCAGTTCTTCCCTTTTCATTTTCTATTTCTACATCTATAACTACACACATATGCAGAACCCCAAACGGTGGCCGCCAGCAGCAATCTTTGCTCTACTCCGGCTCTAATAAAACAGTGATTATCAGTGGGACCTTTAGAATGTCGCATGTGGCTACAACAGGAATGCAACTCTATATGAACTAATCTAACAGCCATTTGAAAATCGGGAGAAAATAGGTCAGCTGTGTCTTTTATTGCCTCTTATAACAGTGTGCGAGGATAATTTGCCTCCTGAGAGCTAGTCTGATGTTGAGAGACTCGGCACTTACACCTGGGACTCACATTAATGTTCTCACATGTATTTAGATAGTGTGCCTAATTTCAAAAGCTGAACTTTCCAACAAGAGCCCAGGGACGATGGTAAGTAGACTCTGTTCTCCGCAAGCTACACAGAAAGACATTTGCTAGCCTGGAAACACTATATGTTGCTCAACGTGTATTAACCCAATTATCCCCGTGGATTCCACATACAATCTAACACATAAGAACACAGAGCAATAAAAATGAAGAGAATTTCCAGTTCTATGCCAACTTGTACTTCCTAGGTGAGTCCACAGATCTGTAATATTCTCCAATGATAGTCAGTATTTGTATCCTGCTATCCCAAGATACATGCACTTCTTAACATGATTTAACGGTAAGATTGTTCCAAAGTATCCACCATGTGCCAATAGATCCGTTTAGGAGCTTTCCCCTTGTGCCCACCACCTTCTCTAGTTACTCTTACCAGATAATGGTGTGGGGTTATGCCTCAATGAAAATTCCTATTAATTTTTCCCGTTATGCTCCAGTCAGGTGCAGAGAGCTTGCTTCTTAAATAGGTTTAAAACTTCACTTTAAAATGTCCCATTGCAAGTAGGGCGTGTAAATAAAACCAATAAGAAGAATCTAGCGTAATATCGTTTTAACAGCATGCTAGGTTATAGTTAAAAGTGAATTCCAAATAAAAGCAAGGTGTTAACAGCCTTAAAATCACCAGGTGAGACTCTCGCCTATCCTTCGCTGCACCTTGGCCGAACGATGCTATAGGAGGGAGGGAGGTGTCCAATGGCAAAGTTGCTTCCTCTCAATGTGTTGCCGAAGGTCCACCCGCCGCCGTCAACGCGTTTTGTTGCGTAATGCAACTTTATCAAGACTGGCGGCGCGGCGGAGTGCTCTGCCTTTTATGTGTTTTGGTTGAGGCGGGGCGGAGGGCAAGGAGTGCGTGTAATGCCGCGTCATGATGACTCTAGCCAATAACGTCGCGATTCATAGTACGCATCATATTGGTCAGCTTCTTTCAATAGCTTTTACCGAGGCTGACGGCGTTTGTGTTCACCATGCCTCTTATTAAGCGTGTGTAGATTTTCTTACCTATTGGGGCAAAGGATTGTGACTAGTAATTAGCCAATCTCTGTACTCTAGTTGCGTGTTGCTCAAACTTCTTTAGGCTTGCCTTTTAACCCATAAAGCATCTAAAAGACAGCACTGTATATATTCAATTAGGAATATGTGCGGCTTAAAGCTATTTAAAGCTATGCCTTTGACTAAAGGGATAAAAGGTTAGCAATGTCTTTTACTCATTTTAAATGTTCAGTCTGGCATGGATTAAAAGTGTGCAGCGAAAGCTCTGATGAGGGTCTCTCCTGTTCACAAGTTGTGTTAACAAAAATTAAAAATATTAGCAGAGATTAATTATTACACTTGATAGGGTGCCTTTCCTGTATTTATACTTCAAAGCCTCGATTCAGAGAGACACAAAAAAACGTCAGTTTTCGTGCCGATCTGTTTTTTTGTGAAATGTTTCCTTTCTCGTATGAGCGTTCTAGCGATTCATTGCATGCATTGAAAACCTTCTGTAAAATTTCCGTCTGTTCGTACGGCAGATTACGAATTACGAGGATGTCATTTTCCATCCAGACTTTTCCGTTTCATTTTCACATGTTACAACGTAGGCTTTCGTTTTTGCCCTTTTCCCATCGTATCCTCCAACGAATCCTTTACGTTTCCCGTTCGATTCTGTTTCCCTTTTTCAATAAATATTCGTCCAGACGGAAATCCTTACCATCTTGCGCCTGCGCACTACAAACTTAACTCATTAAAGTGCTTGCCTATATATTTGCCACCCTCACTTCTACTACCATGTTTAGCTAAATCACTTAGCACTATCCTCCATCTTCCCTTTTGGACCCTTAAAGCTCACCCAAACCACTTCTCGGTTAGGTTCTTCTTCCATTTTAGCCCCCTAAAACTTACCTAAATCACTTCTCGGTCATGTGAATATTCATCTTTAAATATTTCTGGGCCCATTAGTTTTGTGTTAATGTATTTTGTAAATGAAATGACAGTGTAATATTTTTTTTTATACCATCATAAAATATAAAATGTAAAAAAATTTTGAAAATGTAAAATTTTTACTACTATAAAAAACAAAATACATAGCAATGGCAGGCCACTGAACATTATTCTTCATCTGTGGTCCCCAACGGGTTGCGCAGCTCCTGCATCTCGCCCACCAACTGAAGGACCCTGACACTCAGTTGTGCCACTCTGGCACGTGTGGTCCCTGTTAAAAAACATAAATTAAAATATTGGTATAACCTTGTTGGGGGTCATACTGCAGTGCCCCCCCCCCCTGTATGGTCCAAACACCTAAATCTTGACTTCAAAAAGCCAGAGGCCCTTGCCACCACGGCCCGGGTTTTGCATAGTGCCCGAGAACCCCTGGCCCGCATTCTGCAGGCAAAGAACGGGCATCAGGAGCAAGGGCGAGTGGCACATCTTGCGGTTCCTGCAACCAAATATAAAATAATTACACAAAGCAAAGGTAACCAGCTAAAACAATAACTCCTACAACAAATTAAGATTCAAGTTCAACAATCCTAATATAATTCACAAAGGACATAAGTCTGAAAAAATATAGCAATTATATGGATGTGTGGGAAAATAAATGTTTACATGCTAAAGACTAATTAAGGTCAGCATTAAAATGCATCTATAAGGCATACATGAAATGTATTGATTCAGGTATGCATTGCTATACAATTTATGGGCTCGGCCATGCTGATACATGCAATGCCTTGGTGCTAAAGGCACGCAGACTCCTCCACATAGCCACAAAACATGTTCAACAATAGCAATCCGAGCCCTCAAAGGTCTCGTAAGTGGATCGGAAATTAAACGGATTTATAGGGTAGAGATCCGTCGGAAATCAGCTCTCTGAATCAGACAGAAACCATCCCGACAACGGAAGTTATCTGAACGAACTGAAAATTTCCGATTTTGTTTGGAAATGTTCCGATTTGCTTCCGTTCATCGAAATAGCATATACACATTTTCCCGAACGTTCGTGCGAGTAGAAAATGGACGAAAAAAAGCACAGACAGCTACGGAAGTCCGGACGAATGTGTCTCTGAATCGAGGCTCAAGTTTGAATGTTTCCCTACTGTCATAAATTAATAGGTCAAGTAGGGTTTAGTATAACTGTCAACTGGAAGGCTCTCCCTGCTAAATAGATAGAGGGTAGAGATGAGCGAATCGATTCTGATGAACCCGAATTCGTTATGAATTTCATGAAATATTCGATTCGTTATGATTCCGAATATCGCCGCGATTCGATTGCTCAAATCTCTTCCTTAAAACTCCTTTTACTGCTATACAGCCCATCTAAAATGGTGGATCCACATGTCAGGACATGTCCCATGGGGCAAGGAATCCTGGGTAGGTGTCACATGCTACCTATCAGCAGACATGCTTACCGATGATGTCACAGCCCCATATAAACGGCGGCCATCTTGCGGAAGATCATTCTGACACTGTGTTGCGGCCAGAGCAGATCAGGCAAGGAGAGAGCGATAGATAGATAGATAGATAGATAGATAGATAGATAGATAGATAGAACAGAAAAAGCGAGGAACAGATAGAGAAGGAGAGAGCCTGTGACAGTGACAGATAAAGACAGGGACAGTTTAAAGTGTTTGCTTGAGCTTCCAAGCCTATTTAGTGTTAATAACACCTGCCTATTTAGCTTTTCCTTTACCTGGTGTCATTCTTTAAAAAGCGTGCTAGCATTAATATTTCAAGACTACCTGTCAAATAACTGCTTGCATTTTATAATCAACGTCACTTTTCCACAATCAAAGGAGGCCACCTCTGTATGTGAGGAGGGGGCATCCAAAACACTAGCATTAATATTTCAAGACTAACTGTGTATGAACTGGTTGCATTTTGTAAGCAAAGTCACTTTTCCACAATCAAAGGAGGCCACCTCTGTATGTGAGGAGGGGGCATCCCAAACACTAGCATAAATATTTCAAGACTACCTGTGTACTAACTGGTTGCATTTTGTAAGCAAAGTCACTTTCCACAATCAAAGGAGGTCACCTCTGTATGTGAGAAGGGGGCTTCCCAAACACTAGCATAAATATTTCAAGGCTACCTGTGTACTAACTGGTTGCATTTTGTAAGCAAAGTCACTTTCCACAATCAAAGGAGGCCACCTCTGTATGTGAGGAGAGGGCACCCCAAACACTAGCATAAATATTTCAAGATTACCTGTCTAACAACTGCTTGCATTTTATAATCAATGTCACTTTTCCACAATCAAAGGAGGCCACTTCTGTATGTGAGGAGGGGGCAATCCCAAACACTAGCATAAATATTTCAAGACTACCTGTGTACTAACTGGTTGCATTTTGTAAGCAAAGTCACTTTTCCACAATCAAAGGAGGCCACCTCTGTATGTGAGGAGGGGGCATCCCAAACACTAGCATAAATATTTCAAGACTACCTGTGTACAAACTGCTTGCATTTTGTAAGCAAAGCCACTTTTCCACAATCAAAGGAGGCCACCTCTATATGTGAGGAGGGGGCATCCCAAACACTAGCATAAATAATTCAAGACTACCTGTGTACTAACTGCTTGCATTTTGTAATCAACGTCACTTTTCCACAATCAAAGGAGGCCACCTCTGTATGTGAGGAGGGGGCATCCCAAACACTAGCATAAATAGTTCAAGACTACATGTGTACTAACTGCTTGCATTTTGTAAGCAAAGTCACTTTTCCACAATCAAAGGAGACCACCTCTGTATGTGAGGAGGGGGCATCGCAAACACTAGCATAAATATTTCAAGACTACCTGTCTAATAACTGCTTGAATTTTGTTATCAAAGTTACTTTTCCACAATCAAAGGAGGCCACCTCTGTATGTGAGGAGGGGGCATCCCAAACACTAGCATAAATATTTCAAGATTACCTGTCTATTAACTGCTTGCATTTTATAATCAACGTCACTTTTCCACAATCAAAGGAGGCCACCTCTGTATGTGAGGAGGGGGCATCCCAAACACTAGCATTAATATTTTAAGACTACCTGTGTACTAACTGGTTGCATTTTATAATCAACATCCATCTTCCACAATCAAAGGAGGCCACCTCTGTATGTGAGGAGGGGAAATCCCAAACACTAGCATACATATTTCAAGACTACCTGTCTAATAATTGCTTGCATTTTATAATCAACGTCACTTTTCCACAATCAAAGGAGGCCCCCTCTGTAAGTGAGGAGGGGGCATCCCAAACACTAGCATTAATATTTTAAGACTACCTGTGTACTAACTGGTTGCATTTTATAATCAACATCCATCTTCCACAATCAAAGGAGGCCACCTCTGTATGTGGGAAGGGGGCATCCCAAACACTAGCATTAATATTTCAAGACTACATGTGTACTAACTGCTTGCATTTTATAATCAACAACACTTTTCCACAATCAAAGGAGGCCACCTCTGTATGTGAGGAGGGGGCATCCCAAACACTAGCATAAATATTTCAAGGCTACCTGTGTACTAACTGGTTGCATTTTGTAAGCAAAGTCACTTTTCCACAATCAAAGGAGACCACCTCTGTATGTGAGGAGGGGGCATCCCAAACACTAGCATAAATATTTCAACACTACCTGTCTAATAACTGCTTGCATTTTATAATCAACATCACTTTTCCACAATCAAAGGAGGCCACCTCTGTATGTGAGGAGAGGGCATCCCAAACACAAGTATAAATATTTCAAGACTACCTGTGTACTAACTGGTTGCATTTTGTAAGCAAAGTCACTTTTCCACAATCAAAGGAGGCCACCTCTGTATGTGAGGAGGGGGCATCCCAAACATTAGCATAAATATTTCAAGACTACCTGTCTAATAACTGGTTGCATTTTATAATCAACGTCACTTTTCAAGAATCAAACGAGGCCACCCCTAAAATTTACCCAAATCACTTCGCGGTCAGTATATTCTTGCATTTCCCACCCCTAAAACTTACCCAAATCACTTTGCTGACTCATTCTTCTTCCATTTCCCACCCCTAAAACTTACCTAAGTCACTTTACGGTCTCATTCTTCTTCCATTTCACACCCCTAAAACGTTCCCAAATCACTTCGTGGTCAGTATATTCTTGCATTTCCTACCCCTAAAACTTACCCAAATCACTTTGCGGTCTCATTCTTCTTCCATTTCACACCCCTAAAACTTACCTAAATCACTTTGCGGTGTCATTCATTCTTCTTCCATTTCACACCCTTAAAACTTACCCTAATCACTTTGCGGTCAGTATATTATTGCATTTCCCACCCCTAAAACTTACCCAAATCATCATCTAAATATTTCTTGCCCCATTCGTTTTTTTTTTGTGTTGGGCTTATTTTTTTTTTTTTTGTAAGAATGTAACAACTTTAAAACATTTTTTTTTTATAAAAAGTAACATTTTGAAATGTATAACATTTAAAAAATATATATATATATTTAAAACTATATACATAGCAATGGCAGGACCCAGAACATTATTCATCTTCATCTGTGGTCCCCAACGAGTCGCGCAGCTCCTGCATGTCGGCCACCAACGCAAGGACACTTGCACTAAGTTGTGCCACTGTGGCACGTGTGGTCCCTGTCTAAAAAAGAAAAAAAAAACATTATTTGTTGGCAAATACATGTTTATCAGCTGGGGATGGAATGTTTATTAGGTTGCAAGCTAACTCATGAGGCCATATGTAATTATGCTAAGGAATTAATCAAAGGAAGAGGGCATATGTCATTGTGCTAAGGAATTAATCAAAGGAAGAGGGCATATGTCATTATGTTAAGGAATTAATCAAAGGAAGAGGGCATATGTCATTATGCTAATGCCATTGACTATGGCTTTAGGTATCTTGGTGATCATGTCAATTCCCACATACTCAAAATAATGACATTACAACTTACTTCATTGGTGGCCGAGGTCTGCTTCGGGGACCACCCTTGGTTCTGGGACCTGCCACTGCTGGGAAGTTGAGGCTGTAGAGACATGTCAAATAGGGTCACTTCCATAGCCCATACACGACCTTGAACAGTATTTATGGTCACTATTAAAGTCTTTATCTTAGCAAAGCACTGCCTGTTATGTGAATCTACTCAATCATATACAACACTTCCTTCTTTGTCTTTATACCACTTGGGTTTTAGCTGTGCTTTGGTCTAAAATACTTGATCTGGGGTCAGGGAAAGGTCTACATAGGAAGAATGCCCACCAGCATACTCTGAAGACAAATGCTATTTGCAAGCTGAGTGTGGGCCCCTAATGGCCCTTTAGGGATGTGTGAAGCCTCATAACATGCAGTACATGCATGTTTGGACTATTTAAGGTGACCAATGTGTATGTACAGGGTGAGGCATAGATATAACAGATAATGACATTCATAGTGAAGGACACCTTGTCCCGCTGTTGGAGTTTGAATTCCTGCTTGGCCACGTGTTTTTTAAAGCATATGTAGTAATCCAGATCAGCAATGGATTTTTTGGTGTTTACATGCCTTTTTATTTTAAATACAGCCCAGCATCAAGCCTCAGCAGGTGTGGAAGCCTCATCCAGTTGGACCATGCCGTCAACTTCCGTGCTGCCTAGGAGCAAGGAACAGATATATACAGTTAGTGGAGTTTGATGAAACTGCTGATGCATGTGAATGCACATGACTAATTTGCATAACAAATATATTTAGGGCCCAAACTAAACCTTTTTTTTGCACATGTCCCAACAGACCCACACACTGATGGAGGAAATCCAGGAGATGGAGGAGGATGCCAGCTTGATGGGACCTTCAGAACTGACCCCCCTGGAACCTAATCTGCCACTGTCCCAACATGCTACTGCACCAAATCCTCTGCAGCAAAGCCTACAGTCCCCAGTGGTAGCTCTGCTTCAGAGGATTTGCCGAGCACATCTGTGACTCTTGCTCGCTCTAGAGGTCCAGCATCTGCAAGCACTCAAACACGGGGAATTGGTTGACGTAGTCAGCAACGTCGACCAGTTTCCCAGGGGAGGCGTGTCAGCGTGGCGCCATGACAGCTGTTTATTTTGGCAGGTGACACAAAGAACCACAGAGCAGCTTACTGCACAATTAGAGACATTAAATAATAAATTAACCACCATGCTGACAGAATTTAGGACGAGCAACAGCCACATGGCCACCTTAAATAATAATTTCACAGCGATGCTCGAGAAAGTTCGAACAAGCAATAGACTCATGTGGGAACAGTGGCAGATTATGAATGCCACACCTGCCAAGGCCCACCACCAGAGTTTTATGGGCAACACCCATTTTAACAGCTATTTGACCTGTATCTGCTCAACTTCTTTCCTCTACATCCCCACTGTATTGACCTGTCTGGTGAGCGCTACCAAGATTGCCTTTTTTATGGTTTTGCTTGTATGATTTTGATTTTCACCCATATAGCTCATTAGAGTGCTGAGATACCCCACTAGCCAATGCCTGAGCTAAAGCCTTACTGAACCTGCCGCTCAAGCTGCCACGCTGCAGGCTTGGGCCTAATGAAATTGTGTCTGGCTCTTTGTTGCCAAGATTAGGGGACATTCTGGCCTGGGAAACTACTACCATGAACCATGGTAAAGATTGGACTGGACTTGCATTGGGACTGGGGGTTATTGTTTGGGTGGCACACTGACTTACAGGCGTGGATGTGGCATAGGTATGGCTGCTTTCCACCTGTGCCTGTGGCAAATGCAGCCAAGCAGGAGAGGGTGTGTATGTGGCCCTATGTATTACTGGCCAAATATTGTCATGCAAATTGTTGCTCCCTATGTATGTTTATTTTATTGGTCATTTAAACTTCGGCCTGGAGTGCGTTACTTTAAAACTCCTGGATGTGGCCAATTGCTATGAGCCATGAGTGTGCACCAATGTATATTTCTGTTTTACTATGTATGTACATGAAGTCTGCGAGTGCCCTTCAACTCCAAATTTTCATGTTTCAATAAAATATATTGAATGTGACTTTAGCTGTTGTTGACTAAGTTGATGCATTAATGTTTGGGTTCTTTTGAGATTACTGAAGGTTTTTCTAAACAAACATGGGAAAAAAATGCATGAGGCTCAGATCATGTGTCAATATTTTAGCAATTAATTCATTACTTTTTAAAAAAAATAAAATACAAAAGCCTTCACAAAGGCAAATGAAAGTAAAAATAAACAATTACATGCAACAAATAAACACAGGAAAACCAAATTAGGCAAAATGGGTGCTTATCAAATTGGCCTGAACAGCTTGGCCAGAGGCACTAGGTGTGCCACGGTAGTTCTCTTCTGGGTCCTGGCTGGGTGGAGAGGGGGGCAGAACCACATAGTTGTGGAGGACACAGCAGGCCAGTATGATATCGATGACCTTGTTGGGGTCATACTGGAGTGCCCCCCCCGGTATGGTCCAAACACCTGAAGCGAGTTTTTAAGAGGCCAAAGGCCCTCTCCACAACGGCCCGGGTTTTGCGGTGCGCCCGATTGTAGGCGTCCTGGGCCGCATTCTGTGGCCGAAGGACAGGCGTCATCAGCCAGGGAAGAAGCGGATAGCCGGAATCCCCCGAAAGAATAATAAAATACTTACATAAATTACACATTCAAATCAAAAAATTATGGGCACGCGGTCGTTCACCCTGACTAAGAGCCTATCTTATATTTTAGCCACACCCTGTACATACAGATTGCTCACCTAAAAAACAGCCTAACACCATCTACTGCATGTTCTGAGCCTTTAAATATCAAAGATGGAGGCTGAGGGCAAACCAGGCAGCCTGCAAACAGGAATTGGCTTAGGACTGTGCTGCTCAGCATTCTGGGATGTCTTACCTTTTCAGGACCCCAAATCTGCTTGATCTGAGCAAAGCACAGCTCTAACCCGCCCCCTGCACTTTATCCCGCTCTCCTCTACTCAGTAAGTGTCATGCATCTGAGCAAAGATGTCGCCAACCCTATCATAAAGTTAAGAACAGAATTGCAGCCGAGTGTGGGAAAGAATAATAAGTAAGTTACTAGAAACCAGAAATATATTATTTTTAAATGCTGGGAAAACAGTTTTTAAGGGTTTGTGCTTTGGTAAAGATCATGGTTAAGGTCTGGTTTAACATGTAATAAAGGGGTAAAAACAGCCATAGGTTGAGACATGGGTCATAAACTATATACATAGGCATACATTGAAAAGTGAATGACGTTATTTGCGTCAACTTACCATCCACCGGAGAATTCTCCAGACTCAAACCGATGGTACAATCCAGATCGTCGCAAGATGTACGCGTCATAGGATGAGCCTGGAAACCCGGCAAGAACACTAAGGAAAAAAGAAAATTTTAAAAAATTAGCAAGGCAAGGTAAACTACTCAAACACTAACTCCTAACACCGTCCAAAAACATGTTGGCCAATACAAATAACAATAACTAAGTACATAAGTATTTTTTTGCCAAAAAAGGATATGTATGTTGGATCAAATAAAGATTAACTTTCGAATGACTAATTAAGGTCCACATGAAAATGTTTGGCTTTGGCCGACATTAAAAACATTGATGAAGCTATAGACGGTCAAATGGATCACAGGGGCAATTTACAAGGAGTGATTAAGCTATACATGGTCAAATGAGGCACAGGGACACTTGAGAAGGAGGGGTTAAGCTATACATGGTCAATTGGGGCACAGGGACACTTGAGAAGGAGGGATTAAGCTATACATGGTCAATTGGGGCACAGGGACACTTGAGAAGGAGGGATTAAGCTATACATTGTCAAATGGGGCACAGGGACAAGTTACTAGGAGGGATTAAACTACACAGAGTAAGCTGTTTCATAGGGACAATTTACAAGGAGGGATTAAGCTATACAGTGTAAGCTGTTTCACGGGGACAATTTACAAGGAGGGATTAAGATATACAGTGTGAGCTGTTTCACAGGGACAATTTACAAGGAGGGATTAAGATATACAGTGTAAGCTGTTTCACAGGGACAATTTACAAGGAGGGATTAATAGATAGGTAAAATAGTTTGTCTAAATTATAAAACAAAATGACCGATTGAACTTACCTATAGATGTACTCGTCGGCTGCAGGAGGGACATGTGTGAAATCAATCACACCCATGACGTTGGGCATGTCGGCCATATTATAAAAAGCAAACTTAAGCGCGTTCCAGGCTAAAATGTCGTCAGGAAATAAAATATATTTCTGACTAATGGTAGCCATGCCTTCCAAAAACCTGGATAGCGCGCGGCTCGGCGTAGGCTGGGAAATCCCCACGGAGAGGGCACCCAGCCTCTGAAATGAGCCGTTCCCCAAAAATTGCAGGCAGCCAAGCATATTGGTCATACCTGAAATTGCTTGCCCCTTCCTTGTGGTGCGGGCTAACCATGGCCGCAGCTCACTAAACAACTTATGGAGGGAAGCGCGATTAAGTCTGGTCAGGTCGAACAACTCAACGTCATGCATGCGATCGATATGCATGCGTCGCCGGTGCAATCTGGCCTCGGCCCTGCTGATTCATGCAATGCCCATTAGCTGAAGGTGCTCATATTCCTCCACAAAGCCGCAAAACATGGTCAAAGCAAGGTATCCGAGGTCAAAATGGTCCCGTAAGTGGATCGCAAAGGAAACGGTTTTATAGGGTAGCGGTCCTTCGGCAATCAGCTCTCTGAATGAGACGCAAGCCTATACCAATAAGGTAAATTATCTGAACGAACGCAAAATATCCGATTTTGATGGGAAAATGATCCAAACTAACGCAAATGATCCGATTTAGTTTCGTTCATCGAAAGCGCATATACTCACGAGCGCGAATGAACGTACGAATGGAAAATGGAACTTTAAAACCAAAAAGAATGACAAACACACACAAAAACATACACAGACAGCTATGAAAGTCCAGACAAATGTGTCTCTGAATTGAGCCTTACCTGTGTACTAACTGGTTGCATTTTGTAAGCAAAGACACTTTTCCACAATCAAAGGAGGCCACCTCTGTATGTGAGGAGGGGGCATCCCAAACACTAGCATAAATATTTCAAGACTACCTGTGTACTAACTGCTTGCATTTTGTAAGCAAAGTCACTTTTCCACAATCAAAGGAGGCCACCTCTGTATGTGAGGAGGGGGCATCCCAAACACTAGCATAAATATTTCAAGTCTTTTGCCTTTTGTATAAAAAGTCTGGTTTACAAGTTAAAGCACCGTTGCCTTTCACCGGAGGGCATCCCGAATACTAGCACTTAGCTTTTAATAGTACCTGCATCTTTATTTTTTTCACATTTTTAACAAAAAACATATTTTAAAACTGCCTGTGGTGCATTTAACTCTGACTAGGGGCATCCTGTGTAAGACAATCTGAGTGTCTTTTTGCATTAGCTTTTAGCTACAGTGTCTGCCTATTTTGATCTAACTTTTCTACACACCTGCTGTTACAAAAATACTGTTTTAGGTGTAAAGCAGTAAAAATGTCAGGCAGAGATGTGCCAGGATGTGCACCGAGGAGAGGCCTAGATTCATCAGGCAGAGGTTGCAGCAGACTAGGGGCGAGTGGAAGCAGGAGGTGCGGTGAAAGGCTTGATCTCCCGGTATCTGCTAGTGGTCATGCCTCGACCAGCAACGCATCTGCCGTCATCGATTGGTTAACGCGGTCATTGACCTCATCACAAGTGACATCTGACACCCCCAGTCAACAGTCCGTAGGTTCCTTGGACACAACCCTGAGTTAGCATGGCCCGGTGGCAGCCCCTGTCCTTCCATTGCCTCTGTCCTACGCCCCCTCCCCAGCCACCGTATCTTATGCTTTGGGTTCAGCTCCACTATTCAGTGAGGACGATGTGTTAGAGGACAGTCAGCAGCTACTGCCCAGCCAAGAAATGGAGGAGATATCCGCCGCTTCTTCTGCTAGACAGACAAACACTGAAGAAGAGAGTGGCGTGGGAGGTGGTGTGGCGATCGTTATATCTCCTGCAGCACACACTCTTGTGGAAACCGAGGAGGACATCAGTGACGTGCAGACACAACTCAATGATGATGATGAAGCCGATCGCACTTGGGAGCCCGGTACAGAAGGGGCTTCATCATCATCAGGAGAAGAGGGTTCCAGGTTGAGTCAGCAGCTGAGGCAGCAAGGTGGCAGTAGGGTTGGCAGTCAGCATGGTGGCAGTAGGGTTGGCAGTCAGCATGGTGGCAGAATTGGGATGTCTGAAGCCACGCGTGGCCGGGGGCAGGGTAGACCACCTGCTGCATGGCAGGTTGCCTTCCCAGGAGGTAGTTGAGCAGGGGTTCCTGGAGTTGGCAGCAGTAGCAGTGAATAAGTGCGGACTGTTGGAGGGAAAATTAACTACTCGGCAGTGTGGCACTTTTCCCTCAGGTATCCGCAGGAGGATAACCTGGCCACATGCAAGATGTGTAGACAGAAGGTCAAGCGTGGCCAGGGCCCCAATGAGGTACCACGGCCCTGCGTCAACAAATGCAGCATTACAATAATGCAGCATTACCATAACGCGGCTCCAAAGTGGGGGTCCAGCCTGCTGCGTCAGCCAGTGCCACGCCGCTTCCAATTTCACCCAGCCGAGGCTCCAGCACCTCAGCCGAAGGTTGCTGTCCGTCATACTCATCCTCTGCCGCTCAAGATGCTCCTGCTCCTCCTACTAAAAGTCACTCATCCCACCAGCAATCCATCAGCGAAGCCATGTCCAAGAGACAACAGTATGCGCCCACTCATCCTACGGCGCAGAAGCTAAATGTGCTCCTGTCCAAGTTTCTGGTGCTGCAGTCCCTCCCTTTTACGGTGGTGGACTCTGCACCTTTCAGAGCACTGATGGCTAGTGCCAAGCCGAGGTAGAGAGTCCCAAGCCGTCATTTCTTTGCAAAGAAGGCAGTACCAGCCCTGCACAAATTTGTTGAGCAGAAGGTGGGCCAGTCTTTGAGCCTGTCGGTGTGCACCAAAGTGCATGGCAGCGCCGACATCTGGAGCTGTAACTGCGGTCAGGGACAATACATGTCCTTTACGGCCCACTGGGTGAATGTGGTTCCTGCACAGCAACTTGGACAGGTCACACTGCTTCGGCCTCCACGCTCCCAGGCCATTTTGCCTGTCACAGTGTGTGACTCTGCCTCCTCATCCTCCGCTGCCTCCTCAGCCTCCACTGTACGGTCAATTCTCAATGCCCCTTCAGCCTACCATGTGTGCAGGGCACAGTGGTGTCATGCTGTGTTTCACATGGCTTGCCTTGGCGAACGGAGTCACACAGGGGAGGAGCTCCTGAAATTCATTCATCAAGAAATCAAAACATGGCTTACTCCGCGAAAATTGGAAATGGGAACCATGGTGACTGACAATGGGAGTAACATCTTTGCGCTGCGACAAGGAAGCCTGAGCCATGCGCCCTGTATGGCACACGTATTCATCCTAGTTGTCAAGCGTTTTCAGCAGTCTTCCCCCCATCTGCAAGACATCGTAACAACGAGAAGAAAACTTTGTATGCACTTCAGCCACTCCTACACCGCCAAGCACACCCCTCTTAAACTACAGCGTCAGCACGGTATCCCCAAACTTAGTCTGATTTGCGATGTTCCCACCCATTGGAATTCCACCCTACATATGTTAGATCGCCTATACAAACAGAGTAAAGCCATCAATGATTTCTTGATGATCCAAGCAGATAGGGGGACTCCCCTGTGTAACTTCAATGTGAACCAGTGGCAGCTCATACGTGACACCTGCCGTTTGCTCAGGCCCTTTGAGGAAGCCACTTTATTTGTCGGTTTCCAGGATTACGGCATGAACGACGTGATTCCGCTGCTTTATGTAATACAACACATGTTGGAAACCATGGCAGGTCAGGGCACTGGAGACATAGTGCATACATTTCACGGCCACATAAACCCTGTGGGAGCGGAGGAGGAGGAGCAGCACAGAGAAGCACAGTTTAGTTTTGGCAAAATTGGCGGTTTTATCTAGTCATCTTACAGGAGAGGAGGAGCAGGAGCAGCCAGTGAAGCTGGAGGGTTGTGAGGAAGGCGAGACAGAGGACACAGACAAGCCGTGGCAGTATGCAGTGGAGATGGAGACAGGTAGTCCCTCCGAGTCACTTGCACAAATGGCATGATGCATGCTCACGTGCTTGCATAGGGACCACAGAATTGTCTTCATTTTTTTGCGGAATGACTACTGGCTCTCCACCTTATTGGACCCTCGCTACCGGCACAAAATGGAGGCATATTTTACACCCGCTCAGAGGGAGGACAGACTGACTTCTACTACAAAGACATTCCACGTAGTCAGTTGGCCGATGCCTATCTGCGCCATGGTCCATATTCTCGCAGGTCCGACTCGGGGGGACCTCTGCACTCACCTTCCACTTCCATGGCTGCCGGGGGGGTGGCAGGAGCAGCAGCTCTGTCAGCAGCAGCCTTAGTCTTCAGTCGCTAATGAGTAGCTTTCTGCACTCGCATAGTGAGGCTACTCATGAGCAGCAGGAAGACCTGGAGCAGGGCCTGAACCAGCATGCCAACGCACCTTGAGGATCCGCTGGACTTCTGGGCAGCCAAGCTTGACTTGTGGCCGCAACTGGCAGAGTTTGCCCTTGGAAAGCTGTCCTGCCCGGCTAGCAGTGTCCCATCTGAGCGGGTTTAAGTGCTGCGGGGCCATAGTAATGCCGTCTTTCCACGAAAAAATGTGGAGAGACTCACCTTTGTGAAGATGAATCAGGCATGGATCAGCCAGGATTTCCACCCACCAATAGCTGATGCAAGCGAGTAGCTAATGCATGGTAGCTCCTTCTGCTGCTGCCAACTCCTGGGTGTGTCTTTCAGGCAATATATGAGCTCCCTATGCTGCTGCGAACTCCATTGTGTTGTTCAGGCAATATAAGAGCTCCCTATGCTGCTGCCAACTCCCATGTGTTTTCCAGGCAATATATGGGCTCCCTATGCTGCTGCCAGGTCCAGAGTGTGTCTTTCAGGCAATATATGGGCTCCTAATGCTGCTGCTGCCAACTCCTGGGTGTGTTTTTCAGGCAATATATGGGCTCCTAATGCTGCTGCCAGGTCCAGAGTGTGTCTTTCAGGCATTATATGGGCTCCCTTTGCTGCTGCTGCCAACTCCTGGGTGTGTCTTTCAGGCAATATATGAGCTCCCTATGCTGCTGCCAACTCCAATGTGTTTTTCAGGCAATATATGGGCTCCCAATGCTGCTGCAGCTGCTGCCAACTCCTGGGTGTTTCTTTCAGGCAATATATGAGTTCCCTATGCTGCTGCTAACTCCAATGTGTTTTTTAGGCAATATGGGCTCCTTATGCTGCTTCCAAGTCCAGAATGTGTCTTTCAGGCAATATATGGGCTCCTAATGCTGCTGCCAACTCCAATGTGTTTTTCAGGCAATATATGAGCTCCCTATGCTGCTGCCAACTCCTGTGTGTGTGTGTCTTTCAGGCAATATATGAGCTCCCTATGCTGCTGCCAACTCCAATGTGTTTTTCAGGCAATATATGGGCTCCTAATGCTGCTGCTGCCAACTCCTGGGTGTGTCTTTCAGGCAATATATGGGCTCCTAATGCTGCTGCCAGGTCCAGAGTGTGTCTTTCATGCATTATATGGGCTCCCTTTGCTGCTGCTGCCAACTCCTGGGTGTGTCTTTCAGGCAATACATGGGCTCCTAATGCTGCAGCCAACTCCAATGTATTTTTCAGGCAATATATGAGCTATCTATGCTGCTGCCAACTCCTGGCTGTGTCTTTCAGGCAATATATGAGCTCCCTATGCTGCTGCCAACTCCAATGTGTTTTGCAGGCAATATATGAGCTCCCTATGCTGCTGCCAGCTCCAATGTGTTTTTCAGGCAATATATGGGCTCCCAATGCTGCTGCAGCTGCTGCCAACTCCTGGGTGTTTCTTTCAGGCAATATATGAGTTCCCTATGCTGCTGCTAACTCCAATGTGTTTTTTTAGGCAATATGGGCTCCTTATGCTGCTTCCAAGTCCAGAATGTGTTTTTCAGGCAATATATGAGCTCCCTATGCTACTGCCAACTCCTGTGTGTGTGTGTGTGTCTTTCAGGCAATATATGAGCTCCCTATGCTGCTGCCAACTCCAATGTGTTTTTCAGGCAATATATGGGCTCCTAATGCTGCTGCTGCTGCCAACTCCTGGGTGTGTCTTTCAGGCAATATATGAGCTCCTAATGCTGCTGCCAACTCCAATGTGTTTTTCTGGCAATATATAAGCTCCCTATGCTGCTGACAACTCCTGGGTGTGTCTGTCAGGCAATATATGGGCTCCCAATGCTGCTGCCGACTTCAATGTGTTTTCCAGGCAATATATGGGCTCCTAATGCTGCTGTCAACTCCAATGTGCTTTTCAGGCAATATATGAGCTCCCTATGCTGCTGCCAACTCCAATGTGTTTTTCAGGCAATACATGGGCTCCTAATGCTGCTGCTGCAAACTCCTGAGTGTGTCTTTCAGGCAATATATGTGCTCAATATGCTGCTGCTAACTCCTGGGTGTGTCTTTCATTCAATATATGAGCTCCCTATGCTGCTGCCAACTCCAATGTGCTTTTCAGGCAATATATGAGCTCCCTATGCTGCTGCCAAGTCCAGAGTGTGTCTTTCAGGCAATATATGAGCTCCTAATTCTGCTGCCAACTCCTGGTTGTGTCTTTCAGGCAATATAGGAGCTCTCTATGCTGCTGACAACTCCTGGGTGTGTCTTTCAGGCAATATATGAGCTCTCTATGCTGCTGCCAATTCCTGGGTGTGTCTTTTAGGCAATACATGGGCACCCTATGCTACTGCCAGGTCCAGAGTGTGTCTTTCAGACAATATATGGGCTCCTAATGCTGCTGCTGCTGCCAACTCCTGTGTGTGTCTTTCAGGCAATATATGAACTCCCTATGCTGCTGCCAACTCCTGGGTGTGTATTTCAGGCTATATATGAGCTCCCTATGCTGCTGCCAACTCCAGGGTGCGTTTTTCAGGCAATATATGGGCTTCCTATGCTGCTGCCAAGTCCAGATTGTGTCTTTCAGGCAATATATGAGCTCCCTATGCTGCTGCCAACTCTAATGTGTTTTTCAGGCAATATATGAGCTCCCTATGCTGCTGCCAACTACAATGTGTTTTTTCAGGCAATATATGGGCTCCCTATGCTGCTGCCAACTCCTGGGTGTGTCTTTCAGGGTGTGTCTTTCAGGCAATATATGGTCTCCCTATGCTGCTGCCAACTCCTGTGTGTGTCTTTCAGGCAATATATGGGCTCCTAATGCTGCTGGCAACTCCAATGTTTTTTTCTGGCAATATACAGGATTTCCTATGCTGCTGCCAACTCCAGGGTGCGTTTTTCAGGCAATATATGGGCTTCCTATGCTGCTGCCAAGTCCAGAGTGTGTCTTTCAGGCAATATATGGGCTCTCTATGCTGCTGCAAACTCCAATGTGTCTTTCAGGCAATATATGGGCTCCCTATGCTGCTGCCAACTCCTGGGTGTGTCTTTCAGGCAATATATGAGCTTCTAATGCTGCTGCCAACTCCAATGTGTCTTTCAGGCAATATATGGGTTACTTATGTTGCTGTCAACTCCTGGGTGTGTCTTTCAGGCAATATATGGGCTCCCTATGCTGCTACCAAGTCCAGAGTGTGTCTTTCAGGCAATATATAAGCTCCCTATGCTGCTGCCAACTCCTGGGTGTGTCTTTTAGGCAATATATGGGCTCCCTATGCTGCTACCAAGTCCAGAGTGTGTCTTTCAGGCAATATATGGGCTCCCTTTGCTGCTGCCAAGTCCAGAGTGTGTCTTTCAGGCAATATGTGAGGTCCAAATGCTGCTGCCAACTCCAGTGTGTCTTTCAGGCAATATATGGCTCCCTATGCTGCTGCCAACTCCTGGTTGTGTATTTCAGGCAATATATGGGCTCCCTATGCTGCTGCCAAGTCCTGGGTGTGTCTTTCAGGCAATGTATGGGCTCCCAATGCTGCTGCCAAATCCAGAGTGTGTCTTTCAGGCAATATATGGGCTCCCTATGCTGCTACCAAGTCCAGAGTGTGTCTTTCAGGCAATATATAAGCTCCCTATGCTGCTGCCAACTCCTGGGTGTGTCTTTTAGGCAATATATGGGCTCCCTATGCTGCTACCAAGTCCAGAGTGTGTCTTTCAGGCAATATATGGGCTCCCTATGCTGCTGCCAAGTCCAGAGTGTGTCTTTCAGGCAATATATGAGGTCCAAATGCTGCTGCCAATAGGGATGAGCGAATCGATCCGGACGAACCCGGATTCGATCCAAATTTCATGGAAAATTCGATTCGGATCGAATCCGAATTTCCCCGCGATTCGATCGAGCGAAGTTTTTTTCTAAAATCCATTCATTTCAATGACAGGCATTCTAGGATGGTCTACGTGACATGTCCAGACATGTAAGCTGGGGCAGTGTATGCTGGGACAGTCACATGCAGCCTGTCAGCAGCCAGCAAGCCCGGTGACGTCACAGCGCTATTTAAGGCCGGCGGCCATCTTGCTTTTCCTTATTTCTGTATTGCATTCGTGAGAGACAGAACGCTGCTGTAGGCAGGGAGAGAGACAGTTAGACAGACAGGGACAGACAGGGACAGGCTGGAGACAGGCAGGAGAGAGGCAGGAGACAGACAGAAAGTCAGCGAAAAACAGGGAAAGTTAGGAAAAATCGGAGGCAGTCACAGGGAGATTTTTTTTTTTTTCATCCAGCCTGAGTGTTTGTTACTGGCTGGCTGACTGGCTTTGTTAGCGTTTTCAGGCTGCTTATACACTAACTGTGCATATATACTGAAGTGATCTTAAGTCTGCTGTGAGGCATCCCATTCTGTGACTACACCAGCCTCTATTTAAGACCATAACCATTTGCACTTATTCTAATTGAAATTAGGCCTGATAAAGACACTTTTGCTGTGCATAGCACTACTGGTCCCAGGTGCACTGCTGGTTTTTGTGGCATCCCATTCTGTGACTACACCAGCCTCTATTTAAGACTATAACCATTTGCACTTATTCTAATTGAAATTAGGCCTGATAAAGACACTTTTGCTGTGCATAGACTTACTGCTGCCTGCCAGGTGCACTCCTGTTGGGGCATCCCATTCTGTGACTACACCAGCCTCTATTTAAGACCATAACCATTTGCACTTATTCTAATTGAAATTAGGCCTGATAAAGACACTTTTGCTGTGCATAGCACTACTGGTCCCAGGTGCACTGCTGGTTTTTGTGGCATCCCATTCTGTGACTACACCAGCCTCTATTTAAGACCATAACCATTTGCACTTATTCTAATTGAAATTAGGCCTGATATATACACTTTTGCTGTGCATAGACTTACTGCTCCCTGCCAGGTGAACTGCTGGTTTTTGGGGCATCCCATTCTGTGACTACACCAGCCTCTATTTAAGACCATAACCATTTGCACTTATTCTAATTGAAATTAGGCCTGATAAAGACACTTTTGCTGTGCATGCTCTCTGGTTTTTGTGGCATCCCATTTTATGACTACACCAGCCTCTATTTAAGACCATAACCATTTGCACTTATTCTAATTGAAATTAGGCCTGATAAAGACACTTTTGCTGTGCATAGCACTACTGGTCCCAGGTGCACTGCTGGTTTTTGTGGCATCCCATTTTGTGACTACACCAGCCTCTATTTAAGACCATAACCATTTTCACTTATTCTAATTGAAATTAGGCCTGATAAAGACACTTTTGCTGTGCATAGACTTACTGCTGCCTGCCAGGTGCACTGCTGGTTTTTGTGGCATCCCATTCTGTGACTACACCAGCCTCTATTTAAGACCATAACCATTTGCACTTATTCTAATTGAAATTTGGCCTGATAAAGACACTTTTGCTGTGCATAGACTTACTGCTGCCTGCCAGGTGCACTGCTGGTTTTTGGGGCATCCCATTCTGTGACTACACCAGCCTCTATTTAAGACCATAACCATTTGCACTTATTCTAATTGAAATTAGGCCTGATAAAGACACTTTTGCTGTGCATGCTCTCTGGTTTTTGTGGCATCCCATTCTGTGACTACACCAGCCTCTATTTAAGACCATAACCATTTGCACTTATTCTAATTGAAATTAGGCCTGATAAAGACACTTTTGCTGTGCATAGCACTACTGGTCCCAGGTGCACTGCTGGTTTTTGTGGCATCCCATTCTGTGACTACACCAGCCTCTATTTAAGACCATAACCATTTGCACTTATTCTAATTGAAATTAGGCCTGATAAAGACACTTTTGCTGTGCATAGCACTACTGGTCCCAGGTGCACTCTGCTGTGAGGCATCCCATTCTGTGACTACACCAGCCTCTATTTAAGACCATAACCATTTGCACTTATTCTAATTGAAATTAGGCCTGATAAAGACACTTTTGCTGTGCATAGACTTACTGCTCCCTGCCAGGTGCACTGCTGGTTTTTGGGGCATCCCATTCTGTGACTACACCAGCCTCTATTTAAGACCATAACCATTTGCACTTATTCTAATTGAAATTAGGCCTGATAAAGACACTTTTGCTGTGCATAGACTTACTGCTGCCTGCCAGGTACACTGCTGGTTTTTGTGGCATCCCATTCTGTGACTACACCAGCCTCTATTTAAGACCATAACCATTTGCACTTATTCTAATTGAAATTAGGCCTGATAAAGACACTTTTGCTGTGCATGCTTTCTGGTTTTTGTGGCATCCCATTCTGTGACTACACCAGCCTCTATTTAAGACCATAACCATTTGCACTTATTCTAATTGAAATTAGGCCTGATAAAGACACTTTTGCTGTGCATAGCACTACTGGTCCCAGGTGCACTCTTCTGTGAGGCATCCCATTCTGTGACTACACCAGCCTCTATTTAAGACCATAACCATTTGCACTTATTCTAATTGAAATTAGGCCTGATAAAGACACTTTTGCTGTGCATAGACTTACTGCTGCCTGCCAGGTGCACTGCTGGTTTTTGTGGCATCCCATTCTGTGACTACACCAGCCTCTATTTAAGACCATAACCATTTGCACTTATTCTAATTGAAATTAGGCCTGATAAAGACACTTTTGCTGTGCATAGACTTACTGCTGCCTGCCAGGTGCACTGCTGGTTTTTGGGGCATCCCATTCTGTGACTACACCAGCCTCTATTTAAGACCATAACCATTTGCACTTATTCTAATTGAAATTAGGCCTGATAAAGACACTTTTGCTGTGCATAGCACTACTGGTCCCAGGTGCACTCTGATGTGAGGCATCCCATTCTGTGACTACATCAGCCTCTTTTTAAGACCATAACCATTTGCACTTATTCTAATTGAAATTAGGCCTGATAAAGACACTTTTGCTGTGCATAGCACTACTGGTCCCAGGTGCACTGCTGGTTTTTGGGGCATCCCATTCTGTGACTACACCAGCCTCTATTTAAGACCATAACCATTTGCACTTATTCTAATTGAAATTAGGCCTGATAAAGACACTTTTGCTGTGCATAGACTTACTGCTGCCTGCCAGGTGCACTGCTGGTTTTTGGGGCATCCCATTCTGTGACTACACCAGCCTCTATTTAAGACCATAACCATTTGCACTTATTCTAATTGAAATTAGGCCTGATAAAGACACTTTTGCTGTGCATGCTCTCTGGTTTTTGTGGCATCCCATTCTGTGACTACACCAGCCTCTATTTAAGACCATAACCATTTGCACTTATTCTAATTGAAATTAGGCCTGATAAAGACACTTTTGCTGTGCATAGCACTACTGGTCCCAGGTGCACTGCTGGTTTTCGTGGCATCCCATTCTGTGACTACACCAGCCTCTATTTAAGACCATAACCATTTGCACTTATTCTAATTGAAATTAGGCCTGATAAAGACACTTTTGCTGTGCATAGCACTACTGGTCCCAGGTGCACTGCTGGTTTTTGTGGCATCCCATTCTGTGACTACACCAGCCTCTATTTAAGACCATAACCATTTGCACTTATTCTAATTGAAATTAGGCCTGATAAAGACACTTTTGCTGTGCATAGCACTACTGGTCCCAGGTGCACTCTGCTGTGAGGCATCCCCTTCTGTGACTACACCAGCCTCTATTTAAGACCATAACCATTTGCACTTATTCTAATTGAAATTAGGCCTGATAAAGACACTTTTGCTGTGCATAGACTTACTGCTCCCTGCCAGGTGCACTGCTGGTTTTTGGGGCATCCCATTCTGTGACTACACCAGCCTCTATTTAAGACCATAACCATTTGCACTTATTCTAATTGAAATTAGGCCTGATAAAGACACTTTTGCTGTGCATAGACTTACTGCTGCCTGCCAGGTGCACTGCTGGTTTTTGGGGCATCCCATTCTGTGACTACACCAGCCTCTATTTAAGACCATAACCATTTGCACTTATTCTAATTGAAATTAGGCCTGATAAAGACACTTTTGCTGTGCATGCTCTCTGGTCTTTGTGGCATCCCATTCTGTGACTACACCAGCCTCTATTTAAGACCATAACCATTTGCACTTATTCTAATTGAAATTAGGCCTGATAAAGACACTTTTGCTGTGCATAGCACTACTGGTCCCAGGTGCACTGCTTGTTTTTGTGGCATCCCATTCTGTGACTACACCAGCCTCTATTTAAGACCATAACCATTTGCACTTATTCTAATTGAAATTAGGCCTGATAAAGACACTTTTGCTGTGCATAGCACTACTGGTCCCAGGTGCACTGCTGGTTTTTGTGGCATCCCATTCTGTGACTACACCAGCCTCTATTTAAGACCATAACCATTTGCACTTATTCTAATTGAAATTAGGCCTGATAAAGACACTTTTGCTGTGCATAGCACTACTGGTCCCAGGTGCACTGCTGGTTTTCGTGGCATCCCATTCTGTGACTACACCAGCCTCTATTTAAGACCATAACCATTTGCACTTATTCTAATTGAAATTAGGCCTGATAAAGACACTTTTGCTGTGCATAGCACTACTGGTCCCAGGTGCACTGCTGGTTTTTGTGGCATCCCATTCTGTGACTACACCAGCCTCTATTTAAGACCATAACCATTTGCACTTATTCTAATTGAAATTAGGCCTGATAAAGACACTTTTGCTGTGCATAGCACTACTGGTCCCAGGTGCACTCTGCTGTGAGGCATCCCCTTCTGTGACTACACCAGCCTCTATTTAAGACCATAACCATTTGCACTTATTCTAATTGAAATTAGGCCTGATAAAGACACTTTTGCTGTGCATAGACTTACTGCTCCCTGCCAGGTGCACTGCTGGTTTTTGGGGCATCCCATTCTGTGACTACACCAGCCTCTATTTAAGACCATAACCATTTGCACTTATTCTAATTGAAATTAGGCCTGATAAAGACACTTTTGCTGTGCATAGACTTACTGCTGCCTGCCAGGTGCACTGCTGGTTTTTGGGGCATCCCATTCTGTGACTACACCAGCCTCTATTTAAGACCATAACCATTTGCACTTATTCTAATTGAAATTAGGCCTGATAAAGACACTTTTGCTGTGCATGCTCTCTGGTTTTTGTGGCATCCCATTCTGTGACTACACCAGCCTCTATTTAAGACCATAACCATTTGCACTTATTCTAATTGAAATTAGGCCTGATAAAGACACTTTTGCTGTGCATAGCACTACTGGTCCCAGGTGCACTGCTTGTTTTTGTGGCATCCCATTCTGTGACTACACCAGCCTCTATTTAAGACCATAACCATTTGCACTTATTCTAATTGAAATTAGGCCAGATAAAGACACTTTTGCTGTGCATAGCACTACTGGTCCCAGGTGCACTGCTGGTTTTTGGGGCATCCCATTCTGTGACTACACCAGCCTCTATTTAAGACCATAACCATTTGCACTTATTCTAATTGAAATTAGGCCTGATAAAGACACTTTTGCTGTGCATAGTAGTACTGCTCACAGGTGCACTGCTGGCTGTTGGGGCATCCCATTCTGTAACATAGCATACCCCTCTTTATTTACACTAAGCAGCTCTCTTATTTACACTAGGCAGGCCTGTTGGAGGCTGAGTGTTACTGCTCACTTTTGGTGTGCATTATATTCTGTTTCATATAGACCCACCGCTGCCTGGGGGTTCTTAAAATATCACCTACTACCACGCCAGTTAGACTATGTCGGGCAGACAAGTGCCTGGAAGCGAAAAGAGGAGTGGCAGAGGCCAAGATTCCGCAGGCAGAGCTTGCAGCAGACTGGGGGCCAGTAGCAGCAGGAGTCACGCTGAGAGACCTAATCTGCCAGTATCTGCTAGCGGTCGGGTCTCCACCAGTAACGCATCTGCCGTGGTAGATTGGTTGACGCGCTCATCAACATCATCACAACTTACGTCTGAGACCCCCAGTCTAGGGTCGGTAGGTTCCTCTGACACAACCCTGAGTTGGCATGCTCCGAGAGCAGTCCCTGTCCTCCCATTGCCTCTGTCTTACGCCGTTCCCTCCCCCAGCGACGTATCCAATGCTTTGGGTTCAGCTCCACTCTTTAGTGAGGAGGACGATCAGATAGAGGACAGTCAGCAGCTACTGCCCAGCCAAGAAATGGAGGTGGCTTCTTTAGCTAGGCAGACAAATAGTGATGTGGACAGTGTCGTGGGTGCTGCGAGCGTTCCAGCTCCTGCGCCAGACACTGTTGACGAATCCACGAACATCAGTGACGTACAGCCACAACTCAGTGATAATGATGATGACGATGAAGCCGATCGCACTTGGGAGCCGGGTGATGAAGGGGCTTCATCGTCATCATCAGGAGAAGAGGGGCGCAGGTTGCCCTGGAGTCAGCAGCTGAGGCAGCAAGGTGGTAGCAGTCAGCATGGGGGCACAATTCCAAAGGCTGGAGCCGGCCGGGGCCGGGGTAGAGCACCTGCTGTGCGGCAGTCTACCTTATCGGGAGGTAGTGGAGCAGGGGTTCCTGGAGTTGGCAACAGCAGCAGTGAATCAGTGAGGCCAGGGGGTGGGAAAAGTAGCTACTCGGCAGTGTGGCAGTTTTTCCTGAAGCATCCGCAGGAGGGTAACATGGCCACATGCAAGATATGTAGGCAAAAGGTAAAGCGTGGCCAGGGTCCAAATGTTGGCACCACGGCACTGCGTCAACATATGATGCGTCACCATAAAGCGACCTGGGAGAACTGAGGGTCCCAAGGGGTGGTCCAGTCTGCTTCCTCAACAAGTGACACGCCGCTCCCTATTTCTGCCAGCCAAGGCTCCAGCACCTCAGCCGAAGGCAGCTGTGCGTCATACCCATCCTTTGTCGCTCCTGCTCCTCCTCCTCCAAGTCATGCATCCCACCAGCAATCCATCAGCGAAGCCATGTCCAAGAGACAGCAGTATGCGCCCACTCATCCTACGGCGCAGAAGCTGAATGTGCTCCTGTCCAAGTTGCTGGTGCTGCAGTCGCTCCCTTTTCAGGTGGTGGAATCTGCACCTTTCAGAGAACTGATGGCTTGTGCCGAGCCGAGGTGGAGAGTCCCAAGCCGTCATTTCTTTGCCAAGAAGGCAGTACCAGCGCTGCACACTTTTGTTGAACAGAAGGTGGGCCAGTCCTTGAGCCTGTCGGTGTGTAGCAAAGTGCATGGCAGCGCCGACATCTGGAGCTGTAACTATGGTCAGGGACAGTACATGTCGTTTACGGCCCACTGGGTGAATATGGTCCCTTTGCAGCAGCAGCAGCAACTTGGACAGGTCACGCCGCTTCGGCCTCCGCGCTCCCTGCCCGTTGGGCCTGTGACACTGTGCGACTCGGCCTCCTCATCCTCCGCCATCTCCTCACCCTCCACTGTAGGCTCAAGTCTCAGTGCCCCTCCAGTTTACCATGTGTTCAGGGCTCGGAGGTGTCACGCAGTGCTTCACATGGTTTGTCTTGGCGAACGGAGTCACACAGGGGAGGAACTGCTTAAATGTATTCATCAGGAAATCCAAACATGGCTTACTCCAAGAAAACTTAAAATGGGAATCATGGTTACCGACAATGGGAAGAACATTTTGTCTGCGCTGCGCCAAGGAAGCCTGACCCATGCCCCCTGCATGGCTCACGTCTTCAATCTGGTTGTCAAGCGGTTTCTGAAGTGTTCCCCCCATCTGCAAGACATCCTAACAACTTCAAGGAAACTTTGCATGCACTTCAGCCACTCATACACCGCCAAACACACCCTTCTTGAGCTACAGCGTCAGAATGGTATCCCCCAACATAGTCTGATTTGCGATGTTTCCACCCGTTGGAATTCCACCCTTCACATGTTGGACCGATTATATGAACAGAGAAAAGCCATCACGGATTTCCTGATGATCCAAGCAGATAGGGGGACTCCCCTGTGTAACTTCAATGTCAACCAGTGGCAGCTCATACATGACACCTGCCGTGTGCTCAGGCCCTTTGAGGAAGCCACTTTATTTGTCAGTCGGCAGGATTACGGGATGAACAACGTGATTCCACTGCTTCATGAACTACAGCACATGTTGGAAACCATGGCTGGTCAGGGCACTGGAGACATGGCGTTTACATCTTACGGCCACATGAACCCCGTTGGAGCTGAACTGGAGGAGGAGGAGGAAGAGGAGGAGGAGGAGTTGCCCAGCGAAACACAGTTTAGGCTTGGCGAAATGGCTGGTTTATCTAGTCAGCGGACAGGAGAGGAGGAGCAGGAGCAGCCAGAGGAGCTAGAGGTTTTTGAGGAAGGCGAGACAGAGGACCCGGGCACACCGTGGCAGTATGCAGTGGAGATGGAGACAGGTAGTCCATCCGAGTCACTTGCGCAAATGGCACGAAGCATGCTCACGTGCTTGCGTAGTGACCCCAGAATTGTTTCCATCTGTCGGCGGGATGACTTCTGGCTGTCCACCTTATTGGACCCTCGCTTCCGGCACAAAATGGGGGCATTTTTTAAACCCACCGAGAGGGAGGACAAACTGAACTACTACAAAGACATTCTACGTAGGAAGTTGGCCGATGCCTATCTGCGCCATGGTCCATACTCTCGCAGGTCTGACTCGAGGGGACCTCTGCGCTCACCTTCCACTGCCATGGCCGCTGGGGGGGTTGGCAGGAGCAGCAGCAGCAGCTCCATCAGCAGCAGCCTCAGTCTTCAGTCGCTAATGAGTAGCTTTCTACACCCGCATAGTGAGGCTACTCATGAGCAGCAGGAAGACCTGGAGCAGGACCTGAACCAGCAGGTCATGTCATACTTTGACATGACCATGCCAACACACCTTGAGGATCCGCTGGACTTCTGGGCAGCCAAACTTGATTTGTGGCCGCAACTAGCAGAGTTTGCCCTGGAAAAGCTGTCCTGCCCGGCAAGTAGCGTGCCATCTGAGCGGGTGTTTAGTGCTGCGGGGGCCATAGTTACGGCGAGGAGAATTCGTCTGTCAACTAAAAATGTGGAGAGACTCACCTTTGTCAAAATGAATCAGGGATGGATCAGCCAGGATTTCCACCCACCAATGCCTGATGCATGCGACTAGATTCAGCATGGTGCCACGTTTTACACTTTCCAAATGGTGCAAAACATATTTATGTCTTTAGGCCAATTTTTGGGCTCCTGCTGCTGCCAACTCCAGGGTGTGATTCATCCAATTTTTGGGCTCCTGAAGCCAACTCCAGTGTCTCTTTAAAGTAATGTTTGGGCTCCTGTTGCTCCTGCTCCTGCTGCCAACTCTTGCCAACTCCAGGGTGTGATTCATCCAATTTTTGGGCTCCTGAAGCCAACTCCAGTGTCTCTTTAAAGTAATATTTGGGCTCCTGCTGCTGCTGCCAACTCCAGGGTGTGATTCATCCAATTTTTGGGCTCCTGAAGCCAACCCCAGGGTCTCTTTAAAGTAATATTTGGGCTCCTGCTGCTGCTGCTGCCAACTCCAGGGTGTGATTCATCCAATTTTTGGGCTCCTGAAGCCAACTCCAGGGTCTCTTTAAAGTAATATTTGGGCTCCTGCTGCTGCTGCCAACTACAGGGTGTGAATCATCCAATTTTTGGGCTCCTGAAGCCAACTCCAGTGTCTCTTTAAAGTAATACTTGGGCTGCTGCTGCTGCCAACTCCAGGGTGTGAATCATCCAATTTTTGGGCTCCTGAAGCCAACTCCAGTGTCTCTTTAAAGTAATGTTTGGGCTCCTGCTGCTGCTGCTTGCAACTCCAGGGTGTGATTCATCCAATTTTTGGGCTCCTGCTGCTGCCAACTCCAGTGTCTCTTTAAAGCAATGTTTGGGCTCCTGCCCCTCATAGTGAAGCCACTTCAACTCTCTGCAATTGTGCCGCTCTGCGATTCTATTAGCGATGCCTCTGATCTGCATGTGATATTTATTCAAAGTATTATTTAACTAACCCAGCATGCATCCTGTGCGTGTTACAGCAAGGCAGAATGGTTTACAACCCTATTGAGGCTCTAGGAGGCTCAGAAATAGCCGTTTTTAATAGCGATTCGTCGCGAATAAATTCGGGTCGAATCGATTTTTGTCGGAAAATTCGGCGAATCAGTCGAATCGAATTTTTCAAAAGTTCGCTCATCTCTAGCTGCCAACTCCAGTGTGTCTTTCAGGCAATATATGGCTCCCTATGCTGCTGCCAACTCCTGGGTGTGTCTTTCAGGCAATGTATGGGCTCCCAATGCTGCTGCCAAATCCAGAGTGTGTCTTTCAGGCAATATATGAGCTCCCTATGCTGCTGCCAACTCCGATGTGTTTTTCACTAAATATATATGAACACCCTATGCTGCTGCCAACTCCAATGTGTTTATTCAGGCAATATATGGGCTTAATATGCTGCTGCCAAGTCCAGAGTGTGTCTTTCAGGCAATATATGGGCTCCCTATGCTGCTGCCAAGTCCTGGGTGTGTCTTTCAGGCAATATATGGGCTCCTTATGCTGCTGCCAACTCCAATGTGTTTTTCATGCAATATATGAACTCCCTATGCTGCTGCCAACTCCAATGTGTTTATTCAGGCACTATATGAGCTCCCTATGCTGCTGCCAAGTCCAGAGTGTGTCTTTCAGGCAATATATGAGCTCCTAATGCTGCTGCTAACTCCAATGTGTCTTCCAGGCAATATATGTGCTCACTATGCTGCTGCCAAGTCCTGGGAGTGTCTTTCAGGCAATATATGGGCTCCTTATGCTGCTGCCAACTCCTGGGTGTGTCTTTCAGGCAATATATGGTATCCCTATGCTGCAGCCAAGTTCAGAGTGTGTCTTTCAGGCAATATATGAGCTCCCTATGCTGCTGCCAACTCCAATGTGTTTATTCAGGCAATATATGGGCTCACTATGCTGCTGCCAAGTCCAGAGTGTGTCTTGCAGGCAATATATCAGCTCCTAATGCTGCTGCCAACTCCAATGTGTCTTTCAGGCTATATATGGGTTCCCTATGCTGCTGCCAACTCCTGGTTGTGTCTTTCAGGCAATATATGGGCTCCTTTTGCTGCTGCCAAGTCCAGAGTGTGTTTTTCAGGCAATATATGGGTTCCCTATGCTGCTGCCAACTCCAATGTGTCCTTCAGGCAATATATGGGCTCCCTATGCTGCTGCCAACTCCTGTTTGTGCATTTCAGGCAATATATGGGCTCCCTATGCTGCTGCCAAGTCCTGGGTGTGTATTGCAGGCAATATATGGGCTCCCAATGCTGCTGCCAAATCCAGAGTGTGTCTTTCAGGCAATATATGAGCTCCCTATGCTGCTGCCAACTCCAATGTGTTTTTCATGCAATGTATGGGCTCCCTATGCTGCTGCCAAGTCCAGAGTGTGTTTTTCATGCAATGTATGGGCTCCCTATGCTGCTGCCAAGTCCAGAGTGTGTCTTTCAGGCGATATATGAGCTCCCTATGCTGCTGCCAACTCCAATGTGTTTATTCAGGCAATATATGGGTTCATTATGCTGCTGCCAAGTCCAGAGTGTGTCTTTCAGGCAATATATGGGCTCCCTATGCTGCTGCCAAGACCAGAGTGTGTCTTTCAGGCAATATATTGGCTCCCTATGCTGCTGCCAAGTGCAGAGTGTGTCTTTCAGGCAATATATTGGCTCCCTATGCTGTTGCCAAGTCCTGGGTGTGTCTTTCAGGCAATATATGAGCTCCCTATGCTGCTGCCAACTCCAATGTCTTTTTCATGCAATATATGGGCTCCCTATGCTGGTAGCCCTGAAACGCTGGCACTTTCCCAAGCGATCCACTCTTTGTGATTTGGGTATACTGTTCATGCTGTTTTTTCACTGTTCATTGTTGTACATGGTACTGATGCTTTGCTGTCTTATGGTGTGATTAACTGACTGGATTAGTATTGAGACTAATGACTGCATAGGTACCATTAGTTCCTTGCGTGGGCTCTGCTATTACCTTAACTTTGTACAGTCAGCCACCATATATAACCCTCAGGAGGATCTAAAGCAGCACCTCTTTCACACTCTGCATACTTCTGGTAATATTTGTTACCTTGATCTAGCTACGCGTATTACTGTGTATGGTTACTGGTAATATTCTCTGCTTTATATGAGGTACAGTAGTCTCCTGAGGATTATGGACTATACATATTTTTCTGGATTCAGCCGTTATGTATTCTAATATGATGTGTAATTGTTTTGTACATAATACACTTTATTGAGCATAAATCCAGTTACTGTTTTGGTGTGCATCCTTTCAAAACTATATTTTGAATATATGAGCTCCTAATGCTGCTGCCAACTCCAGTGTGTCTTTCAGGCAATATATGGGCTCCCTATGCTGCTGCCAACTCCTGGGTGTGTCTTTTAAGCAATATATGGGCTCACTATGTTGCTACCAAGTCCAGAGTGTGTCTTTCAGGCAATATATGGGCTCCCTATGCTGCTGTAAAGTCCAGAGTGTGTCTTTCAGGCTGTATATGAGCTCCTAATGCTGCTGCCAACTCCAATGTGTCTTTCAGGCAATATATGGGCTCTCAATGCTGCTGCCAACTCCTGGTTGTGTATTTCAGGCAATATATGGGCTCCCTGTGCTGCTGGCAAGTCCTGGGTGTGTCTTTCAGGCAATATATGGGCTACTGCCACTCCAATGTGTCTTTCGGGCAATATATGGGCTCCCTATGCTGCTGCCAACTCCTGGTTGTGTATTTCAGGCAATATATGGGCTCCCTATACTGCTGCCAAGTCCTGGGTGTGTCTTTCAGGCAATATATGAACTCCCTATGCTGCTGTCAACTCCAATGTGTTTTTCACTCAATATATGAACACCCTATGCTGCTGCCAGCTCCAGTGTGTTTATTCAGGCAATATATGGGCTCACTATGCTGCTGCCAAGTCCAGAGTGTGTCTTTCAGGCAATATATGGGCTCCCTATGCTGCTGCCAAGTCCAGAGTGTGTCTTTCAGGCAATATATGGGCCCCTATGCTGCTGCCAACTCCTGGGTGTGTCTTTCAGGCAATATATCGGCTCCCTATGCTGCTGCCAAGTCCTGGGTGTGTCTTTCAGGCAATATATGGGCTCCTTATGCTGCTGTCAACTCCAATGTGTTTTTCAGTCATTATATGAACTCCCTATGCTGCTGCCAACTCCAATGTGTTTATTCAGGCAATATATGAGCTCCCTATGCTGCTGCCAAGTCCAGAGTGTTTCTTTAAGGCAATATATGAGCTCCTATGAGCTCCTAATGCTGCTGCCAACTCCAATGTGTCTTTCAGGCAATATATGGGCTCCCTATGCTGCTGCCAACTCCTGGGTGTGTCTTTCAGGCAATATATGTACTCCATATGCTGCTGCCAAGTCCTGGGAGTGTCTTTCAGGCAATATATGGGCTCCTTATGCTGCTGCCAACTCCTGGGTGTGTCTTTTAGGCAATATATGGGCTCCCTATGCTGCTGCCAAGTCCAGAGTGTGTCTTTCAGGCAATATATGAGCTCCCTATGCTGCTGCCTACACCAATGTGTTTATTCAGGCAATACATGGGCTTACTATGCTGCTGCCAAGTCCAGAGTGTGTTTTTAAGGCAATATATGAGCTCCCTATGCTGCTGCCAACTCCAATGTGTCTTTCAGGCAATATATGGGTTCCCTATGCTGCTGCCAACTCCTGCTTGTGTATTTCAGGCAATATATGGGGTCCCTATGCTGCTGTCAAGTCCTGGGTGTGTCTTTCAGGCAGTATATGGGCTCCCAATGCTGCTGCCGAATCCAGAGTGTGTCTTTCAGGCAATATATGGGCTCCCTATGCTGCTGCCAACTCCAATGTGTTTTCCATGCAATATATGGGCTCCCTATGCTGCTGCCAAGTCCAGAGTGTGTCTTTCAGGCAATATATGAGCTCCCTATGCTGCTGCCAACTCCAATGTGTTGTTCATGCAATATATGGGCTCCCTATGCTGCTGCCAACTCCTGCTTGTGTATTTCAGGCAATATATGGGCTCCCTATGCTGCTGTCAAGTCCTGGGTGTGTCTTACAGGCAGTATATGGGCTCCCAATGTTGCTGCCGAATCCAGAGTGTGTCTTTCAGGCAATATATGAGCTCCCTATGCTGCTGCCATCTCCAATGTGTTTTTCATGCAATATATGGGCTCCCTATGCTGCTGCCAAGTCCAGAGTGTGTCTTTCAGGCAATATATGAGCTCCCTTTGCTGCTGCCAACTCCAATGTGTTTTTCAGTCAATATATGAACTCCCTATGTTGCTGCCAACTCCATTGTGTTTATTCAGGCAATATATGAGCTCCCTATGCTGCTGCCAAGTCCAGAGTGTTTCTTTAAGGCAATATATGAGCTCCTAATGCTGCTGCCAACTCCAATGTGTCTTTCAGGCAATATATGGGCTCCCTATGCTGCTGCCAACTCCTGGGTGTGTCTTTCAGGCAATATATGTGCTCCCTATGCTGCTGCCAAGTCCTGGGAGTGTCTTTCAGGCAATATATGGGCTCCTTATGCTGCTGCCAACTCCTGGGTGTGTCTTTTAGGCAATATATGGGCTCCCTATGCTGCTGCCAAGTCCAGAGTGTGTCTTTCAGGCAATATATGAGCTCCCTATGCTGCTGCCTACACCAATGTGTTTATTCAGGCAATTCATGGGCTCACTATGCTGCTGCCAAGTCCAGAGTGTGTTTTTAAGGCAACATATGAGCTCCCTATGCTGCTGCCAACTCCAATGTGTCTTTCAGGCAATATATGGGCTCCCTATGCTGCTGCCAACTCCTGGGTGTGTCTTTCAGGCAATATATGTGCTCCCTATGCTGCTGCCAAGTCCTGGGAGTGTCTTTCAGGCAATATATGGGCTCCTTATGCTGCTGCCAACTCCTGGGTGTGTCTTTTAGGCAATATATGGGCTCCCTATGCTGCTGCCTAGTCCAGAGTGTGTCTTTCAGGCAATATATGAGCTCCCTATGCTGCTGCCTACACCAATGTGTTTATTCAGGCAATACATGGGCTCACTATGCTGCTGCCAAGTCCAGAGTGTGTTTTTAAGGCAATATATGAGCTCCCTATGCTGCTGCCAACTCCTGCTTGTGTATTTCAGGCAATATATGGGGTCCCTATGCTGCTGTCAAGTCCTGGGTGTGTCTTTCAGGCAGTATATGGGCTCCCAATGCTGCTGCCGAATCCAGAGTGTGTCTTTCAGGCAATATATGGGCTCCCTATGCTGCTGCCAACTCCAATGTGTTTTCCATGCAATATATGGGCTCCCTATGTTGCTGCCAACTCCAATGTGTTTATTCAGGCAATATATGAGCTCCCTATGCTGCTGCCAAGTCCAGAGTGTTTCTTTCAGTCAATACATGAGCTCCTAATGCTGCTGCCAACTCCAATGTGTCTTTCAAGCAATATATGGGCTCCCTATGCTGCTGCCAACTCCTGGGTGTGTCTTTAAGGTAATATATGTGCTCCCTATGCTGCTGCCAAGTCCAGAGTGTGTCTTTCAGGCAATATATGAGCTCCCTATGCTGCTGCCAACTCCAATGTGTTTTTCAGTCAATATATGAACTCCCTATGTTGCTGCCAACTCCATTGTGTTTATTCAGGCAATATATGAGCTCCCTATGCTGCTGCCAAGTCCAATGTGTCTTTCGGGCAATATATGGGCTCCCTATGCTGCTGCCAACTCCTGGTTGTGTATTTCAGGCAATATATGGGCTCCCTATACTGCTGCCAAGTCCTGGGTGTGTCTTTCAGGCAATATATGAACTCCCTATGCTGCTGTCAACTCCAATGTGTTTTTCACTCAATATATGAACACCCTATGCTGCTGCCAGCTCCAGTGTGTTTATTCAGGCAATATATGGGCTCACTATGCTGCTGCCAAGTCCAGAGTGTGTCTTTCAGGCAATATATGGGCTCCCTATGCTGCTGCCAACTCATGGGTGTGTCTTTCAGGCAATATATCGGCTCCCTATGCTGCTGCCAAGTCCTGGGTGTGTCTTTCAGGCAATATATGGGCTCCTTATGCTGCTGTCAACTCCAATGTGTTTTTCAGTCATTATATGAACTCCCTATGCTGCTGCCAACTCCAATGTGTTTATTCAGGCAATATATGAGCTCCCTATGCTGCTGCCAAGTCCAGAGTGTTTCTTTAAGGCAATATATGAGCTCCTAATGCTGCTGCCAACTCCAATGTGTCTTTCAGGCAATATATGGGCTCCCTATGCTGCTGCCAACTCCTGGGTGTGTCTTTCAGGCAATATATGTACTCCATATGCTGCTGCCAAGTCCTGGGAGTGTCTTTCAGGCAATATATGGGCTCCTTATGCTGCTGCCAACTCCTGGGTGTGTCTTTTAGGCAATATATGGGCTCCCTATGCTGCTGCCAAGTCCAGAGTGTGTCTTTCAGGCAATATATGAGCTCCCTATGCTGCTGCCTACACCAATGTGTTTATTCAGGCAATACATGGGCTTACTATGCTGCTGCCAAGTCCAGAGTGTGTTTTTAAGGCAATATATGAGCTCCCTATGCTGCTGCCAACTCCAATGTGTCTTTCAGGCAATATATGGGTTCCCTATGCTGCTGCCAACTCCTGCTTGTGTATTTCAGGCAATATATGGGGTCCCTATGCTGCTGTCAAGTCCTGGGTGTGTCTTTCAGGCAGTATATGGGCTCCCAATGCTGCTGCCGAATCCAGAGTGTGTCTTTCAGGCAATATATGGGCTCCCTATGCTGCTGCCAACTCCAATGTGTTTTCCATGCAATATATGGGCTCCCTATGCTGCTGCCAAGTCCAGAGTGTGTCTTTCAGGCAATATATGAGCTCCCTATGCTGCTGCCAACTCCAATGTGTTGTTCATGCAATATATGGGCTCCCTATGCTGCTGCCAACTCCTGCTTGTGTATTTCAGGCAATATATGGGCTCCCTATGCTGCTGTCAAGTCCTGGGTGTGTCTTACAGGCAGTATATGGGCTCCCAATGTTGCTGCCGAATCCAGAGTGTGTCTTTCAGGCAATATATGAGCTCCTTATGCTGCTGCCATCTCCAATGTGTTTTTCATGCAATATATGGGCTCCCTATGCTGCTGCCAAGTCCAGAGTGTGTCTTTCAGGCAATATATGAGCTCCCTTTGCTGCTGCCAACTCCAATGTGTTTTTCAGTCAATATATGAACTCCCTCTGTTGCTGCCAACTCCATTGTGTTTATTCAGGCAATATATGAGCTCCCTATGCTGCTGCCAAGTCCAGAGTGTTTCTTTAAGGCAATATATGAGCTCCTAATGCTGCTGCCAACTCCAATGTGTCTTTCAGGCAATATATGGGCTCCCTATGCTGCTGCCAACTCCTGGGTGTGTCTTTCAGGCAATATATGTGCTCCCTATGCTGCTGCCAAGTCCTGGGAGTGTCTTTCAGGCAATATATGGGCTCCTTATGCTGCTGCCAACTCCTGGGTGTGTCTTTTAGGCAATATATGGGCTCCCTATGCTGCTGCCAAGTCCAGAGTGTGTCTTTCAGGCAATATATGAGCTCCCTATGCTGCTGCCTACACCAATGTGTTTATTCAGGCAATACATGGGCTCACTATGCTGCTGCCAAGTCCAGAGTGTGTTTTTAAGGCAATATATGAGCTCCCTATGCTGCTGCCAACTCCAATGTGTCTTTCAGGCAATATATGGGCTCCCTATGCTGCTGCCAACTCCTGGGTGTGTCTTTCAGGCAATATATGTGCTCCCTATGCTGCTGCCAAGTCCTGGGAGTGTCTTTCAGGCAATATATGGGCTCCTTATGCTGCTGCCAACTCCTGGGTGTGTCTTTTAGGCAATATATGGGCTCCCTATGCTGCTGCCTAGTCCAGAGTGTGTCTTTCAGGCAATATATGAGCTCCCTATGCTGCTGCCTACACCAATGTGTTTATTCAGGCAATACATGGGCTCACTATGCTGCTGCCAAGTCCAGAGTGTGTTTTTAAGGCAATATATGAGCTCCCTATGCTGCTGCCAACTCCTGCTTGTGTATTTCAGGCAATATATGGGGTCCCTATGCTGCTGTCAAGTCCTGGGTGTGTCTTTCAGGCAGTATATGGGCTCCCAATGCTGCTGCCGAATCCAGAGTGTGTCTTTCAGGCAATATATGGGCTCCCTATGCTGCTGCCAACTCCAATGTGTTTTCCATGCAATATATGGGCTCCCTATGTTGCTGCCAACTCCAATGTGTTTATTCAGGCAATATATGAGCTCCCTATGCTGCTGCCAAGTCCAGAGTGTTTCTTTCAGTCAATACATGAGCTCCTAATGCTGCTGCCAACTCCAATGTGTCTTTCAAGCAATATATGGGCTCCCTATGCTGCTGCCAACTCCTGGGTGTGTCTTTAAGGTAATATATGTGCTCCCTATGCTGCTGCCAAGTCCTGGGAGTGTTTTTCTGGCAATATATGGGCTCCTTATGCTGCTGCCAACTCCTGGGTGTGTCTTTCAGGCAATATATTGGCTCCCTATGCTGCTGCCAAGTCCAGAGTGTGTCTTTCAGGCAATATATGAGCTCCCTATGCTGCTGCCAACTCCAATGTCTTTATTCAGGCAATATATGGGCTCACTATGCTGCTGCCAAGTCCAGAGTGTGTCTTTCAGGCAATATATGAGCTCCCTATGCTGCTGCCAACTCTAATGTGTTTTTCAGTCAATATATGAACACCCTAAGCTGCTGCCAACTCCAATGTGTTTATTCAGGCAATATATGGGTTCACTATGCTACTGCCAAGTCCAGAGTGTGTCTTTCAGGCAATATATGGGCTCCTTATGCTGCTGCCAAGTCCAGAGTGTGTCTTTCAGGCAATATATTGGCTCCCTATGCTGCTGCCAACTCCTGGGTGTGTCTTTCAGGCAATATGTGGGCTCCTTATGCTGCTGTCAACTCCAATGTGTTTTTCAGTCAAAGTATGAACTCCCTATGCTGCTGCCGACTCCAATGTGTTTATTCAGGCAATATATGAGCACCCTATGCTACTGCCAAGTCCTGAGTGTGTCATTCAGGCAATATATGAGCTCCTAATGCTGCTGCCAACTCCAATGTGTCTTTCAGGCAATACATGGGCTCCCTATGCTGCTGCCAACTCCGGGGTTTGTCTTTCAGGCAATATATGTGCTCCCTATGTTGCTGCCAACTCCTGGGTGTGTCTTTCAGGCAATATATGGGCTCCCTATGCTGCTGCCAAGTCGAGAGTGTGTCTTTCAGGCAATATATGAGCTCCCTATTCTGCTGCCAACTCCATTGTGTTTATTCAGGCAATATATGGGCTCACTATGTTGCTGCCAAGTCCAGAGTGTGTCTTTCAGGCAATATATGAGCTTCTTATGCTGCTGCCAACTCCAATGTGTCTTTCAGGCAATATATGGGTTCCCTATGCTGCTGGCAACTCCTGGGTGTGTCTTTCAGGCAATATATGAGCTCCCTATGCTGCTGCCAAGTCCAGAGTGTGTTTTTCAGGCAATATATGGGTTCCTATTGCTGCTGCTTCTAATTCCTGGGTTTGTCTTTCAGGCAATATATGAGCTCCCTATGCTGCTGCCAACTCCTGGGTGTGTCTTTCAGGCAATATGTGGGCTCCTTATGCTGCTGTCAACTCCAATGTGTTTTTCAGTCAAAGTATGAACTCCCTATGCTGCTGCCAACTCCAATGTGTTTATTCAGGCAATATATGAGCACCCTATGCTACTGCCAAGTCCTGAGTGTGTCTTTCAGGCAATATATGAGCTCCTAATGCTGCTGCCAACTCCAATGTGTCTTTCAGGCAATATATGGGCTCCCTATGCTGCTGCCAACTCCGGGGTTTGTCTTTCAGGCAATATATGTGCTCCCTATGCTGCTGCCAACTCCTGGGTGTGTCTTTTAGGCAATATATGGGCTCCCTATGCTGCTGCCAAGTCCAGAGTGTGTCTTTCAGGCAATATATGAGCTCCCTATGCTGCTGCCTACACCAATGTGTTTATTCAGGCAATACATGGGCTTACTATGCTGCTGCCAAGTCCAGAGTGTGTTTTTAAGGCAATATATGAGCTCCCTATGCTGCTGCCAACTCCAATGTGTCTTTCAGGCAATATATGGGTTCCCTATGCTGCTGCCAACTCCTGCTTGTGTATTTCAGGCAATATATGGGGTCCCTATGCTGCTGTCAAGTCCTGGGTGTGTCTTTCAGGCAGTATATGGGCTCCCAATGCTGCTGCCGAATCCAGAGTGTGTCTTTCAGGCAATATATGGGCTCCCTATGCTGCTGCCAACTCCAATGTGTTTTCCATGCAATATATGGGCTCCCTATGCTGCTGCCAAGTCCAGAGTGTGTCTTTCAGGCAATATATGAGCTCCCTATGCTGCTGCCAACTCCAATGTGTTGTTCATGCAATATATGGGCTCCCTATGCTGCTGCCAACTCCTGCTTGTGTATTTCAGGCAATATATGGGCTCCCTATGCTGCTGTCAAGTCCTGGGTGTGTCTTACAGGCAGTATATGGGCTCCCAATGTTGCTGCCGAATCCAGAGTGTGTCTTTCAGGCAATATATGAGCTCCTTATGCTGCTGCCATCTCCAATGTGTTTTTCATGCAATATATGGGCTCCCTATGCTGCTGCCAAGTCCAGAGTGTGTCTTTCAGGCAATATATGAGCTCCCTTTGCTGCTGCCAACTCCAATGTGTTTTTCAGTCAATATATGAACTCCCTCTGTTGCTGCCAACTCCATTGTGTTTATTCAGGCAATATATGAGCTCCCTATGCTGCTGCCAAGTCCAGAGTGTTTCTTTAAGGCAATATATGAGCTCCTAATGCTGCTGCCAACTCCAATGTGTCTTTCAGGCAATATATGGGCTCCCTATGCTGCTGCCAACTCCTGGGTGTGTCTTTCAGGCAATATATGTGCTCCCTATGCTGCTGCCAAGTCCTGGGAGTGTCTTTCAGGCAATATATGGGCTCCTTATGCTGCTGCCAACTCCTGGGTGTGTCTTTTAGGCAATATATGGGCTCCCTATGCTGCTGCCAAGTCCAGAGTGTGTCTTTCAGGCAATATATGAGCTCCCTATGCTGCTGCCTACACCAATGTGTTTATTCAGGCAATACATGGGCTCACTATGCTGCTGCCAAGTCCAGAGTGTGTTTTTAAGGCAATATATGAGCTCCCTATGCTGCTGCCAACTCCAATGTGTCTTTCAGGCAATATATGGGCTCCCTATGCTGCTGCCAACTCCTGGGTGTGTCTTTCAGGCAATATATGTGCTCCCTATGCTGCTGCCAAGTCCTGGGAGTGTCTTTCAGGCAATATATGGGCTCCTTATGCTGCTGCCAACTCCTGGGTGTGTCTTTTAGGCAATATATGGGCTCCCTATGCTGCTGCCTAGTCCAGAGTGTGTCTTTCAGGCAATATATGAGCTCCCTATGCTGCTGCCTACACCAATGTGTTTATTCAGGCAATACATGGGCTCACTATGCTGCTGCCAAGTCCAGAGTGTGTTTTTAAGGCAATATATGAGCTCCCTATGCTGCTGCCAACTCCTGCTTGTGTATTTCAGGCAATATATGGGGTCCCTATGCTGCTGTCAAGTCCTGGGTGTGTCTTTCAGGCAGTATATGGGCTCCCAATGCTGCTGCCGAATCCAGAGTGTGTCTTTCAGGCAATATATGGGCTCCCTATGCTGCTGCCAACTCCAATGTGTTTTCCATGCAATATATGGGCTCCCTATGTTGCTGCCAACTCCAATGTGTTTATTCAGGCAATATATGAGCTCCCTATGCTGCTGCCAAGTCCAGAGTGTTTCTTTCAGTCAATACATGAGCTCCTAATGCTGCTGCCAACTCCAATGTGTCTTTCAAGCAATATATGGGCTCCCTATGCTGCTGCCAACTCCTGGGTGTGTCTTTAAGGTAATATATGTGCTCCCTATGCTGCTGCCAAGTCCTGGGAGTGTTTTTCTGGCAATATATGGGCTCCTTATGCTGCTGCCAACTCCTGGGTGTGTCTTTCAGGCAATATATTGGCTCCCTATGCTGCTGCCAAGTCCAGAGTGTGTCTTTCAGGCAATATATGAGCTCCCTATGCTGCTGCCAACTCCAATGTCTTTATTCAGGCAATATATGGGCTCACTATGCTGCTGCCAAGTCCAGAGTGTGTCTTTCAGGCAATATATGAGCTCCCTATGCTGCTGCCAACTCTAATGTGTTTTTCAGTCAATATATGAACACCCTAAGCTGCTGCCAACTCCAATGTGTTTATTCAGGCAATATATGGGTTCACTATGCTACTGCCAAGTCCAGAGTGTGTCTTTCAGGCAATATATGGGCTCCTTATGCTGCTGCCAAGTCCAGAGTGTGTCTTTCAGGCAATATATTGGCTCCCTATGCTGCTGCCAACTCCTGGGTGTGTCTTTCAGGCAATATGTGGGCTCCTTATGCTGCTGTCAACTCCAATGTGTTTTTCAGTCAAAGTATGAACTCCCTATGCTGCTGCCGACTCCAATGTGTTTATTCAGGCAATATATGAGCACCCTATGCTACTGCCAAGTCCTGAGTGTGTCTTTCAGGCAATATATGAGCTCCTAATGCTGCTGCCAACTCCAATGTGTCTTTCAGGCAATACATGGGCTCCCTATGCTGCTGCCAACTCCGGGGTTTGTCTTTCAGGCAATATATGTGCTCCCTATGTTGCTGCCAACTCCTGGGTGTGTCTTTCAGGCAATATATGGGCTCCCTATGCTGCTGCCAAGTCGAGAGTGTGTCTTTCAGGCAATATATGAGCTCCCTATTCTGCTGCCAACTCCATTGTGTTTATTCAGGCAATATATGGGCTCACTATGTTGCTGCCAAGTCCAGAGTGTGTCTTTCAGGCAATATATGAGCTTCTTATGCTGCTGCCAACTCCAATGTGTCTTTCAGGCAATATATGGGTTCCCTATGCTGCTGGCAACTCCTGGGTGTGTCTTTCAGGCAATATATGAGCTCCCTATGCTGCTGCCAAGTCCAGAGTGTGTTTTTCAGGCAATATATGGGTTCCTATTGCTGCTGCTTCTAATTCCTGGGTTTGTCTTTCAGGCAATATATGAGCTCCCTATGCTGCTGCCAACTCCTGGGTGTGTCTTTCAGGCAATATGTGGGCTCCTTATGCTGCTGTCAACTCCAATGTGTTTTTCAGTCAAAGTATGAACTCCCTATGCTGCTGCCAACTCCAATGTGTTTATTCAGGCAATATATGAGCACCCTATGCTACTGCCAAGTCCTGAGTGTGTCTTTCAGGCAATATATGAGCTCCTAATGCTGCTGCCAACTCCAATGTGTCTTTCAGGCAATATATGGGCTCCCTATGCTGCTGCCAACTCCGGGGTTTGTCTTTCAGGCAATATATGTGCTCCCTATGCTGCTGCCAACTCCTGGGTGTGTCTTTTAGGCAATATATGGGCTCCCTATGCTGCTGCCAAGTCCAGAGTGTGTCTTTCAGGCAATATATGAGCTCCCTATGCTGCTGCCTACACCAATGTGTTTATTCAGGCAATACATGGGCTTACTATGCTGCTGCCAAGTCCAGAGTGTGTTTTTAAGGCAATATATGAGCTCCCTATGCTGCTGCCAACTCCAATGTGTCTTTCAGGCAATATATGGGTTCCCTATGCTGCTGCCAACTCCTGCTTGTGTATTTCAGGCAATATATGGGGTCCCTATGCTGCTGTCAAGTCCTGGGTGTGTCTTTCAGGCAGTATATGGGCTCCCAATGCTGCTGCCGAATCCAGAGTGTGTCTTTCAGGCAATATATGGGCTCCCTATGCTGCTGCCAACTCCAATGTGTTTTCCATGCAATATATGGGCTCCCTATGCTGCTGCCAAGTCCAGAGTGTGTCTTTCAGGCAATATATGAGCTCCCTATGCTGCTGCCAACTCCAATGTGTTGTTCATGCAATATATGGGCTCCCTATGCTGCTGCCAACTCCTGCTTGTGTATTTCAGGCAATATATGGGCTCCCTATGCTGCTGTCAAGTCCTGGGTGTGTCTTACAGGCAGTATATGGGCTCCCAATGTTGCTGCCGAATCCAGAGTGTGTCTTTCAGGCAATATATGAGCTCCTTATGCTGCTGCCATCTCCAATGTGTTTTTCATGCAATATATGGGCTCCCTATGCTGCTGCCAAGTCCAGAGTGTGTCTTTCAGGCAATATATGAGCTCCCTTTGCTGCTGCCAACTCCAATGTGTTTTTCAGTCAATATATGAACTCCCTCTGTTGCTGCCAACTCCATTGTGTTTATTCAGGCAATATATGAGCTCCCTATGCTGCTGCCAAGTCCAGAGTGTTTCTTTAAGGCAATATATGAGCTCCTAATGCTGCTGCCAACTCCAATGTGTCTTTCAGGCAATATATGGGCTCCCTATGCTGCTGCCAACTCCTGGGTGTGTCTTTCAGGCAATATATGTGCTCCCTATGCTGCTGCCAAGTCCTGGGAGTGTCTTTCAGGCAATATATGGGCTCCTTATGCTGCTGCCAACTCCTGGGTGTGTCTTTTAGGCAATATATGGGCTCCCTATGCTGCTGCCAAGTCCAGAGTGTGTCTTTCAGGCAATATATGAGCTCCCTATGCTGCTGCCTACACCAATGTGTTTATTCAGGCAATACATGGGCTCACTATGCTGCTGCCAAGTCCAGAGTGTGTTTTTAAGGCAATATATGAGCTCCCTATGCTGCTGCCAACTCCAATGTGTCTTTCAGGCAATATATGGGCTCCCTATGCTGCTGCCAACTCCTGGGTGTGTCTTTCAGGCAATATATGTGCTCCCTATGCTGCTGCCAAGTCCTGGGAGTGTCTTTCAGGCAATATATGGGCTCCTTATGCTGCTGCCAACTCCTGGGTGTGTCTTTTAGGCAATATATGGGCTCCCTATGCTGCTGCCTAGTCCAGAGTGTGTCTTTCAGGCAATATATGAGCTCCCTATGCTGCTGCCTACACCAATGTGTTTATTCAGGCAATACATGGGCTCACTATGCTGCTGCCAAGTCCAGAGTGTGTTTTTAAGGCAATATATGAGCTCCCTATGCTGCTGCCAACTCCTGCTTGTGTATTTCAGGCAATATATGGGGTCCCTATGCTGCTGTCAAGTCCTGGGTGTGTCTTTCAGGCAGTATATGGGCTCCCAATGCTGCTGCCGAATCCAGAGTGTGTCTTTCAGGCAATATATGGGCTCCCTATGCTGCTGCCAACTCCAATGTGTTTTCCATGCAATATATGGGCTCCCTATGTTGCTGCCAACTCCAATGTGTTTATTCAGGCAATATATGAGCTCCCTATGCTGCTGCCAAGTCCAGAGTGTTTCTTTCAGTCAATACATGAGCTCCTAATGCTGCTGCCAACTCCAATGTGTCTTTCAAGCAATATATGGGCTCCCTATGCTGCTGCCAACTCCTGGGTGTGTCTTTAAGGTAATATATGTGCTCCCTATGCTGCTGCCAAGTCCTGGGAGTGTTTTTCTGGCAATATATGGGCTCCTTATGCTGCTGCCAACTCCTGGGTGTGTCTTTCAGGCAATATATTGGCTCCCTATGCTGCTGCCAAGTCCAGAGTGTGTCTTTCAGGCAATATATGAGCTCCCTATGCTGCTGCCAACTCCAATGTCTTTATTCAGGCAATATATGGGCTCACTATGCTGCTGCCAAGTCCAGAGTGTGTCTTTCAGGCAATATATGAGCTCCCTATGCTGCTGCCAACTCTAATGTGTTTTTCAGTCAATATATGAACACCCTAAGCTGCTGCCAACTCCAATGTGTTTATTCAGGCAATATATGGGTTCACTATGCTACTGCCAAGTCCAGAGTGTGTCTTTCAGGCAATATATGGGCTCCTTATGCTGCTGCCAAGTCCAGAGTGTGTCTTTCAGGCAATATATTGGCTCCCTATGCTGCTGCCAACTCCTGGGTGTGTCTTTCAGGCAATATGTGGGCTCCTTATGCTGCTGTCAACTCCAATGTGTTTTTCAGTCAAAGTATGAACTCCCTATGCTGCTGCCGACTCCAATGTGTTTATTCAGGCAATATATGAGCACCCTATGCTACTGCCAAGTCCTGAGTGTGTCTTTCAGGCAATATATGAGCTCCTAATGCTGCTGCCAACTCCAATGTGTCTTTCAGGCAATACATGGGCTCCCTATGCTGCTGCCAACTCCGGGGTTTGTCTTTCAGGCAATATATGTGCTCCCTATGTTGCTGCCAACTCCTGGGTGTGTCTTTCAGGCAATATATGGGCTCCCTATGCTGCTGCCAAGTCGAGAGTGTGTCTTTCAGGCAATATATGAGCTCCCTATTCTGCTGCCAACTCCATTGTGTTTATTCAGGCAATATATGGGCTCACTATGTTGCTGCCAAGTCCAGAGTGTGTCTTTCAGGCAATATATGAGCTTCTTATGCTGCTGCCAACTCCAATGTGTCTTTCAGGCAATATATGGGTTCCCTATGCTGCTGGCAACTCCTGGGTGTGTCTTTCAGGCAATATATGAGCTCCCTATGCTGCTGCCAAGTCCAGAGTGTGTTTTTCAGGCAATATATGGGTTCCTATTGCTGCTGCTTCTAATTCCTGGGTTTGTCTTTCAGGCAATATATGAGCTCCCTATGCTGCTGCCAACTCCTGGGTGTGTCTTTCAGGCAATATGTGGGCTCCTTATGCTGCTGTCAACTCCAATGTGTTTTTCAGTCAAAGTATGAACTCCCTATGCTGCTGCCAACTCCAATGTGTTTATTCAGGCAATATATGAGCACCCTATGCTACTGCCAAGTCCTGAGTGTGTCTTTCAGGCAATATATGAGCTCCTAATGCTGCTGCCAACTCCAATGTGTCTTTCAGGCAATATATGGGCTCCCTATGCTGCTGCCAACTCCGGGGTTTGTCTTTCAGGCAATATATGTGCTCCCTATGCTGCTGCCAACTCCTGGGTGTGTCTTTCAGGCAATATATGTGCTCCCTATGCTGCTGCCAAGTCCTGGGAGTGTCTTTCAGGCAATATATGGGCTCCTTATGCTGCTGCCAACTCCTGGGTGTGTATTTTAGGCAATATATGGGCTCCCTATGCTGCTGCCAAGTCCAGAGTGTGTCTTTCAGGCAATATATGAGCTCCCTATGCTGCTGCCTACACTAATGTGTTTATTCAGGCAATACATGGGCTCACTATGCTGCTGCCAAGTCCAGAGTGTGTTTTTAAGGCAATATATGAGCTCCCTATGCTGCTGCCAACTCCTGCTTGTGTATTTCAGGCAATATATGGGGTCCCTATGCTGCTGTCAAGTCCTGGGTGTGTCTTTCAGGCAGTATATGGGCTCCCTATGCTGCTGCCAAGTCGAGAGTGTGTCTTTCAGGCAATATATGAGCTCCCTATTCTGCTGCCAACTCCAATGTGTTTATTCAGGCAATATATGGGCTCACTATGCTGCTGCCAAGTCCAGAGTGTGTCTTTCAGGCAATATATGAGCTTCTTATGCTGCTGCCAACTCCAATGTGTCTTTCAGGCAATATATGGGTTCCCTATGCTGCTGGCAACTCCTGGGTGTGTCTTTCAGGCAATATATGAGCTCCCTATGCTGCTGCCAAGTCCAGAGTGTGTTTTTCAGGCAATATATGGGTTCCTAATGCTGCTGCTTCTAATTCCTGGGTTTGTCTTTCAGGCAATATATGGGCTCTCTATGCTGCTGCCAACTCCTGGTTTTGATTTCAGGCAATATATGGGCTCCCTATGCTGCTGCCAAGTCCTGGGTGTGTCTTTCAGGCAATATATAGGCTCCCAATGCTGCTTCCGAATCCAGAGTGTGTCTTTAAGGCAATATATGAGCTCCCTATGCTGCTGTCAACTCCAATGTGTTTTTAATGCAATATATGGGCTCCCTATGCTGCTGCCAAGTCCAGAGTGTGTCTTTCAGGCAATATATGAGCTCCCTATGCTGCTGCCAACTCCAATGTGTTTATTCAGGCGATATATGAGCTCCCTATGCTGCTGCCAAGTCCAGAGTGTTTCTTTCAGGCAATATATGTGCTCCCTATGCTGCTTCCAAGTCCTGGGAGTGTCTTCCAGGCAATATATGGGCTCCTTATGCTGCTGCCAACTCCTGGGTGTGTCTTTCAGGCAATATATGGGCTCCCTATGCTGCTGCCAAGTCCAGAGTGTGTCTTTCAGGCAATACATGAGCTCCCTATTCTGCTGCTAACTCCATTGTGTTTATTCAGGCAATATATGGGCTCACTATGCTGCTGCCAAGCCCAGAGTGTGTCTTTCAGGCAATATATGAGCTTCTTATGCTGCTGCCAAATCCAATGTGTCTTTCAGGCAATATATGGGTTCCCTATGCTGCTGCCAAGTCCAGAGTGTGTTTTTCAGGCAATATATGGGTTCCTAATGCTGCTGCTGCTAATTCCTGGGTTTGTCTTTCATGCAATATATTGGCTCCCTATGCTGCTGCCAACTCCTGCTTGTGTATTTCAGGCAATATATGGGCTCCCTATGCTGCTGCCAAGTCCTGGGTGTGTCTTTCAGGCAATATATGGGCTCCCAATGCTGCTGCCGAATCCAGAGTGTGTCTTTCAGGCAGTATATGAGCTCCCTATGCTGCTGCCAACTCCAATGTGTTTTTCATGCAATATATGGGCTCCCTATGCTGCTGCCAAGTCCAGAGTGTGTCTTTCAGGCAATATAAGAGCCCCCTATGCTGCTGCCAACTCCAATGTGTTTTTCAGTCAATATATGAACACCCTATGCTGCTGCCAACTCCAATGTGTTTATTCAGGCAATATATGGGTTCACTATGCTGCTGCCAAGTCCATAGTGTGTCTTTCAGGCAATATATGGGCTCCCTATGCTGCTGCCAAGTCCAGAGTGTGTCTTTCAGTCAATATATTGGCTCCCTATGCTGCTGCCAACTCCTGAGTGTGTCTTTCAGGCAATATGTGGGCTCCTTATGCTGCTGTCAACTCCAATGCGTTTTTCAGGCAATATATGAGCACCCTATGCTGCTGCCAAATCCAGAGTGTTTCTTTCAGGCAATATATGAGCTCCTAATGCTGCAGCCAACTCCAATGTGTCTTTCAGGCAATATATGGGCTCCCTATGCTGCTGCCAACTCCTGGGTTTGTCTTTCAGGCAATATATGTGCTCCCTATGCTGCTGCCAAGTCCTGGGAGTGTCTTTCAGGCAATATATGTGCTCCTTATGCTGCTGCCAACTCCTGGGTGTGTCTTTCAGGCAATATATGAGCTCCCTATGCTGCTGCCAACTCCAATGTGTTTATTCAGGCAATATATGGGCTCACTATGCTGCTGCCAAGTCCAGAGTGTGTCTTTCAGGCAATATATGATCGCTGCCTTGAGAAAAGGGCTGATAGCCCTGAAACGTTGGCACTTTCCCTAGCAATCCACTCTCTGTGATTTGGGTATACTGTTCATGCTGTTTTTTCACTGTTCATTGTTGTACATGGTACTGATGCTTTGTTGTTTTATGGTGTGATTAACTGACTGGATTAGTATTTAGACTAATGACTGTATAGATACCATTAGTTCCTTGCGTGGGCTCTGCTATTACCTTAAGTTTGTACAAACAGTCAGCCACCATATATAACCCTCAGGAGGATCTAAAGCAGCACCTCTTTCACACTCTGCATACTTCTGGTAATATTTGTTACCTTGATCTAGCTACGCGTATTACTGTGTATGGTTACTGGTAATATTCTCTGCTTTATATGAGGTACAGTAGTCTCCTGAGGATTATGGACTATACATATTTTTCTGGATTCAGCCGTTATGTATCCTTTTATGATGTGTAACTGTTTTGTATATTTTGTACATAATACACTTTATTGAGCATAAATCCAGTTACTGTTTTGGTGTGCATCCTTTCAAAACTATATTTTGAATATATGAGCTCCTAATGCTGCTGCCAACTCCAATGTGTCTATCAGGCAATATATGGGCTCCCTATGCTGCTGCCAACTCCTGGGTGTGTCTTTCAGGCAATATATGGGCTCCCTATGCTGCTGCCAAGTCCAGAGTGTGTTTTTCAGGCAATATATGGGTTCCTAATGCTGCTGCTGCAGCTAATTCCTGGGTTTGTCTTTCAGGCAATATATGAGCTTCCTATGCTGCTGCCAACTCCAATGTGTTTTTCAGGCAATATATGGGCTCCCTACGCTTCTGCCAAGTCCAGAGTTTGTCTTTCAGGCAATATATGAGCTCTCTATGCTGCTGCCAGCTCCAGGGTGAGTTTTTCAGGAAATACATGGTCTCCTAATGCTGCTGCCAACTCCGGTTTCTCTTTCAGGCAATATATGGGCTCCCTATGCTGCTGCCAACTCCTGTGTGTGTTTTTCAGGCAATATATGGGCTCCCTATGCTGCTGCTAACTCCTGGGTGTGTTTTTCAGGCAATATATGGGCTCCTAATGTTGCTGCCAACTCATGGGTGTGTCTATCAGGCAATATATGGGCTCCTAATGTTGCTGCCAACTCCTGGGTGTGTCTTTCAGGCAATATATGAGCTCCCTTTGCTGCTGCCAACTCCTGGGTATGTCTTTCAGGCAATATATAAGCTCCCTATGCTGCTGCCAACTCCAATGTGTTTTTCAGGCAATGTATGGGCTCCCTATGCTGCTTGGCTAGACAGTTCTCTGGGTATAGGCAGCCCAGACTTTTAAGACCTCAGGGTGTGACCGCGCCATACAAAATTCAACGATAATAGCATAATTGAAAAAATCTCTAAACACTTTATTATTAAATTATCACAATTACTAAAAACAGAGGGAGATCACATTGATCTTAATGCCCTCCTATATACAAAATAATTCCAAGTTAAAATCAGTTTTTAGACATGATTTTGTGAGGCATATGTATACCTACAGTTAAATTCTCTATTTCATACAGCGTTAATATAGCGTAATTTCACATTTGCATGATTGATACTTACAATTTTCACATGATCCAACATAGTTAGGCAAAAGTTGGAGGTGAACTAGTTTCGCCCCTTGGGGCTTCTTCCGCACCAATTTTCATCTTGTTGATTATCAGACAAGATTTGCCAATTCACATTTAAATGTAAATTTAAAATCAATAGCCTAGATAATGCAGGGGAAGAAAAAAAAGGGAGGGAGGAAACGGAAAAGAACACACCAGTTCAGTATCACAATCCTTATATTAATAGTTCAAGTCATGATGGTATAAATGATCAATATATTATATATAGAGGTACCTGAGAATCAGAAATTCACCATAAAGGCTGGCTGTATTTAAGACACATACTTGGAAGACGGTGACAGCGCTGTAGTTCTATTATCCCATCTAAAATGGTAGACATTATACACCAGGTGTCACATCCATAAACTTGGAATTAGACAATTAGAGTAGGTATCTAAGATCATATGGCTATTTGTACTTACTGGGTAATAGATTCAATGGCCTTATGTGGTACGGGGAAGTGATGGAAATCTCCTCCTGTCAGCACACACAATAGCTGCGGGGCAGCTGGAGTGACTCCGTCCGGGTCACTGCTTCCTCCTGTCTGCACACATAGCCCGGACGTCACGGGCAATGAGATGCGCCTTTATACAAAGCCCATCTCAATTTCCCTAGAAGTGCTGGACACTTCCGGGGCAGCTGAGGCGCATACACTGCGCCGCCTCCTTCCCTGGAAACGGCGCACCTCACACAGGAGGATAAAAGGAGGTGCATGTGGGCTGGTGGTGGGGAGGGGGAGGGACACGTTAGACGTGACTGCTTAGGCAAACCATGTCCCCCGCCCCTCGCCCACAGTCAGCGGCCAGACACACCAGGGATAATGATGCTCAGCGCGTCTGACGCGGACGCAGAGGCAACGAACCGGCTTCCGCCTCCCCCCCACCTGCGTCATCCCCTCGGCACAAGCCGGCCGGCTGGGGAATTCCCATCCACCCGCTCCACCAGGCCCCTCCTCCCGGCCCGTCTGTTCCCTGCCACCTGGGTCGATTTCCTCAAAACTGACTAACTCTATCTGGAATGTATCTCATCATTGCCGGCAGTTCAGGCAACAATGCATTATCAAAGTTGAATGAGGGGATAAAATCCCTCCCTATGCTGCTGCCAACTCCTGGGTGTGTCTTTCAGGCAATATATGAGCTCCCTATGCTGCTGCCAACTCCAGAGTGTGTCTTTCAGGCAATATATGGGCTCCCTATGCTGCTGCCAACTCCAGGGTGTGTTTTTCAGGCAATATATGGTCTCCTAATGCTGCTGCCAACTCCAGTGTCTCTTTCAGGCAATATATTTGTTCCTTATGCTGCTGCCAACTCCAGGGTGTGTTTTTCAGGCAATATAAGGGCCCCTTATGCTGCTGCCAGCTCCAATGTGTCTTTCAGGCAAAATATGGACTCCCTATGCTGCTGCCAAATTCAGGGTGTGTTTTTCAGGCAATATATCGGCTCATCATGCTGATGCCACCTCAAGGCTCTGTAATTGTGCCGCTCTGCGACAGCCAATCTAATCGCAACGCCTCTGATCTGCATGTCATACTTCTTTACAATAGTATTACACTAACCCAGCATGCATCCTATGCATGTTACAGCCAAGCAAAACATTCTGCAACCCTATGAAGGCTCTTGGACGCCCAGAAATAGCCGTTTTTAATAGCGATTCATCGCAATAAATTCGGACCGAATTGTTTTTTCCCGGAAAATTTGGCGAATCGAAATTTTCAAATGTTCGTTCATCTCTAATAGAGGGCACCCTGATCCATGTTCAGGGTGGTTAAATAAACCCAATTACTCAAAATAGTGAGAGGTGTTAGATCTTACTTAACTTTTAGTTCCCATAGATTAAATAATTTATGTGTAAATATATATGTCAAAAGCGAGTGTGTGCTACAACAATGTTAGTCTATATGATAATGATGTCATCTGTAATTGGTGTGTGAAAAGGAAAAGGAAAGTGATAGCACTGGTATGTGTGTCTACCGTGATAGAATATTTAAATTGTAGCGTGTCAGTGAGCGAATGTGAAGTGAAGCTAACTGTTCTGTGTAAAATGAAGAAGTGTCTACAAAGCAATTTAGGTCAAATTCAACATTTAACCCTTTTGGTGTTAGTGAATTTAGAGTGTAGATCCAATAACTTTCCCTGCGTGAAAGGTCCCTTACTAGATTGGAGCCCCTCCAATGTCTTTCTATGCGTTCCAACCCCATAAAGGATGCCTGCCCTGATCTTGGGAATGGCGCTGCTTAAAATGCGCGGAAAGGCTGTGCATTTCCAGTCCCTTTCTTATGTTACATAGGTGTTCCCGTATACGTGTCTTAAGTGGTCGTATGGTCCTGCCTATATATTGCAGGCCACATGGACACCATATAAGGTAAACTACCCCCGCTGTATTATAAGATATAAATTTAGTTATTTTGAATTCTTTTGTATGATTGGGATCTGAAAAGGTTCTCTTAGGTTTTTCTATAGGAGTACAAGTTTTGCAGCCCACACATGATCCACACCTATAGAATCCCTGTGGGGGGTTATTGACTAAGGCCACAGGTTTTGGGGGATCTAAGTAACTTTTTGTAAATTTATCCTTGAGGTTTGGGGCTTTCCAAAATATTACTCTTGGGTGGTCTGGTAATACCGGCCCTAGAGTGAGATCTCCCTTCAGAATATGCCAGTGTTTATTTATGAGTTTTTTTATTTCCTTGTGCTGGAGGCTGTAGCCAGTTATAAAGGAAAGGTCAGATTGCGAACTAGTTGATTTGCTCTTAGGGGCCCCTATCAGGGAGATTCTTTCCCGTGTTCTTATTTCTCCCCTTTGGGCCTCAATATCTGCCTTCCTATAGCCTTTATCTATAAATCTTTGAGAGAGTAAGCTTGACTGGGTGTCACAGTCGCTTAATAGGGTGCAGCTGCGTCTAAGGCGCATAAATTGTCCCTTAAGTATGGCACTTAGCCAGGTGGCGTGATGGCAACTCGATGACAGGACATATCCATTACGGTCTGTACTTTTGAAGAAAGTGGATGTCACTAAAGCTGAGCCCTCTTTTTTAATAGTTAGATTAAAAAATGTATTGATTTATCGCTGCTTTCCCCTATAAAGACTAAATTGAACGTGTTAGTGTTCACTGTGTGAAATAAATGGTCCAGTTGTGACTGGGTGCCCCCCCAGATACATATTACATCATCAATATAACACCTCCAACAGAGTAGGTGTGGCCTCTGTGAACCGTAAATGAACTGTTCCTCACACCACCCCACATAGAGATTTGCCATACGGGGGCAAATTTTGCCCCCATGGCCACGCCTGTCTTCTGTAAATAGAATTGGCTGTTATACCAGAAGTAGTTGTGTTGTAAGGCGAAGTCAAGGCAATCAATAAGAATATTCACTTGTTGGGGTGGTAGGGAGGACTTAGATGATAGAAAATGTTTTACGGCCGCCACCCCCTTATTATGGGGGATGACTGTATATAGTGATGAAACGTCGGCGGTTGCCAATAAACTGGGTTCCCCTATGTGTTGTTTCGCACATAGTTCCAGGACTTGGGTTGAGTCTCTGAGATAGGCTGGAAGCTGGACTACTAGGTCCTGTAGGTATTGGTCCACGTATTCCCCTAACCTACAGGTAACGGAGCCTATCCTACTAACTATGGGTCGCCCTGGAGGTCTGTGTAGGCTTTTATGAGACTCAAACTGGGAACAGGCGAGTGAACTCTCAGACAGGGAACAGAATGGGTCCCACTACATAGAACAAAATGCCTTACCCAATACCAAAACATGGAACTGGATGTGCAGCTGTGACGAACACATGAACATTTCAAAGACTCATAAAGACGCATAATGATTCAGTAGGGATAAGGGTTACACTCTAAATAAGTAACACAGAGAAGAGGGTTTGTGAACGGATAGAGAATACCACACCAACAAGACAGGGAAATGCTGAATAATCCCAAAGTGCAGACTCATACACAACAGCAGGTGGAATAACAAGGAAGACATTGGTCTTTGACTGAACACTAGTTCAAACATGGGCAATAGCATGCCTCACAAAAAGTACATAAAACACCCATTACTTGGATTTTTCAAGGTACAGATGCAGCATTGCAATGGTGAGATCACTAAGATCACAATCAGCTTTGAAGCTTCATTGTAACACAGTCAGGGTTGGCTCTAGGTTTATGTGGGCCCCTGGGTGACAAAGTCTCAGTGGGTCAGCTTGCGGTGTGTCACGTCACATGCACAAAGAGCATACTTACTGATCTGTGGGAGCCAGATATCCATAGGGAACTTTAAAAGAAGAAAGTGTATATCGCTCACTGGCAAATCTGTAAATAATATCCAGTGTGGAGCCCCTGGGTAGGAAGAGCTGCCAGCAGATCCATAAAAGAACGCGAGGAGCAGAAATAGTTTCCAGTTCTCGCAGGTGGTAATCCAGTAAAATTTAACTTTTAATCCATGAAAGTTAAAAGGTCTGAAGATTCATCAGGTCATCAGCAATCCACAGCGACGGGGAGATTACCCTGTATCAAGCTGATGTGTACATCACTTTGGCTTGTTACAGGGTAACACCAAATGCATTTTACTGGATTACCTCCTATGAGCACTGGGAACTTTTTCTGCTCCTCAAGTTCTTTTGTCAGCAGGCAACACAGGTAGCTACTGTTTTCTGTGTCCCTGTGATCGACTTGTGTGGATCACTACGTATCCTCTGTATTCAGGGGGTCTGTCAAGTATCCCAAATTGGGCAATAGCCCCTGCACCCATAACCCATGGTAAACCACACTGCTTTGCTTGGAAGAATAGGCACCAGGTCATCTGTGTGCACTCTCTGACTAATTTGGGAAGCAGTCAGAAAATCGGCTGTGGAGGAGAGCCGCAGCCAGCAATCCCCATGCGAGTGGGGCTGTGCACACTTTGCTGTCTGGTGTGTGTTTGAGCAGCCAGCACTGCTGAATTCTTTGCACCCCCAAAATGGAGGTTCTAGCCCTGCCCCCTCTCTTCAGCATGGAGAACACTGAGACTCCTTAGATATGGAAAAGTAAGTGACAAAATGTATCCTGTTTTTTGAGCTGAGCTTTGGGGAGGAGAACGGGAAGACTTTTATTTTTTGAGTTGAGATTTCATGCAAAGGCCACCCCTTTAAAGCAGACTAAAACACAGGTTTATTTACCTGGGCTTTGGCCACATTTACAGGTGCATCCTGATTTGAAATCCCAGAGATCGGCAGGTATCTTACCTCACTCCACTCTCCCATGGCGCATGTGTGGGCTTCAGGCCAGTCAGAATAGATTGGCATGAATATTAACACCTGTCATGTTTTCTCAATGAAAGTATTGCATGCTGCCTCCAACTGTGTATCCACGAGCCATTCAGAAAGCACTGGATCAGGAGTACACATCGACCTTACAAATGCAGGGGATGATACTGCAGCCTGTGCATGCACCATGCCTTAAAAGTTAAGGTTACAGTGATCCTGCAAAATATCACACAGTGGGACATCCCCAATTTGGATGCCTTCTAGAGTATCAGAGGGAAACAGGTTTTGGTCTGGATAAAGTTAGACAAAGAGTCTCTTAGTCCACTTACCTTTACCCCTTACCTTGCTCTTTTTAAGACTTTTGGTCAACTTTAAATATGGTGCATCGAGGGGCAGTAGAGGAGGTGGCTTCTGCATTAATTAAATGACTCTGAGGCCTGATGTGGAATGTAGATTGTGTGATCTGTGGCACCGTGGACTGGACTTACTCATCAGTCAGGATCAGTTGTCTCTCACCACCCCTCCTCTGTCAGTAGGGTCATTCAGAGTGGGGTGGCAGTGGCACTTACTGGCAGCTGCCAGCATTTGTCCCCAATGCAGCATGACACTGCACCGCTTCTCTCCTCCTTCGCTCTTCCACTGCCATTTGCAGGCAAAGAGGGCCACCAGCAGCCAGCCTATTTTCCTTTTTTTTGGGGGGACATCCATCCTCGGCACTGCATAGCCAATGAATCATTGTCAGTATTGTAAGTAGGCCACCCTGAGGCCCCGGCATGTGACCAGCTATACCCCCTCTGGCGCCGGCTCTGAACACAACAGGCAACAGGGAGCAGCTGTTATTACCCCATGTGTGGGTGTTTACGATGTAACACAGGAGAAAGCTAGCTGGCTTTTTGCAATGGAACATAAATGAGTTTTCTTACTGGCAGGGCCAGTGCTCGCCCCGGCAAGGTTGGTCATCTGCTGAGGGCCCCGGGGTGGCGGGGGGGCATACTGAAAGGCAGCACAGCCAATGAAATAAGAGTGTCTGCGCTGTGCATCGGTGCCAGCCCCACCACGGATGCTAGTTGGCTGGTTTGAATGGTGGGCAGGACTATCTTCCCCTCCCATTCAGACTCCATTCCTCCCCATGCTGTCAGTGTCAATGGTGATTGCGGAGCGTATCGCTGACAGAGAGGGATTCTATGAGCTGCTGAATGCTCTGGCTGTAATTTCAGAGTTACCACCTGAGTCATGAGAGGCACAGATGGTAACTTGTACTATTATGTTATGTGCCATATTGTGTAGTGTATTCTGCAGCCATTCTGCATCTGTTAAATAGGAGTGGTGTTTGTCACCCATGTATGTCATGCTCTCATCCTCCTCATCCTCTACAGGTGATCGTTCAATCATGAATAAAATTCAGCGTACCCACCTTAGACAGCATTCAGCTTTTGGTAGATAAGCTGAACGTTTTCTAAGGTGAATACGCTGATTAAAGTGCACCAAAACCAGGCCTATTCCCTCTCCCTGGGGCACCTCAAACAGGGATGTATGAAAGCGTAACAAAACCCATATGGTCTGGCCCTAAGAGATTTCAGGACTGGCTGCTGTCTTTCCCCTGTGAACCCCCCCAAACACCACAATTTACTCAACTCTTCCTCATTCCAAAGCCGCATGTGCAGGCTCTGGTCCAATGAGAGCCACCGGACGAATTACACAGCAGGGCATCCCATTGAGACTCTGGGGCTGGCTGATTCCCACTCCCAGGGGCATCCTGAACTGGGATACTCCATTGCGTGAAAACGGAACAAACCACATGTAGCCTGGACCTGTAATGGCTGCTGGCTTTTCCAAATCGGGATGCCCCAAATCTGCTCCTATATCCTCTCTTGTGTACACAGAGCTAAAGAATCCATTTAACAGCTCCGCCTTCTCTTCATCCGCAGTGGCCATTTCCCCATTATCATTAATTAGGGCACCTACCTGTTCTGATTTAGTTTTCTTTGAATTTTCTTTGGCCACATCTCTTTCATTTTGTGCTTTTTCAAACCTTATTTCTTTCTTACATGCTTTATTTACTAATGTATACTTTTCAAGGGTTACAGCTGTGAGCTCAGCCTTGAAATGTTCAAATGCCCTTTTCTTGTTTTTATTGCCTTTTTAACCGTGTGTCAACCATGAGGGGTTTAATTGTAGCCTCTTATATCTATTACCCATAGGAATACATTTTGCAATGTTAGTACTCACAATTGATTTAAAGCACTCCCATTTGGCATCTGTATCCTTATTCCTCAACAGATGCTCCCAGTCTATGTCCTGGAGTGCAGCTCTGAGCCTGGAGAAGTTGGCCACCACTGTACCAGCCTGTGACGCCTATGCAGCTGACACTCTAGTTCCTCATTTATGTTTGGGGATCTATAGATTACACCAATTTGTATTTTAACATTGTTTACACCACCCTGCACAAATGTATTAAACTTTATTTGCCATTTTGCTTCCTATATATCTAAATCTGTTTGTAGCGACATGCTATCCTATTTGCGTTTATTATTTTACATAGCTTGGTATCATCTGCAACTATTGATATTTCGCTGTTTAATTCATTTTCAATCACGTTAATATCTAAATGAAATAGAATTGGGCCCCATACTGACCCCTGCTGTACTCTGCTAGCAATGTATAACCACCCTCTGTTTCTTATCCTTTAGACAATTACTGTACTTACTGATGTAAACACATTTTTCACCAGTCCGTGCATTCTCATCTTTTGTACGTGTTTTTTTTCTAGCACAGTATCACATGCTTTAGAAAAGTCAAGATACATGATATCTAAATATTTTAAAATATTATACACGGGTATGTCTATGTACCTCCAGTGGTTTTAATGAATTCAAATGGCTTTTAAAGTGGAACAAAACCCACAGGTTACATAATTTGCTAACTGAAAGTGCACTTCAGTCTAATACCCATTGTGCATATGAGTGTCCACCACAGAATGCCTACAGGACTCCATTGAATTGAGCCTACTGGTGGGAAAGTATTTTTTTTCTACGGCTTCTTTTAAAAAGCCAGCCTTTTCTTCTTTTTATTAAATATCCCCAATAGTACGTCACCAATGAATCCGATCCAGATATGAACATTTTCTAATTATGTCGGTAAATACACAGTGGGATGAAGATAATTGGTAATGGGAGGAAACAGGGAGCACCAGGCACAATACGGACAATCTGTTGTTCAAAACTTCACACTGAAAAATAACATCCTACAGCTCAGTAAACATCGACATGGACATTCAAAAATATGGCTGTTCTCCTATATTTTTGTTTTCTTGGAACTTCTAACCATGTCTCCAGGTGTTCACAGTTCACGTGGCCCTCTGTTACACAAGCTCAATTTACTCGGAAATAATGAAAAACCTGAGCCATTAGGCAGAATTACACAAATGATGCAAATGCAGAGCTAGTGTAAAGGAGCAAGTAAATCGCCGAGCTTTAAAACCTGCACACCCCAAAGGAGCGCTGCTTTTAATTAGCTTTCCATTAGCCATGTTCATTAAATTCTGGGAAATGTCAGAACAGAGTCTACTGTTTTGATAAGAAGGGAATAGAAGACCCATTAGAGATTTTATCATTTGTTCTCATTAGAAAAATAACCCTTAACCTGCTGTACATTAATGACACAACATGTAAATGTGTCAAATATTCTTTCAAAAAATGATTGCGTCGCTTTTTAGTCATGAGCATTCATCTGCTTTTAGTACGACTAAGTGAGTCACTGAGCGATGATATTTTAATTGCCACTCTAATTGGACACCTTTGGCAATTATGCTGTCAGATTACACCAAAATTAAAACAGATCAATTGTTACATAATGGCTTCTAAGTGACTTTTTAGTTGCCTAAGCGTCTAAAATACTTGGAGCAAGTTTAGGAGTTTTACTTAGTCCAGCAATGTGAAAAAAGTTCCTTCTGTTTGGTTTCACCTTTTCTCTGTAAAATATATTGGATCTAATACTAATTCTTAAGTCATGTAACATGTGTTTGATGTCCGGGCATGTCTCTGTGGATACCCTAGCAAGGTTGAGGTTTGTGGCATATGGTAAAGGATATCGGCTGGTGGCCGGCTAAATGTGGTCATGGTCCATGGCAATGGTTGTTGACTAGTGATAGACAAAGTGTGGTCTTTCTCAACAGGAGAGGTTGCAGGCTGGTGGAAGCCAAGGTTTAGTCATAGTCCAGGCAGAATTTGTGTGTTGCTGGTACGCATGTTTGGACATGGTTCATAGCAAAGGTTGGGGGCTGGTGGATGGCAAATTAGGGTCCATAGCAGAGGTGACAGAAAAATCTGGTTTGGCCCTTGGCATGAGTCATAGAATGTGTCAGGCAGAGTGTAGTCATAATCCCTGGCAGACTTTCGGGGCTGATCGCAGGGAAGGTGTGGTTTATGGTAGAGGTCTTGGGATGTGTCATGAAAAGTGTGTTCATGGCAGAGGTTATGGGATGTTCGCAGTAACATTGTGGTCATTGCCCATGGCAGAGTTCATGGGCTGGTGGCAAGCAAAGTTTGGTCATGGTCCATGACAGAGGTTGTGAACTGATGCCAGATAGAGCATAGCTGTGGACTTTGGCAGAGGTTGTGGGTTGGTGGCAGGCAAAGAGTGGTTGTGGTGCATGTTAAAGGTCAGGGGCTGGTAGCAGGTAGAAAGATTCATGGCAACAGTGTTATAAAGAGCATAGCTCAACTTGGTGTCAAGGTTGGTAAAATTAAGTATCGTCTTTTAACACAAAATATCTGACATCCCCAACGTGTTACACACACACAGGTGGCTGAGTGCACTGCAGTGGTACAACACCCATTAACCACTACAAACAATCCCCAACATGGCCCCCTTTGGCCAAAGTAGCTGCTGAGCTGTACGTCATCCAGAAGTTGGAGAGCCTAAGTGCAGCATCGGCTGCTGTACAAACACTACAAATAAGTATTACTGCTGTAAAAACATGTCTCTCTTCCCGACCTACCAAAATATCTGACATCCCCAACGTGTTACACACACACAGGTGGCTGAGTGCACTGCAGTGGTACAACACCCATTAACCACTACAAACAATCCCCAACATGGCCCCCTTTGGCCAAAGTAGCTGCTGAGCTGTACGTCATCCAGAAGTTGGAGAGCCTAAGTGCAGCATCGGCTGCTGTACAAACACTACAAATAAGTATTACTGCTGTAAAAACATGTCTCTCTTCCCGACCTAATGACAAAGTTATACATAATATACATAATGGGACACCTACACTCCAAGCAGCAGTTTCCTCGACAAAAAAACGATTCCCACACGTGTTGACAAGCAGAGAACAGATATCTTTGGATACCTTTAGCATAGCCTCTGCCCCTCATCCTGGAGATCAGCCAGTCACTCATCTCGATAGCAGCTGAGGAAAGGTCTCACTTCACCTGGCCAGTGCACTCCCAAAGCAAGTCATTGGACGCACTGCCCCCCCACCACTTACTTTCTGTGTGGCCATGTCCTGCCTTTAGGAGTACCCTGACTGGGTGATGTGAGCACCGGTCATGGAGCCAGAGATCTTTTCTCAGCTTATACACAGCTCGCTAAGGAGATGAGTGGTCGGCTGAATTCCAGGGGGCATGGCGGTGGACATGCTGAGCAGAGACTGTGCTCTTTACTTGTCAGCAGCAGGTGCATGAATTGATTCTTTGCCCGGGAACACTGCTGCATAGTGGGTGGGTGTCTCATCATCTGAAGGGGGGGTGGCAGCACTAATTAGAGAAGGGAGACATTTTTAAAGAAAGACATATTTGTACAGCGAGCTATACCTCCCCTACTTCCCAGCTAAAGGGGGTCATGTAGGGGGCTGTTTGGGGTGGCCATATAAAAGGCCTATAAAAGGCAATACTTGTCCATAAAAATACAGGACTTTTACCAAACTTAGACTGCATGGTAATCTGACAAGCCAGTCAGCCTATGCTGTCTCTCAAAGTGCATTTTGAACCAACCACCTCCAATCAGCAGCTATGGTGTAGGATAGCTAAGGCCACTGCAGAGCCAAAGTTATGCTATGAGTGGTACTCCAGTTTACCTGGCAGCACCACTGCCCATATAAAGTGGACCAAAACCCAATGAACTTGTGAAATACATTTGGTCAAAATGTCTTCCCATACTCCATTCTTAGGGTGTAAAACTGAAATTGATATTTTTGCTTTTCGAATTGCCCTTGAACAGTTTTTTTAGCTATCCCTCTCTGTAAGATGGCAGGAGATCAGCCATTGCATAGGTGTGGCAATTACATCATTGCCACACACAACAATGGCATAAATGGGGAAGGCGGAGCTTTACAGCTAAAACAGGCGCCATTATCTGGGATTTAGAGTGACGCAGGAGCAGTGAAAATTGGCAAAAGGTTCTCTTCATGGGGGGAGCAATTTAGGGGATAATAGTTAAATATGTGGGGTTTGGTCTGATTTAAGTGGTAAGATAGCACATGCAAAGTATTTTTCCTTTCTCTTTTCTACAATCACTCGATTTTCCTTTCTTTTTCCTTCCAGTTCGATATGCCTAGGTGCCCTAACACCTAGTATTAATACTCACTGTTTTGCATTTCAGGGATATGGCAACAGAATCTCAAGAGTGTGCCCCCCTTTTTCACCTGGGTAAGTGTGCATGCCACAACAAGTGAGTCCTTTGGCTCCCTTTGGGCAGCTCTGAGCACAGCAACACAGAATTAACTGGGTGCAGGGATCTCAGGACAGGGGTCTGGAAATCTGGCATCGAAGTCCGCATTCGAACCTTGGTCCGCCAGTTGAGTATCGCTGTCCTAGACGATACTCCTAGAGATGTTCACTCAAGATGCACCCCTAATTTAAAAGTTGGGGCAGTAGGATCTTATCAAATGACCTTTGGGTCTGCTTTAAACTACTGATTTATTGAAAACTTTACTTTGCATCCCCTTTGTATCGCAAAATGGAATGCTGACACAAGCTAGAGATTACCAATGCCCATTGTGTTTTAGGAAACAGATTTAGCTTCTTTTATTCATCCTCTTTCAGGAAATAAAGCATACAATGTTTATCAGACCATATATTGGACAACAGTCCCTGGGACCTCTAGCCTTTCCTTCCGCAATTGCAGCTATATCTGATCCAAGCAGCATTGGTGAAGCCAGGTGATTTATGTGATCTTAGGCGAGCTCTTTATCAGTTTGGAGAAATGCTTAATAAGGCAGCAACTTGTACTCGGCTTCATAGAAAGTTACTGCAACATTAACTTTGTTAACTGGAATTGCTGTTGACACAGAGGAAACTGAGCACTGCTTCATTTCACCATACTTAGTATGTTAAGAGACGAAAGTGAATCAAGTCTAAAACAGAAGTAATAGGAGCATAAAGAATGGTAATTGTAATGGCTATGTTTTCTTGTGGTTGGTAAACCATTTATAAACCTAACCTTCATTTTAATGGATTTAATGCTGCTTTCACACCAGAGTGAATGCTAGGCTACCAGGCATGCACATGCACCAGACATAGAGGCTGTTAACCCAGAGCCCAGACATCTTCCAGTTTATCAGCCCCTATGTCTTTCAGCCTACAGAGACAACAGTGCTCTGACTTGTGATGGGTGTAGGTTTTATAACTCACGCTGCCATCTCTCGTTGCACTATACAATGTGACAAGCAGTATGGTGTCCCGTTGTTACTCTGTAACAAGCCAGACAAATTGCCATTGTGTTAGGCTGGTTTCACCACAGCACGACAAAGCGGGCGTTTGGGGGAGCACTCCACATTCGCATGTGAAACACTGTCCATAGTAATTCATGGGTGTTTTCACATATGCAATGCCATACTTGCACACTTGGTGTGAAACCAGCCCTACAGTTGCTCAGCTTGAAATGTTCAATGGATTTCCTCAGTGAGCAATTAGCAAAAATAAAATCAAAATTTAACCCAAACAACAGCAACACCGAAAATCATTAGTTACTCGTATGTTGGAAATAGTTGTTGGGTAGAATAAAACGTGAGCTTATATTTATCAAAGATACCCTCTGATATTAATCCTCTGCGTCTATCTTATTATCCAAATGCAGTAGGATATATAAGGAATGCAGTAGAGAAAAAACTAAAATTTCAAGCCGTTTCCAGGATCCATCAACATATAAGGGGAGGGAAAATAGAAATAATTACCTTACAAGAGCAAAATGGATCTATAGGCTAATATCAGACAGATTCCCAGGCCTCAATGCACAGGTCAGCTTTATCCCTTTTCTTAATAAAAATTAGAAGGAAGGTCTATCTACCTAAATATCTTGAAATATAGAGGGGGGTTGTTGATGTGATATGTATAGAAGGAATTTAGAAAATGTTTTTCTCTTTTTCCCCCTTTTCTTATTATGTAATATCTAAACAGCAAGGAATGATACCTATTAAGGAATAAAACCAAAATGGAAAAGAAATTGGAAACCTGTACAAAAACCAACGAATTGATTGTATAGCATAAATTATACACATGATTGTCCACCGCTGAAGTAACTAGAAATCACATGTGATGGATTGATATAAATAAATAAAAAGATATATGATAGATCAACAATCGATTGATGGGATTTCAGATTGTCACCTAATTATTTTTTAAAGCAACATGTGGTGGTAAACCGATTTAATTATAAATAACAAAATGAATTAAGGGGAATTAATACTAATACAATTGAATGGGGATAAGCTATTCACCATTATCTTTGGACTCTTTGTAGTGGAATATCACAATTAAGAGCTACTGCTCTGCTTCATAACTAGACCTTACTACATGTTACTGGGGCACCCCACGTACTGCCTATATATTCTGTTTCCAACTTTAGGTTTCACTTTCAAAGTACTGCCCGAAGCATAAATGCCTCCATTATTATCAAATATTCAAGTGTCACACAAGAAAATAGAAGATTGCCAAAGCAATCCAGCTCTTGGTGCAACTTTTGGGCAGAATGCCAATGTGACTACTGCCTGCGTGCAAGAGAAGGTCCTATAATGATGCTCTTATACCCTATATTTCTTTATAAATTCAACCTAAAACTGCATCAGATTTTCACATAAAACTTATAAGTAGGTAAAGAGAACCGAGTTGAAATGATGAGACTTGGCCTTTTATATACTGAGAAATATGATCTAAAATGCCATACAAAGGAAGCAGTGCTCATTGTAAGAAAACTCACACTAGGAGTTTTTAAACTCGCAATACTGCTTCAAATTTGGGTCGCTTAAATTGTGACAATTGCTGGGTTTTCGATAGCTACAACATTGTATCATGCCTGACTAACATTGCTATCAAATATTAACCTAGCGATTTGTTAAACTGCCATAATTTCAGCGTCCCAAATGTATCCCTCTGAAAAAATTATCAGCTTGTATAATGTAATCAGCTCACAGCTGGCTTACAGCTTTCTGCACTATATGAGTGATCTCTTCATCTTGCTGTTGCAGTGGAGAGGTCACTTTGAATAAGGCCACATCTGTATATGTGAGTAGCAAAATTATGTTAAATCGGGTGTTCATTTAATAAAACCAAAATGGAAAAGAAATTGGAAACCTGTACAAAAACCAACGAATTGATTGTATAGCATAAATTATACACATGATTGTCCACCGCTGAAGTAACTAGAAATCACATGTGATGGATTGATATAAATAAATAAAAAGATATATGAGGTGTCAAAAATGAGGTGAAAAATGAGGTGTGAGTAGGCAACCTGTTTTGTTTAAAGGGCAGATTTCTGTTCTTCACAATACATACAGTGTAGTGTGGTCCAAAACATAGGCCCAAAGCCAAAGAGTTTTCTCTCCATGAATCCAAAGTGAGACAGATTGTGTACCAGTGAAGGAAATTAGTATTACGGTCCCAACCAATGGCCAGCCAACAATGATCGCACCAAGGGTAAGGTGCATAATAGTCCAAAAGATCACACTGGAATGCAAGATAACCTCTAAGCCACTCAGCAATGTTCAAGTGTGCACCTGATTTGTCTGGTATATTATTTTAACAGTAAAACATTATTTCTTACTTCAAAAGGTTCTTCAAGGCCAGTGAGCTACTTATTTTTGTAACATTAGTCATCAACCCCCCCCCCCCCCTTTTCAGGGTACTTAATTGCAACTGCTTGTGGCTAGGGGGTACTTGGCATAGAGAGGTTGAGAACCGCCACCCAAAGCAATCGAAAACTTTTCTCACTTTAGCTAATGTTAATATCTAACATGAGGAGGAAATGGAACAACATGGCAGGAGAAAGCTGCTGCTCTCCAAAAAGAACATTACTGCCCATATGCAATTTGCGAGCAATCACACAGATATACGTGAAGGCTGTTTAAAGCAAAACCCACCAGCGGCCGGCCTGGAATCAGCCGGCCACCGTCTTTCCCCTGTGAAACCCTGCAAGGTGCTGATAATAACACACCTTTCCCCGGTCCAACAGCGCAAGTTGCTCTGATTATTTTTTTGTACAATATTATTATTGAATGGTTTTCTGTATAACAAGTATAACACTGAGTATGAGTATAACATTACAAGCATGCGAAAAGTTACAGTATTTGTACTTACCTTAATGGATATAATGTAGACAGATCATATACAGAGAGGAAGATAACAAGTTATCTTAAAATAATTACAAAGGTGGAACTAGGAGCAGATCTATCACTTATATTAATGATATCTGAATGACAGTTAGTCTGCTGTGGACTTTTCACACGGAATCTCTCTTAGGGAGGTTAACATAAATTTCAAACACAACGTTAGCTTTTTGAACTGGGATTAAACTGGGATTGGGGGTTAAAAGGTTAGTACAATTACCATTGAACTTTATGAGTATAGATTGTAATAAAATTATAGCGGGTACGTTGTAATGATCTGCTCTATTGCATTTACTTTTATGAGGCATACTTGTGTGAGAGAGAATGTGGGACAGGAGGAATGAAAAGAAGGAGAAAGAATGAAGAGTAGAGTGATAGATGAGGGGTGGCTCCCAAGCATGGGATTAGATGTTCAATATGCGCCATATTAAGGGCCACTTCCGGGACATTCTTCTCTAGTTTTGGTATGTAAACCAGTGGGACCATATGAGAATGGGTTTCTCATGGGTATCATGGAGGATAGCTGTTAATTTTTCATTTGTCATTGTATCGAATATTTTTCCCAGAATCTCACTCCAAGGGATAGCAGGGAGTCTCCAATGTCAAGCAATGATGATTCTAACTGTAGTTAAGATGTGTCTAGTTAAGATCCATTCAAATTTAGTGTAATTATTGTGTTTATATGAGAGAACAGCATCTCATGGCTTGCTTGCTATGGAGGTGCCAAATAGTTTGGTGATTAGGGGGTAGGTTTTGAACCAGATCTCCACTGCTACCGGGCAGAACCACCAAATGTGCTCTATTGTTCCTTTAAAGCGTACCTTCACCATGAATTAGACCATATCTTGTATGTTTCCCACACCCTGTACATAAAGATTGCTCACATTAAAAATGATCCTCACTGCATCTACTGCATGGTATGATCCTTTAAACATCCAAGATGGCAGCTCATGGAGCATCAAGCAGCCTGCAAACAGGAAGTGTCTTCTGACTGTGTTGCTCTGCATTCTGGGATTGCTGTCCTTTCCCTGACCCCAACTTTGCTCTGTCTTTGCAAAGCACAGCTATAACCCGCCCCCTGTACTTTATCTCGCTCTCCTCTCCTCAGTAAGTGTGATGCTTCTGAGTCAAGATGGTGGCGCCTGTATCCTAAAGTCCTGAACAGAGTTGCAGCCTGGTGGGGAAAGAATAATAAGTAAGTGACTAAAAACTTAAAATATATTAATTTTAGATGCTGGGGAATAGTTTTTTAAGGGTTTGGGATTATGCGCACGCTCCAGTTCAAGCTGCTCAAGTGGGAGTTCAAGAACTAACTCTTGCAGTAAAGCAGTTATTGTACCAGATACATGGACTCAGGAGGCCTCTAAAGCGCAGGTTAGATCTGTGATTGTGGTTCTCCAGGTTCTCATTATGTTTTTTTTTAAGAAGGAGATCTCTTCATTAAAGCCATTTAGCTCCTCTTCGTGGCCCTTGAGGATAGCAGAGGTAGTGTCCATATACAGCAAGTCTGTGAGGTTTCCTAATTCTCTGATCTTCTTTAATAGTGCAGCTATCTGTTTAGCCGAGACATCTGAAACCTCTTCTCTTACAATGCCATGCATTTCTTCCCTGATCACTGACCTTAAAGTGGACCAACACCCAGGATTTTCACTATCCTGGGTGTTGGTCCACTTCAGCGGGGCATCCGAGATCAGGATGCCCCGCTGTGTGAAACCTCCCCAAAAGCCCCAAAAAACGTACCTTTTTGGCGACGGACAAGCGACGGTTAAGCTGCCGCCGCCGCCTCCCGCGCGTCCCTCTTACAGGTGCGCAGTGCGCGCGCCCACGCCGGCCGTTTGTGAATGGCCGGCGCGGGCGTGCGCACTGCTAGAGGGGCGCGCGGGAGGCGGCGGCGGCTGATCCGTCACCGATAAGGTAAGGTTTTTTGGGGCTTTTGGGGGGGTTTCACCCCACTGGACATCCCGATCTCGGATGCCCCGCGGTGAGGGAGGTGATCGGCCTGGGAATCTTATAGATTCCAGGGCCGATCACCCCTGGGTGTTGGTCCACTTTAATTGTCCTGGAAGAGCGTTCCCTGGTCACCTTGCTTTTGTGTCACCCCACTGGACATCCCGATCTCGGATGCCCCGCGGTGAGGGAGGTGATCGGCCTGGGAATCTTATAGATTCCAGGGCCGATCACCCCTGGGTGTTGGTCCACTTTAATTGTCCTGGAAGAGCGTTCCCTGGTCACCTTGCTTTTGTGACATTGGGGGAAAGCTGGTAACCAGAGTCAGAGTCTCCTCTGTTGCCGCTGCCATCTTGTGCCTTGTTAGCGGATTATGCTGGCACTGTTGGTGTTTGGGCTGGGAAACATGCCAGTTAGGTGGACCAAGGGTGCCTGCTTCGAATGGTGCCCTCTATTGACTCTCCGGGAGCTGAACAAAATGTTTTTGGGTCTTACAGTGTGCGAAGGTGAGGATTCATACAGACATCTTGCTCAGCCACGCACATGCCCCTCCTGGGGACATGCCCCTCCCCATCTCATGCATTCCCAACAGCATACACGGGATGCGACAGCGCCCGCTCCCCATGAATTAAATCTGAGTCCTTTGCCCAAGGATGTAAACACAGCAAAGGATTCTGACTGGATGAGAGCCTGCACATGTGCCATTTGACTGAGGGGAGCTGAGTTTTACTGGGGGGGGGGGGCGCACAGCAGGCCAAGTTAACGTCCTGACCTAAATTCAACAGAAATGCTTATGCTAGTTGACGCTAGTTAACCATGTGATTTTTTTTTTCAGCTGTCACCTTCCCAACGACTTGCCTTCTTTCCCAATCGAGGACAAGACCTGTTAATATTTATGCAAGATTAATTAGCATTGCTTTCATAAAGCCAAAGCTTTGCCTTAATGAAGTGGATTAGAGCAGAGCTATGATGTCTTAGGAGTGTGAGTGAGTTTCAAGGGATCTATTATCCTCTATAAATTAAAAATAGCCGGCCTTGTTTGTGGCGTGTAAGATAGAAGCAACTGTAATAGTGTGATGTTCTTGCAATGATTTATGTAAGGACAAAACAGAGGATAACCAATTCCAGGGGATAAAGATACAGGATTATCATGCACTTCTAATACATCGCGCAGGTACGGATTCCTGAACACCCACGCTACATTAATGCAGAGGGAGACTATCGCCATGCCTGCAGAAAATAAATTATCATAGGTTTAATGATTCCTGGACACATACTGTTGTCTGTTGGAGCTACAGTCTCTTACTGAAAATTACTGTGTAGACCTTGTGATGACCTGTCCCAAAGAGGATCTTTAATAAGTCCAGTAGTACCTCCTGAGACTGGTAAATGCAGGGAATTGGTCAATAAAACGTGTGACAGTTAGACTGGATGTCACTCTTTGAAGGCCACCCATTTGCCTGCTAGAATGCAGAAACAGCAGCATGTAGTGGACATAAGGGTTGATTCAGAGCCCCTTTCTCACCTTTTTTTTGCGTGAATATTTCCATTCTCGTTCATTTTTTACCCTCGTCTGATTCAGCAAAGCCTTTTTTCTGCAAGAACTTTATTGTGAAATGTTTTCATTTTTGCATGATTTTTCGTTTGGTAGCAAGACCTTCTTGTTCTTGATAAGTGTAAAAAGAAATTGGATAATTCGACCTGTGTTGCTGTTGAAGGAGAAATCTAGCTCCCCCCCAGAATTTATTTGTGCATATACCTTTTTTACCCTGAGAGGTGGACTTGTCACCACAATTTTTTTCACATGTGCAAGTCGGAGGGGGCTTTTTAAAGTATTGTATTGCTTGAGTCAAGTCAAATATCCTTAATGTGGACCTCCCAACTGCAGAGTGGAGGTTTTCACAGGGAGGCCGATTTATTAATAGCGCCAGGTAGCGACAGATGAGCGACAGTAGCGTGATTTTCACAGCGCCGGCTAGTATTCGCTGTGCTTGGCCGTTGTTCGGTTGTTGACAGCGACACAGTCAGTGTGCGGTAATGTTGAAAAGGGGGTTAGGAGTCGCTGTTTGACAGGTTCTGCGCTGTATGGGAGCGCATGACAACGAATGGCCATAGCGAACGGCTCCCAGCATATTCATTAACAAATCACGCTCAAAAAATTCTCGCGCTGTAAAATGCATGTTTAAACCCCTGAGCGCTGGCGGTGATGTGTTAAAAGTAGTTTTTTTAACCCCTAAACAACCTTATTTTTGGAAAAAAATAATAAACAAGTTTTTATAAACATTTTGGAATATGAATACATTAATATCAGACCTGTAATATCAATTCTGCACAAATTTTTTTTTTTTTTTTTTTTTTTACCTTAAAAAAAAAAATATAACATTGCAGAAGTGGTCACCGAATTGTTGACATTTAAAAAAAAAACAAAAAAAAAAAAAACATTAACATCAATTAATTATGAATATTTTAAGATTGCTCCATTGAAATGCATTGGAGAGCGCCAGGTAGCGAGAGGTCATACCTGGCGCTGTGATGGGATTAGCAGCGGCGCTGTTCGCTGAAGTCTGCAACATGATGAATCCCGCACTAGCTGACGCTCTCGCCGGCGCTAGCCTCATGTAGCGTGATAAATGCGTGATTGTGTTCGCAGCCTGGCGTTCTGGAGTCGGTAGCCACCGATAGCTGGCGCTACCTGGCGCTAGTGAGACACTACCTGGCGCTATCCCTTGATAAATAAGGGCCTTAGTCTACCCTAGTCACCTGCCTCTGTTCCGGCATTGTCTACTCATACGCCCTAGACCCCCAGGGAGCGATGACCTCAAAACCAGATCCTGCAATTCTGTTTTTTTGGCCTAACCAAACAAGACTAGGGCTGGGGTGTCTACCTGTGTTCTGTACTCAAACACAACTTGAGGCCAAAAGCCAAAAGTGCAGAACCCGGCAATAAGACTACTCTTACAGGGACAGGACAAGACAAGTGCAGAAACAACAACTGGGAAAGGAAGCTTTAACTAAAAATTCAAGCTCTGATCTGAGGTCTAGGCAAAATGTCCACCATGGCACAAGTCTTCCTCTATAGTTCCAGAATGAAATATCCATGTAAACATGCCAGAGGGAGTTACTTTAACACCCTAGACAAATATACAACCCACAAGCTTGTGGTTTTCTTCTATTGATAGAAATAACATCCAGGGTTGACAGGTCTTGAGCGTACCATTCCACTTTTACAGGGGGATAACTGCTCACTTCTAATTGCCATCTTCTGAGCCAGCCTGTAGGGAACAGCAGTTTTAACCATTTACCCAAGCATTGCATGATGAGTAAAAACATCTAAAAAGTCCTCCCTGCAAAACTAGAATTCCTCTTTTCCCTTCTCATTCAGTGCAAGAAAAAAATAAGTTCACTTGGATTTATTTTATGTAGGGCATACAAGTAACCACTCCTATTGCTATCTAACATATAATCATAAGAGATATCTCCTGTGAGTTAGCAAGAAAAAGTTCTAAGAGACTTGAGGCTATTAACCATGGATGCCACCAATGACTGATGGAGACATGAATTGATTTTATCTGGGGGGGGGGGGGTGATAACAGATGGACTGTCTGTATGGTGTGTGGGTGTGGTAGTAACTAATGGAGTGTGTCTGTGTGCAGGGGGTTGTTAACTAAATGATTGTGTTCCCATTTCCCACCTTGCAACGGTACATGGTCGAAATAGAGATGTAGTAGGGATGTGGCCACCAGGGCTGGCTCTAGGTTTGTGGGGGCCCTTGGGCAGGAGAGTCTTAGTGGGCTCCAAAGTACTGTCACATGATGTAAGCTCTTTCTCTCCGCTGCCACAGCCTCTCCTGCTGCTGATCGCCCTCCAGTCCTTATTGCCTTCTCTATTGCCACCAAGCACCCTTCAGCCCTTACTGCTTGCTCCGCTACCACAAAAGACTCCATCATTGCTATCGGTTGTCACCTGGTTCTCAACACCTTCTGAGCTTTCATCAATTGCCCTCCGTTCCATGCCACCTATTCCAATGTAGCTGATCATCCCCTGTTGCTGAGGCCAGCCATGAGCGGGTCTGGACACAACACCTGGCATTCAGTGGTTCAGGCTCACTGTAGAATAATACCATGGCCAGGGTTGGGCCTGAGTGGACCCCTAAAGATGCCAGGGCCTCTGGCAATTGCCCAGGTTTTCTACTTGCAGGAGCCCCACATGGGTTCCTAATGAGCGACCTCAAACAACCCCTTATTGTAATTATATTGGTTGTTAAGGTTGGTACATAGTCTGGCCTTTAATTCAAGTACTACCGTGTCCCGGGCTAGGTTACCCTGGGGATCGAAGTAGGCTCAGTCCTGTGACCACACCAATCAAATATTTATGATTTCTGATTACATTTATTAGTATCAATAAAAACAAGTGCTGTCAACAGCTTTCTGTACATTCATAATTCTGTCTGTTACAACACACAAATTGTTACTTATACTTGTCACATATTTAAAATATGATATTGCGTCCACATTTCTCAGGCGGGGCAGACATGTATCATGTTTCACCACTTTTGGCTTTCTCAATGCCCTATCATATAACAAAACAGACAGATATATCACAGTGTTAGTAAGCTAGTTAGTAAATTAGTATTAGAATTAGTTATTACATTATTAAGTAATTATTCAACAATTAGGAATAATAGTGAATAAATTGGTACCTGTTTCCAATGATTTCAAGTAATAATGGGAACATTAATTGCTGTGCATGTCAATATTCCACGAAATGAGCCAGTGGATGCACTCTCCTATTAATAGAGCTTGTTTCAGTTGGTTTCCATATATATGTGGTGTATACATATATTTATCGTCATTATTTCAATCCCCAATACCTGGTTCGATTGTAATCCTCCTTAAAGCAAGGGATTTGGGCCTTTCAGGATGGCTGTTCCTTAATGTGGTCCCTATGTTGGGCTGTTCCTTAATATAATCCCTATATGCGGGGAGCACCAAGGAGGGAAAATTTCTTTAATGCTATGCTCGCTTATGTATTTTTAAATTTTAAATTGCCCAGGTTTGCCCTCTGCTGACGCCGGCCCTGGTGGCCGCAGTCCATACATGTGCCATGTCAAATCTGTTGCCGTGCTAATTGAGGACATCGGTCTCCCAGGAATTGTTTAGACTCAACTGTGGGTTGTAAAAAAGCAAAAAAACTGCTATACTGCCCAACAGAAGGAGGGTCATTGTAACTGAAATGCTATTGAATCATTTGTAGTCCACAATTTAGGGTCACAAATTAAAGGAACGCACCCTGGTTTCGAAGTTCTGCTGATTGATGAGTTTATAAACCTCATTTGGAATGGCTTAGTACTGCTGCATAATTGCCACACACCCCAAGTGGATACATCTCCTCAGTCATTATTTCTCTTACCTGAATGGCACTCCCTTGGTAAAATTAACCTGTGTGATTGGCTGCCAGTGGTTACATAGTCAGACTGGTGTATGCATGGGGGCATCAGCAATTATTATGCCCCCATGGGGGGGTTTGCATAAATGAAAAGTGCCTAGGGCAGTTCAGATACTCTGATGGGAACACCATCCTGGCCATGTACACAGCACACACATACACCTAAAGGCTACAAGGAACTGTGGAAACCAGCTGTGGGGCCAGGCGTATGTAACCAAGGGAGGCTTATGCCCCTCTGGCAGCCCTGTGGGGAAAGTCTAAGAAAATAGACTTCCTCTAAGGCATGAAGTGTTTCCTGAGACAGAAAGCCTGTGCCAAAGTTTAAGGAGCTCCATACAAAGCTGTTTTTGTGCAGTTTTTGTGCCGAATCTGAATCATCTCAAACATCAATGAAGATTTTTAACACAGACCTACACCCAAAGTAATGGGTACTCCAAGTCTTCTACAAGATTAGGCATACTCCGCATTTGTTGTTTTTTTTAATGGTGAGCCATGGGTGCAAAGCTGTGGGTGGGGGTGAAAGTTACTCTCAAATCCAAGAAAGATCTTAATTTTTGCATGTTTTCATGGCTTTTATAGCAGAACAAACCAAGGGTGGTTGGCTGAGGAGTCTAAAAGAGCCTCCCAAATCTTTGCCCTGGCTCCCACGGTGATATAAACAATGACAGCTGTATACCGGGCACCTCTGGGCTGAGTCGCCCAGCCATTGAGATAGGGGCGGGAGCATGCCCTTGTCTAAAGTGAAACTGGGGATGCAGCAGCTCCCACTTTCTGTTGCTGCTCTCTGTGTCTTAACAGGGGGGGTTCACATAGTGGGCATTCCAAATCAAGATACCCCCTGGGCAAGGATCAGGCCTGGGACTTTGAATCTTGAGTTTTGTTCCGCTTTAGGAGAGTTTGAGTACTCATATGCAGGAATAAATTGATTTGGAATAAAACTAATTTTGAAACTGAATCGAAATATTTCTTGGAAAATGTCCTCAACGTTAAGGACTGGGCTCGATTACCAAAGGTAATCTAACTTCAACAGGTACAGTATTTCTCAGGCTTTTAATAAATGTGCCACGTTCTCTTTTTCCAAGAGTCTACAAGACTTGACAGCCTTTCCCATGATCTATGTGCAAAACCAAGCAATAAAACCATTTGTATTCTGAAGGCTGGCACAAGCATTGTCTAATGATACATTTGTGTGACATTAAAAGCAAGCACTGTAACTGATCATGTCGCCTAATGAAGTTTGCAATGACATTATTAATCCAATATGTTATTAATGACTTTTCTTCATGTTAGCATTTTAATTGTCCTTGTATTACCATGAGGCCCCTGTGAATCCAATTTAAACTGAGAATCAGTCATGCATGCAATTAACCTCTTCTTTGTTGCCCCGGGGATAGAAGATGGGGTCTTGATTTTGAAAAATAGATTATATTGATGTTTCGATAACTGTTCTCTTTAGATTGGTTCCAGGGCCTTAAAAGACTTTAGATCTACTGAACATCCCTTATCACAATTTAGGATACTTCCAACAAGCCCATGCATTCTCTATACATGTCCACCAGGGACCAAATGTGTTTGCCATGCTTGCAAGCGCAATGTCATGTCCAGAATCGCTGATTAACTACTGAGAATAGCGACACAATATTTCAGCGGGAACTTAAAGGAGCGAAATCGTGTAATATTAAAAATCCTTATAAACACCTTGGCTAATGAGAGGAGGGGTCACACATACACCTGAACCGAATAAAACCTGTTGTCAACCAATAGGGTTAGTTTCAAACATACCAATCAGGGTTGGTGATTGTATTCAAGAAGCAGCAATGGCTGCTAAACCTCTGCCTTCCCCTACAGAGTAAAATTAATATTAAAATAATATTAAAGTTGATTAGAAGTCTACAAAAAAGATTTTAGGTTCAACAAACAGCCATTTTCTTTCATATCCAAATTTGGAATAGCCCTTAGTGTAATAGTAAATTTGAAGCTTAAAATGCAGGTGTGTCAGGTTTAGTCTATGAGGGGTGACAGAACCTCACCGCAGATGTCCTATACCTTCCATCAAAATACGAAAAAACAAGCCTGGCAGGATATATTTTTGATGCTGGGAGTAGTGACCCCTTCTCACTCCACATCCAGCATTTTTATATGGGTTTTTATTATTCGCCCATTTTTTCATGATAGTGCTCCTTTAAGCTTCATATTTATTAATACACTAAGGGCTATTCTAAATTTGGATATGAAAGAGAAGGGCTGTTTGGTGAACCTAAAATCTTTTTTGTAGACTTCTGGTCAACTTTTATGTTATTTTAATATTATTTTTACTCTCTAGTGGAGGGCAGAGGTTTAGCAGCCATTGCTGCTTCTCAAATACTATCACCAACCCTGATTGGTATGTTTGAAACTAACCCTATTGGTTGACAACAGGTCACATGCTCAGAAAATGCAGGAACCTGAAGGGGTGAATAATTGCCCTAATTTCAGGCTCTTCAGGGGTTTCTAATAAGATGGGCATGTTTGGTGGAAGTGGGAGTGGGGAACACATGCCTTTGCAGTGTGTTTCTACACTTGATACATTTAGCCTTCGCTTCTGTTATCTCATCAGGGAAAAAGAGCGTGGAAGTGTGAACTGGGTGAATTGAATTAATGAAATGAATTGAAATGAAATGCATAGACCCCCCCCCCCAATTTGTGGGAAAGGCAGAATAAATGTTAAACTTGAGATTTTGGTTTTGGTCAGTATTTGGATAGGATGAATGAATGGTTTAGTATGGTTAAAGCTTGAAGTTTGTTTTGGCATTTTGGGTTAGGTGAATAGAAGGTTTATATGCTTGAGGTTTAGGATTGTAGTTTGCATTTGGGTAAGATTACCAGTTTTGGTGCATTTAAGGTTTAGGATTGTGGCCCAAATATGGGTTGAATAAGGTATAGCACACATAAGATTTACGTCTGTGGTTTGCATTTGCTTTGGTTGACTTGAATGTGTGGTACACTTGAGGTTTAGGGTTGTGGTTGTAGTTTGGGTAGGGTAAATGGAAGGTATAGGATGCTTTTGCTTTTGGATATGGAGGTTTAGGGTTCAAGTTTGCCTTTTGTTAGGATATAGTAAGTTTTACTTATTGGGTTGAGCTTGGAATTGGGGTAGGGTGGCTGAAACATATTGTACACCTGAGGTTAAGGGGTGTGGGTAGGTTAAGGGTAAAAGCGAACAAAGCCCGGGATTTTCCCTTTCCTGGGTTTTGTTCTGTGCCCCACTGTGTGAACCCCCCCCAGATTGGCATATTCAGACTCACCTCTACCCAGTCCAACGGCACCTGCATGGGCTCTTGCCAGTCAGAGCCTCAGAGCCACCCGCTGCAGTGACATAGTTCTGCTGCCCGTGCTCATGCCCCAGCATGAATGGCTGGGGATGGGAGCCCATGTACAGCTGAGGATGCGGGCTCCCTATTCACAACAAACAAAGCTACCTTTCCGTATTACATCAGTTCAGGGGACGGCTCTGATTGGACAAGAGCCTGTGAAAGCGTCATTGGACCGGGGAAAGGTGAATAATTATCAGTGCCCTGGGGGAATTTACAAAGCTAATTGGGAAGGCCAGCAGTCTAATCTAAAAGATTCCAGGGCCGAACCCAGTGGGTTTTGTTCCGCATTAAGTTACATCTTACATGAAGAGGGGGGGAATCGGATAAAGATCTAGAGTGCCACCCACCTTGTATTAAAGTTTCAGGCTTCTAATCTTTTTAACTTATCAACCATTTCATTGCTGGCTCAGGCATGGGACAAAAGAAAATGTAAGTCCTGCTAAAAAAAAGCACAAGGACTCCTTTACTAATTGATCAAGGCTAAACATTGTAAATTAACTGCTCCTCGTCTCATTTATTCTACACCTTGCATTAAAATGGTTATGATACTATCAAGCTTGCATTATCAGCACATATCTCACTTACATATATCCCAGGGCTCCCCCTACTGCTGTCTTTGGGTCACTGCATGATGTTCATCACGCAACTCCATCATTTCAAAAATTTGTTGAATAGATGAAAGGCCTTCAAACTGCATTTGCTTTGTGTTGCTTAGGCATTTAGAACAGCTTCATTTACAGGTATTCTCTATGGCAAAATGGAGCCATGAAGAGAAAATTCTGAAGCAAGGTAAAACTGGTCCAAGATTTCCCTACAGATATTCATTGTACAATGAGTTGTTTTTGCTCCTAGAACCTGAAGCATACGTTTAGGGTGACATGATTAAGGGGCTTACAGAGAAATAAGTACAGGATGAGCTCCCAGAGGCCTCCAGGAGTAGCAAGAAGGTCCACTGGGCACCAGACTAGGATAAGTTTCATTGCTTTAGGAATGTTGTCATATGATTTCCTACAGTATACCTACTTCTCATGAACGACGCTGTTGTCATGACGCTGAAAATCTGCAGTAGAGTATCAAATGCTTTGCACTCACTGCGCATATACATTTGTGAATAAGTAATCACCCAGATGCCTGAACAATCATCCAATGAGCAAGTAAGACCTGAAATGCAAAGTCAAAGTTTTTAGGAATAACTTAAACCGAACCTTCAGTGTCATTTAATGAAAAGCCCAAATCCTTAAAAAACGAATTCCCCAGCATCTAATTAATTAATATATTTTACGTTTTTAGTTGCTTACTTATTATTCTTTCCCCCGCTGGGCTTCAACTGTGTTCAGGACTTCAGGATACGGGTGCCGCCATCTTGCCTCAGAAGCATCACATACTGAGGAGAAGAGAGGGGATTTAAGCACAGGGGGTCAGGGTTATAGCTGTGCTCTACAGACAGAGTAGAGCTGGGCTCAGGAAAGGACAGCAATCCCAGAATGCAGAGTGACACTTCCTGTTTGCAGGCAGCCTGAGACTCCATGTGCCGCCATCTTGGATGTTTGTGGCTACTGGCACCCTGGGCGACTGATGTAGCCCTTGGTACTGACACTCTTCTACTACAGCAATAACTTGAGGTAGACTTCATAGATAGCATGGTATATCTGTCGGGCGATCCTTTAAAGCAGAAACAAGTGTTGCAGCACGTGCCACTAAAAAGCTGAACAGTCTGTGGTTGAGCCAATCACAACCAGGAAATCAGACAAGTCCAGAGTCCCGGGCTCTAACGTTCTCCTTTGAACAATCTTAACCCTTTGAGTCCCAGTTTCCAACAGCGTAGCTCAGCATCGCTGTTCTCTCACAAGGTTAGGCAGATCCAGAATATCGAGGCATCAGAGATTTTAGCACTATCCCATGCCTTGTAGTTACCATAGCCTTGGTCATTCACACATTTTCCAGTAGTATATTATTTCCCAAGTGAAGCATCTTAAGCAGCTTTGGTACGATGTTAACACAGTCACTCAGAAACACATCCTTCCCATCCAACTTTAGCACTGGCGGAGGTACTCTAATGAGAATCAGGGTCACCGTATCCAAAGACCAGGCACAGTCACAGTAATTGTAATCATCCACAGATAAAAGGTCACGGTCACAGTAGTTGTGCTCCAACAGATATATGTCATGGTTGGTCAATAAACAGATGCACAACTCAGCTCTGACTTAACCAGTGTAGCTCTTCTTTATTGATCTTTCAGCACAGCACAGTGCAGCATATAGAATACAGTACATCTCAGATCCAAGCGGTATCTTCAAACACGTCAATCTCCAATACTTGGTATATAAGGAGACTCCACCCACTTCATATACTGAAGGCCTACCTCTGCCCTTTTCCCTCTGTCTTTAAGTTTAACTCCACCTCTCCTGGTCTCTTATTAATGTGTGCTCCACCCCCTTGCTCTCTAGTTATAGTCTAGGTCCTCCTATTTTCTACCTGTTATAAGACAACTCTGCCCACTTATCTCTTATTATAAGATGACTCCTCCCATTGCCCTCTCATCTGCTATCTTAATGGAGGACAGCAGTAGAGAGGGGAGGGGGCTGTCTGCTGGAGCGAACCCCACAGTGCAAGGCCACCCACCACCTACCAGGAGCAGCTTCCCAAATTAGCTTCCCAGACCAGGACAGCAGCTCAACCCCTCCAGAGAACATGGGGCTCCCATATCTTCATGCTGCCAGCACCACTGATCCACACCAGATATTCCTGTGGTATCCCAGTGGGGCAGCCAATCCCCTCCCCAGACCTATCCAGCCTCAGCAGCATCAAGAGAAGGACCGAGGATGCACAGCCCCAGCCAAGGTAAGCCCCACTTTTGTCTTCCTCTTCTAGGCCCAGGGATGCCTCTGAGCCCTCTATAACTAACTCTTCCCAATCTTTTCTACAGAGGTCCTGGCTAGAGGCACTGGGGATGCCCAGGAATGGCACATGACTCCCTAGAATGACCCAGGCTCATTCTGCTGCTTGGAGCACCATGGTCTTAGTTTACACCTTCTCAGTTTGAGCACACATGAACCTTCCTGTGCTCCTGCACTCACCCAAGTGAACCTCAATTATGTATTTTTGAATGCCCCAAGGTTAGGGAACCAGGCTTAGGCCCTTATTTAACAAGGGATAGCGCCAGGTAGCGAATGGTGAGCGAACGGTAATGACGCTCACCGCCACGAGAACGCCGGCTCCCCTCCGCAATCACAAATTTATCAAGCCGATCCTGCTTAGCGACTGACAGAGCGCCAGATAGCGAATCATTCATCATTATTCCAGCCTCACCCCACAGCGCCAGCGAGCGACCTTGAACAGCGACAGGTATGACCTCTCTCTACCTGGCGCTCTCCAATGCATTTCAATGGAGCAATCTTTAAATATTCATAATTAATTGCTATTTTTTTTTTTTTTTTTTTTTTTTAATGTCAAAAATTCTGTGACCACTTCTGCAATGTTAGATATTTTTTTTAACGTAAAAAAAAAAAAAAAAAATTGTGCAGAATTGATATTACAGGTCTGATATTAATGTATTCATATTACAAAATGTTTTGAAAAACATGTTTTTTTTTTCTAAAAATATGGTTGTTTGGGGGTTAAAAAACTACTTTTAACCCATCGCCGCCAGCGCTCTGGGGTTTAAACAAGCATTTCACAGCGCGAGAATTTTTGGAGCGTGATTTGTTAATGAATATGCTGGGAGCCGTTCGCTATGGCCGTTCACTGTCATGCGCTCCCATACAGCGCGGAACCTGTCAAACAGCGACTCCTAACCCTGTATTCAACATTACCGCACACCGACTGAGTCGCTGTCAACAGCCGAACAACGGCCAAGCACAGCGACTACTAGCGGGCGCTGTGAAAATAACGCTACTGTCGCTCATCTGTCGCTACCTGGCGCTATTAATGAATCGGCCTCCCCGTTTCATTTAGTAACTAAAATCCTTATATTCCCTTGACATGCATTTCCAACCCTTCACCCTTCCTAGACCCAGAAGAGAGGACTCCAGCAGACCCCTTAACTCTATCCTCCCTGCGTTTTACCTTTCCTACTTTTTTTGTTCCCAACTATTGCCTGACCTGGAGTCCCTCTACAATCAAGGTTAGTGCCAGCATTCAGTGCCCCACCAAGCTGCTGAGCCAGTGAGGTGAATTTTGGCTTTGTTCTGGGGCCTAACTATAAGGGGTCCAGGGGGTGTAACTGCACCAGGGCTAGAAGGCCAGGGGGCCCTATCATTGTTGACCTTCCCCCTTATTAATTAGATTTGTGCTCACTTGAATTCATATAATGGAAAAAAGGCAGCATTTGTCTTGGCTGTTTCAATCTTTAGTTGTCTAGTTGTATCCAAATGACTTAAAGTAGCAGTAAATAGGGCACTATATGTACCACAACAGGGCCCCATTTAAAGTTTCACTAGGGCTCATCACATTTAGTTATGCCACTGGCGCTGTCACTGCCCCATCATTGCCAAACATTATGGGCTTAACTTCTTTTGCATAAGACCAGTGTTACACCAGCAAACTGTGGATTGGAGCAAATCCACTGGCATCCAGTTATAGATTAGTTAACGGACATAAACCTGCTGCTCCTAGCTAGGCCCTCATCAAGGTGCATTGGCTAATTAGCTAATGTGCCAGGCATCTCCGAGGGACGTGTGCTGTGCCCCCAGCAGGATATCCATGGAACTACCTGAACATGACAAATTGTAAATGTTAAAGGACAAGCCCATGATGGCTTAGGAGCAGCAAGGAAGAAAAGAGGGGTTATAGGCTTTTTTTATTTTTTGGAATACTTTCAAGTCAAATATCAAGATGTTTATTAATAATCCTACCCAAGTACAGTATTTGTATTTGCCTGTCATGCCACAATTGTAAACATTTTCCCACTTTTTAAACTGTAAAAAAGATAGATTAAAACTATTTGGATGTGAAACTTTTTTTCTGGAAGAGACCTTGAAGATTTAGCAAAATCATACATTTTAAAATTATGTAGAAGAAATTCAAAGTGAGATTAGTTAAGTGGCCATTTGGCTGAAAGGGATTTGACAAATCAAATCTATTTATACTGCAGATCTTTGCGTGAGGAAAATATTCAGTAAAAATTTAATTACTGACTGTATTCTGGGCTGGCACCCATCCAGCATTAACCTGCAGACATTTCCAATGTTAATTAAAATACCTGCAGGTTAATAAAGATAAAGGCTGGCAATGAGTCAAAATCACAGCGAGAAGCAAGAATTTATTCTAGACGCTTCTAAAATATGTCCAGGGTTTAAAACCTTAAATTAAATTTTTTTCCCCAAAAAATGTTTTTTAAAGGAGATTTCCTTTTATGATGGACATGGTTGAATTTAGTAAGGTCCACAAATGAAACCAAAACTAGGGCCCTTATTCATCAAGCGATAGCGCCAGGTAGTGTCTGACAAGCGCCAGGTAGCGACAGCTAACGGCGACTACCGACTCAAGTACGCCCGGCGGCGGTCACAATGACGCATTTATCAAGCAAAATGAGGCTAGCGCCGGCGAGAGCGACGGCTAGCGCGGCATTCATCATGAAGCCGCCTGGACCGAACAGCGCCGCTGCAAATTCCCTCACAGCGCCAGGTATGAGCTGTCGCTCCCTGGCGATGTCGAATGCTTTTCAATGGAGCAATCTATAATTATTCATAATTAATTGGTATTATTTTTTTTTTTTTTTTTTTTAATGTCAAAAAATCGAAGACCACTTCTGCAATGTTAGGATTTATTTTTAAGTCAAAAAAAAAATTAAAAAAAAATATGTGCAGAATTGATCTAACAGGTCTGAGATTAATGTATTCATGTTACAAAATGATTCTAAAAACATGTATAATGTTACATTCAAAAAATATGGTTGTTTAGGGGTTAAAAACTAGTTAATACACATCGCCGCAAGCGCTCTGGGGTTTAAACAAGGAATGGACAGCGACAGCACATTCGGAGCGTGATTTGTTGATGAATATGAAGCTAGCCGTTCGCTCTGGCCATTCGTTGTCAGGCGCTCACATACAACGCTGGACCTGTGAAACAGCGACCCCCCCAGCCCGTATTCAACATTACCGCACACCGACTGAGTCGCTGTCATCAAGCTAACGCCGGCCAAGCACAGCGAATACTGGCTGGCGCTGAAAAAAATCACGCTACAGTCGCTCATCTGTCGCTACCTGGCGCTATTAATGAATCGGCCTCTAGGTTTCTTACAGCTAACTAACCTCTTATTTCCCTTGCATCAAAAAACATGGTTTTTAAAGGCCAGTTAGGAAATCCCACAAGTTACCTCTATTAAAATGTAATAAGTGTTATATGAATGTATTGCTATATATTTTATAAGAATGTATTTTCTGCATACTGGTTGTATGAATCCCTCAGGACACACAGTTGCATTGGTGCTTGGGTGTGCATAACCTTGTGCACGTGTATAATATGTTTTCTATGGGGGTCATGCTAAATATTTGGTAATATTTACATATACATATATAATATTATTATAATAATATTTGGTAATGAAAATGCTCACCGAGATATAGGTTACAATTCACACCGCAAGGCGGTGTGGTATCACGGTGAGATTTTTCATTTTAGCAAGCAAAAAAATGGCAATACTTTTTTTTTGTTCCAATTTTCCCCCAAAATATCCCCTGTATCATTTTTAAAGATGAGTTCCATCATTTCCCCAATGAGGTAAGAATAATTTTTTCAAAGTTCAGTAACAACAGCACCCTATGGGCTACGTAGAACAATGTGGCAAACTCATTATAATGCTATGATATTTTTATATATATTTTGTGCACAAAGAAATTGTAAAAAACCTTATACAATCAAAATTGCACTGTATATAGGCTGACCCCTTTTATTTAGCCAGCATGGTGGGAGACCATCCTTTGTTCTGAAGACTTGCTTTAGGTAGCTTTTGGCTCAAGCTTAGGCCCTTATTTATGAAGGAATAGCGACAGGTAGCGACTGGTGAGCGTCCGGTAATGACGGGCCCCGCCACGAGAACGCCGGCTCCCCACCACAATCATACATTTATCAAGCCAATCCTGCTTAGCGACTGAGATAGCGCCATATAGCGACTCATTCATCATTATTCCAGCCTCAGCCCACAGCGCCAGCGTCCGACCTTGAACAGCGACAGGTATGACCTCTCGCTACCTGGCGCTCTCCAATGCATTTCAATGGAACAATATTTAAATATTAATAATTAAGTGTTATTAATTTTTTTTTTTTTTTTTAATGTGAAAAATTCTGTGACCACTTCTGCCATTTTAGATATTTTTTATAAGGGAAAAAAAAATTGTACAGAATTGATATTACAGGTCTGATATTAATGTATTCATATTCCTAAATTATTTAAAAAACTTGTTTTTTTTGGTTTCCAAAAATATGGTTGTTTGGGGGTTAAAAAAAATATTTTTAACCCATCGCTGCCAGCGCTCTGGGGTTTAAACATACATTTTACAGCGCGAGAATTTTTTTGAGCGTGATTTTTTAATGAATATGGTGGGAGCCGGTCGCTAGGGCCAGTCGCTATCATGCGCGCCCATACAGCGCGGAACCTGTCAAATAGCGACTCCTCACCCAATATTCAACATTACGGCAAACCGACTGAGTCGCTATCAACTACCGAACAACGGCCAAGCACAGCGACTACTAGCGGGCGCTCTGAAAATGCTCAACTGTCGCTACCTGCCGCTATTAATGAATCGGCCTCTTAGTTTAATGTGTACATTCGCATACAAACTAGGTTGGTCAGCAGAAAATCACACACACACACACACACACACACACACACACACACACACACACACACGAAATGTGCTTTGGGATGAGGCCTGCTGATTTCTGTCTGGATAAGATTAAAAAGATGAGTAATCAATTTCAATATTTATATTTTGCTTTTGCCCTGTGTTAGGCTTTCTGGGTTGTAACAGTGCTTGCAGTCTCGTTTGTATTTGTACATTTTTTGCAAGCAAGGTATAAAAAATAACTCTTTAGTGCATCATCTAGCTTTTTCCTTGAGAGTTACTGACAAATTAACTTATCAGACAATGTGGTGTAATATTAGATTATATTACACACAAGACACAGCACAGGACAGAAAATAAAACTGAAATGTTAGTATGCCGTGCCAAATACAAGTGACAAACACAGCAAAACGAAATATATAAGACAAATCTGAACAGGGAAATAACAACAGTCCTAAAAAATAATAGAAAAATGGAAGGCAAACGTGCTACAAAACAATGTGCAAATCCCAATAAAAGGGATAGTACAGAGAGGGAAAGGCACACATAAGCCTATTCCAATATGCAGAAAAAAGTACAAATGCAAATAATATCAATGGCTACCCAAACCAACCAGAAAAAAATGAAAAGGGGCTAGTCAGCCCATCTTAAATATACTTGAAAGTTAGATAACACCAATGGTAAGGCTACAGGGCGAGCCCTCCTATGTCCTCAAATATAAGGCTTATAAAATTAATTAGAAGTTTATTGCTCACATGGATCTTTAAATGTACAGACAACATAAATCTTGACAAAACACTCTATAAAAAACATATAATTAAAAACCAACAGTGGGGAGGAGCATTAGGGCTAATTTCATGACACCAATATAATGATGTGTCTAAATCATTAGATCAATTTATATAATGCCTGCTGTATACATGCATATGCGGATGCCCACGTGATGAGATACTAATAAAAAAGTGAAATATGTATATAAAATCTATAAAATCCTTATAGGGGAGTCATCAACTCCACAAACTATGAAAAATGTTGTGCAAATTACATATAAAGTGCCTACAAAGTGCAAAGTGCAAAGGTGCTCATCTCTATAATAAATAAATAGTGCCACTACTCATCTCCATGAGCATCCGCCATATCAAGTATCAAAAACCGCAGTATTAGTACATATTCAATAATATAAATGCTGAACGCCCTATTTTCCTCCCCACCTACCTCTCACCATATACTTGATAGAGTGTAAGGGCAGAGAATAACAATACATGCATACAATTCCCACATCACTGCTGAGGATGAGATAAGTAAACTGACTTGTAAGTCACTGACCTGTACTTATAAAGATCCGCCACCACCATTACACCACGCGCACAAGTTTCCTCAGGTGCGTCGTGCATCAATGAGGTTCCACAAACCGCCGCAGCTGCAAACGCAAGCGCAGAGACAGAGCAAGCCCCTGCACTTCAAGGCAAGGGCAAAGTCCAAAGGGGGGAGGAGTGACGCCGTCCGATGAAGCAGAGCTGCATCTCCCCGTTATATAAATGATAGCCAAACATTTTATGGCAGTGCATCAGGGTGACTCCAGTTCGCTAGGAGTAACAGGTAAAATTGAGGGTATAAGTGGCAACTTAATGAGACTTCTTTTACAACAAGAACATCGCTGGATCTTTTGGTTGGACACACAGGTCTCATTTGGTCTAAATGAGGATGTGTCTTTCAGTTTTTTTTTTTGGCAGGGCTAAATATATTGGTTTACTTCTCATATATATTACTTTTACGCACTTTTGATGTACTTAACTGTTGTATTGGATATAGTTAGTTGATATTTATGTGCACATATGTGTCTGATTATACGTTTTTTCTAATTATTTTTTGTTTGGTTTTACAGAGTCTTACTCTACACACACTTTTGGGGTCAGTATATACATCAAGAAACATTCTTCACTGCCAAGTGGTCATCTGGCTGACTGGTGTCCGACCGGATGTATATAATTCCAAGCTGTTCATCCTCTGCCCCCTAAATACTATACCTGTATTGGAATGGAGTCTGAATATAAAGCTATTACTGGACATTGTCCAAATAAATGAACACCAGTCTAAGCTAGCTACCTTCTGCACTTCTAAAATCACACCTTAATTGGAACAAAGAGGCCGATTCATTAATAGCGCCAGGTAGCGACAGATGAGCGCCAGTAGCGTGATTTTCACAGCGCCAGCTAGTATTCGCTGTGCTTGGCCGGGGTTTGCTTGTTGACAGCGACTCGGTCGGTGTGCGGTAATGTTGAATACGGGGTTAGGGGTCGCTGTTTCACAGGTTCTGCGTTGTATGGGTGCGCCTGACAGCGAATGGCCAGAGCGAACGGCTTGCTGCAGATTCATTAACAAATCACGCTCAAAAATTTCTCGCGCTGTGAATTCCTTGTTTAAACCCCAGAGCGCTGGCGGCGATGTGTGTAAAGTAGTTTTTAACCCCCAAACAACCATTTTTTTTTTAATGTAAAAATTATACAAGTTTTTCTAAACATTTTGTAATATGAATACATTAATATCAGACCTGTAATATCAATTCTGCACATATTTTTTTTTTTTTACCTTAAAAAAAAATCTAACATTGCCGTAGTGGTCACAGAATTTTTGCCGGTAAAAAAAAAAAAAAACACATAAACTCAATTAATTATGAATATTTAAAGATTGCTCCATTGAAATGCATTGGAGAGCGCCAGGGAGCGACAGGTCATACCTGGCGCTGTGATGGGATTAGTAGCGGCGCTGTTCGTTGCAGTCGGCTACATGATGAATCCCGCGCCAGCTGACGCTCTCGCCGGCGCTAGCCTCATTTAGCGTGATAAATGCGTCATTGTGACCGCCGCCGGGCGTACTTGAGTCGGTAGCCGCCGTTAGCTGTCGGTACCTGGCGCTCGTCAGACACTACCTGGCGCTAGCCCTTGATAAATAAGGGCCTAAGTCTAATCACATCCTTACAAATTTGGATTTGAATAGATCTCATTGACTTCTTTTGTATGGACCTAAAAATACTATGGGCTGAGCATGTGGTAGATATATGCATATTGCTTTCTTGGAGCTAGCACATACTTCAGGACAGTCTCCCTGTAATTATGGATGGTTGGATAAAGCTGTGTCTGATAAGCACCACAGATATAACACAAAAGGATGTGTCTCTATTTCTAGTATTACTCTTTATGTATATCCTGAGATATGGGCGTTTCATCCTTTGGAGATTCTGTGATACCCTTTCCTTGAGGTTCCTCATCGGGATGCCCACATCAGAGAAGGCAGGGTCATGTGATCCAACTAACATTCCAGCACCTATGATCATGCAGCCCGCTTTCCCCAAAGCACTTTCTTTGCGCCCACCTAGCTGTACTACAAGGCCCAGCAAGGCCACGGACACACAGATTCTCGGCTAAGGCAAAAAGATTGCTCAAGTTAAATATAGATTTTAATGCAATGAGCGCACACTAGGCAGTGATTACAAACATTTGGCTATGATGAGATTAATACAAATGTCGTTCTGAGAAGTGTGATACAGGTTAAAGGTACAGTGAGTTACAAACAGAGTTACAACAGTTACCTTAAAATGCAGATGCAGAGTAGCGACAGTGTGTGAGCAGCTTATGTAAATCCCAGGCACCTACAGCTTGCATGGGATGCGACCTCCTCCAGAGAGTGAAAAGGGCTGGCCCCAGGTCATCCCCCTTTATGCCTTAGGAAACTCTTGCCCCTCCCTTCTGTCTGACAAACTGTTTCCTCCCTCCCTTGGGGAACCTTCTCTGATACCTAAAAGTGTTAGGAGTTATAACGTTGGGCAAGGGGATCATATGGCTCTGGATATGGCCTCAAACAATTGGGCTGGCCAAAAGATGAATTCCCTGGATGGTCAGAACCTGAAAGCAATCAGACAAAGCCAAGGATCTAAGACAAGGGTCAGAGTCATGACAGCCAAAAGAGGGTTAAAGCTGGAGCTGGCAGTAAAAAGTATTTAAGGGTCATAGCTCCAAAAAGATCTGCCTGCACCCTCCATTGACCAGAGGCATCTGCAATGGGACTGTAAACCCAACGGAAATAAAAAGGGCAGCAAGCAGCTTACCTGATGCCTGTCCCATGCATCTCTCCTCCATTTCCTGCAGCACTGGGTAGAAGCTGTATCCACCTTTCAATATCATTCCTCCAGGACCACACAAAAAGTGGTCTAAGCCCCCAACTCTTAGAGCACTCCGCATAAGTGAGCCTGGCACGCCATAATGGTCACACAGCTGTCTCGGAACACAGCAGAGTATGCACATGACTCATAAAGCTGCACATGACCTGTCTTTCCCAGCTCAGCCACATCCCAGAAAGTGAAGTGAAAAAAGCGGCCTCTCTGGGAATACATAGAGTATATATAGATAATCTGAGATTTTAAGATGCTTTGAAGTGGGTCATTTTACACCGTTTCCTTGGGGTAAAAGTGGGAGGAGGTTGAACAGGGACTTTAAAGGTACTATTGCACATTTGTGAGGATGATATTTGGGGTCATGCTAAAGATTTGGTGAAGCAAACTTTAACCCTCTTTTGGCTATTATGACCCTTGTCTTAGATTATCCATGTCTGGTTGTCCGGTAGAGCTCTGAACCTTGTTTTCACCAAATTACTCAATCCAACTCTGATCTTTGGCTTTATCTGACTACTTTGGCTTCATTGACTACTTATAACTATCAATTTTTGGACTGACCCTACCTCGAACCATTTTGCTCTTTTTATGCTGTCCTAGGAGAAGATGACCTGAGTGTCCATATGGTTACCTTATACTACAAGCAAATTTTCCATGGGATTCCACCCCATGAAGCAGCAGCCTCACTATACCTCAGTCCTCTACCACTCCTAGTTTATTTTCAAAAACATCACTTTATCACTGGAATTACTGTATCTCACACGTTCAGGCCATCCCTGAATAAAGAGGGAAAGAGAACAACAAAAATAATAATTCACCAAAACAAGATTATGTCAGTCCTGGTGTATGTATGTATAAACTGTAACAAATGCAGTACATTTTTATCAAGCAAATGATATGTTTTTTTTTTGTGGGGGAGAGGGGTCTTTAAAAGAGGTATAGGTCGAGAGTAGAACTTAGGAAACAGTTTGTCTTTGAGTGTAGTTTTTAAGATAAATAACGATGATAGACAATTGTAAAAAAAAAAATAATTAAAAATTAGCCCTGCTTAGTGTCTCCATCAGCAAGTTATTTATTTAATGACAGTAACTCTTGGCTGCAGGAACGATGTTACAAGTCATCCTGACATGCTGAATTACACACTTTGCACATTTCAACAACAAACCCAACATTACTGATGACATCTGCTAATTAGCGAGGCAAGTGGCAGGCGCAGTTTGTCACCGGATAAAAAAAAGGCTTTCAGACTCCAGTAGCCATATTGGTTTTATTATTATTAAAGGCAGTAATCTTTAATCGGCACACAATTTTACAGCCCTGAGTAAAATGCAAGACAGTCCATCTGTTCTGTAACAATAACGAGACGAGCACGGGATGTGTGTGTACCTTTAGGTGAGAGGTCTTCAATGCTGCCCGAGGCTATGCCATGCTGTTGTAGGATAACTAACATTTAAGTGCAAACTTTCACTCTCCAGTAAGTGTGTGTGTGTGTGTGTGTGTGTGTGTGTGTGTGTGTGTGTGTGTGTGTTTGTGTGTCAAAAGAATTTCATAATCACATTTCATAATCACAAAATCCACCCAAAATGATCACAGTCATTGACTCTTCTCTCATGTGCCAGACTGTCATCCATGACAATTGTCGCCTCTAGATTTTCAACTTCCATGCTATGTCATGCTCTCTGTTATCCTAACTAATCCTTCTATTTGCTAGATTGTTCTCCAGATTGCGTTGCTTTTGCCGCTTTGCTCTCTCAGGCCTTTCCCTTCACTGCTATGCTTCTTTTTCTGTCATCCATGCTGTTTTTCCCCTTGGGTAGATTGTCATCTTTTAGGGGCTTTGCTTATGTCTTCAGTTCAACATGGTCATGGTCATTATGGCCGTTTTCCTTGTCATCATTGCTTCTGCCATCTGTGTCCCTCTGTCATTCCTGCCACTTTCTTCACCTAGACATTCACCTGCTGTCCTGCTCTTCCTCTCCCTCCGTTATCACCACTCTTCCCCTCCTCATTACAGGAAGTGTGGCATTCCCCACCCCAATTATTCCACGATAAGCAGTGTGGCATCTCCCCACCCATTATAGGCAGTGTGGCATTGTTCCCCACCAATTTCCCAATTAAAAAAGACCCCCCCCCCAGTGAGTTCATCACAACATTATAATAGTTATTAGTAAAATGATAAGTATTTTGGGGCATGTAACAGGCTGTATAATCTATGAGCAAATACAAAGAAACCCCCCAAGACTGTTTGTCAACTCAAAAAAATCAACAAGTGCTATCAAAGCAGATTTGCAAGCCGTCATCAAATCCTTTTGCTTTGCTCACTGGTGCTTATCATCAGTATATCTGCGGTAAGATGCATTATTTACTTGTGAGATTTTACTACAGTATAGTAATGGTTACTGCTCTAACACCACATGACATCATATATAGCTGTATATTATAAACATTTGAGCATTTGTGACTACACTTTTTGTACAATGGTCTACCTGCACTATTTTTGGGTATATTTTTGGAGTATGAATAAACTTATTTTGTGATAGCTCTTTTGAACTTATTTCAGTTGGCAAGCAGGCTTGGTGAGTTTCTTTGTACCAATTCACCCATTCTAGGCAGTGTGTCCTTATCCCCCCCTCACTGATTCCCCCATTAAAGGCAGCATGGCATCCCCCCCATTATAGGCAGTGTGACCCCCCCCACCTTCCCCATTTTAGGCAGTGGGGCATCCCCACTACTCCCTCATTATAGGCCGTGTAGCATTCTCCCCCCAATTCACCATTATAGGCAGCATGGCATTCTGCCCTCTCTTAATTCTCCTATTATAAGCAGTGTGGTATCCCCCCCATCCCCCTCCCTTATGGGCAGTGGGGCTTTCCTTCACCACCTCAATTGCCCCATTATATGCAATGTGGCATCCCCCCATTCCCTCGTTATATGCAGTGTGGCATTCCCATATTATGGGCAGTGAGGCACCCCCAATTCTTTCATAATGGGCAGTGTGGCATTTACCCACATTCCCTCATTATAGGCAGTGTGGTATTGCCCTATACCTTCTTTATAAGCAGTGTTGTATCCCCCATTCCCTCACTATAGGCAGTGTGGCACCCCTCCATTCCCCATTGTAGGCAGTGTGGCATCCCTCAACACTTAAATGCAGGCAGTGTGGCAGAATCGCCCCCACCGATGTTCAAAAATGAAGGAGCGGCAGCAGGGTAAGGTAATGGATACCTACCCATCTGGGGCTGAACACACTCAAGGCCTCTATGGGCAGAAGATCCAGCTCCACCCTCTACTGGGAACTAGCTCACAACAACAAACAATATTTTGGGCCTAATTCCTAAACTGAGGCTGATTACGGCACATTTATGACATCAAACTAATGGGCTAGTCATGCTACATCTTTTGAGTCCAAGAAAAAGGGTGCAAGCGGGCCAGGGCCCAAGTTCTCAATTTCCTCAAGTTCCAGGGTCCACAATGCGATGAAAAACCTATGCCTGTGTGTGGTATTGTCGACCTGTTCTGGTTCAGTATCTGGCTTGGTGCTGGGTCACAAGGCCCAGCTATGATCCTCTTTGTGTTGGTGCCGGATGTTTAAAGGACTGGTGTTTGAAGAGAGGGCGCTGTTTCCAGGGGTCGCCTCTGTCTCAGATTCAGTCGGGCCTCCCCAGCCCAGAGGTGTGAAAGAATCAGCAGAGAGTCTGTGATCTAAACCAGGGCTTGGCTTAACTCACAGATTAGTGCTAATTCACCTTCATGGAGAGATTAGGTCTGGTGCGTGTTTATGGCTGGCAAGCCAAAAGTGCCCAAAAAGCTGTCTCACAGTCAATGGTCCAATCGACTGCAGAGGACTTCTTCTTGATAAGGTTCGTCAGGGGCATGGCCAGGCTGCCTCGGTGGTTATGGCATCCACTTTCCCAGGCTGTGGCTTCAGAGGCCCCCCACCTACCCAGTGACCCAGGTAGTGAGCTTCACCTATTCCCAGCTGAAACTTTGCTGGCTTGATGGTCAAGCCTGTGTGGCGGATCTATGTCAGATGCTCAAGGTGTTTCTCCCAGTTTGAACTGAAACAACAATGTCATCCAGGTAAGCAGCAGTGCACCCTTCTAGTCTCTGCAGCAGCGTGTCGACCATCTGCTGGAAGGTGGCAGGGGCATTCTTCATGGCAAAAATCATTACAGTAGACTGTAATCAAGACTGTCATCAAAACCAAACTGAGTGATGAATGCCAAGCACTTCCAAGCCCCGCAGGTCAACGGGATCTGCCAGTAGCCCTGGCTGATATCCATGATGGTCAGGGACTTGGTCCAGCCAACTAATCAAGCAGGTGATCAGTGCGAGGCTTGGGGAATGCGTCGTTCACTGTGATGGCGTTGAGTTCCCTGTAGACCATGCAGAACCACAGGGATCCCAACCTTTTTTGAGGACGAGGACCATAGGCGTCCCATGCATGTTGGACCCTCGAAAGGGTTTCGTCTTCTCCCTCCTCCAGCAGGTTGTATATGGGGAGATGTGCCTTCATCATATTTACGTGGAAGGCTTTGCACCTTCCATGGGCAGGGTCCAGGGTGATCAGGAATGCTATGGCATTGAGCTGCTGATGCACAAGTTAAAGGCCCTATCAGGTAGCTTGAAAATTGTCCTGGGGCACAGGGACCTATACTCATACCTTTAGGCCCACTTGGTAGGTCCAATCACATGTATTTTGATTGTACTACTGCTTCTGATTGGCCTGGGCTTACACCATATTGTTGTGCACCAGCTGTGTCAAGGTCTGCATCTTGTCCCGGAAGCACATACCATGTCCAGAAACCTCCCTGCCCTCCCACCCACACACAACACAGTGGATGATCACTGGGCTGCACCCTGCTGGTGCTGGGGACACGTGACTTTGAAGTGTCTGGGTAGGTCGCACTGGTGACAAAGAGGGCCCTCCTCCCCCTTGCTGGGAGAGGGCAGTAGTTGCAGTGGCCTTGGGCATGGACGCGCACACTGGCTGCTTACCCCCTTTCCAGCTGGCACATTTTTTTGCCTCTGGGACCCTGTTGTGGGAGTACTCATTCGTGAGTGCGGCTGTTGCCGAGGCCCCCTTTGGCTTCTGATCATGGATATACTGCTGCAAATCCTCAGAGCAGCTATACAATAATTGCTTGCAATGTCAGAATGAGTTCCTTCAGCTGCTGGGCAGTGGCGAACTCCAAGCCAGTAGTCCATTGATCGACTGCCTGCTGTAGAGCCCTCATGAGATCGGTCCAGCAGTCCAGCAGTGGGATCCTGTTGCAAACTCCGCATTTTTTTTTATAGAACTCAGGGGTCTGGTTGTACTGGCTGACCAGAGCCTGCTTGATTCCCTTATAGCCCAGGGTGGTCTAGTTGGGTAAGTACCCGAAGATTTCCAGGGCCTTACCACTAAGGCGAGGGGTTAAGTACATCGCCTTACACCTCACTGTAATCATTCTCAGAATTTGCCTAGTGTTAAGCTAATCTTAAGATCCCTGCAACAGAAAAGCCACTGCTGGTAATCATTAGTGTATGAGAATATGGGGCACACACTCACACACACTCTTTGCCTTATCCCACCAAATGTCAACAGCCCAACACCTATGATCAAGCAGCACGCTTTCCAAAATCACTGTCCGTTTGAGCAGCCCAGCAGACTACAAGGCCTAGCAAAGCCACGGATTTCTGGATAAGGTAAAAAGATTGCTCAGGTTAAATATAGATTTTAATGTGGTAAGCACACTAGGCAGTTATTACATTTAATGGCATTTACAATACCCATCTGAGAAATGGATTACAGATTACAGGTACAGTGAGTTAAAAGCAGAGATACCACAACAGTCAGATTTACCTCAAATGAGTTCTGATGAGATGTGAGACAGAGCAGCTTCTGGGGCATGAAGCAGCCTGTTGTGATGTTGGAACCTCTCCTGACTTGTGTAGGTGGTTCCCGGGATGAAGTACACCCTGCTTTCACTTTAAATTAACACAGGTGCTGAACATTCCCAATGCCCCTCTGGGTGGAGTATCTAGGTCCACCTTCTGCTGGGAGAGAGCTTGCAACCAACAAACACATATTTTGGGCCGAATTCCTAAACCAAGGCTAATAGCAGCACTGTTCTGGCATCAAACTAATGGGATAGTTCTCCATTTCCTCAGGTTCCAGGGTCTGCACTGCAATTAAAAGCCCATGCCTGTGTGTGGTTTTACTGGCCTTTTGGTATCTGGCTTGGTGGTAGGACACACAGCAGTCTAGCTACAGTCTGATTTGTGTTGGCACCAGATGCTTGGTGTTTGAAGAGAGGGAGCTCTCTCCAGGGGTCGCCTCTGTCTCAGACTCAGTGGGGCTCTTCCATCTGAGGGGTGTGAGATAATCAGCAAGAAGTCTGTGATCTGAGACTTAGCGCAAATGTTATTGCTGCAAAAACTCTGCTTGCAGGGCTTTTATGAGGTGAATAGAATCGCACTACTGGTATGTGAAAGTGCCTATAGATCTCTATGGGCAGCGTTTCTCCCGATGGTGAGTGACATGCGATCGCCTCGCAATCACCCCTGGGGTGAAAGCAGCCTAAGGGTTGCATGCTTTCCTACTGTCATGCTTGTCTTGATGAATCATATCCTGGTTATCCTCGGCATCCCTGATCATCCCTTTCGTTTTAGATACCTACTGTAATACACTACAGCAGTGCTGTGCTGATCAATGCAGGCCAGCATTGCCTCTGGGATATCTGGAGTTAATGTTAGGGGGCTGACTTGGCCAGTGGCCACACAAAGCCTGGCCTCTCCCATGCATGTTGTGGCTAAAGCGAGGGTGTTCTGTACCTGTGTGGATTTTGTCTTTCCGGCTTACTGTTATGACCTCAGCTTTTTCCGTTGACCACCGTTTCTATTTTTATCCATAGGCACCATGTTTTGATTCTGACCTCCTGGCCTAGCCTTCAACATGATCATGCTCCTGTTTCATCCTCTGATACTTCATAGCTCTCTGACCTCCTGGCTCTCGACCCTTGACTGACTTTGGAAATTCATTGGTGTTTTAGTCTCCAGCTCCTTGCTGAATCTGCCATTCAGTTCAGCCACCAGCTTTAGTTACTGGTTCCTAACTGGCTCAGTCGCCAACATCCACAGCTCAGTGCCTTGGAGGTTCCCCTGCCTTCACTTCTTAAGTTTACATCCTCTGCACTTATTAATTCCTGGGGGCAACTATGTCTGATGAGGCATTTCCAGCATCCCATCTAGTGAAGCTGCAGAAGTAGTGATGGAGATTGGGGGTTGTGATATGATATGATGCCACATCACCCAGAAGCAAAGTTGCTTAACAGAGTCAGGATCATTGTAGTTTTGTGTTTGCATTTTGCATAGCCCAAGCTTATCAAGGTTTACAGTTTATGAGCTAATGAAAGGTGTCTCCACCATCTCCAAGATTATGGACACAGTGCCATGAATTGTTACTTCCTGAAATATTCGGTAGCTCTCTGGAGAGTAGTTTGAATGGTTTATTACCTGCTGGATTTCCCGGGAGGAGTGCTCTTCTCATTTCAGCTTACTCTGAGCCCCAACTAAGGCTCTCTTTCATTTTTAGTAGAATCCTAAGGAGACAAATCTCTCGTCCTCCTCCAAGATGCCGCTGCTATGGTGGCGAGATTCAAATTAAAACACAGAAGGAGAATCAAAGGTGTCTTTCTACTTTTTCTAGCACAACTCTGTCAGGTGATGTTTTTTACAGTATTTTGCTGATGGAAATAGATCCACATATTTCTAAATATATAATTGTCGGGTTTTATTGTGCAGAAGGTGAGATTTTATTTTTTAAATGTTAGATGTTGGTTGTGCTTTCGGTTGCTTGATAAGAGGAATGCAGTTTTCCCTCAAGATGTTACCTATTAATACTTTCATGGGAAGTCAGGGAAAAAAAGGCATTTCCTAAAAATTGGGTCTAAAAATGACCAATGGTACATATTTCTCGCTCTATAGGACGCACTTATGTCATCAAAAGTGTGTGTGTGTGTGTGTGTGTGTGTGTGTGTGTGTGTGTGTGTGTGTGTGTGGGGGATGTTAGCGTGTCTTATCGGGTGAATGGAAACTCACCTTTTCATCATTCCCGTGCTGCTAGCCAGGCCGCCACAGCCACAGGAGGCCAGAATGGGAGGGGGAATGTTACACTTCCTATGGGGAATGGGAGGGGAAAATGCCACACTGCCTATGGGAATGGGGGGAATGCCACACTGCCAATGAGGAATGGGAGGGGGGATGACACACCGCCTATGGGGAATGGGAGGGAAAATGCCACACTGCCTATGGGGAATGAGAGGGAGGAATGCCACACTGCCCATAAGTAATGGGGGGAATACCACACTGCCTTGGGGAATTGGAGGGGGACATGCCACACTGCCTATAGGAAGAGGGAATGGGGAATGGGGGGATAATGCATGGGGGATTCTGCACCTTGTCTATTATTTGGTTTTTTTTTGGGGGGGGGAAGGGTGTTTTAGCACAACATTTGGTTCAGAATGGTCAGGTGCATATTATAGGGCAAATTTGGTTCAAAGCAATTGTAATAATAAATTGTAATCATAAAAAACAATTAGCAATTTTTTCCAATTGAACCCTAATAAAATCTCACATATTCGTCATATTCAGATGGAGCAGCACAATATAAATATAAGCACGTTGTTTACCTGAGTGACGGTCACAATTCTTAGATATCTTTTAAAATACAAAATAGAAAAAAAGGCACAGTTCATCCCATGAGTGAAGTTGGTGGGCCAGGAAGGATGGCTGCTGGTCATTTGAATCTGTGGTATAGAAAAGTCCGGTCCATTGACGCCTGTATGGACCAACTATTAGATCATAACTATTATTCCCGGTCATTAAAAGACACAAAGTGCAGTGTTGTCACCCAACAAGTTTGGTGGCAATCCTTTCTTAATTGTGCGTAAGACTGGGCAACAGAAAGCAAAGGAACAGATCCCATTGTTTTTGGAATATCTTAACAGTGATAATGTCAATCTAAAATTCACCGGGGAATGGCATCATTACTTTTTTATGGCCTGATGCAGAGCCTCCTCTGAACTGCCCTTAAAACCCTCCGATTGTCCGGGGCTCCCGTTTGAATCGTGGCTCAAATGTGATGCAGAGCCTCCGTTGGAATGGCTCCCTAACTGATCCGTCAATTTCACTTTACTCGGAAAGCTTTTTTTGCTCTCTCGGGTGCCTTCAATTTGATCGGGGCTCCCGTTCACGTTCACACGGGCGGCCCGTTTTTCCCTGATTTTTCCTGCCTTTTTGAACGTACCTGCTTGGTTTCCGTCGTATTTGACCTTCCATTTTGGTGGTTTGAGCAAGTATACTTACATCTTCATGGCTCTTCAGTTACCAATCTGGCTACATGCAAGCGCACATCCCTCAAACTCCATTGGAATATGCATATGGCCACAAATGCAAATTTGACACACATCTTTTTTTTTTTTTTTTTTTTTTTCTGGGGGTTTCCTTGTCCTTAATGCATACCTTAATCATCTAGTAGTTCCTTCTTCCTTGTCCTTAATGCATACCTTAATCATCTAGTAGTTCCTTCTTCCTTGTCCTTAATGCATACCTTAATCATCTAGTAGTTCCTTCTTCCTTGTCCTTAATGCATACCTTAATCATCTAGTAGTTCCTTCTTCCTTGTCCTTAATGCATACCTTAATCATCTAGTAGTTCCTTCTTCCTTGTCCTTAATGCATACCTTAATAATCTAGTAGTTCCTTCTTCCTTGTCCTTAATGCATACCTTAATCATCTAGTAGTTCCTTCTTCCTTGTCCTTAATGCATACCTTAATCATCTAGTAGTTCCTTCTTCCTTGTCTTTAATGCATACCTTAATAATCTAGTAGTTCCTTCTTCCTTGTCCTTAATGCATACCTTTATTGTTTGTGTATTTTTATGTTTTATTGTCCCATATCTAAACCTTTTGTGTGTCATGTAAATGTGTGCTGATGTTGTGTGATGGTACTTTTGCAGGAAACACAACTCTCGAAATTTTAAGAATGTTTTATTAGTTAAATTATTATTATTTTTTTTTTTTATACATAAAAACATTTTTGTTTTTAAAAGGAAAAAAAAAAAATATTTACATTGTGTAAAAAAACATTTAAAATTAGGCCTCGGGGTCTGTAGCCTGTTTTCTTTGATCTGTGAATGAAAAACAACATTACTTTAGCATTGTTTTTTGGGGTTTTTTTTGGTTTTTGGTTTGTGCACTTTTTAAATCGGACCTTCTGCGTGATTTAATGAAACGGCCAAACTCTTCAGAAACGTTTCCACAGCATCTTAAACTAAGATATATTACTTTTTTAGTCAATCAATTATTATTCTTTCCCCCACTGGGCTGCAACTCCCAGAATTTAGGATACGTGCTACGCCATGTTGACTCTGAAGCATCACACTTACTGAGGAGAGGAGAGTGGGATAAGGTACAGGGGGTGGGTTATAGCTGTGCTTTGCTCACACAGAGCCGAGCTGTGCTCTGGAAAAGGTTGGTAAGATGATTTGTAAGGTGGTCAATCTGTATGTACAGGGTGTGGGAACTATCTAAGATAGCCTCTTATTCATAGTTAAGGTCCGCTTTAAGGGCTTTTTTGAATACATTTTGATGGAAATGTTAAAGTTTTTTTGTTTAAAAATGGTATTGTTTGCTCATTTACTTTAGTTTAAATAAACACCACTTACAAGGTTTAGGCCGCACATTCACTTAACCCATTTAATTTGTAGATCAATAATTGGGCTCCAAATATACTACGAAAATATTTACCAAATAGTGGGTTAAGGGAAAAAACACAGTCAGACAGGGTGCGTAACCAATACAAGTTTCAAAGGCAGGAATTCCTAGGCAGGGAAAGCCAGAAAAACGACTCCCAAAAACCAAATCAGGGCCAGCCAGTGCATGCACATTTATGCTATGTCCCATCTTCAAATGCCTGCACACAGACAATAAAATAAAAATTATGGGGACCCTGTAAAAAGCACCCCCCAAAAAAACACATAAAAAATATCAAATACTCATGCCATCGATGTCCAAAGGCGTGCGGTGCAGCCTGGTTTCTGCCATACTCAGCAGGACAAGACCGCGGAGCTGGCGCCGCTGATGTGCTCCAACAGAGGACTGCATATTATTGCCCGAGTGCAAATACGGCTGCTCTGACTTGCCGTAAGTGAAGGCTCGGCGGCCCCGTTTTATTAGGGTGATTTCAATCGGAAATCAAGGCTCTGCATCACTGAAAAAAACGGACCAATTAAAGAGGCGTCCGTTTTCCCGGGAAACAGCCTTGTGCGAGCCGACAATTGGAAAGGCGGCTGAGCGCACACCTGAGCGCATAAGCGCACACTAAAATCAACATAGCACCCTTTCCTGACCCGATCAAAGCCCAAAACCAACGGAAAAACGCACGGGGGAGCTGAACGGGGAGGCTCTGCATCAAGCCATTAGACCTTACATTGACTGCTGATAAGGTTACAAATAGAGATGAGCGAACTTTTGAAAAGTTTGATTCGGCCGATTCGCCGAATTTCACAAAGAAATTCGGGTTCGGCCGAATCGAACTTTTACGAAGTTCCCCATCAAAAATGCCGGCATGGTGGGAGCGGGCCGGCCGGTTCCGCTGTCAGCGGGCCGGCCGGCGGGCCGGTAAAGCCGGCTGGCCCGCTCCCACCATGCCGGCATTTTTTCTTTGTTTTTTAAATGCCGGCATGGTGGGAGCGGGCCGGCCGGCTTTACCGGCCCGCCGGCCGGCTCCCACCATGCCGGCATTTTTTTTTTTAATTTCAGGAAAAATTCGATCGCCACGAACCACAAAATATTCGGGTTCGTGCCGAATCGAATATTTCCTGAAATTCGGAGCGAATTCCGGTTCGTCCGAACCGGTTCGCTCATCTCTAGTTACAAACATGGTCATTAATTCCACGTATAGGAAGATAACATTAGGCAATTCAACACTACATGCCCACAGCTGCCATGCCAACCATACCATTAGGGAAACTCCCTATGGTGAACTTGTCAGGGCATGCCAGAACTGTTCAGCCAAACCTCTGTTTGAAAAACAAGCCCATAAAATCACCTCACGACTAGCAGCCAGGAAGTATGATGGTCACTTACTAAGATGTTCCATGGATAGTGCCAGAGCTAGAGACCGTAAGGAATTTACGAACTAAAAATAGTGGTAAGGAAAATGGTAGTCAACCCCTGACCCTTGTAACCACATACAATGTGCAATTCAAATGTATTAGTACTAAGAAATATACCGATTCTGAAAAAAAGATTGTGAGTTAGCTACTATTTTACAGAAAGGGGTCAGGGTTGTCCCCTGTAGGGCACCAACTTTGGCTAACCAGCTAGCCCCCTTCTTAGCCAACAGAGCCCTGCTTCCGATACTTGGCTGTCCTGCAAAGGTTCATTTTCCTGCAAGAATACTAGGAGGCCGATTCATCAATAGCGCCAGGTAGCGACAGATGAGCGACTGTAGCGTGATTTTTTCAGCGCCAGCCAGTATTCGCTGTGGTTGGCCGGCATTAGCTTGATGACAGCGACTCAGTCGGTGTGCGGTAATGTTGAATACGGGCTGGGGGTCGCTGTTTCACAGGTCCAGCGTTGTATGTGAGCGCCTGACAACGAATGGCCAGAGCGAACGGCTAGCTTCATATTCATCAAAAAATCACGCTCCGAATGTGCTGTCGCTGTCCATTCCTTGTTTAAACCCCAGAGCGCTGGCGGCGATCTGTATTAACTAGTTTTTAACCCCTAAACAACCATATTTTTTGAATGTAACATTATACATGTTTTTAGAATCATTTTGTTATATGAATACATTAATCTCAGACCTGTTAGATCAATTCTGCACATATTTTTTTTTTTTTTTTTTTGACTTAAAAATAAATCCTAACATTGCAGAAGTGTTCTCCGATTTTTTGACATTAAAAAAATGTAAAAAAAAATTATTACCAATTAATCATGAATTATTATAGATTGCTCCATTGAAATGCATTGGACATCGCCAGGGAGCGACAGCTCATACCTGGCGCTGTGAGGGAATTTGCAGCGGCGCTGTTCGGTCCAGGCAGCTTCATGATGAATGCCGCGCTAGCCGTCGCTCTCGCCGGCGCTAGCCTCATTTTGCTTGATAAATGCGTTATTGTGACCGCCGCCGGGCGTACTTGAGTCGGTAGTCGCCGTTAGCTGCCGCTACCTGGCGCTCGTCGGACACTACCTGGCGCTATCGCTTGATGAATAAGGGCCTAGATGTTCTTGTTGTAAATTCATGGATAAAAGCAAGGAGATCAAGTCTTTGTACAGATTGTATAGTCCACCCTATCAGAAAATGATTGAACTGTAATTCTAAAAATGTTGTTTATGTCATGTAGCACTTGTAAACTCCAGTATGTGGGGTGCACCACAAGAAAGGCTAAAATTAGAGATTTCAAACACCTGTATGATATTCAAATAGGAGGCTCTAAATCGAATGTAGCTAGACATTGTTGTACAGCTCACAGTGGTGCAACCTCCTCACTTAAGGTCTGCATAGTTGATCAAGTGCATTTAGGCCCATGTGGAGGGGACCTTAAACACTAATTGTTGTGTCTGGAAACAAAGTGGATATTTGATCTAGCTACAACTATGCCAGATGGAATGAATGATCATTTTGATCCCATGTTAGCCACCCACACATAAATGCAGTATAACCATATCAAGGATGATCGTATCAGAATTCTTTCAGGATTTATATCTTTAACTATGGTTTTCCATTAAGATGTACAAGCTTTCACGCATCCAATAGTTCTATTACGTCTACCCCTCTATACAAAAAAAGATCTTTTACCACACTTTGTTTTTAGTACCAGACTATTCAGCCCATGTATGAGTTTGTGTAAACTTTTGGTCTGACCCCTGAGGACAATTAAACCACATTTGTAGGTGGTATTATAATTATAATTCTATTCCCTGGGGGCACCCAACCAATGTATTTTGAGGACCACCCATTTCTAGCAGTTTTTGGTTATGGATTGCCATTATTATGTGTGTATTTCTCAACTTTTACACCTGGGTCCTCTATTTATTATTATATATTATTTATTTAATTATTATTATATATTATTACATGGTTCTTCACAAGCCCCATATGTATAGATTCTGTACATTAGCCTGAGTAATTGGATAATAATTGGCCTTGTAGATTTTCCAGGATCACATGGATTTATAGTGTCCATTCACCCATACTATTGACGTGACCTGTCTGTCGACTTTTGTGTGGCCATAATATTAACATATTCTTTATGCTTTATTTTCCAAAGTATTTGGTTTTATCTTCTGCTAGTGCTTACTTATATGGTTTCTACTTTAGACTCAAATTTTTACTGATATATATTGCATGAACCGTAGTAAGCAGATAATGGACATTTACATGGGACAATAGGCTAAGCATACCATACATTCGTCTTGCTTACTTTATGTCCGTGCATATAGTCTAAATAATCTAAATCAATTATTTTGTACTTAGGTAGCTATATATCCAGCAGCTTTTGAATCAGTAATAGTAATTTGATACATTTATCAAAGGATCTGCACGTTGTTTATACATTATTTATTGAATTACAAATCTCCTCTCAGTTGTTAATTTTTCATGCATGCACTGATATTTTATTTGTATGATTACATAATTTTATTCCCAGTTTGTGTGGGCACCACACAGTCTGTCTCAATACAGTGTGACCTGCTATCTTCTTTTAGGGATCACACTAGTACAGGCTGTCAGGGGGAGGTTTTGTTTATACTATATACATCACAGCCATGTGATTAATGACGCGCACGTGGAGTCGGGAGCTCCTTCTTTGCTGCCGCTGCATGGACTCATTTCTACTGTTCTGTGATTACAAAGTGAGTTCTTTATTCCTAAATAAATCAAGCAGTATTAATCCTGCAGGTCCTGTTATATCTGGACTGCTTAATCATATGGCTGCATTAGAGACTTTATAACTTTTCGAAATGAAACGTGGGCTTGGTGCCTTTGAGTGGGAACTGAAGTTTACATCTGAATGAGCTTTTAACTTGAACACACTAAAAAGTATGTTAAAAAAGGACAACCAAAGGTAAACTTGCTTTATTTAGCATACGAGTGTTTATCCTGGTGGTGATTCAGCACCAGATGTAAATAGAACATTGCTATTTTATTTCACCTGAAGTGAAGCAGCTCTATTGGACCATGCTGAACTAAAGATAACTACAGTAATAGGGATTGGCAAACAATGCTTCAGATTATCAATACCCGAGCCAATGTATCATTAAGCAAAAAACAAAGTTACAAAAATGGGCACTACACTTTCCTTACATCAATCCCTAGACGCTATACCGCTTGCTAGTAAGTAGTAGTAGTAAAGATCAAGAACAGGGATGAAGAAATAACTGCGCTGAGTTCTTTGGTGAAGTCCATCCAGCCCTGGAGTCTTGTTCCCATCCACATTCAAATTAATTAACCCTGTATTTAATGAAGTTTAGGCACTTAAGAGTTTTGCTTGGGGTATTGCCAGCAGTGGCATCGCCTAGGATAACTCTGTGTTCCTCTTTTGTGTACACAGAGCTAAAGAACCCATGGCGCATCCCCCATTAACATTAGTTAGGGCACCTACCTGTTCTGATCTTGTTTTTTTATGTATATATTTTAAAACATGTTTAGGGATGGTTTTGCTTTCTTTGGCAACAGCTTTATCTTTTGGCAGCATTTATGAACTGCTTTATAATTTTCTAATATTTCATTTGAGAGCTCAGCTTTGTGATTTTACATTTTCTTGTCGTTTATTCCCTTTTTAACTGAAGGTGTCAGCCAGCAGGGATTTTAATTGCTTAGATGTATCCTCAGAGAACTTGGACTACAAACCAGCATGATGCCATCTGCACCAGTAAAGCTCCAATACTTCAAAATCAAAGTTTGGCCCTGGGTTATTTAATGTTAATTAGGTTCCACTGTCAAAATACCCCCTTTTCTTATTATACTGTATGACAAAAACAGAACATGCCCTTTAGTAACCAAATTGTACCCTACAACCTTTAATAGGGGCATCCGTGGTACAGCAAACACATATACTTGATTTTAATGGAACATTCAACTACAAATCTCTATAGGCAATTCCCATCCAGTGTGGATTGTGCGTTGTAGTAACAAGTTACTCCTCCATAAGGGTTACACAGAAGTGTGAGGGGGTGGAAAATTGGACACAACTGTTCTGTAATGAGCAGAGAGTTAACTTTGTTTATCAGCATAGCTTCCAACCTATCCCAGCTCAAGACATCTTTTTCTAAAGCCATTAACTTTAGCTTAATTAAATAATTGATTTTGAAAACATTTCTGGCAGCAATTATATAATTTAATCTAAGAAGATGTAATTAAATAATGAGAGACTAAAAATGTAACTCAACCTAATAATATTTCTTGACTAAAGAGAAAAAGATAATTGACTAAAAGTCAAGCTGAGCTGCCATCTAATTCTGTTTTTGGTCAAATCTCTGCCCATCCCCATCCATTGCTATTCACAGGTTAGATGTTTGTTCTACTCAAACTAATAGCCTGGCACTGGCAATCGGGATGCCCTCCTGAGCTACTGTAGGATCAACACCAATTTGTGAAAAATCTATTTTTTTTCCTAGCGCAGGGGTCATCCTGACTACCGATGCCCACCTGTGAATTAACCCCATTAAAATTGAGAAATCCTTTATTTTGTCTCGGCCCTGGACGAAATTAAGCGATGTGATTGGCCGCCGCAGGCATGTGGTGTGCAGGCTTCTTCTGGTCATCCAGCCCCAGTAACCACATGACCACAGCGCCAATCACAGAGCTAAAGCAAATCAATTGTTCCAATTCAAATGCCATATGTAGTCTGTGGCTTTTATTCAGTGAGTGGAAACTTGCCCCTCGCTCCAGTGAGATTGGCTTATTTTCAGCACTTGAGTCTGTCATCACATAATTTTCAGACATTTTATACTCATACTTTTTCATAAAAGAAGAGTTAGATCTTACTAAAGATGTATATATTTTATTTATAAAGGATTATATACAAGTATTGCCCAATCTCCCGGTGATAATGAAGTAAATGCCAAATTCTATACAGATTATCAGCTGGTGGGGTGAGTCCCAATTTAGCACAGGAGAGTCCAAAGGGGAACTATCGTTGAAAATAATTTATTCATGACATAAAAAAATACTAAATATTCATGTGGAGCAAATGTAATTATCTAGGCTCTTCCTAAATGCCCTGGTAGATGTTAGAGACAATGTAAAATATAAGGTTTGAGGGCTTCATAACAAACATGACTTCACAATTTTGGGTAAAAAAAATTGCACAGTGTAAACTTACAATACATTATCCAAAAAAGTAAATGATAGTTCCCCATAAAACCCAACACCTTGCTAAACTACCGTAAGGTGTAACCTATGGTATCTCTAAAAACATTTAACCCCTCCATAGTTTGAGGACAAGCAACACATTGCATATCCACTTGATCATAGAAAGGGTTAAAGCATGCAAATTCCTGGCATATGTCAATTTATTTGATTATGTACAAACACAAGAGAGTTTAAAAGAAGTCAAGAGTGTCCAGAAAGAAAACAACAATTTTGAGCGTTATAGCAGGTCGACATTTCCTCTTCCTCTTCTCCATCTTCTTCTTCAGACTTAAAGCTTAAAAACCTCAAAACTGGTCAAAAATTTGGGAACAGTCCAAATGCAGTTGGGCCACTTCTTCCCTTTAAACATTTACATATGTTGGGTTATCATTTGTGCTTTGATTTTCAGCAACCGTTGAAATACTTCCTAGGAGAAATTAAAACATCTCATTAAACCGGTGGCTTTTCTTTTAAACTAAAAATAAAATTGATTTAAGCAAATGTTCAAAAAGGACTTGTTTTTCTTAAAGTGGAATTTACTCGACCAAACCACTGGCCTTCTCCTGGGGCATCCGGAATTGGCATGCCCTGCTGAGGGAAATCCCCTGAGTGACAGCAAAACTCGCTTTTTCTGGCTACCTTGGCAATGTAAACAATGGGAAAAAGAGTGGCTGCACCCCTATCATCTTTGAGCTGTGGCACCCTCCTGCACCCAGCCATTCAGATAGGCTCAGAGTGGGAGCGCACCTGTGACTCGGGATATGGACGCTTTTGTGAACACTTTAAGAGTGGGTTAATAATTGCTCTTATTGGCTACCAAAGCCAACCTCACATACTTACTTAAGCCTGAACTCTGGACACAACAAAATGGCCTTATGTCCTGTATACATTTTAATCCATGATAAAGAACTCAGGGAGGTATTTAATATCATTTGCAAGTATCTACACTAGGGATGAGCAAATCGGTTCTAACGAACTTTCTTTGAGAAATTCGGCGAATCGCCCGAATCGAATTTTTGAGAAGTTCGCTCATCTCTACTCTACACCTAAAAACACAATCGGATCATTTCCTTTTAGTTGGGTTTAGAAGTTTACATGTTTTTTACATGAGTTGTAGATATTTTTTAATACAAAATGTATTTGTAGCAATAAATCAGAGCAAATGGAATTACTATTTATTTTTTTTTGCAAATTGATGTCCACATCTTAAGAAACCAGTCTATAGGTCATGTTGAGTGAATCTTACAAGAGTAATTTTGCTGACTGGCCTCTGTCTAATTTGTTTTGGGCCTGAAATGATTTGGGAAAATTGCCCAACTTAATTTAAAGTGGACCAACACCCAGGATCTTCACTATCGGCGCGGGTGCGCGCCCTGCTAGGTAGAAGCGCGAGATGCGGCCGCACCTCGCGCATGTGCAGTTGGAACGGGGATAAGGTAAGGTTTACCGGCGTCCTGCGGGGTTTCACACAGCGGGGCATCCCGATTTCAGATGCCCCACGGGGAGGGATCTGATCGGCCCGGGAATCTTGTAGATTCCCGGGCTGATCACCCCTGGGTGTTGGTCCACTTTAAAAAAATGGACCAGAATGCAGACAACTTAGTTATAAAGATATAAATCAGATTCATTTTAAATGAATCCTTGAAGGGAAAGTCCACATTGGAGGAGCTTCATTCACTATCGGAGTACCATAGCGGCATTGCCACTGCTTCTGTGATGTCTGTAGCACTCTTGAGGACCTATATTGCTTCTGTGATGTCTGTAGCACTCCTGAGGACCTATATTGTCTCACATCGGGCCCAGAATTTCTAGCTTCTTGTCTCTATGAGGTACTGTTGTACCTCCTACTGTACAGTTTTTGCCATGCTTTGGCAGCATCTATAGGCCGAGTAATATGGTAGCTATTATGTCAAAGTATAAGAAAATACATTTCTGTTTGTTGGGTTTGAAAGTTCATATTCATCTGCCTGTTTACTCCAGTCTCCTGCACTGTTAACTGTCAGAAGAACTTATTACTAAATAACGAGATGCTTTTTTGTTTGCTGTTCTCAAACAGATGGGATTAATGCAGCTGCTTACAAACAGTTTTGTAGGAAGTAGTGGGATTCAGAACAATAAATGTGGAAGGCATGCATATAAAAATAGGGCTGAAACTCAGTAAAAATAGAAGACCTGGAAGGATCAGGTTCCTGGCATCTAATACAAAATGTTAGCCCACAGATGTTCTTTCAACTGTATTTCAAAATTTAGTGTGCAAGAAGCAAAGTGGAAATTTAGCATTTTAATGACTTTGTCTGCCCAGAGTTTAGCTGTAAGCTGAATTATATGAATTATACACAAAAAACATTCAGCAAACATTTGCGAAACATGAACATTTCTAAGGAACATTTTTTTTTTAAAACCCACAATTGGTTTAAAATCTTTATTTTTAGACAAACAGACATGTGGAACACAACAGCACGACAAAAAGGAACAAAGAAAAGGAAAAGAGGTTACAAGGGTTACTTTTATTATCTTCATTTCACTTTCTTCCTTATTAAAAATTTACCTTAACCACTGTTTTGACTTGATTTGTTCCCAAAATTGTTTGGCTTCAGTCAAATGCTATAATCATTAATTACTGGAATAATAATAATATGGAGTACCACAAATTAAGGGAGCAGTGACTGTGAAAACAACTGGAAGAACGATGATCTAGGTGGCTGTGCAATTTCTTTACACTATGCAGTATGCAGCAATAGGGTTCTGCTGCTGCCTGTGATGTCCCCACCGGGGAAAAAGAAAGGGGCATCCACACCACGGGACAGGCGCGCTGGCGGGCTGCGGGCGCATAAACAGCAGGCAACAACAAGGAGACCGGAAGTGTGTGCTGGGAGGGAAAAAACTGTATAGGTAAGTTTTTTTTAAAGGTTGAAGGTTTTTTCTTTTGATCCTTCTGCATTCAGATTTGGGACATCCCTCAGTGATGTGACACGACTCTTCACCACAAAGGGGCTCACAGAGACCATGCTGCAAAGGATTCTCAACTCTAACCTGGGGTCAAGCCTGTGGCTGATAAGTCAAGAAAGCCATTTTTTTAGACTTTTAAATAGCTGGTTTCCCCAAACAGTTGACAGAACAGGCTTCAGTCTGAGTTTGTTTAGAACTTTTAAGGGTGGATCAGGGGAGTCCCATGCTAAGTAATCAAATAATCAAAATGTAAGTATGCAAGTAATGTAAGTAGTATTGAGCTTTGCTTAATTGAGTATTCTGGAAAAAATTATTGTGATATGTCCACAAGCCGAGTACAGCCATGAGCAATCAAGTTGTGGCCCCATCCCCGCCATCTGTTCCCAGCATTGAAAGTTAAAAGCAGCATTCGTGCTGTAGCTCTTCAGTGACCTATGGCCCTGCCTGCCCTATTATTATTAGAATCCAAGCACAGCCTCTGTGACCCCGCCCCCTGCATGTTGCGGTCACACCCCCCTCCAGCCGAGGTTGGCCGAGTACAACAGATCACAGACAAGAGCAGCCTCAAAGCTGTGAGTGGTAACAGCTTGTACAGAAGCTCTGCTGGGGCTTGACTGGCTGGTCAGGGGCCCTGGAAAGCTGCTCCTATTGGCTAACAGCTATTGCAGAGCCACCAATAGTAAATGCATTCACTCACCATTCCTGTGCCATCTCCTAATGTTTTCTTCCCTTTCCAGTTATACTCACTTTACCCTCTGCCATCTCTACTCATCTTTCCCTGTGTCATCTCCTAATGCTTTACTCTTTTTTTCAGTTATACTCACCTTACCCTCTGCCATCTCTACTCATCTTTCCCTGTGTCATCTCCTAATGCTTTACTCTTTTTTTCAGTTATACTCACCTTACCCTCTGTCATCTCCATACCCCCATTTCCTGTTACATCCTCCTAATGCTTTTCTCCCTTCCCAGTTATACTCGCCTTACCCTCTGCCATTCTCACTCATCTTTCCTGTGCCATCTCCTAATGTTTTCCTCTTTTTTTCAGCTATACTCACCTTACCCTCTGCCGTCTCCACTCACTTTTCCCTGTGCCACCTCCTTATGTTTTCCTCCCTCCCCAGCTAAACCCAACTTACTCACCTTACTTTCTGCAATTTCCACTCACCCTTTCTGCTTTCAGCTACAATCACCATCCCTCTCAGCCATCTCCACTCACCTTCTCCCTCTCCTGCCTTCCTACCTGGTGTGGCAGCATGGAGTGAGGGGTGATGGGACATACAGGGGCATGGAGGTGGAACATGGGGAAAAGAGGGTGATAGATAATGCAGGAGCAGGCAGGGGCTTGGATAGGGGGGATGATGGGGCATGCAGGGGCAAGGGGTGAGGGGAGGTATGGGGCATGCAGGGGCATAGAGTGGGAGCATGGGGCAAGGGGAGGTATGAGACATCGAGGAGCATGGAGTGTATGGGCGATGGGGCATGCAGAAGCATGGAGTGGAAGCATTGGCTGAGGGAAGGTATTGGGCTTGCGGGAGCAGGCTGGGGCATGGGATGGCAGAATTACATGTTTGGGATGAGGCATGTATAAGAGCACCATGATGCTAGATATGTGGTCCCAAAAAAAATGCATCTAGCCATTCATGTGAATGCAGTTGTATTGCTTGCAGTGTATCCTCTGGCTAGTGCAGGGCTGAGTGGATTTATTGTTAGCCCAGTGCACTCACCCTTGTAAAGAAAGATGGAGGCACCCATAGAACCAAATGCAGCTGCTGTGGCAGTAGGATAGGGGTAAGAGGTCACTGACACAATTTTTATTTTATCAGTGGAGGTCCGCTTTAAGTCATGAAAGATGCAACTATGCAATTTAACAATCACATGCAAAGACATAAGAATTTGACCCTGCAATCTAAAGACTGCATACTAAAGACATGGTGACCTTTCATGAATCAAATACCATGTGTAGCAGGGCTCTTCTCTAAAGTCAAAGACATAAAAATACACACTTACCCTTCAAACTATAGTGACTGTGAAATTGTAAATGAAAGCATATTTTAAATATTCACAGTGAGGGAAATGTCAAGCCTTTTATGTGCTGATATTAAATTCTTGCTTGCAATGTTTCCTGGCAATATATTTTTTTAGTCTCCATCTGCTATATTGAGACATACAACATATTCTCCCAATGGTACCGAATGTATGTATAGTGGTGCCCTTAAGCTTACTTTATAGTACGGCTGTAATAGTGGTGTTCCATATTAGTATAATAGGAATTCAGATCAGAATAGTCTGCCTGGGATCACCTTCTTCTGAACAAGGCTTAGAAAGCACCAAACTGACCTTAAAAGAGCACTATAGCGAATTTTTCATGGCAACCCAGATTTAAGTCATAGTTGTAATGTGTGTAATTGTAGGAATGATAAGCCAAACTGAGTGAAATTGCGGCTGGGTGATGGGTCCCGTCACCCAGGACTTAGCGATGAGGAATGCAGGAGAGAATTTCTCCTGCTTCTGCCACATTGTGAGTGGCGCATCTGTAGGAAAGAGGGGATGAGGAGGGTGTTCAGTGCTTTTGCTGTTATACTGTGGCTCATCAGAGCTGCAGAGGAGAGAGATGAGTGTTGGCACTGTTAAAAGGAGGGGAAGGCTTGTGCGAAGAGATGAGTGGCTCTGCCTGGAAGAGAAGGAGAGAGAGAGAGAAGGAGAGAGAGACAGAAGGAGAGACAGAAGGAGAGACAGAAGGAGAGATAGAGAGAGATAGAGAGAGAGACAGAATGAGAGATAGAGAGAGAGAGAAGGAGAGAGAGATGGAAGGAGAGAGAGAGAGAGAGAGAGAAGGAGAGAGAGATTTGTTTCTTGTCCTGGGGGCATCCAGACTAGGGATGCCCTGCTACGTGAAACCCCCCAGTTCACCCGTAAAAACACACCTTTCCCTGTCCCATGGTGCATGCATGGTCTCTCGCCCAATCAGCGCTGTTTGCTTGGCAAATGGGGAGTTGGAGTGACTGCATCCCTGGGCGCCCAGCCTGAATACCTATTTGTGGGAGTGTACCTCAGCCCAGAGATGCTGGGGATGCAGCTATTTACATCGCCATGGGAGCCAGAAAAAAGGCAGGTTTGTGGTGACCCGGTATACCTGCACAGTCATTCAAAGTAGAATTATTTCAGTGAGTTTCGTTTATTTTGTAGAGAATTATATGTTTATTGAGTCACTTGGTGTCTCATCGCAGAAGCAGCACCTCAGACAGACAGAGCTGTCACCACCGTATACAGCGCCTGTCTGGAGCAACTTCACTGCAGCTGTTGCTAGGAGACCAATGAATGAAATAAAAAATGCTGCAGCTATCTGCTATCACCTGACTGACCTAAAAACACAACTGATCCCCCCATTCAGCAAATGGACTGAGCCATTTTATTTTAAAATTTTAAAGTAATTTCCTTTTCTATTGCCACATTATTTATACACGTTAGAAGCTATTATGTAGCTATTTAATTTTTTATCTTTTTTGATTGCAAGTTTTCGTGCTTCTTTAAATACCCTTCTGATATGGTGTGGGATCTCACTTCTGTACATAACCATGTCTGTACAGATCCAACCAACCTTGTTTGAATTTCATAGGATGATGACTCAAATTTATGTTGCTTTGGGCTGTTCTGTCTTTGAAGAATTAGAATAGACCCATGCAAAAGACACTGGCCCCATCCTTTGGGCAGATGTGTGTGTTTTTGTTCCCAAAGGTTCTATCTCTCAGGAAGGTTGATTTGCTACTGCTTGTTATGAACTGGTTGGATCTGGTATTGATTCGGGATATCCTTATGTGTGAAACCCCATTGATTACTTGCAAATTTCACCTTTCCGGGGGTCCCCTATCCCCATCCCAGACCACAGACTTGAGATGAGCCAATTGCAGATTGGCGGTTTTCACCTTGGTGTGCTTGGGGGTGATCGGCAGGCCATGCTGCGTCACGGTGATGTATCAAACTAACTTTTCTTACTATAGTTGATTGTATTACATTGTACTTAGATTGTAGTGCATTTCTCATTATTGGGCCTGCCAGCCGGCGATCGTTTTGCCTTGCCATTCACTTTACTCACTGCTTAGCTTCCCTACTCATTTTTTCTTTTTGGCACTTCATTCACATATCCCAGCACTTTCCTCACGTGTTTTTCACCCTTTTGTTTTCTTTCTTAGCTCTTCATCTAGCATTTGCACTACATCATTTTCTGGCTTGGCAGACGCGCGCTGGCTTGGTACTAATGAGTATGCAGGCTATGCCCCCCTTGGTGTGTGGCATTTATTACTAATTTGGTAGTATCTCATTACTACTTTATTCATTATTAAGCATTAGCCTATCCGAGCCCCCAACACTTAGTCTTTTTAATGTGTCCTATATATGTTTTTTAATATGTCTTGCCCATATGTGGTCATTGTTATCACTACTGTAATTCTAATAAAATAGCCTTTTTATATTCTTTAACACATTGGTATACATTGATTTATTTGAGGGCGAGTGCAGATCTTTTTGGGGCGAGTGTACGGGACATACCAGAGTGTCCCTCCCTATACTTGTCATTGTTGAGCCAATTGCAGATCTCAAATCTTCTGGATGGCCTTTCTACGGCTAAAAAAAAGAGGCTTCATTTTTAAACTGAGCCACTGCCAAGCCTGGAGCATCGCCTGAGGTACACAGGTGGGAGGGTGTCATGGGGGGTCTCTTTAGAGGATTTTGGTTCACTTTAAATACTACCAACCTGTTGCCACACTCCTTTCTAGTTCTGTGTAAGAACTCCAGGTTCAGCTGATGTCCGACTGGTGGTTGGCATTATTTATCATCCCGTCTGCAGTTTTGTCAGCCTCCAGCGGATGTCAGCAGAGCCCTGGCTGCTCTCTCTCCCCATCTTCTGCTGCACCTGGTGTGAGGGATATTTAGGTGGATCCGCCCTCCACCCAGTGCAGCAGGATTTTGTTTTGTTTTGCTTGTGTGCTTTGTTTGGAATCTGTTGTGGCTGTTCATGTTGGCGCTCTGAATTTGAACCTGAACCTGAGTCTGTACCTGTACCTACCAGAGTCTGGAGACTTCTGGCATCTGTCCTAGGCCCTTGGGTGAGTGCGCCAGCACCTTAGGGTTTCTGTTGTTTTCAATATTAGTTATTTTGTTAGTTAGTCTTGTTTCTTGTCCATTGTTTTCATATATGAATCAAAGATCTTTTTGTTTCCTTTTATAATAAAACCCTTGTTAGAACATTTTCTTTGTTGTGTCTTTGCTTCGGCCAAACAATCTGCTCCCCTGGCGGAGAGTTCATATTGGAGAACTTTCCGGCCTGACAGCCCGACTATTATCTCTAGGCCAGGTTTAGTCTACCTTAAGATATGGAACTCATCATCACTAATTGATCGACTCGGAAGCACTTTAGAAGTGGGATTTAGTAACTTGTGGAATGGTTGGCAACACTGTTCAGGTCTAATTTTGTATCTTTGCAGTATGTACACATTTCAAGTAGAGCACATAGGCTAATGAGCTTCTAAAATTCCGCAAAGTGTAAAAGGTATATAGAAGACAATTTAAAGTTGACCAAAACCCAGGATTTTGACTATCCTGGGTTTTGGACCTTGCCCCCGGGGTACTCCCATCGGGGGGAACCCCGTTGTGTAACCCCCACAGGTTGCCCGAGCAAACTCACCTCTTCCCAGTTCTACGACACATGCACGGCCGCTCGTCCAACCAGTGCACTCGGATCCGATCGAGCCCCTGCATCAGGAGCTCGTCTAAGGTGCGCCGGCACAGTGGCGGGCGCATCCCCCGCTTCCCTCTAACAGGGAGCGTGCCTGCGCCGCCATGCTAGAAGGATAGCGGGGATGCAGCAGCTGCTTGCGCACGTGCCAATGGACCAGGTAAGAAGGTGAGTGTTTGGGTGACCTGGAGGGGTTTCACACAAAGGGGCATCCCAATTCTGGATGCCCTGAGAGGAGGGAATCAATCGGCCTGGGAATCTTATAGATTCCTGGTCCGATCTCTGTGGGTTTTGGTCCACTTTAAATGATTGACAAAGTCATATATACATACACAAACATATATGTATTTTTTCCTAGCAAAACCCAGTGTAATCTGCAAATAGACCAACATATGTTGAATAAAAAAAATGCAATTACAAAAATACAAATTATACAGATCTGTATTGTTTCTATTGTCTTGCATATTTATTCATTGTCAAACTGTATGGTAACCTACTAGCAGGTTGTATTTTTATATGCTGAGTGTTTTTTTCTACCAATATATAACAGTGCACTGTAAATTTTCCTACATTTCGGATCCTACATATGGATCAAGTAGTTGGTGGGGAGGGTTTTTCCTGTATATTCAGTACAGTTCATTGAGGTGGTGATCAACTGCCTTCCCGGAAGAAGCCACAAAAACCACAATAGAGGGATATTTGTAGTCATAAATCATTGCAGCTAGATTTGATGCCTTTCTTGTGTTCTTTATTTCAAGAACAAAACCAGATGCATTGATTTATTACTAGCTATATATCCAGTTCTCTAACACAATGGGAAACTATGATAATAAAATGGTGCAAATAATTATACTGTATAATTACATATATATATATATATATATATATATATATATATATATATATATATATTATACTAAGTGAAGTACTGTATGAAGACATGAATCTTTGCATGTAATATTTACCTGTGCAAAAGGACCAACAGTCCAAAATGACTTAAACCACACCAATACAACAGTGCTCATATGCAACCCTCCCCAGGGCAATTTAGATTGCTGCACATAAAAATGAATTTACCTTTTTCTAACTCCTGCTGTGGTAAAATTTAAAAAACAAAATGGCAGCTCATGCAACTGCAGGCCCCCTGCAAGCAAGAAAAGCTGCTAGGCAACCTATGACAGTTGAATCCAGGCAGCAGCACCTTTTTGTTTCCAACTGTGCCAGGCTGTTGGCCTGGTTTCATGAGTAATTTTAGGTTGTGGCTGTTGGATAATTACAAACTCAGGAGAGAAAATATCTGTAATGGTGCCAATCCATATTATTTACAGATGAAGCTGAGTTGAAAGGCTCTAAATGTGCGTCATCAGCAGTCTCCAAAGATATCCTTATCTCACAAGTGCTAACGTGGCCAAATACACTTTTTATTCCATATTGCATGGATGGGCATAATGTAAATCCAGGGTGGCAGTTTTCACCCTAAAGTGATTATGTGACCTTGAAACCAACTTTTTTCTCTTCTTAAAAAAAGGTTTTAGCGGCAGCCATGCAGCCTAAACAGTCCTTTCAAGGAATCGGGAAGCTCTAATCCATCACCCCTGGTCCAGTGTCCCAAGAGACAGGCATTCAGAGGCTTCAATGTCTGGCCCCCTTTAAAATGGGCTATTACAGTCCACTCAAGGTATAGGACATCCTTGATACCCTGGTCTGGTCTCCCAGCAGACAGACATGGCAGATTTTTTCAGGCCTCCAAGGCTTTAGATGCAGTTGCAACAGTTTAGTCAATGAATTGGGTAGCCTTGATCCACCACCCCCAGACCGGTTTCCCAGCTCCATTTAAACAATGTTTCCAGAGATAGCAGAGTTTACAGGCCCTTTTAACAAGACTTTAGTTGCCGCCATGCATCCACAACAGACCAATCAAGAAAAGTGATAATCTTGATCCACCACCCCGTCCCAAAAAGCAGGCTTGCAGCGGGTGCGGCCTTCACAATCTTCCCGGCCCCTTTAAGAATGGCTTTCATGTGCAGCCATATGGACTGTTGAATGGATTGTTGTGGCTGTATGGTTGCAGCTAATGTCTTTTTAAAGGGGCCAGGAAGACCAAGAAGCATGTCACCTCTGGAAGCCTGGCTTCTGGGAAACCATACCAGGGGTGGCAGTTCATGATTACTAGTCATGAATACTTTTGAGTGGCTGGGAAACCTGTGAAGGTTGCCACCTCTGGAAGCCTGTCTACTGGGAATCTGCTGGGGGGGGGGTGGATCAAGCTCAATTATTAGAGTGGATGGAGGTCATTTATGCATAAGCAGTTTTACTTTAGTGGCTAATATTATTTTGATGTTTATGGTCGTGTATGTAGCTCAATTATTATGAAGCTGACGGTAGGGGAATGTGTGAGAGGGTGTGTGTGTGTGTGTTCAGATGCGCTGCTGGGGAATCTCTAACACTATGCAATCCTGAGTGTCCACTAAATAATTTGACAACGTGGAAGAAAGGGCTCATGCTGCTAACTTATTTTTTTTTATTATTATCATTATTGTTTTAATTGTTTAATTGGGGTTGAGATGGCTGGATTAGAAGATTTTTTTTTTTCTAAATGAGCTTATGACCACTTTAAGCATGCATTGCCCAAGCATATGAATCCCTGTTTACAATAGATTGTTTTTCTTTTACACTGTCTGTTCATTTCCCCCTTTTTTGAAAGAATAAGACGTATATTTGTATCTTGGTTTTTTCAGCGGCTGTCCATGGTGCTGATCCTTTACTTTCCTGCTGAAAGGCAGTGGGCCTGATTTATCAAGCACTTCTGCCAGACAATGCCACATCAGTTGCTGCACAGCTAATGTTCTAGTAAATGTGTATCTTGCAGTAAAGCCACATGTTCCAGTGTAAATATAAGTTATAAATAATATTTTGCACCATTCTAATTTTCACCAATGTGACATTGTCTGTCAGAAGTGCTTGATAAATCAGGCTCTTTAAATGGTTTAAAGTTAAATAGATGAGTTGAGTTTGAGTTTGAATCTTTAATTAGATTGCACTGATGCAGTGTGCTTTGCAGCTGTATGATTTTCAGAAAGATGTATTTATTTTCTAATTTCCCATTCCCCAGCATTTGTTATATCATTAGAATGTTAGCATTTTTTATAAGTAATTTATGGAAGCTTGTAGGTATATATCAGTATGGTAGTATTGATATTGCTTGCCAAGATAGATAGATAGATAGATAGATAGATAGATAGATAGATAGATAGATAGACGGGGCAGCACTGAAGATGTGAAAATTTGATACAATGTAATGTAGTAAGTTTACAGCTTGTATAACTGTGGGAATGTGGGGTGTCCTTAAAATAACTCTACACAGCCATTAATATCTAAACTTCTGGAATCAAAGGTGAGTACACCACTAAGTTGAGTAAACCCCTAAGAGAAAATGGTCAAATTGTGCTCAATAAGCCATTTTATTCTCCCCCAGGTCATGTGACTTGTTAGTGTTGTGTTACAAGGTCTCACATTCTCTCATACTAGTCATTGGGAAATCAACATGGCACCTCATGGCAAAAGAACTCTCTGAAGAACATTGTGAATTATTGTTACTCTACCTAAAGATGACCTATGCTTTTAGAACATTGCACACCCTGAAATTGTGCTACAGTTAAGCATTGTGGTTGGACTGTAATAGTATGGAGCTGCAGGAGTGACATATGGATCATACAGCATGATCCCCTCCCTTCAGAAACTGGGCCACAGGGCAGTATTCCAATACTACCCCAAACACACCTCCAAGACAACCACTGCTTTGATAAAAGGGTAATGGTTCTGGACTGGCTAAGCATGTCTCCAGACCTAAACCCTATCAAGCACATGGTATATGTGGGCAGTGGTGGACTGGGGCCAAAAATCAACCCAGGATTTTTCCAGCACCTGGCCTGCCCATGACTAGCCAGTGGCATCCCTGTTGTTTCCTGGCCAGTTAACCAGTGTGCTTCAAGGTTGAGGCTAAATCATAAGGGGGGGGGGGGGCATGGGCTGGGGTTGCTTGGGAGAGGAGGTAGAGCGGGGAAAGGGATGTGGGGAGGTAGGTATTGGATGGGAGTGTTATTAAAGTTAGCAGCCCTTCCCCAAAGCAGTGCAGTCCACTGGGCATTTGCCAGGGTCTCCCTATGGCCAGTTTTCCCCTGCCTGTGGGGGCACAGATCTGTCAGATCCACCATCCAGGGGGTGCCATCTGTCAAGGGGCCTCCAGAGGCAGAATCAGTCCGGGACTTTAAAAAAAAAATAGAAATTGCAGTGGCGGCGAGTGAGGGGTGCACTTTAACCTAATGCGAAGTGTACAGCACAAAGGAAGCGGCTGTATGCTTATCTGTATGCTTAGCTGACCCTGAGTCTGATCAGGTCGGCATTCTTTCTTCTCACAAAATGTCCAGAACTTCAATAAGATGGCCGTCCCCATGAGTGAGGACACTGGCGGCTACCAGTGTACAGCCACTGTAGTGTACAGCTCCCCCATGTGCTGCACACTATGCATTAGTTTAAAGAACACCCCTCACTCACCACTACAGGCTAAAAGCTGGTTGATGGACTGCCCAGGAGTCCATCAACCAGCTTTTTTCGAGTTCGGTCGAACTTGAACACGAACTTCTGACTGCAGTCCATGTTTGGGTTTGGGAACCCAAACTTGAGAAGTTTGGTACCAACCCAAACTTTGTAGTTTGAGTTGGCCCAACACTAGTCATAACAGGTCCCAATCTACATCATAGTGAATTTAATGGCTATAATATAATCAATTTTGCATACCATACACAACATTGTTATAACTAAATCCAACAGAAATAGATCACAAGGTCAGTGCAGAGAAAGGTGAGATGTGCATGTGCTTGATTACTCAAGTCAAAATACAAAGAATTGGTTGCTGGTACAATTACTCAAAAGAAATGCATAGGTAGTGAGATGACACATTTCAGCCTGTAGGACCTTGGAAGTTCTGAAAAAGATAGTTATCAATTATCTTTTTTTTTTGTTTGTTTGTTTGGTTTTAATGATAGTACAAGCAGGAAAGCATTGAAGATTTAAACAGTTTTAGATGTAGATTAAAAGTAAAGTTGTATTGTTTCACTATTGGGAGTGACAGCAAGCATTTTGTTGCGTATTGTTGTTATTATATACTGTATAGAACTCCAAGGCTGTTATGTCACAGCTAAGAAACAAAAACTCCATCAGCGTCCGCTACAGAAAGCTCAAAAAGCATTAACTTCCGTTGCTGCTTCTAGTTGGAGACATATTAACTTCTAATAATGAAAGAGAATTTGAAATGAATCTTTATTAAGCCCTCTTCGCGGATTCTGTTCCAGTGCCTCCTGAGCTGGCTTATTTTGTTTTAATGTGATTTCAGTTCAATTTTAGAAGCGCCTGTTTGAATTATGACAATAAGCTTTGGTTAGGAGCTGAGGTTCTTGTTCGGAAGCACTCAGTGGTGGAGGATTCCGGCAGTTCAATTACCTGCATTGCTCAGGTTAGTTAGGAAGACAGGTGATGCGACAAAGGGAAATGTAATAAAGGCTACACAATCACAGGGATTCAATAACATTTTGCAATTCTTAGCTGCAGTTTATAGATTTGGGTAATGTAAAAATGCTTTGATTTATTGTGAGAGTTATTTCTGAAATACAAAATAAGAGTGTGCACATTTTCATGTTCATTTGACATACCCAGTAGGTGCATGTTTTAAAAGGTTTTACAATAAATGTTTTTCTCCTGTAATGTGTAATATGTGTTTTCGAAACTAATCCCACCCAAATTGCTTGTTCTGCCTAGTCATGTGAGTTAACTCCCATGTACCCATGTTTTTCATGTAAATGATGCATTTAAGTCAAAGAGAAACTCCTTCTTCTCCCCTTCTGTTGGAGTATCCAATAAGATCTCACACCAAAATTGGCATTTGGAATGAGACCACTTCCACTGCTCCTGAGACGTCTACTACCCGGTTCATTTATCAATTAAGGTCTGATTCAGTGCCAGGTCAGATTTCTCACTCCTGTTTTAGGAATGAAAACTGCCATTCACTTTTAGTGTCTACCTTGGGGCTGATTCAGAGCCAGATGAATATGTACACCTGGTGGACGATGAAAGTCAATAGCAGTTTTCAGCTGGCTCTGAATCAACCCAATTGTGTTCAATGGCAGTATGAATATGGCCTCTCTTAAAGCCGCACACACTGCCGGTAGATAGACTAGATAGTATCTGGTATTACTAGAAACACATTGTTGTGAAAAGCTGGTCATTGAGCTAGACCCTAATATAATAATAAAATATAAACTAAAGAACGGGCTTAGGTTTTATAATTTGATGAATGTACAGTATCTGGGTTAATGTTGAAATAAAGGCCAGAGCCCACTCCATTTAATGCTGTCATCTCTGTTTTTCCTCCCCTGCCCTCTGCCACGTATGAAATAAAACAGATCTGGTCTGGTCTTCCAGGCTGCGGGATATCTGAATCTTTCAATTACAGTGGCAGCAGCACTCTCATGGTCTTTAGCAGAGCCGCCACTAGTGAATTTTCTGCATCTGCTGTAGGCTGACAGTTGGTACCAGGTAAGCTTGGCACCATCTATCATCAGTGCCGACGACGGAATGAGTTCTGACGCTGAGTTCCCTACAGTGCCAGAGAAGACTGGGTGTTCACCCTGCACTGTGTGGCCTTATCCTATACATTTCCATAGGCTGCAATGGTTTTAATTATTTTTGCATTTTTTGAGCTGGTGCATGTGCCACGGGTTCTCTGAGCTGTTTGGGATTGTTTTTGTAGGCATTTTAGTGACTTTTGTGTTGCACTGAAAACTTGTGATTTGAGCCACAAATAAGCTGTGTTGTGTATTTTAGGTGTCCCCATTGCATTTCCTGTTTGTTTATTTTTTAAAAATTGCTGTGCTGACCCTAAAAAATAAAAAAAACGGGGATTACAACAGGTGCTCTTTAATAGTAAAATTGGGGCTAGGGGTCACTAGCACATTTCCTTTTACAAGACCAGCACTGCTGGAAGCAAGCTGAGTACTCGAAAATTTAATAAATGAGGCCCTTAATGTCCCTGCCAATGCATACTGTACAAAAAATAAGCCCCACCCCACCCTGTCCTCAGGCTCCATCCCATTGAGTCCTGTGGCTGTCACATTTGGCTTCCTTTGGTGTGTATCCCTGCTGCCAGTCCTAAAGCAGCAGGCTTTCTCATTAACTACAAAAGCGTAAACTCCCCAAACACAAGATATGGTACTAAAGCTTACAGTTGCAAATTAAGCTAAAATAATAATAATTAAGAATTCTATCACTTGTAGCACTATAGCACTTGTAAAGTTTGGGGACTGCAGGGAGGAGGGGAATCTCTGATTCCTCTTTTATTTGCTGCAAGGGCAGCAGCACCAATGCTTATATGCTCCCAGGGCCCTGGTCAGGGGTGTGTGGCCATCTTGGGAGCTGAAAGAACTTGGTAAGATCTTGGGAACTTGATTGAGTCTACGGGCTCCTTCATAAGTGTAGTTTTTCTTTTAGTTTTGCTCAATCCATTTAAAATTAAAGCCAGTTACTTTTTGATATTTTACCATTCATATCTATAAATACTCCACTCTTATTGCCATTCCCTGTGATTACTCATCATCATTGAGTACTCTTCTCTTTTCTCTGTTTTAGTACAGGAAACCTCAGCATACACTAGAACAGAGGTGCCAGCTGTAGCAGAGTATGCTGGTTTTCCAATAAAGAGGAGCTCCTGCAATCAGCAGACAATTGTGGAGAAGTTGGGCAAGGGTGGGGATCTACTTTAAAAAAAAAATCATAGTATATTCTGTATACATGTCCTATTCCCCCTCGAGTTGCAAACATAATGTATTTTTATGCCATCCCCAACTGTTTTTTTATTCTATTTGTAATATTCCTTATGTTCTTAAACCTGGTATGTAGAAGGACCTTATATCTCTTTAAATAGAAATAAACCGAGAAGAGTTAACTACTTTTTAAACGTTGAAATGTGTTTGTAGAAATTTGCAAATCTTATTGAATCCCTTTAATTATCTTGGGAAAAAAAGGGGTTATACAAAATGCTTCATAAGCAGACAGGGAAGACTAGCAAGGATGGGTTCTTACCCAGCCAATCACAGACAGGGTAGACTAGCAAAGGTGGGTTCCTGCCCAGTCGATCAAGGGCTAGCTCTTTATTTACCTATGGGCTGTGCCTCCAGCTTTCCCTCTAACAGATGCTGAGGACCCACCGACTGAGCTTGAGTGACAATGGGTGTCAAGCTCTCATTTTGACTGCCTGGACTGACCATCTCTCGCTCTTTCTCATTCTGCATCTGTGCATAAACATTAATTCCAGGAATTTTCCTAAAAACATCAACAGAGATGTCATTGCTTTGTACAAATGGAAGGCTGGCAGACGGCAAAACCATTTGACGAGGAACAGGACTGTGGTTACCTTTTAAATTTGTAGATGACAAAGATGGCCAGTCCCACGAAAACCACAGATAAAAGCATGAGCATGGCGGAGCCGCTGTGGGTCGGAGTCAGGTCCACAAGGGGGGCTGCAAAGTCAAAGAAAATACAGTTGCTGAATGATATAAAATGGGAGCCGAAGACATGCGTACAAGTACTTCACGTTGCACAGGGGGATGTTTCTGTTTATTGCTGAACTGAAATAGCACATTATATTATGTAAAAATAAATCATATTATGGTATATTCAATTTACCTACATGTAAAACCATTGTATGACCCGTCTATGTGACAATAAACCTTGATCTCATCTGACTTGAATGCTCTGCAAGTATATATATTTATGCTCACTGAAGTGTCCATGTTTTCCATTTCAATACACCACCTTAAGGAACCAAGCTTAGGGAGCCACTATGGACTCCTTCAGTGAGGTTCATATTTTTTTTCTCCAAGAATTCTCACGGGGCTCTGAATCAACCCCATTGTGTTAGGATCTGACCCTTGCAGTTCTAGTGTGGAAACCAATAGTTTAAACAGGTAACAGTTCTGATGCAGTGTTATGCAATGGTCTCTAATTGGTGCACCAGACATTCAGCTGATCCTGTTTAAGGTACAGGTGTTTTTGAACCTCTCTGTATTGATTTTTTTGTCTTAGGACTTGCCCTCTGGATTATTACCTGTGACTGACTTCATCCTGTTCCACAATCACACATTTTCACCAGCTTCTCACCTTGGCCTGTTCTATAGCCAATAATCTTAACTGCCTTTCTGCAACTTCTAACTTACCTAGGTTGGGCACCTGCAATATCAGAGCTCTGTTGGCATTATACTTCCTTTGACACTGTACAGTGCCATATAAAGAGCTCATAGATAAGTTACTGAATTCGGGACTCAATTCCTGGAATGTTCAGTGGATTTACAGCTGTCTGTAGCATAGGTATCAGAATGTTGTTGTTAATGGTGTGCGATCTGAAGAAAGTCGAGTTAGAAGTGTTTTACCCCATGACTCTGTCCTGGGCCCTATTCTTTTTAATATGTTTGTAAGTGACATAGGAGAAAGCTTAGTAGGTAAAGTCTGCCTGATGATAGAAATGTGGGTAATAGGGTGGATATTTCTGGGTGTGTCTGCAAACTGGAAAATTGATTGGCTTTACTGGATAAATAGTTAAAAAAGTGGAAACTGATATTTAATATTTCTAAATGTAAAATCATGCACTTGGGTAGACGGAATCCCAACTCTGAGTACCATGTGGGCAGTACTGAGTTAGTCAGGACTTTGGAGGAGAGTGATTTAGCGATACTGATTATTGGATGCTGCAAGGGGAGTGTAGCCAGGCAGTAGGAAAAGCAAACATGGTGCTCGTCTGCATAGCTTGAGGCACCAGTAGAAAGCCACAGAATAGAGCCCTGGTGAGGCCACAGCTAGAATACTGAGTGCAGTCCTCGAGACCTTACCTTCAAAAAGTCATTGTTCAAATATAATGGGTCCAAAGTTGGGAAAAAAGAATGGTGCTTAAACTTAATCCATATCAGGAGATACTTAAAGAACTTAATTTTTACAGTCTGACAGTCTGGGAGAAAGAAGGGAGAGATGGGACCTGATTTAGACTTTTAAAATGTGAAAGGATTGAATAAGGTTCAGGAGGGAAGTGTTTTTGAGATAGAAACCATGAGGGCACAACCTGAAGCAAATCAGAGGGAAGATCAGGAGCAACGTTAGAAAATATTATTTTACAGAAAGAGTAGTAGATGTTTGGAACAAACTTCAAGCAGAGGTAGCTGAAAGATGAACAGCAAGTAATTTAAACATACCTGGGAAAAGCATACATCTATCCTAACATAAAGAGAACATGCAAACATAAAGGCAGACTAGATTGACCATATGGTCTTCTTCTGCTGTCAACCTTCTATGTGTCTATGTTTATACAAGCTAACATCCTTTATATCTCTGGTGATTAACCCAGGCACAGCAGGTCAATTAAAGTACACTTCCACCATCAGGGGCCTTAAAGATGAAGGGTGGGTTCTGCTTTCTGATCTTAAAGTCCAAAGTCAATCAATGGAGAGCCACATCAGTCAATGTCCTTTAAGAAATCGGGCATAATCTTTTTGCCTCTTCTCCTGGCCTGCTTCAAGCCAGTCCAAAGCCTCATTAACATATTAGGACAATTTTGTAAAAAGTGTTGAGGCAATGTTGCCCATTTACTGCACTCCTGGACTGCATGGGAGTGGCCACCTTGCTACACACCTAAGAGCCCTGCTTACACATAAGTGGGGGGCATGGTCAAGTGCTTCTGCTAACACACATATACATGGCTGAGTTGTCAGCTTCCTTATCAGCACAACCAGCTAGAGAGAGATGTTATCCACACAAAATATTAGAAGAATATAAAGTCTTTCTCTAGATGGCTACATAGATGTAATTATCAGATGGGCTCCAGTGTGCCTGTTTCATTCTGTCCCTTCACAAAACAGGCTGTCGACAGCAAAGCTTGGAGCTTTTCTATAAGCAGCATACACCAAACAAAGAGGTAAATGCCTCAGAAAAATGGGGCAGCATGCTCATGCTACACACACACACACACACACACACACACACACACACACACACACACACACGTCTCCTCATCGGAAAATGTTAGCTGACATGCCATATGAACAATGGGCAGTCTCAATCATAGAATTCAAACACAATACATCAATAGTTCCAGTAATCAGTTTATTCAAAAATACAAACTAACAAAAAACAAAGTATGCATTATGAGGACAGCTGATTATTCATTAAATAAAGACTGAAATAGCCTAAAGTTTAATTAAATGAAGTTTTGTGTACCAATATAAATTATACTTCGGGCAGTGATTGTAAAGCCACTTTCTAATTTATCAAATATTAAAAATGCCATTGTCTCATAACAAACTTAATTGTATTTCTCAAAAGCCAAGGTAATGTGGAAAGTACAATAGCATCTGTTGATGTTCTTCATAAATCTTGATGACAAATGTATTCAATATAAGCACTCTAATCTCTAACTTGGCATAGTCAACAAAGTATTTCGGAAACTTCTAACTCTTTAACAAATTTCAAATTTCAAGTTTAAAAGTTAAAGAAGAAACCTCTAGGTTCTACCTAAAATACTGTACATGACATCTGGTTCTATTCTTAATGTACTGAATCTGGGGCTTAATACAACCTTTTATTGTGCCTGATCAGCAATCACTGTACAAATTAGTTTTCAATAGCACAATAAGACTTGCGCAATAACATGAAAATGCAATACACTGTACATATATTTCATACTTAGAACAATGAATTGAACAACCTATCAAAAGGCGGCCGACGTGCGGACCACCTGTTGCCGGGCCGGGTGACGCCACTTCCGCCATCTTCTCTTTAGGAGATTGCGAGGGCTTGGTTGCTAAGCAACCGGCCACGCGATGGTTGCGACAGTACCCCGCTGCCCCATAGTGACTGAAGAGGTGCATTCTGATGCGGGGGGGGGGGGACCCGCTCTCACACATAGGTAATGTTTACTACATATGATTATTATTTTGCTATTGTCTATTGTTATTGTGTAGGCATACAGCGCCAGTGACGTCATCAGTGACAGTCAGGCACGATTTTCTGCATGTGTGTTCTTAAAGAGACAGCCTGTTATTCTTCTTGCTGTTAGTGTATTGTCCTGAGAAAGGGGGCACACGTACCCCTGAAACATTGACCAATTTACCATTTTAATGTAATATAAGCTGGATCAATTGATCAATTGAATTCAATTGTAGCTCGCTCTTGTTGCTGTCTCTGTAAGTGGCTGCTTGGAAGTGGTGAGTTAAAGCAGGAGTTAAAAGAAGAAGTTACAAGCAGAAGTTCGGAAGCTGTAAGTATCTGCCTTTGATTTCATATTGTTATTTTAAGTGTTGTAAATTCTACACTTGGTGTTCCCACAAATTCATACAATGGGTTCCATGCCTAACAATGCTGTTCAGTGTACATCTTGTGCTATGTATGCACTTCTTGATCAATCGGTCGATGGTGAATATATATGCCCCGGATGCCTGCAAATCTCTGATTTGGAAGCCGTGATTCACGATCTAAATAAGCGATTGGCAACACTGAGAGAAATTGTTATCATGCAAAAGAGTCTGGATCTCACTGATCTGGCACTACATGGCTCAGGGTCAGGGGAGGGTGGTAGTATGGGGGGAGAGGAAAAGCAGGAAAATAAGGCAGCTAGCTGGATAACAGTTAGAAGGCGGGGTAGGGGTAAAAGTTACAGGGAGGCTAGCCCTGAACAGGCACCTCCAAACAAGTTTGCCCGGTTGGCAGATGAGGAGGATGTTAGCTCAGGAATGGCAGAGCTGCAGCAAGACACATCTGTCGGCTCCAGTAAGGAAGGGAGGGGAAATGGGAGAACAGGGCAGGCAAGACAGGTGCTGGTAGTGGGTGACTCTATTATTAGGGGAACAGACAGGGCAATCTGTCACAAAGACCGGGATTGCCGAACAGTGTGTTGCCTTCCTGGGGCAATAGTACGGCATGTAGCGGAGTGGGCTGACAGATTGTTGGGAGGGGCTGGCGTGACCCCAGCGGTCATGGTACATATTGGCACTAATGACATAGGAAGAAGTAGGTGGAAGGTCCTAAAAAATGATTTCAGGGACTTAGGCCGTAAGCTTAAGGCAAGGACCTCAACTGTAGTATTCTCAGAAATACTACCAGTACCAAGAGCCACACCAGAGAGGCAGCGGGAGATTAGAGATGTAAACAGGTGGCTCAAAAATTGGAGTAAAAAGGAGGGGTTTGGGTTCTTAGAGAACTGGGCCGACTTCACAGTGGGCTACAGGTTCTTTGGCAGGGATGGGTTGCACCTCAATGGGGAGGGTGCATCTGTTCTGGGGGAGAGGATGGCTAAAAGGTTAGAGGAGTGTTTAAACTGAGCATTGGGGGGGAGGGTAAAAGCTATTACAAAGGGGAAGTTAGGAAAGAAAGTGACAGTGGGTGTAGACATGAAACTGGGGGTGGAGAGGGGGGAGGGGTTAGCACATCTAGCAGGAATAAGGGCAATATACAAAATTATCAAAATTCTCATAAGCATTTGAAATGCATGCTTACAAATGCTAGAAGCTTGACTAATAAAATGGATGAACTAGAACTGATAATAACAGAAGAACAATATGATATTGTGGGGGTAACAGAGACCTGGCTGGATGAAAGCTATGACTGGGCAGTAAATTTACAGGGATACTGTGTGTTTAGGAGGGACCGTAACAAACGCAAAGGGGGTGGAGTCTGCTTAATTGTAAAATCCTCTCTACAGCCTGCTCTGCGGGAGGATATATGTGAGGGGAATGACCATGTGGAGTCGGTATGGGTAGAAATACATGGAGGGAGAAACAAAAATAAAATACTGATGGGGGTTTGCTATAAACCTCCAGATATATCCGAATCCATAGAAAATATGATGCTAAGGCAAATAGATATAGCCGCTAAAATAAATGAGGTAGTGATTATGGGGGACTTTAACTACCCAGATATAGACTGGGATGCTGAAACATGTGTTTTGCAGAAAAGTAATAGTTTTTTATCTAAAACAAAAGATGGCTACCTTTCCCAACAAGTACAAGCTCCAACAAGGGGGAAAGCCATATTGGACCTAATACTAACCAATGTACCAGACAAAGTAATAAAGGTACAGGTTGGGGGACACCTTGGAAGCAGTGATCATAATATCATTAATTTCCAATTAGCAGTCACTAGGGTGCCTTATCAAGGAGTCACAAAAACGCGGGACTTCAAAAAGGCAAAGTTTGACCAACTTAGAGATGCCCTACACTGCATTGACTGGGAAAATATCCTTAAGAACAAAAGCATGGACGCTAAATGGGATACTTTCAAAGGAATCCTTAATTTTCAGTGTGACAGATATATACCTTACAGGAATAAAACTATTAGACACACATGTAAACCGATGTGGCTAAATAAAAAGGTTAAGGGGGCAATAAACAACAAAAAAAGGCATTTAAACGTTTAAAGCAGGAAGGGACAGCGGAAGCGTTAAAAAACTATAAAGAAGAAAATAAACAATGTAAACAACAGATAAGGGCAGCTAAGCTGGAGACAGAAAGACTGGTCGCGAAAGAGAGTAAAACTAACCCTAAATTATTCTTTAGCTACATAAACCGTAAAAGGTACAAACCTGAGGGTGTGGGCCCCCTGAAAAGCGAGGATGGGACCCCTATAGAGGGAAATGAGGAGAAAGCTAATTTGCTTAACAACTTCTTTGCTTCTATATTCACAAAAGAATTTGACATGCCGAGTGAAATGCAGGGGAATAACCGAAACCCTCCATTAAATGTCACTGGTCTAACCAAGGAAGAAGTCCGGCACCGTCTCAAGCAGATGAAAATCGATAAATCACCGGGACCAGATGACATACATCCTCGTGTTTTAAGGGAGTTATGTACAGTAATAGACAAGCCGTTATTTCTAATATTTGTGGATTCCATAACTACAGGGTTTGTTCCGATGGATTGGCGCTTGGCAAATGTGGTGCCAATATTCAAAAAGGGATCTAGGGGGGAACCTGGGAACTACAGACCGGTAAGCTTAACATCTGTGGTGGGCAAGCTGTTTGAAGGTTTCTTAAGGGATACTATCCTGGAGCACCTTGGGGAAAATGACCTTATTACTCCATATCAGCATGGATTTATGAGGAATCGCTCCTGCCAGACAAACCTAATCAGCTTTTATGAGGAGGTAAGTTCAAGATTGGATCAGGGGGAGTCATTGGATATCATATATCTTGACTTTTCTAAAGCATTTGATACTGTGCCACATAAAAGGCTGGTACAAAAGATGAGAATGCTTGGACTGGGGGAAAACGTGTGCAGATGGGTGGGAAATTGGCTTAGTGATCGGAAGCAGAGGGTGGTTATCAATGGTACACACTCAGATTGGGTCACTGTTACCAGTGGAGTACCACAAGGGTCAGTTCTGGGACCAATTCTCTTCAATAAATATATAAATGACATTGGGTATGGATTAAACAGTAGTCTCAATCTTTGCAGATGATACTAAGCTGAGTAAAGTAATTAAAACAAAGGAGGACAACAGGCAACTACAAACAGATTTAGATAAATTGGAAGCATGGGCAGTTAAATGGCAAATGAAGTTTAACACAGATAAATTTAAGGTTATGCACATGGGAAGGAGAAATCTGTGTCATGATTACACACTAAATAAAGAAACACTTGGTAAAACAACAATGGAAAAGGACCTAGGGGTTTTAGTTGACAATAAGCTCAACTGTAGTAATCAATGCCAGGCAGCTGCTGCCAAGGCAAACAGGATCATGGGGTGCATCAGGAGGGGCATGGGTGCTCATGACCAGAGCATCATTTTACCCCTATACAAGTCACTGGTCAGACCCCATATGGAATACTGTGTACAGTTCTGGGCACCTGTGCTTAAAAAGGACATATCAGAACAGGAGCGCGTTCAAAGAAGGGCAACAAAGTTAATAAAAGGAGTGCGGGGGCTAGAGTACCCGGAAAGATTGTCCAAGTTAGGTTTATTTAGTCTAGAAAAAAGACGATTGAGGGGTGATCTAATAACTATGTATAAATATATTCGGGGTCAATACAAGGATCTGTCCCACAATCTATTTATACCCCGGAGTGTAACCATAACCCGGGGGCATCCACTAAGGTTAGAGGAAAGGTGCTTTCTCCACCGACATAGGAGGGGATTCTTCTCTGTAAGAGCAGTGAGATTATGGAACTCGCTGCCAGAGGAGGTAGTAATGAGGGATACATTAAAAATGTTCAAAAGTGGCCTTGATGCCTTCCTGGCATGTAATAACATTTCCGGCTATGGCTACTAGACCACTGGAAGGAGTTAAACAGGCTGAACTGGATGGACTAAAGTCTTTATTCAGCCTTACATACTATGTTACTATGTTACTATGTATTTGGAGTGCTGGTTCTTCTTTTTTCTTGGTCTGTCTGCCAGGGCACCCCAATGTAAGCATGTCCATGTTGGCTGTCGATAGGTTGACCCTCTTGTTGTTGATGATACCTCCTGCGGTACTGAACATGCCTTCTAAAAAGGCTGCCTTGAGTCTAGGATAAGCTGTGTCAGGCCTCTCCTCCTCCTGCTTCTCCTTCCAGCCATGCTCCAGTGATGTCCGCGAGTTGCACTGGGTGCCACTCTGCAGTGAGAGAAGGACCTCCTCCTCAGAATCCTCCTGGCCCAGAAATGGGCCTTCCTCCTCTATTTACTTCTGTGCCACCATCAAATTCTCTGACATGGCAAAGGATGGGGATTGTAGTGATGACAATGGTGTCATCAGCACTGAACATATTGGTGTGTACTGGAAGTACTGCAGCACCATGCAGATGTACCTCATGGAAGCCCACTCATTGGTGGTGAAGTGCAGGCATGTTGGAGCTGGAACTCCGCTATTGCCTGCTGCTGCTCACACACCCTTTTGAATTCCTCCTGGTCGACAAGTCAACTATGAGGTGATAGGTGGTAAGGCCAAAGTTCCTCTGCAGAGTGGAGAGCAGAAACAGGGTGGGAACCCCGAAAGTGGGTGCACACACCAGACACTTTATGCAGCAGCTCTGGCATCTCTGGATAATGGGAATCTCTGCGCCACCAAGTTCAGTACATGTGCCAGGCAAGAAATGTGTGTCAACCCGGCTTAGCCTAAGACTGCTACAAGGTTACGCCCATTGTCACATATCACCTTACTGGGCTTCAGGTGCAATAGCAGAAGCCACTTATCTGTCTGCTCCTGGGTGCTGATCAACAGCTCCTGGGCAGTGTGGGGTCTTCTGCCCAGACCGATTTTGGCAGTGTTCGAATTGGTGTGTGGGCTGTGCTGACTGCTTGAGGAAGAAGCAGAGGAGGAAGCAGAGTAGGAGAAGGAGACAGCAGAGGGCATGACTGATGTCCAGCAATCTTTGGTGGTGGAAGGATAAGCGACAGAGGGCCTCCCGTCCTAGTGCCAGCTGCCACTACATGGACCCAGTGGACCCAGTGGGCAGAGAGATGTAACATCCCATACTTACTTGTCCACATGTCAGTGGTGATGTGGACACTGGAACTAATGAGATTGCCCAGTGCACACCCTATTTTCTCAATAACCTGTTGGTGCAGGACAGGAATGGTCTGTCAAGAAAAGTAGCAGCGGCTGGGAATGGCATATTCTGGAACAGCCGTCGCCATCAGATCTTTAAAACTGTCCTTCTCCACCAGGGGGAATGAGAGCATTTCAAAGGCATTTCAAAGGCCGGCAACGTAGAAATGCTCACATTCAGGGCCAGGACCCATGGGTGAGATTTCCTTTCTAAAGTTTGCAGAATGAAACGCTGAAGGCTTCCCCTGGGATGGTGTTGATATGCTTGTTGATGTTGGTGATGCTGCTGCTGCGGGTGGTAGTGGTGGTCTCACATCCTCCCTTTGGGGGGAGACAGGTGGCCTAGTCATTGGGGAGGCAGTGGTAGCGGCTAAGTCTACCACTGTAGTTCGTGTTTGAATTGCAGGTGCCTGGTTATGGACGTTTTGCAGAAATTATTAAGACTTCTCAGTTGCTTCAGGAGCTGGTGGCACAGAGAGCAAATGACCCTTGTCTTGTCGTCTCTGCACTGCTTGAAAAAATGCCACGCTGGTGAGATTCTTTGAGCCACCTTTGGCGTGCTCAGTCCCTGGGCGTGGTGGACAGTGGCAGCAACATGCTGACTGCTGACCACTGTCACCCTTCTCCCTCAGGCTGCCTAGGCCTGTGTAACCGCCACCACTTCATTCAAACTCTGAATGCCTTCAGTCCATGGTCTAGGACTTTGTCATCACCCCTGGGATTGTCCTCCACCCCCTGCTCCTTACTATCCTCCCTCTCAGCCCCCACAATGTAGAGAGCCATAGATGTTGGCATTAGGGCTTCATCATCATCGCAGGTGTCTGGCAATGGTTCACTGGCCATGTCCTCATCCTCCAACACAAATTGTTGGGCATCTGAATAGCCTAGGTCGGTAACTGGGACAGGGGGGCAGGTGGATGGCCCACTTTATCCCAGATAGGAGTGTCATCATAGAGCATTAGTGACTCCAGGACTTGGGGCTGGGACATGCTGATTTGAAGGGGGTGAGGAGGAGGGATCAACACTTTTGGCAGAAGTGGAGTAGGTAGAAGACAATCCCATGAATCTGGCAGAATCGTGTGCCATTTAATCTATGACTGCCTCAACTTGTTCTAGACTCACCACTGTTGCAGCGGTACTGAGACCTACAAAAAGACACTGAAAACTATAACTAGTTTTATCAAAATCCAAAAGGGTCTAGTGCATGGTGTGCCCACAAGTAATGTGATTTATCAAAACCTAAAATGGTCTAATGCAAAGTGTGCCAACAAGTAACTTGTTTTATTAAAAGCCAAAGGGTCCAATGAAAGCTGTGCCCACATATAAATAGTTTTATCAAAGCCAAAAGGGGGTTTTATTATAGCCAAAAAGGGTTTAATGCAAGGTGTGCTCTCAAGTAACTAGTGTTTTCAAAGTCCAAAATGGTCTAATGCAAGGTGTACCCATGGGTAACTAGTTTATTTCAAAGTTCAAAAGGGTTTAATGCAAGATGTGCCAACAAGTAACTAGTTTTATCAAAGCCCAAAAGGGTTTAATGCAAGATGTGCCCACAAATAACTAGTTTTATCAAAGCCCAAAAGGATTTAATGCAAGGTGTGCCCACAAATAACTAGTTTTATCAAAGTCTAAGAGGATCTAATGCAAGTTTTACTCACAGGTAACCAGTTTTATCATAGCCCAAAGGGGTCTAATGTAAGGTGTGCCCATGGGTAACTAGCTTGATGAAAGCCCAAAAAGGTCTAATGCAAGGTGTTCCCACAATTAGTTTGTATTATCAAAGCCCAAAAGGGTATAATGTGAAATGTGCTCACAAGTAAATAGTTTTATGAAAGCCCAAAAATGTTTAATGCAAGGTGTGCCCACATATATGTAGTTTTATCTAAACCCAAAAGGATCCAATGCAAGGTGTGCCAACAATAACTTGTTTTATCAAAGCCCAAAAGAGTCTAATACAAGGTGTGCCCTCAAGTAACTAGTTTCATCAAAGCCTAAAACAGTCTAATGCAAGGTGTACACACAAATATTTTTATTAAGGCCCAATGCACAGCAGGCAATCAACCAGCTTCCCGGTTTCCCGGGATCAGCCAAGCGCAGACCGTGGGCACGGACTTTTCACTAATGTGCATGCTCGGGTTCGGGGCCCGATCTTGAAAAGTTCATTTTTGCAACTAGGACTCGCTCATCTTTAATGGACACCCTTTATGACATCAAAAAGTGTCAGCCCCTTGAAAAGTTTAAATTAGTAAATAAAGCATGTAAGAAAGAAATAAGGTTGACAAAAGAACAACAGAGATTTGGCCAAAGAAAGCAAAACAAACCCTTACCATTTTTTTTATATAAAAATTCAAAGAAAACTAAATCAGAACAGGTAGGGGCCCTAATTAATGATAATGGGAAAATGGTCACTGGGGATGAAGAGAAGGTGGAGCTGTTAAATGAATTCTTTAGATCTGTGTACACAAGAGAGGAGCAAGGAGCAAAGGCAGGAGATGCCACTGATAGCAATAGCCCGAGTATAATACTCAACAAACTAAACATGGATATCATCCAAGAAAACTTTATTGATTTTCAAAGCAAAGGGAAAAGGAGGGGGGTACAAAAGGCAAAAAAGGGGGAGGGGGATGGAGTACAGCAGATATATTTTCACAAATAGATACATTAACTGGTTCGACATTAACCTTAATAATTAATAGTCGTGCCCAACGAGGCGGTTCACGAATCTTACAAACAAAACCAGTTCTTGCATCAATGATCTTGGAACTCCTACTGGTCCTTCAAAGGAACCAGTAGGACCACCCCATCCTGGTAAAATCATTGTCACAACTTGCTATTTACCCTGATTGGATCTTGGTGGTCTTTGTTCCTCTGTCGTTTCTGCTTAGGTGAATGAAAGTGGTTGGGTGTGGGGGAAAAGTGGGTTGGCAAGGTTGAAGAGCAGGATTCCAACAATGGGCTAGAGAGCCCCGGACGGGGGCAAGAGGCACAAGGGAGCGAAGTGGAATATGGCCTCTAAATGTACTTCGGTCCCCTGCCTCAGTGAAAGCTAAATAATTTAAATGTGAATAGGACTGCAGGACCAGATGGACTTTACCCAAGAGTTCTTAAATAAATCAGCTCAGTTATCTCATCACCCCTGTTATTGACCTTTAAAGACTCACTAACAACTGGTGTAGTGCCAAGAGATGTGGTGCCAGTTTTTTAAAAGGGCTCTAAGTCTTCTCCGTTCAATTACAGACCTGTAAGTTTAACATCTATTGTGGGGAGATTGCTTGAGGGGCTATTAAGGGACTACATATACGAATATGTAACTATGTATAATATTAAAAGTGACAACCAGCATGGGTTTACTAAGGGCAAAAGCTGCCAGATTAACCCAATTGGCTTCTTTAAACCGGACCTTCAGTATTATTTAAAGAATGGCCCAAACACTTAATAAACCCCACTGGGCTACAAATCTGTTCAGGACTCCAGGACACAGACGCCACCATCATGCATTAAAAGAGGAATGGAATCACGGGATAGGGATGTAATTTAGCCTTTTTACAAACCACTGGCACTGCTGATCTTAGTTATGAGGAAAGATTACAAGAATGAAATCTGTTTAGTCTTGAGAGGGGACGACTGAGGGGGGGACACGATTAACTTGTATAAATATATAAATGGGCAAAACAAAAATTGTAGGGAAACACTATTTCAGGTAAAGTCCTCTCTAAAGACAAGGGGCACTCCCTTTGACTGGAAAAAAAGAAATTCAGTCTCCAGAGGCAAAAATTATTTTTTACCATAAGAACTATAAATCTGTGGAATAGCCTAGCCTCCCACAGAAGCACGGAAGCGTTAGATGCTTATTTAGAAAAAAATACATTTACAGTTGCTATTATCAGTAAAAAAAAAAAAAAAAAATATATATATATATATATATATATATATATATATATATATATAACTTCCCCTACCCCAGCACCCTTGGTTGAACTTGATGGACGTGTCTTTTTTCAACCATATTACCTATGTAACTATATAGCAGGTTTTGTTTTAGTACTGGAGTATGTATTTCTGTGTACAAGCCACACTAAACTATACAAGGCTATTTTTAATAGATCGAAACATAGAAGGTTGATGGCAGAAGGAGATCATATGGTCCATCTAGTCTGCCCTTATTTGTATGTATTCTTTATCTTAGGACAGATGTATGCTTATCCCAGGCATGTTTAAATACACTTTAACTACCTCTGCTGGATCTTTGTTCCAAGCATCTACTATCCTTTCTGTAAAATAATATTATCCAACTCAGTAAAATAATATTTTCTAACATTGCTCCTGGTCTTCCCTCTGACTAGCTTTATGTTGTGCCCCATTGTTCTATCATTAAATGTTTTTCTTAAAAAAACTCCTTAACCTTCAATCTTTTCACATATTTAAAGGTTTCAATCATGTCGTCTCTCACCCTTCTTTCTTCTAGACGGTACAAAGTTGTCCTAATAAGTTTAAGTCCTTCTATCATTTTTGTTGCCCACCTTCAGATCTGTCTTTTTGCAGGTAAGGTCTCTACTGCACTGGGATCTATACTGTGGCATCACAACCTCCCCCTTCTTACTGGTGATGCTCCGAGCAAGCCAAGCAAATAAAATAATATTTTCTAACATTGCTCCTGGTCTTCCCTCTGACTAGCTTCATATTATGCCCCATTGTTCTATCATTTAATGTTTTTCTTAAAAAAAACTCCTTAACCTTCAATCCTTTCACATATTTAAAGGTTTCAATCATGTCGTCTCTCACCCTTCTTTCTTCTAGACGGTACAAAGTTGTCCTAATAAGTTTAAATCCTTCTATCATTTTTGTTGCCTACCTTTGGATCTGTCATTTTGCAGGTAAAGTCTCCACTGCACTGGGATCTGTGGCATCACAACCTCCCCCTTCTTACTGGTGATGCCCCGAGCTATGCAGCCAAGCATCCTGCTTGCTTTTCCCACTGCCTGGCTACACTGTCCACTCATCTTGCAGCTATCAGTATCCCTAAATCCCTCTCTTCCGAAGTCCTGGCTAAAACAGCACTGCCCATACGGTACTCAGAAGAGGAATTCCTTCTACCCAAGTGCTATATATTAATATGATTATATTAATATATAATGTTATATTTATTGTTGTAAATATGAAATTTATGAGGAGTACATGGAATCTGCAAGAGTATTGTTATACTGAAGTTTATTTCATACAGCGATTGATGATTGAAACAAAAAAGTCACAATAAGCCCCAAGTTTGGACCTTTTTAAGGTTCCAAAAGCATAGTCAATAAGGTTCCTGCTTCCTTACATTCTTCATCTTTTTCCAGGAAACCAGCAATGCCCTGGGCACATTTTCAACTTTAGGGCTCAGGTCATCATGCCATTCTACCTTCTAGACTATGTATGTCTACGGTTAGTGAAGGCACATAAGTTGTCAGAGGGTTAAGGGAATACGCAACTTATTAGAAGCACATTACCAATTTTCCACCCTCAAATATGATGTTTAAAGGAAAACTATACTTACTGCTAATCCTGCTATGCCTGCTATGCCTGCAATGATCCATGCAGCCTTCTGGGACTTTCCTGGCAAGGGATGGTGATTGGCTTAGAAGGAAAAATAGAAAGAAATGCAGCAGACTTAAAAGTTCCTTTTACTGAGTTAGATAAATAATGTTATCTTTTAATGGCTCTTGTGTCCTGAGATATCTCAGGACTTTTAAGTCTGCTTTATCTGTATGAAAACTTTGTTCTTGGTTCTGGATGACCAATTGGAATAAAACAATAGGAAAACAGAAACAAGCATCATATGAAGGGAGAGAAGGAACATACTCCAGATGGGGAGCAATGAGGTACTGTTTAGAGTTACAGTTTCTGGGAGAGCAGAAGTAGATATTCAGTGAAAACCCTGCCCTGTATACCCTCACAATAAAAAATAACTAAATATCAGCTGACACCACTTGTAGGGCTTCCCAATTTGCATTACCTTTGTGCCCTTTTGACAAATTGGCAATGCCATCCTTCTTTGTACCATCGATGATGGCATGTTCAGCACTCTACTGGCAAATGTGCCAGACTCCCATAATTAATTCTGCCCACTTTGAGCTTCCTTTTATTTCTTTGTTACAAATAAAAACAGCTACAAACCTATAACTTGGGTTATGTCCTATACAGCATCATTGCCTTTACCTAGGGAAGCCCCTTCCTGTATAACAGGGCTTCCTAAGATACAGAAGGAAGTGACCGATTATCAGCAGCATCAATTCTGAGCCATATAATATGGCAACCTTCCTAGTCCTTTTGGATGGCAATATACTGCATCACATAACTCATAGGATTTCACACCCAAAGTCAAGAGATTGGTACTGGGCAAAGAAATCATGGTATCCTACAATGTTACATCTTCCGTCACATGCATACCAATTGCAAAGGCAATTCAAGCTGTAAAGAAACAGTTGATATAAAATAACACACTTGGGAGCAGAAAGATGCTTAACCCAGACAACGTTTGTTGCTTGCTGGAGCTGTGTCTGAACACCACCTACTTCCACTACAAGGATAACTTCTACAACCAGAAACATGGATGTACCATGGGGTCAACTGTGGGCCCCATTCTGGAAAACTTGTATATGGAGAGAGAAAAAGGGAGGCTTTAACTACCATCAAGGGAATTACCCCCAGCCACTGACATGTGAATGACACCTGGGTTTATCCAAAAACAAGAGGTACAAGCTTTCTCAACCTGGTGAATCACCAAATTGAGTTCACACAGGAAAATATGCAAAAAAATCATTGGCCTTTTTGAACAGGCTGGTAGCCATCATTAAGTGTGGAACCTAACAAAGCCAAGGTTATGCCTGTGTGACAAAGTAAACGGGGCAAGGAAACATCCTAATTGGGGGTACCGGTGTACATCAAGAATAAATTAAAGCAAGTCTCCTTTTCTGTAACCTTGGAGTTTCAGTCTTGTGAATCACCTTAAAATAATAATTAACAACAAGAGCAGGACAGGCTGAATATTGTCTCCACAGACAGCATTACCAGCAAAAGAATCACTATGATAGAGAAGACCACAAAGAGGAAGATATAAATGCTTTGCGTATATAACTAGGGTACACAGAACATCTGCTTAGTTGCTAAGAACGCACATTGACATTCCCCCTGAACTTATTGACAACCATGTTTTGCACAAGGTGTGCAAGACACTGCGGACCTTTCCATCCATAGCTGGCATTTTTTTTACTGAGATGTCTCTGGACAATTTACCATTAACGTTCATCCCATCTGTTACCTTTACAAACGCTGCAGGAGAGATCAAGGGCCGCAGGCAATTATTACAAACATTCTTTACATAAAGAGAGGCAATTAGCCAGGTTGTATTTCGCTTTATTTAACAAGAAAAGGATCATAACAACATTTGGTGCTGATTAACTTTATTCAGAAAATGCATCATTATAAGTAGAGAGGAGACAGAGACTTAAATGTGTAAAACTATTTGGTACTATCTGATGAGAGAATCGTCTGCTTTTCCCCACATTTATTTTTGTAAATAAGATACAATCTGCCCCTTGCCCCCTGGGCTACTAGTTTGGTGTACCAGGTGCACCAGGCATTGGGGCTGGTAATCTGGGTTTTCCCTGAAAGCAAACCAGCCCCTACACCCTTTGGCACAGGTCCAGTGACAGCAATGGCAGTATATTCATTAGAGATAAGCAAACTTTTGAAAAATTCGATTTGGCTGATTTGCCGAATTTTCCGGGAAAATTTGTTTCGGTCCGAATTTATTCACGACGAATTGCTATTAAAAACGGCTATTTCTGGGCGTCCGAGAGCCTCCATAGGGTTGCAGAACATTTTGCTTGGCTGTAACATGCATAGGATGCATGCTGGGTTAGTGAAATACTATTGTAAAGAAGTGTAACATGCAGATCAGAGGCGTCGCTATTAGATTCGCTGACGCAGAGCGGCACAATTACAGAGCCTTGAGGTGGCATCAGCATGATGAGCCCATATATTGCCTGAAAGACACACAGTGCAGTTGGCAGCAGCATAGGGAGCCCATATGTTGCCTAAAAAACACACCCTGAATTTGGCAGCAGCATAGGGAGCCCAAATATTGCCTGAAAGACACACTCTGGACTTGGCAGCACCATAGGGAGCACATATATTGCCTGAAAAACACACCTAGGAGTTGGCAGCAGCATAGGGAGCTCATATATTGCCTGAAAGACACACTTTGGACTTTGCAGCAGCAGCAGCCACAGCACAGGGAGCTCATATATTGCCTGAAAGACACACCCAGGAGTTGGCAGAAGCATTAGGAGCCCATATATTGCCTGAAAAACACACCCAGGAGTTGGCAGCAGCATAGGGAGCCCATATATTGCCTGAAAAACACACCCAAGAGTTGGCAGCAGCATAGGGAGTTCATATAGTGCCTGAAAGACACACTCTGGACTTGGCAGCAGCATTAGGAGCCCATATATTGCCTGAAAAACACCCAGGAGTTGGCAGCAGCATAGGGAGTACATATATTGCCTGAAAAACACATTGGAGTTGGCAGCAGCATTGGGAGCCCATATATTGCCTGAAAGACACACCCAGGAGTTAGCAGCAGCAGCATTAGGAGCCCATATATTTGCCTGAAAAACACATTTGAGTTGGCAGCAGCATAGGGAGCCCATATATTGCCTGAAAGACACACCCAGGAGTTGGCAGCAGCAGCAGCAGCATTAGGAGCCCATATATTGCCTGAAAAACACATTGGACTTGGCAACAGCATAAGGAGCACATGTATTGCCTGAAAAACACACCAAGGAGTTGGCAGCAGCATATGGAGCTCATATATTGCCTGAAAGACACACTCTGGAGTTGGCAGTAGCATAGGAAGCTCATATACTGCCTGAAAAACACATTGGACTTAGCAGCAGCATTAGAAGCCCATATATTGCCGGAAAGACACAACCAGGAGTTGGCAGCATCATTGGGAGCCCATATATTGCCTGAAAGACACACCCAGGAGTTGGCAGCAGCATAGGGAGCACATGTATTGCCTGAAAAACACACCAAGGAGTTGGCAGCAGCATAGGGAGCCCATATATTGCCTGAAAAACACACCCAAGAGTTGGCAGCAGCATAGGGAGCTCATATAGTGCCTGAAAGACACACTCTGGACTTGGTAACAACATAGGGAGCTCATATATTGCCTGAAAAACACACCCAGGAATTGGCAGCAGCATTAGGAGCCCATATATTGCCTGAAAAACACATTGGAGTTTGCAGCAGAATTAGGAGCCCAACTATTGCCTGAAAGACACACCCAGGAGTTGGCAGCAGCATAGGGAGTACATATATTGCCTGGAAAACACATAGGAGTTGCCAGCAGCATTTGGGAGCCCATATATTGCCTGGAAGACACACCCATGAGTTAGCAGCAGCAGCAGCAGCATTAGGAGCCCATATATTTGCCTGAAAAACACATTGGAGTTGGCAGCAGCATAGGGAGCCCATATATTGCCTGAAAGACACACCCAGGAGTTGGCAGCAGTAGCAGCAGCATTAGGAGCCAATATATTGCCTGAAAAACACATTGGACTTGGCAACAGCATAGGGACCACATGTATTGTCTGAAAAACACACCACGGAGTTGGCAGCAGCATAGGGAGCTCATATATTGCCTTAAAGACACACTCTGGACTTGGCAGCAGCATAGGGAGCTCATATACTGCCTGAAAAACATATTGGACTTGGCAGCAGCAGCAGGAGCCCAAACATTGCTTGAAAGAGACACTAAAGTTGGCAGCAGCAGCCCAAAAATTGGCCTAAAGACACACCCTGGAGTTTGCATCAGCAGCAGGAGCCCGAACGATGCTTGAAAGGGACACTGGAGTTGGCAGCAGGAGCCCAAAAATTGGCCTAAAGACACACCCTGGAGTTGGCAGCAGCAGGAGCCCAAACATTGCTTGAAAGAGACACTGAAGTTGGAAGCAGCAGCCCAAAAATTGGCCTAAAGACATACCCTGGAGTTGGCAGCAGCAGCAGGAGCCCAAACATTGGCTGAAAGAGACACCGGAGTTGGCAGCAGCAGCCCAAAAATTGGCCTAAAGAAACACCCTGGAGCTGGCAGCAGCAGCAGGAGCCCGAACATTGCTTGAAAGAGACACTGGAGTTGGCAGCAGCAGCCCAAAAATTGGCCTAAAGACACACTGGAGTTGGCAGCAGCAGCAGCAGCAGGGGCCCAAACATTGGCTGAAAGAGACAATGGAGTTGGCAGCAGGAGCCCAAAAATTGGCCTAAAGACACACTGGGGTTGGCAGCAGCAGCAGCGGCAGGAGCCCAAACATTGCTTGAAAGAGACACTGGAGTTGGCAGCAGCGGCCCAAAAATTGGCCTAAAGACACACCCTGGAGTTGGCTGCAGCAGCAGCAGGAGCCCAAAAATTGGCCTAAAGGCACATTGGGGTTGGCAGCAGCAGCAGCAGCAGGACCCCAAACATTGCTTGAAAGAGACACTGGAGTTGGCAGCAGCAGCCCAAAAATTGGCCTAAAGACACACCCTGGAGCTGGCAGCAGCAGCAGGAGCCCAAACATTGCTTGAAAGAGACACTGGAATTGGCAGCAGCAGTCCAAAAATTGGCCTAAAGACACACCCTGGAGTTGGCAGCAGCAGCAGGAGCCCAAACATTGGCTGAAAGAGACACTGGAGTTGGCAGCACCAGCACGAAAATTGGCCTAAAAACACACCCTGGAATTGGCAGCAGCAGGAGCCCAAACATTGCTTGAAAGAGACACTGGAGTTGGCAGCAGGAGCCCAAAAATTGGCCTAAAGACACACCCTGGAGTTGGCAGCAGCAGCAGGAGCCCAAACATTGGCTGAAAGAGACACTGGAGTTGGCAGCAGCAGCCCAAAATTTGGCCTAAAGACACACCCTGGAGTTGGCAGCAGCAGGAGCCCAAGCATTGGCTGAAAGAGACACTGGAGTTGGCAGCAGCAGCCCAAAAATTGGCCTAAAGGCACACCCTGGAGTTGGCAGCAGGAGCCCAAACATTGGCTGAAAGAGACACTGGGGTTGGCAGCAGGAGCCCCAAAATTGGACTAAAGACACACTGGAGTTGGCAGCAGCAGCAGGAGCCCAAACATTGCTTGAAAGAGACACTGGAGTTGGCAGCAGGAGCCAAAAAATTGGACTAAAGACACACCCTGGAGTTGGCAGCAGTAGCCCAAACATTTGCTGAAAGAGACACTGGAGTTGGCAGCAGGAGCCCAAAAATTGGACTAAAGACACACCCTGGAGTTGGCAGCAGCAGCAGCAGCCCAAACATTGGATGAAAGAGACACTGGAGTTGGCAGCAGCAGCCCAAATATTGGCCTAAAGACACACCCTGGAGTTGGCAGCAGGAGCCCAAACATTGGCTAAAAGAGACACTGGAGTTGGCAGTAGGAGCCCAAAAATTGGCCTAAAGACACACCCTGGAGTTGGCAGCAGCAGGAGCCCAAACATTGCTTAAAAGAGACACTGGAGTTGGCAGCAGGAGCCCAAAAATTGGCCTAAAGACACACTGGAGTTGGCAGCAGCAGCAGCAGGAGCCCAAACATTGCTTGAAAGACACTGGAGTTGGCAGCAGGAGCCCAAAAATTGGACTAAAGACACACCCTGGAGTTGGCAGCAGCAGCAGGAGCCCAAACATTGCTTGAAAGAGACACTGGAGTTGGCAGCAGGAGCCCAAAAATTGGCCTAAAGACACACTGGAGTTGGCAGCAGCAGCAGGAGCCCAAACATTGGCTGAAAGAGACACTGGCGTTGGCAGCAGCAGCCCAAAAATTGGCCTAAAGACACACCCTGGAGTTGGCAGCAGCAGGAGCCCAATCATTGGCTGAAAGAGACACTGGAGTTAGCAGCAGCAGCCCAAAAATTGGCCTAAAGACACACCCTGGAGTTGGCAGCAGCAGCAGGAGCCCAAACATTGGCTGAAAGAGACACTGGAGTTGGCAGCAGGAACCCAAACGTTGACAGATACACACACCCTGGAGTTGGCAGAAGCAGGAACTCAAAAATTGTCTGAAAGGCATACCCTGAAGTTGGCATCAGCAGGAACACAAAAATTGTCTGAAAGGCATACCCTGAGGTTGGCATCAGCAGGAACCCAAAAATTGTCTGAAAGGCACACCCTGAAGTGAGCATCAGCAGGAACCCAAAAATTTTCTGAAAGGCATACCCTGAAGTTGGCATCAGCAGGAACCCAAAAATTGGCTGAAAGGCACACCCTGAAGTTGGCATCAGCAGGAACCCAAAAATTGTCTGAAAGGCATACCCTGAAGTTGGCATCAGCAGGAGTCCAAAAATTGGCTGAAAGGCGCACCCTGAAGTTGGCATCAGCAGGAACCCAAAAATTGTCTGAAATGCATACCCTGAAGTTGGCATCAGCAGGAGCCCAAAAATTGGCCTAAAGACATAAATATGTTTTGCACCATTTGGAAAGTGTAAAACGTGGCACCATGATGAATCTACTCGCATGCATCAGCCATTGGGGGGTGGAAATCCTGGCTGATCCATCCCTGATTCATTTTCACAAAGGTGAGTCTCTCCACATTTTTAGTTGACAGACGAGTTCTCCTCGGCGTTACTATGGCCCCCGCCACACTAAACACTCGCTCAGATGGCACGCTACTGCCCGGGCAGGACAGCTTTTCCAGGGCAAACTCTGCTAGTTGCGGCCACAAGTCAAGTTTGGCTGCCCAGAAGTCCAGCGGATCCTCAAAGTGCGTTGGCATGGTCATGTCAAGGTATGACACGACCTGCTGGTTCAGGTCCTGCTGCAGGTCTTCCTGCTGCTCATGAGTAGCCTCACTATGTGGGTGAAAAACAATTAAAACTGTGCTCTAGTTATATGAAATCAGCTGAAAGACCTGCTTCTGTGTAACAGATACTATGAAAATTGGCAATATAATGCCCAATGCTCAGGGGTTTTTAAAGCAGACACAAAAACACTTTTAAAACCGTGGTCTAGTTATATGAAATCAGCTGAAAGACCTGCTTCTGTGTAACAGATAGAGTTAAATGAGCAAGCAGTGGCCAGGGGTTTTTACAGCAGACACAAAAACAATTAAAACTGTGCTCTAGTTAGATTAAATCAGCTTTAAGACCTGCTTGTGTGTAACAGGTAGGGTTAAATGTGCTAATATGGGATGCCCAGTGGCCAGGGGTTTTTACAGCAGACACAAAAACAATTAAAACTGTGCTCTAGTTAGATGAAATCAGCTTTAAGACCTGCTTGTGTGTAGCAGATAGGGTTAAATGTGCAAACATGGGATGCCCAGTGGCCAGGGGTTTTTACAGCAGAAACAAAAGCAGTTTAAAACTGTGATCTGGCTATTAAATCAAATGGAAATAAAAAAATGCTTTCTCTGTCACTTTATCTGCTGTCCCTGCCTCGATCTTTCCCGGGCTCTCTGTGGCTCTCTGTCTTTCCCTGTCTCTACCCAGCTCTGTTCTCGCCGCAATACAACGCTATAATGCGCACCAGCAAGATGGCCGCCGCTTACATACCGCTGTGATGTCACCGGGGTTCCTGGCTGCTGATAGGCTGCATGTGACCTTCCCATGATACCTTGCCCCAGGGGATATGTCCAGACATGTCCCTCCACCATTTTACAATGCCTGTAATTGCAGTAAATGGAGTTTTAAAAAAAATGTGATCAATCGAATCACGGGGAAATTCGGATTCGTTCAGAATCGAATATTTCATGAAATTCAGAACGAATTCGGTTTCGTCTTCGTTTCGTCTTTCAGCTTCTGGTGACAACCTGATGAAGCTCCCTGAGTGGAATGAAATGTGACAGCGGCAATGCTTGTGAGCCCCTCCTTCCTCCTCCATTCACAGCCCCACATGTGGTGCAGCCGGACAGTAGATGATTGCGCTGACTGCTACGACTGAGCCTGGCAGTTGGAAAATTGAGAATATCGACACAGATCAACACAAAGGACTCAGAGGATGTCTATGTGTGCTGTGGATTCGGATGAGTCTGCTGTGCAGCAGTAGTTGCGGCAGGCAGAGGTAGAGTGAGTGACAAATTTACCTGCCACACAGCAGTACTGGGGGTCCTGTGTTTTTCCATCTCCAGCACAGGGGCTCCCTAAATACCTGCTCATGCTTGCCTGTACGTGGCTGCCACTTTTTCCCATTGAGAATTGGAATGGTGGTTCAAGCGGGCGGCAAAAGTACCTGCTGTGCGACAGTAATGGGGTAGGTGTTCTTAACAGCTCTATGCCGTTTCACCTCCTGTATGCTGGCTCCAACTGAACTCTATACTGTTCGGCTGCTCCACTTGTTTTGGGAGGCTGTTTACCATCATTTATTTGCTGCCCGATGCTCTGCGGGACTTATAACGATCCAGCTGTACTTGACTGTCATCGAACAGTATTTTTCCTGCAACCTGGAATGCAATGAGGTTGAGTTTTTTCAACATTGCAAATATTCCAAGTGTCATGCCTTCTAGCCCCCTCTCCTGTCTTTATACTACGTTTATCTCCGCTCCCATAATCCTGCTTCCTTGTGTAGTTATGCCTTTGTGATTGAATTTTTTTTTTTTTTGCAATTAATTACTTGGAGCAACTCTATTTACCCTTTGATAGTTTGGCCTTTTTTCGGAAACCGCAAGATAGGCCACTCTCTTAACCTCCAATGCGTTGTTGGACCGGATCTTAATTTTTTTCAGTATTTTGTCTGGCTTCCCAAGCTCGTCCCCCAATGCATTCATCTTGTGGAGTTTAAGTTTATATACTGAGCTTGGTGGTGGTTGGTTTCTGGGTAAGTGTGTCTATTCTTTTTTTTTTTGCTCTGCGAGTCTATTGTTAGCTTTGCTTTTCTACTGTTTTATCCACTTGTGTTGCTCTGTTGTGAATGCCTACTTTTATCCCTGCTCTACATCACTTCTACTATGCTCATGTGGCTAGTTCAAATTACCATGCTCCCTGTAGCTTATCAAACCCCTTGTCCATGCCTACTGCCTTCTGTTTTACTTTACTGCTCAGTGGTTTGCTTTAGGCAACACTAAAGTGTTGCCTCCTTCAAAATGCGTTGCCCAATCTCTTAGTGGTCCCACGTAGGACTTGATTTATGCTGTTTGTTTTGTTCATAAATTTGTGCTGTTTTTTTATGTCCTTTTACGTGATTTGGGTTATCTCTTGCTTCCCTGGCTCTTGACACCCTTTCAAAGGCCCCAGACAGATGGCCAGGAGGCCTATAATTGGGCCCACCGTCACACTCGGGCAGCTGCGGAGCACGTCTTAGGCCTTTTGACATTGCGGTTTCATTGTCTGGACCACACAGGGGGAGTCAACCCCTGCTGCAGCTCCCGAGATACATGGCCTACTGTATTCCGGTACCCTGAGCTGCGTTGCCCACGTTGTTTATGTATTTATGTTTTGTTGCTTGTTTTGGTATACCCCTTTTGTGTTTTGGTATGTACAATTAAATCAGCCAAAACAAGAGTTCCCCCAAAATTCCCTCAGCCGTGATTAGGGTGAAGTGGCCTGGTTGACACTCTCTGCTGGTTGGCATGCCTCAGACAGTGGGCACATTCTGGCATTTTGCTGGTTTGCCTACACCATTTAGCCCAACAGTGCCCCCAACATTTGGTTGTGGCACCTCCACCACTGCATCCATGCCCTCCTGGATCTTCCTGGCTATGCAAAATGGCAGGTGGAGTTGCATCTAAAAGTGTTCCTATTGGCCAGCCAGTTTATCTCGATGATTTGGCACGGCTTTACCAAAGGCAGGTGGCGCCTGGGTGCAGGGTGGGGCTGGCTTCCTCCCATCATTGGAGGCGGTGGGCCTGCTGATGCCAGACTGCCATTGTGGGTCAAGGTTGGGGGAGGAGGGGTTTGCCACAGTGGCAGGTGTGGCAGCAGCTGGAGGAGGCGTCAGCAGTATATTTGGGGTACGGTCAACACTTTCCTCACTGTCTTCCTCAAGCTCCTGTATTGCATCCATTAGAGGTGCAGTCTGTGTTTAAACCGGACCTTCACCATGATTTATTGAAAAGCCCAAACCTTTAGGACTTTAGGATATGGCAAGCATTACTTGTATGGACTCTTACTTCACCAGGGTTACACCTTGGGCTCCACATAGATAAACCACTTTACTGTGAATTCCTCCCATTTTGGGCATGCCTGTGGACAGTCATGATGTGTTTCGGTTGGGTTCCTCAGCCAACCCCTGTGCCAATCTATATTTTGCAACCAACTCTTACCACTGGTGGGCACATGCCGGTGATCAGTGTCGCAGGTCCCCGACACCCCCTGGGATGCAGCATTCCCACCAACCGATCCTTGACATGTGTAAATTGAAGGGTTTTGGGAAGCCCTCCCCCAGTCTGCAACCTACTACAACCTACAAAACAAAAGAATGATGTAGAGAATGGTGGAGTTTATGAGGCCCAAACATCCCTTTGCTCACTCAGTACTTACCCCTCAGCCTGTCTGGTGCTGATTTTCCTGCAGACAACTGCTTTGCTTGGCCTGCTCAGCACCCTTGGTCTCAGGCCTCGCACCTGTAACGTTGCGGGCAATATCTGCCCACATCTGCTCTGGGGGTAGAGCAGGACTGTGACCTAGCCAGGCATTCATAATTTGCAGAAACATCATCCAGCAGGACTTCCAGCATAGGGGCATTGAACCTCCTGCCTACATATTGGCGTATGGACACAAGCACACTTCCGGACTCCGCCGGGGCGCATCGATGCTGGAGCACCTCGATGCGGGGGGGAGGCACCATGCAGATGCCAATGCCAATACAAAGGACCAACCTGGCACCTACAATGTACACCAGGGAGCAGCAGGACTGTTTTCTGAGGGTAAATCTTCATGCTATGCCAAGCTATGTCATTTGTCTATGCAGGTGTGCTGCTTTACAATTAAGCAAAGGTGTGATGTGACAGACCGGAGCGGAGAAATGCGGCCAAAGTCACATGGCGGGCTGCACAGTAATGGAGGAGGCCTTTTATTCCAAGGGGTTAAACAGGTCCAAATTATAGTGCAAACCCACATGTGGCATTTGGCCTGAGTGCGTCCACGAAATCCGCCAGTACTGTTGGATGAGAGAGCTGGGTACGCCATGTGGCTATGCGGTGTCATCCAACAGTACTAGTGGAGGGGAGAGTTAGGTGCACCATTTAGCCTGAGTGCATCTTCGACTACAATCCACCAGTACTGTTGGATGGGGTCCACCATGTGAACTAGCGGAGGGGAGAGCTAGCCTATGCACAAACTGGCGTAGATATGCATTTGCTGTTTGCACTGTCAGACACCAGTTTTTAAAGGGGCAGATGGGTGCATGCGGACCTCAAGCCAAGCCAAACTGGCAAGGACAGAAACTAACTTTGCAATTTGTTTGTTGTCTTTGCAGACTTCCATTGACCAACAATATGAAGCCCAATACTCATGAAAAGAGAATGTTGGCAGAGGAGTTGGCAGAGAAGGTGGCAGCCCATCTGTGAGATGAGGGGATGTCACCTTACACCCACACAAAATATATGCAGCACTGGTTGGACCTCAAACAACAAAAGTGGCCCTGGGTGAAGGTAAGCTCTCAGACAGAAATTGTAAATTGACATTTAAATCTCTATTGTAGCAGGGGAGTTCTGGCTATGCATCAAGCCCACCCGAAATCAAGGGGTCCGACCAATGGTGCAAAGAACACAGGGTGTGGGTGTAAGGCCAACATCCTCATCCTTCTATACAGCTTTCTCTCCACCAGCCATGGAACATGCTGAAGAGGAGAGGGTGTTGGGCTTGGATCTCACACAGTCCCCTTACAGTCAGGTAGGCCAATAGTCCAAAAAAAATCTAGTTGTGTTAAGAGATGGCCAAATTATATATATGCTAAGTTCTGGTATCTTCTTTTTCCTTACAGGATCTTCTGAGAGGCAGTATTCTTCGATGGGGCCATCCGAGACGGGTATGGCGTCAGACCCAGGTGTGTAGGGCATATGTGTGTGATGCTGCAATGAGGACACAAGCGAAAGCAGTTTTGTGCAGCCGATTAAAGTAAGCGAAGGCGAAAGAGAGGACTGAAGATGTATTTGGAGTCTTGACCTGGACTCACTCACCAAGATGAGAGACCTAGTGGATGCAGATATCACAATTGAGGAAGTTTTAAATGCTATATCCACACTGAAGGTGGGGAGGGGGAGGGTAAAGGCCAGGGCCTGACAGCTATACAGCTCTTTTTTATTAAAATTAGCTGGAATTGTGGCAGGCCCATTAGCAGATCTTTTTAACTTTGCTAAGGAGGGTAATGCCTTTGATTCTGATTTACTAACAGCATCAATAGTTATGATCCCCAAAGCAGGTAAGGACTTATATATAGATATAAATTCTGATATAGATATTAAGCTCCTCTCTAAGATCCTGGCATCCAGAATCAACAACTTCCTGCACAGACTAAAAAAATAAATCAGGTTGGGTTTGTGTCGGGAAGGCAGGCTGTGGATGGGGTCAGGAGTGTGCTCCAGATGATAGAGACAGCCAAAATGGTGGGAGAGAACTTAATGCTGCTCCCTCTAGATGTTGAAAAAGCCTTTGACTCCCTCTCCTAAGTCTATCTGTGCCTCTCTTTCTGACACTGGGACTTCAGTGTGGGCCTCATGCCCCCACTGAAAAGATGAGCGAACTTTTAAAAAGTTCGATTCGACCGATTCGCTGAATTTTCCGGGAAAAATCGGTTCGGTCCGAATTTAATCGTGCCGAATCGCTATTAAAAATGGCTATTTGTTGGCGTCCGAGAGCCTCCATAGGGTTGCGGACCGTTTTGCTTGGCTGTAACATGAATAGGATGCATGCTGGGTGCTGCATGCTGCTGAAAGACACGCCCAGGAGTTGGCAGCAACAGCATTAGGAGCCCATATATTGCCTGAAAGACACACCCAGGAGTTGTCAGCAGCAGCAGCATTAGGAGCCCATATATTGCCTGAAAGACATACTCTGGACTTGGCAGCAGCATAGGGAGCCCATATATTGCCTGAAAAACACATTGGAGTGGGCAGCAGCATAGGGAGCTCATATATTGCCTGAAAAACACACCCAGGAGTTGGCAGCAGCAGAAAGAGCTCATATATTGCCTGAAAGACACACCCAGGAGTTGGCAGCAGCATTAGGAGCCCATATATTGCCTGAAAAACACATTGAAGTTGGCAGCAACAGAGGGAGCTCATATATTGCCTGAAAGACACATCCAGGAGTTGGCAGCAGTAGAAGGAGCTCATATATTGCCTGAAAGACACACCCAGGAGTTGGCAACAGCATAGGGAGCTCATATATTGCCTGAAAGACAAACCCAGGAGTTGACAGCAGCATTAGGAGCCCATATATTGCCTGAAAAACAGTATAGAGTTGGCAGCAGCATAGGGAGCTCATATATTGCTTGAAAGACACACCCAGGTGTTGGCAGCAGCAGAAGGAGCTCATATATTGCCTGAAAGACACAGAGAGTAGTTGGCAGCAGCAGAAGGAGCTCATATATTGCCTGAAGGACACACCCAGGAGCTGGCAGCAGCAGAATGAGCTCATATATTGCCTGAAAGACACACCCAGGAGTTGACAGCAGCATTAGGAGCCCATATATTGCCTGAAAAACAGTTTAGAGTTGGCAGCAGCATAGGGAGCTCATATATTGCCTGAAAGACACACCCAGGAGTTGGCAGCAGCAGAAGGAGCTCATATGTTGGCTGAAAGACACAGAGAGGAGTTGGCAGCAGCAGAAGGAGCTCAAATATTTCCTGAGAGACGCACCCAGGAGTTGCCATCAGCTCTCTAAAAGGTGCAGAGTCCACCACCGTAAAAGGGAGGGACTGCAGCACCAGCAACTTGGACAGGAGCACATTTAGCTTCTGCGTCGTAGGATGAGTGGGCGCATACTGTTGTCTCTTGGACATGGCTTCGCCGATGGATTGCTGGTGGGATAAGTGACTTTTAGTAGAAGGAGCAGGAGCATCTGGAGCAGCAGAGGGTGGGTATGACGCACAGCTGCCTTCGGCTGAGGTGCTGAAGCCTTGGCTGGGTGAAATTGGAAGCAGCGTGGCACTGGCTGATGCAGCAAGCTGGACCCCCACTTCGGAGCCTTGGTTCTCCCAGGCCGCTTTATGGTGATGCTGCATGTGTTGCCGCACATTGCAACATTGGGGCCCTGGCCACTCTTGACCTTCTGTCTACACATCTTGCATGTGGCCAGGTTACCCTCCCGCGGATGCTTGATGAAAAAGTGCCACACTGCCGAGTAGCTAATTTTCCCTCCAACAGTCCGCACTAATTCACTGCTACTGTTGCCAACTTCAGGAACCCCTGCTCCACTACCTCCCGGGAAGGCAGCCTGCCAGCAGGTGGTCTACTGGCCCCCGGCCATGTGTGGCTCCAGATATCCCAATTCTGCCACCATGCTGACTGCCAACCCTTCTGCCACCTTGCTGCCTCAGCTGCTGACTCTGGGGCAACCAGGGACCCTCTTCTCCTGATGATGATGAAGCCCCTTCTGCACCGGGCTCCCAAGTGCGATCGGCTTAATCATCATCGAGTTGTGTCTGCACGTCACTGATGTCCTCCTCGGTTTCCACAAAAACGTGTGCTGCAGGAGACGGAACGCTCGCCACACCACCTCCCACGTCACTCTCCTCCTCAGTGTTTGTCTGCCTATCGGAAGAAGCGGCGGATGTCTCCTCCATTTTTTGGCTGGGCAGTAGCTGCTGACTGTCCTCTAACACATCTTCCTCACTGAATAGTGGAGCTGAACCCAAAGCATAAGATACTGCGGCTGGAGGGGGGCGTAGGACAGAGGAAATGGAAGGACAGGTGCTGCTCCTGGGCCATGCCAACTCAGGGTTGTGTCCGAGGAACCTACGAACTGTAGACTGGGGGTGTCAGACCACTTGTGATGAGGTCGATGACCACGTTAACCAATCGATGACGACAGATGCGTTGCTGGTCGAGATACGACCACTTGCAGATACCAGGAGATCAGGCCTCTCACCACGACTCCTGCTGCCGCTCCTAGTTTGCTGCGACCTCTGCCTGATGGATCTAGGCCTCCCCTCGGTGCACATTCTGGCACATCTCTACCTGACATTTTTATTGCGTTTAGGAGGGGAAAATAATACACTACACCTAGAACAGTATTTTTGTAACAGCAGATGTGTAGAAAAGTTAGATCAAAATAGGCCGACACTGTAGCTAAATGCTAATGCAAAAAGACACTGTCAGATGGTCTTACACAGGATGCCCCTGGTTAGAGTTAAATGCACCACAGGCAGTTTTAAAACCAGGTTTTTGTTCAAAATGTATAAAAGGTAAAGATGCAGGTACTATTAAAAGCTAAGTGCTGCCCCCCCCCCCCCCCCCGGTGAAAGGCAATGGGTGCTTTAAACTTTAAAACCAGATTTTTTTTTAAATAAGGCAAAAGGTTAGTAGGCAGGTACTCTTAAAAGATAAGTGGTAGCACTGACAATGGCCCCCAGTGAAAGGCAATGGGTGCTTTAAACTTGCAAACCAGACTTTTTTTTATACAAAAGGCAAAAGGATAGTAGGCAGGTACTCTTAAAAGACATGTGCTAGTATTTGGGATGCCGCAAAGTTTGCTTAAAAAGGGACTTTAATTACAAAATCCAACCAGTTAGTAGACAGGTATTATTAAAATATTTATGCTAGTGTTTGGGATGCCCCCTCCTCACATACAGAGGTTGGCTCCTTTGATTGTGGAAAAGTGACGTTGATTACAAAATGCAACCAGTTAGTAGACAGGTAGTCTTGAAATATTTATGCTAGTGTTTGGGATGCCCCCTCCTCACCTACAGAGGTTGGCTCCTTTGATTGTGGAAAAGTGACGTAGATTACAAAATGCAACCAGTTAGTAGACAGGAAGTCTTGAAATATTTATGCTAGTGTTTGGGATGCCCTCTCCTCACATACAGAGGTTGGCTCCTTTGATTGTGGAAAAGTGACGTTGATTACAAAATGCAACCAGTTAGTAGACAGTTAGTCTTGAAATATTTATGCTAGTGTTTGGGATGCCCCCCATCCCCTAACATACAGAGGTTTGCTCCTTTGATTGTGAAAAAGTGACGTTTATTACAAAATGCAACCAGTTAATAGACAGGTAGTCTTGAAATATTTATGCTAGTGTTTGGGATGCCCTCTCCTCACATACAGAGGTTGGCTCCTGTGATTGTGGAAAAGTGACGTTGATTACAAAATGCAACTAGTTAATAGACAGGTAGTCTTGAAATATTTATGCTAGTGTTTGGAATGCCCCCTCCTCACATACAGAGGTTGGCTCCTTGGATTGTGGTAAAGTGACGTTGATCACAAAATGCAACCAGTTAATATACAGCTAGTCTTGAAATATTAATGCTAGCATGCTTTTTAACCCTTCTAGTGCCAGCTACGTGAGTCTCACGTAGCTGCCTCTCCAACCGTTAAGTTCCAGCTACGTGAGACTCACGTAGCTGACTTTAGAGCCCCATAAAAAAAAGTAAAAAAGATACAGACTTACCTGACTCCTCATTTGAAAGTGCCATCGATTCTCTTCAATAATCAGCTTTTTGATTTTCGCCCCCGGGCCTCTGATCTTCAGGAAGGGGCCCGGAATAGCCCCCCCACGCCATCTGAAAGAAAAAAATAAATAAATAAAAATGACACAAACTCACCTGACAGCCCAATCGCTCTCCCCGGGTCTTCTCTTCACCAGGGGGGGCTCCGATCCCCCCCCCCCCTGGACTTACCACTCTTCGGGTGAGGACCCAGCAACGGGCCCTCACTGTCCTCTTCGGCCGGTGCTGGCCCCACTAATAGCCCCGGCCACTTGTGGGAGGAGCTGGATGATGTCATCCCGCTCCTCGTATACCGGCACCCGGGCTCCGACTGTCACTTGTCGATAGCGATCGGAGCAGGAAGGGGGGGCTTCAGGGAGGCTCTGACTCCCACCCTCCCTGCTCTGATCTCTACCGGCAAGTGTCATCTTCAGTGGCGCGGGACACGGGATCAGAGGTAAGTATAAGTGAAAAAAGAATAAATAAAGAATTTTTTGTCTGGTGTCTTTTTTTTTTTACTTAACCCTTTGTGAACTGGTAAGGGGTCCATGAGACCCCGTATACCAGTTCACAAGGCTCTGGGGCTGGCAATCACCTGCGGCTAGCAGGTGACTTGCCATAACCCCCAGCCCCCATTACCTGCCTCCCCAACGGCCAGGGGGGGCAGAAGGGCCCGGACCACCTAGTGGCTATGTGGATTAGTAGCCTGCAGGGCCAGGGGCCACCAACGCTGGCCCCTGCGCCCTGTTCTACAAGCCCCCATAGCTGGTCTGGGTCGGTAATGCTGGGTAAGGGGGACTCTACGTCATTTTTGGGGGGGATTTTAAGGGTTTTTAACCCTTAAAATTCCCCCCCAAAAAAATGAGGTCCCCCCCCCGTTAACCCCTTGCATAGTTGCATAGTTGTATCCTATCTGAAATCTCCTAAACTGCTGTTTCAGTTTGGGGGAGTTTCCTGGGCAGGAAAGGGTGTATACCAATACATATGTGGTACCGTTGTAACCGGGAGAAATTTCACACGCAATAATATTTTATTAACAAACTTTTTTATTACAAAAAAACACTACAAATTGAAAAAATAGATTTTTTTTATTTTTTGCACATATTTCACCCAAAAGTATTGAGAATACACTAAAAAAAAGCCAAACAAGACATTTCATGTTGAAGCAAAAAAACAATATATAATTTTCCTGGAAAATCCCTGGAAATCCCTTCAAAAATCAAGGGTGAACATGTGTAGCGCAAAATCGTGAAAAGTAGTCTGCAACAGAGTGTGACAAAAAATCTAGGTAGGCTGGCACTTAAAGGGTTAAAGAATGACACCAGGAAAAGGAAAAGCTAAATAGGCAGGTGTGTTATTAACACTAAATAGGCTTGGAAGCTAAAGTAAACACTTTAAACTGTCCCTGTCTTTCTCTGTCACTGTCACAGGCTCTCTCCTTCTCTATCTGTCCCTCGCTTCTTCTCTTCTATCAATCTATCTATCTCTCCCTCGCTGTGTCTATCTATCTATCTATCTATCTATCTATCTATCTATCCCTCGCTCTCTTCCTGCCTGATCTGCTCGGGCCACGATACAGTGTAAGAATGATCTTCCGCAAAATGGCCGCCGCTTATATGGGGCTGTGACATCATCGGTAAGCCTGTCTGCTGATAGGTAGCATGTGACACCTACCCAGGATTCCTTGCCCCATGGCACATGTCCTGACATGTGGATCCACCATTTTAGATGGGCTGTATAGCAGTAAATGGAGTTTTAAGGAAGTGATTCGAATCACGGCGATATTCGGAATCGTAACAAATCGAATATTTCCTGAAATTCATAATGAATTCGGGTTCGTCAGATTCGATCATCTCTAGCAGGGTTTGAGTCGTCTCTATTCGACATAGCCAAGGGGACAAGACATGGTTGCCCCCTGACCCCAACTCTATCCTGGGCCTTGAACCCCTGACCGAGTCAACTTGAACTAATGTAAATATAAAGGGCCAAAGTACAGCTGCAGCTGCTCCTTGCTTGCATGGTAGCCTCCCCATGGTCGCCTCCCCAAACACATCTCTCCCCAATGTCTTTAACACCTTAAAAGCTATAGGCATTCACTCGGGCTTGGTCCTGAATGAAGCCAAATTTCTTGCAATGAATATAAATTTGCTGCCACAGGAAACTAAACTAATAGCAGAAAATTTCCCATTCGCCTGGGTCTCCTCCCTCCCTTATTAGGAAGTAAAGCTCACGTCTTCTTATGACGCTCTGTTTAAAGCAAACTTCCCACTGATGTTTAAGCTCCTAGACAAACTTATCCTCTCCTGGAGACACCTTAACCTGTCCTGGATAGGATCAGATCATATTCAAAAAGTTGAATTACTTTCCCAAAATCTTATACCTATTTAGGTCTCTGCAGATAAAGATTCCCTCTCTAGTCCTGAAGTCCCAGCAGGAAACCCTGCATTGGGTTCAGATTGACAATCCAGCATGTTAGTAGCTCAGGCAGCAATCCTTCTAATACCCACTAAAACAAGGCCTCCAGGACTCCAACCAATTTTGAAATCTACCCTCTAAATATGGGACTCAGTAAATGAAAAGAAGTTGATCTCTATGCTCTAGCTAAAGTGCAAGATTTCTTATCTAGCACTTTATATCCCTTCAAAGATCTCCCTCCAGCTATCCTCTCTCCAACCACTCGAGATTTTGCTTGAGGGAGCCTAAGATGGTGGGATTACTATCCCTTTTATACAATCTTCTTTTCAAGGGGGACTCTTAGGCACTCATATATAAAGGATTGGTAGAAGAACCTAAACCAAACATTCTCTGAAGGGCAGTGGAGCAGCATGTGGTCCGCATTACGGAGAAGCTCCTGCAACATACTAGCCATAGAAAATGTATACAAGGTATTAATGAGATGGCTTTTAACCCTGGATAAGCTTCACAAATCTACCCGTCTACATCTACAAACTGTTTCAGGGGTTGCCCTTACTCAGGTTCTGTACTGCATATATGGCGTTCCTGTCCTGAAGCACAAAGGGTTTCAGAAGAGGCTTACAAGCTTCTCTTACAACTTTTTGATAAGAATTTGAACAGATATCGTGAGGAAGCACTACTATCACTAAAAGTTAATTCCCTAACGTACCCTCAATGGTGTTTGTCTATGCATGTTTTCACAGCCATTAGGCAAATCAAAGGGTCTCGAAAAAGCTCCCGCATTTCAGACATATGGATCAATGAAAAAACTACGGCTTTTGCACCGGACCGCCTGCCAACGTTCTCAGAGATCTGGGAAGTGTGGACAACTTATGTTGAAGCTGATATTTATTCGCCTAATAGGCAGTAAGGCTGTTTACCTATACTATAGGTGCAGCTTATCTTTGATTCCGACCACTCCCCCTTCTCCCCTCCCATCTCCCTTCTCTCCCCTCCAAACCCCCCCCCCGATTATTTTTTTAACTAGTTCCCCCATGAGCCACATTCCTCATCCCTAGCCCAGCTTATAATTCTCTTGTTGATTCCCCTATATAAGATTCATACAAAATTTTGAGTAAGACCTATGTACCTGCTAACTATATTGGCTCACCCAAATTCAAGGATTTGGCCTATTTCACCTCACTGTTCCAGTGTGATAATTTAGCTCCTTACTATACCTATTATATGTATTGTTATAGTAGACAATCTGACTTTCTGTCACTTGCGCTCACTTTATCCCATTCTGGATATGGGTTCACAATTGTATAACTGCATTTGACTTATGGTTGACTGTATCTTATGTAGTATATGATTCTAATCATTCAATATTTTTTTTGTAAAAGAAAAACAGTTAAGCAAACCACTACACAAGCTGGTTGATATTGATTACATAATACATAAAAGGAAATGGTAAGCACACTAGAAGATTATCTAAGAATGACATTCATATAAACTGAATTATTAGGGTGAATTATCAGGGCTCTCTTATCCCTATTGGACAGACCAAAACATTTTATAAATGCACACCTCAGGACTAAACCATGCAGAAAAAGGTTAGTCCCTATGGAACGAAAAACAACGTGCCAAGGGTGAATAATACCAAAAAGTGGAACATACTAAACAGTAATTGTTGATATATACATTTATATACAAGGTTATCTAAAAGACCAAAACTGAAGGTCAAACAAAACAACTGAAGGTTTCAACACACACTGTAGATAAAGGGTACTGTACAAAATGGAAGCTAAAGTGTTAAAAGTGTGAGTAGGTAAATGATTATAGGCTTAAAGCAGACCAACAGTCAAAAATTACTTAAACCAGACCAACACAATAAACAGTGCTCATATGCACTTTAGATTGCTGCACATAAAAATTCATTTACCTTTTTCTAACTCCTGTTGTAGTAAATTTTAGAAAAAAATGGCGAATCATGCATTTACAGTACACCTGCAGACAGGAAGTGCTGCTGGGCTTCCTGTTACTGTGCATTGTCAGTTATATCAGTCGAATCCAGACAGCAGCCTGGCTGAGGTGCTGGCAGTGGAAGTGCCAAAATGGCTGCTACCTTTCTTTTCCAACTGTGTCAGGCTGTTGGTCCAGTTTAAGGCATATACAATCCCCTCGATTCAAAGAGCCAAAGTAAATTGATTTCGTATCGAGAATCGTAAGTTTGGGTGGGTGTTTGTCATTTTTTCTTGTTTTTTTGCCCATTTCGTATTCGCACGATCGTTCGCGCATAGACGTATATGAACATACGCATTTCGTACGAGAATCGTATAATTTGCGTTAGTTCGTGTGTTTTTCCCGTCCTAATCGTATTATTTGCGTCCGATCCTATTTTTTACGTCCTTCACATGGGCTTGTGACCAATTCAGAGAGGTGATTGCTAATTGTTTTGAAGCCCATTAAAGAGCTGCTTTACGAAATGTTTGCCGGCAGCTATTTGGCCTCGGGAGTAGGATGGAGCGGAGCGAGTTTGTGGCACATCAAGGGCTTATGCTTTTTGGCATTGAGTTGATCGAGATGTCTGAGAGCAGATTGCCCCTGCGTCGTCGCATGAACATCGATAGCATGAATGATGTTGAGCTGTTCGAGCTGACCAGGCTTAATCGCGCTTCCCTCCATAAATTATATAGTGAGCTGCGGCCATGGTTAGCCCGCACCACAAGGAAGGGGCATGCAATTTCAGGTATGACCAAGATGCTTGGCTGCCTGCAATTTTTGGCGAACGGCTCGTTCCAGAGGCTGGGTGCCCTCTCCGTGGGGATGTCACAGCCTACGCTGAGCCGCGCACTCTCTAAATTTTTGGAAGGCATGGCTGCCATAACTCCAAAATATATTTATTTTCCGGATGATATGGCAGCCAGAAACGCCATTAAGCTTGGGTTTTATAATGTGGCCGACATGCCCAACGTTATTGGTGCTATTGACTGCACACATGTGGCACTCGTACCTAGGGCTGCCGACGAGTATATATATAGGTATTGAGATTGGTTATTATGTTGGCCAACGTGTAATGTAACCTGTTTTCCTTTGCGGCAGCATATTTGTTTATCCCTCATTTGTGTAGCTGCTTTCTCTAGGCTTTTCATTAGTATTTCCCAATAGAGTGCAGACATGTTTTTTTTTTTTTTTTCTTTTTTTGGGTCAAATATCAATTACCCTTTTTGTATGTTTTTGCCTTAAGGAATCGAAAAATGGGACACTCCCTTAATGTCCAGGCCGTGGTTGGTCCGGACATGCGTTTTATGAGTGTCCTTGCCGGCTACCCAGGATCGTCCCACGACTCCTATATCCTCAGGCGATCTGGGTTGTTTCGGAGATTTGAGGCAGGTGAATTTTCGGGGGCATGGCTGCTTGGTAAGTGTGTCCTATTTGTGTGCTATTAAATGTGGGATTAATCTTGTATTTGTTGCTATGTTAGTATTTGAATTCTTTACATAAGCCAGAAACTGCCTTTTTCTTGGGTCATATATTATGAACTTCCCAAAAAAATGCTTGCCTCGCTTTGTCCTTCAGAATGTTTTCCCTTTAGTTAGGATGTCTGTAAGTTCCATGTCCCTAAATATATTGGTTGGGAGTTTATACCCAAGGATCTGTGAGCTTTGGCTCCTTTTGTACTATTGGTCTTTAAATGTCAAAGTGGACTTAAACTGCATACATTGTAGTTTTCATCTAAATGTGGATAGCCCCTCAGCAGCATCCTAATTGTAACATGTCTGAAAACTAAAAATATATTTAAATTCCAAATACCCTTGGCCGTGCAGATGTTTGTTAATTAATTGGTATATTGAAGTGCCATTTTTAATTATGTACTACATTAGTGGCAATATTTATTTTGTTAATGTGCCCTGGGTGTTTTTTTTTGCCCTTTACCTTACATCATTATGATATATGTAAAATTCTTTGTGTGTGTTGTGTTGCCTTTTTAATTTTGATTACATTTCATTGTCTGTTTAAGGTGATTCCGGGTACCCACTTCTACCCTGGCTCATGACGCCTGTGCTGCGGCCCCAGGATGCCTCTCAGGAAGCGTACAACCGTGCGCACCGCAAGACCCGGGCTGTTGTGGAGAGGGCCTTTGGGCTGTTGAAGACACGTTTTCGTTGCCTGGACCATACTGGGGGCGCCCTGCAATATGATCCCAAGAAAGTGATAGACATAATCATGGCATGTGCTGTTTTGCACAATTTTGCCATCCTGGAACGTGTCCCACGTTATGTGGATAGCCTGCCCTCTTCAGCCGTAGAGGATGATGTAGAGGATTTTGTTGGGCCACCCAGTGAGTCTGCCCAATCAGTTAGAGCCAACTTGATCTTGCAGCATTTTAGTTAATTTTATTTCGTGTCTCAACATTCTGTGTGTCTGTGTTATCCTTTTTGTTAAATATGTTGTTTTGCCGTAATGTGGCATTACCTCAAAGTAAAACATTTTTACCTTAATTGTTGCCTAATGTATTTCATGTAGTTTCCTTAGCTTTAGATTTGCATTGTTACACCTCTTCCAACCAAAATTATCTGGTTTAGCCCAAGCTGTTTAAAATGTGTTCCCACTAAAAACGCCACAAGTATTGTAAGTGAGAATATTTTTTTACTTAGAAAAGTAAAAATTATTGTGCTTAACAGAAAATATTCCACATACATCTGTGGTTACAAATGGATGACATAATTAAAAAAACATTGAGCACATCTACACCTGGAAGTGAGTGGCACAACCAAACAAGGACACCCAGTCCAAAGGCCAGCCTAGTCCAGTCATTAATATTGCCTGTGCCCAGGGATATTTGGGCATGGCCATAATGTCACACAAACATGTCTGCAAACAGGAGGAGCACCAACCAAATACATATTTAAAGCCATAAGTGGCCAGATACACTCCCCATAGACCTATGGCATTGGCTAGTGGCCTTAAGCATTACTCTAAGGAGCTATATGGGAGCAAATACAAAACACAACCTGCATGAGCAACACAAAATGGATTGTTTGAAACCTCAAAGGACAAGTAAATACAGTGGGGGTTAAGAGAAAAGATGTCCCACACACCCATGGCTTAATAGGGTGGCTGCCCATAATACCCAGGTGGAGGTCCAGGTGGAGGTCCATGTGAATGGGACCTAGCCTGGGCCATGGCAGCATTGTGAATTTGAAACTGCTCCACAATGTTTCTCTGCATATTGGTCATCTCAGCCATGGCTGACTGGATGCCATTACTTGCAGTGACCACGTTGCTGTTGAGGGTACGCAACTCCGCGAGGATGCCCTGTAGACTGGTATTGATGGTGACCATGTCGGCATGCCTTTCCTCACGCTCTGTAACGAGCTGAGCCTCATAAGAGTCCCTTTGTTGGGTCCATAATTGAAGCAGGGCACTCTGCCTCCCCTGGGAAATTGTGGGGCGGCGTAATGGTGTCCGCCGCACAATTACCCTGGCTCTTGGGCGTGCCCTGCCGCGTGGTGTCGTCCCCTCAACAGCAACAGGCCTGCTTTGCCAATCCTCAGCAGCAGAGTGAACACTGGGGACTGTAGTGTCAGTCTCCCCATGTGCATGCACAATGGATGGAGATTCACTCTGCTGCTGAGGATTGGCCAGAGAAACATTATGGAGCAGTTCCAAATTGGGACCCAGGGGGAGGTCATCCGACGTGCCCTGCATGGAGACATCATCATCTTCCTCCATTTCCTGGATCTCGTCCATGAGTGTGCGGGTCTGTAGGGACATATAAAAAAAAAAGTGTAAGTTGGCGTCCAAATTTGGGATTCCCACAGTTTAACACACTCTTAAGCACTTGGTAGTATTTATGGTAATAAATTAACTTACCGGAAATCTCGGATCTGGGCTCCTATGCTGTACGGACCTGGTAGGCATAACCAAACTGGGGGGTGAGTTTACCCTTGCTGAGGGATCATGCTGGGCTGAAGAAGAGAAAAACAAACCACGTAAACACACACATAACCATTTTTGGGATAGGTAATCAAATAAACCTCTATTTGTAATATTAAGCAACTCTAGAGCAATGGGGACATTTGTTAAAAGACACGCAAGTTTAGATAGGTGCAATGCCTCGAGAAAACTGCTAACTGACCTCAGTTCTAAGTCAGGAAGTGTACCCAGTCAGCATACAACTTGCAACGCACATTTTTGGATTTAGCCTACCATTCGCTAGGTCCGGGGTACTCAAACAATTGTTGTAAAGGTCCATTTAAAGGTATGTGGTGAGAGGTGAATGTCTGGCCATGGGGCTGACGCAGGGGGTGTCTAGTTAGAAATAAACACACTGGTGGAGGGGCTTGAGATTTCAAAGTGCAAACTAATAAAGGCTGCTTGCCCTTGCTGGGCTGGATGGGGCAGAGCTGAGGGGACAGGGATTGGATGGCTAAAGGGGGGAGTTAACGAATTGATGGTGATGGGATGGATGGAGCAAATCTGTTACAAATGTATGGGGCTTATGTGGGGGGGGGGGCATGGGGGGACTGTGGCAGATGGGGCAGAGCAGGGGCAGCGGGACACGATTGTGCCAAGAGAAAGAGGTACCAAGTTACTGTGTACCTTGCAATGCCACTTCCTGTGCAGTACTTCATATTGCAATGCTATGTTTCAGGGAGCCATGACATTGGGCAGGAGAACAACCACTACATCGCCGATCAAGGGGGCAGCTCTGAGCACGTCAACACAGAAGTAACTGAGTGCAGGGCTGTCTGGCCAGGGGTCCTGGAATCTGGTGCCAAGGTCCGCATTGGTACCCCGGCCCGCCAGTTGAGTCTCACTGCTCTAGGTCAGATATGTTTGGGGGTGGGTAATTAAATTGTTAACTCAAACACAACTCACACAACAAATAGGCAACCCATCCATAATGATGTGTGTTTTGTGATTGATTCAAAATATATCACTTTTCAGGAGAAACTTCATGACTTTACCAATACAATTTGAAATTTGATCTTTGCCATAATGGATGTGGGTCTAAATGTGTGATTCACAGGGACCAAAAGAGGACACAAACAGGCACAGTAGTGCGAGGCCAAGCAAGGCAAACCATAGGGGCATCCCGTTATCTTGTTACTAGTGAACTTTAGATTATTTAGCAAACAGGCAAACATGCAGATTTAAGAGTACTCACCGTGGGTACGGGTCGGTGAGTCTGTGTCCCTTAGACCAGCATGTCCACCGACCGCGACCGGATGGAGAAGTCCCAGCACAATCTCCTCAGCAGGGGTAAACTCCAATTTAGAAGGAAAGCCACCTCCAGTTTTCAGGCTGAAAAGAGAAAATCGTTTGGTACTCAGAAAAGGTGCATACAGTACATCCTAAACATTATATTTGGAGAAAACATTTATTTACCTGTAATTATGCCTTTTAATTTCTTTTTGCCGTACAGCATACTTCAGATCAGAGATTTCTTCTGAATTTGGGACACATCTTTCCTCTCTTCCCCTGCTGCATTTACTTGTCGTAGGATGGTTTCAAACAATTCCATCTTGCGCTGCTTTGTGGTGTGTTTTGATTTGCTCCCATAGAGCTCGTCATAGTATAATGTAAGGCCACTAGCCAATGCCATATTTTGGTCATGGGAGAATCTCCCACTCAACTGGCCGCGGCGCAATGTGCGGCCAGATGGTTGGCTTGGCTGCTCCTCCATGTGTGCAGACACATGTGGTGACATTATGGCCTGGGGCTGGGTAGGGGAATGGCCGGATTGGTGGCTTCCCAATGACTGGACTGGACTGGCCAAGGGACTGGGTGTTGCGTGGCTGGCCACCGAACTTCCAGGTGTAGATGTGGTCATGGTTGAAATTCTGGGCCCTCTTGGGGGGCTATGTTCCCGGCTGGTGCCAGGTCGGGGGCTCTGTTCCCGGCTGGTGCCAGGTCGGGGGCTTCTGGCCCTGGATGGGGTTCTTCGGGCCCTGTAGGGGCTTCTGGCCCTGGATGGGGTTCTTCGGGCCCTGTAGGGGCTTCTGGCCCTGGATGGGGTTCGGCGGGCCCTGGCTGGGCTTCTGGCCCTGGATGGGGTTCGGCGGCCTCTGGCTGGGCTTCTGGCCCTGGATGGGGTTCGGCGGCCTCTGGCTGGGCTTCTGGCCCTGGATGGGGTTCGGCGGCCTCTGGCTGGGCTTCTGGCCCTGGATGGGGTTCGGCGGCCTCTGGCTGGGCTTCTGGCCCTGGATGGGGTTCGGCGGCCTCTGGCTGGGCTTCTGGCCCTGGATGGGGTTCGGCGGCCTCTGGCTGGGCTTCTGGCCCTGGATGGGGTTCGGCGGCCTCTGGCTGGGCTTCTGGCCCTGGATGGGGTTCGGCGGCCTCTGGCTGGGCTTCTGGCCCTGGATGGGGTTCGGCGGCCTCTGGCTGGGCTTCTGGCCCTGGATGGGGTTCGGCGGGCCCTGGATGGGCTTCTGGCCCTGGATGGGGTTCGGGCCCTGCTGCGGGGCCTGGGTTGCCGAACTGCCCTACTTGAACCCATGGCCGGTGTGGGCTCCCTTGTGCGGCCTCTTCTGGGGGCAGAGGTGGTGGGTGCTGCAGTTGGCTGCTTTTTGGCTGCAGGGGCACGTGGCTTGGGGCCCCTTTTTTGGGTTCCTGAGGGTCCAGTGTCCCTTGGTGGGGCCGAGGTAGTAGTCTTGCCTCTCAGCTTTCTCCTACCTTGCTGGGACCTTGTTGTTGGGCCCTCCGCGGTCTGGCTTTGCTGGGGTCGCTTGGTCATAGGCTTTTTAGGTGCCATCTTCCACAAATGCTCAAAGAGAATGAGCTTTGGGTGCAGGGACCTTTAAATAATGAGCCCAGCGTGTGACGCCTATGCGCACGACTACGCGCTCGTACGAACGTACGTTCGAGCGGAACCAGGAAACCGCTGGGGTTTCACTTATCTGCTGCCTTGAAGAAGCATAAAGATGGCGCCCACTATCTTCACCCGTCAACAGGAAGAGATCCTCATGCTGGTAAGTGGCTGCCTGTGCATTTTAATCTAATAGTCAATGATGGCCTAAATGTAAATGATGCGTTTGGAACTAGTTTGGGGTCTCTTAATGTTTAATAACTGGCTCCTCACACTTCATCCTCAAGGGCCGAGCCTGGCCACGTTTTCACCTGTCTATGCTGATGTCCTAATTCGGCCAATTGCTCCGGCTTAGCAACAGTTAATTAACCTGTGGAGTAGCGGGGCTAGCTGGCAAACCTGGCCTGTCTCGGACCTTGATGCGGATGTTTGAGGAACACTGTTTTCCTAAGCCATAAAAACAAAACGGGAAGCCACACACGTGGTACAAAAGCCTAAGCATTAGCCTACATCTTGGATGTTTAAACCATCCTAACATGCCCTAGATGCAGGTGGCCTGATTCTTGATGTTGGCTATTATCTGTATGTACATGGTGTGTGATACATATAACATAAGACCAGACTCTCATTCACAGTCAACGTCCTCTTTAAGGCACTCCCCAAAAATGGCTGCCACTCTAAATGTGTGTGTTAATGACATGAAATTCTCAACTTGTGATGCAACACATATGGGTGTGTGTGTAAAAGTAAAATCTCTGTGTCCATTATGTTTTTCAGATCATGCTTCAGCGCCGGTATGACTTCGCGCCCAATGTGTGCGAGAAAAGGGACATCGCCCGGGAGATCATCGCCGAGATACACCGTGTCACCAGCACCACCTTCACTCACACCCAGATAATGCAGCATTGGTCGGACCTGAAACGTCTGCACATGCCCCGGGTGCGGAGGTTTTTTGGAATCCATTTCCAAAGTAAGTACCAAGCAATTGCATGGTATATGTTCCAAATGTATAAGTTATGCCTTTATTTATAATGACTTTTCTTTGGTAGTGTTGGAAATGGATTTCAGAATTCGCCGCACCCGGAGGCGTACAGGCCGACCAGTGCTGCATGAGTCTGCATCTGTGAGTGAAGGTGGTGGATCTCCCGGGCGACGGACCTACCCCTCCTCTGTGGCCTCCTCAGACCAGCCCCTGGACCTTACCACAGAGGAGGGGCCAAACCGCGTGGGCGTGGAGTCATACCTGGCCAGGCATGGGGAAGGCTCTGGTATGTCACTCTTCATGTATAGGCACAAAGATATACATGGCAGGCCAAAAACTAAGTTATCCTTTATTATGTATTTGTAGAAGCTTCTGGTGCGGGTGAAATAGTGGAGGAGGAGGCAGCAGAGATGCTGGAAGTCGATCCTGGCGAAGGTGAGTGATGTCAGCCAGACTGGGAGGCAGATATGTTGGGAATAGTGACTCTATACAAGTACTAACCAAATGTCACATGTTTCTCCAGGGACTTCTTCACAGCATAGCCAGGACCAAGGGCAGCCTGTTGGCCCCAACCAGCCATCTGTCGGCCACCAACTCCGTAAGTCTCCATGCCATTATTCATATTAATGTTTGGTTAGCTAATAACACACACATAACTAAAGGCGTAGCCAATGTGTAGTTCACACTTTCATGTGGGCACTTCGTTAGCTTAAAGAGGACCGTAACTTGTATTAAGAACCTAAGAATTAGCCAACACACTGTACCTACAGATTAGAAACATGGAAAAACACCCTTCAGCCATCTAATGCATGTTATTAGACTGAACAAAACCAATATTGCGGAATATGGAATGCGCAATATTTACAGGCAGCATGGGATACAGATTGAAAAAAGGAAGGTGCTGCCATGCATTGTGTGAGTGATGACCTTTCCCTCAACCCAGCTATGCTCTGGATTCCCAACGCACCACTGTAACCTACTCCCCTGTACTTTATCCAACTCTCCACTCCTCATTAAGTGTTATGCTTCAGAGTCCAGATGGCGGCGCTGTAATCCAAAAAAAACCCAAATTTACTTTGATCTGGTGCAGAATCATTTGGGAATAGTTAGTGGTTTTCATTAAATAATGTTGAAGGTCCGGTTTAAGGAGTTTAAAGACTTACCTGTGGGAAATGCATTAACTGTATCCCTTGGAAGAATGACATATGTCATGCATTTACATGTATTTGATTAACCCCAAATCTATTTCCAGCATACAAACCGGTCTGGGACTCCTATTTATGTTTCTTTCTCTATTGGTTACAGGGATGATCCCCAAAACATTGGCGGAGAAAAAAAAAAGAATGAAGGAGTTGGTGGCCGAGCTGCTGGCCATACAGGCGACGTTGGGGCCAACAGATGAAGAAGACGAGGAGGATTAGTGCCCTTGGTCCTGGCTACTTTGGTTCCAAGTTTTACCAACGTTGTTAGTGTTTTCAAGTTTTTAAAGTTTTGCCTTTTTCTTAAAAAAAAAAAAAAATTTAATCTGTTTTTAAGGCAATCCACCCAAAATTTTAATATGTTTGTATTTTAAAAAAATTAAAAATAAAAAAAAAGGGGTTTGAAAAAAAACACCCCAATAAAAACAAAAAAAATTCCCAAAAAAATATCCCAAATCACCCAAAAAATTTTAAATAAATTATCTTTTAATACTTCATAAATGTGTCTTTTCTAATATGCGCAAACACAAACAATTACACAAACCAGAAAAAACACGGTTAGAAACATATAGACATATGTACATTATGTGGTTTGGGTAAGTTTTAGGGTCGTCAACATGAAGAAGGATGCAAGCGCCAAGGTGTTTAGGTAACTTTGAGGGACCAAGAAATGAAGTTGGATGCAGGCGCTAAGAGGTTTAGGTAAGTTTGAGGGACCGAGAAATGAAGTTGGATGCAGCCGCTAAGGGGTATGGGTAAGTTTTAGGGACCGAGAAATGAAGTTGGATGCAGGCGCTAAGGGGTTTAGGTAAGTTTGAGGGACCGAGAAATGAAGTTGGATGCAGGCGCTAAGAGGTTTAGCTAAGTTTGAGGGACCGAGAAATGAAGAAGGATGAAAGCGCTAAGGGATTTAGGTAAGTTTCTGGTTGAGGGTGCGCATGCGCAAGATCTTATAAACATACGAACGCACGAATCTAAGAGGCCAAAAACCAATGAAAACCAGAGGCAAACGCAAGTAATTGGAAGAGGTGGACGATGGAAGCAGGCCAAAAAACAGGCTGCCGCCGCAACAGGTGAGCACATGAACGTGATTTTTACGATTGGCAACTGACTGAGGCAAGTTCGGGAGATATCATACGAACGGACGTATCTTTTAGGATAGAAACGTATTTGCTTATTGAATCACTCGCAAGTTCATACGAACGCACGAGCGGACGTGAAAAATAGGATGATCGTGAGCCAAATCCAAGCTGTTACATGTTTCTTTGAATCAACCCAAATGAGGCTAAAGCAATAGTGGAATGTCATTCAGACAATCCATAGTACCTGATGGGTTCAACAGGCAAATAGCTATGAGAATGCTAAATGGTCCGAGAGCAAGTAGGCACCGCTCCTTTCTTGCATCATTTCCAACACTAGCCCTGCTCTGATGAAAGGGTCTCCTGACCCAGAAACGCTGGTCAGCATAAAGAAGTTACTCTATTTTTGGACTTTACTCGCTCTCTTGAATGACATGCACACTACATGGGATTCCACACAGGAAAACAAGGGAGAATGTAAGTATCAGGATAGAAATACATACTACATGGTATGCTACACAGGTCAGGGACATCTGGAAGGACCATTGATTTTTTTTTAAAAACAGGCAGAATACGTATGCTGTACTCTAAGAAGAATGAACTACATGGCAACTTACGGAAGAAAACAGGTACAAACTTGGCTTCCTAAATGACTTTGAGAGCCAAAACCATGAATGCTCAGCTAAACTGTACGTGTATGCAAAGCAATTTCTACCATGTACGCATGTCCGAAAATTCCTCGGAACGCAACTGTGAATAATACCACTGTAATCCCGGTTTCCAAGTTCTATTTCGTACAAAGCCAGGCATTCACGGTGAGGCTTTGAATCAGGCCGAATTGTAGCTACAGTATTGGAAAAGCATCCTCATCTCCTTCTTCTAGAAGGAAATCCAATTTGCTATCAGTAGGTCATCTGATGGTTTGTTGAAATGTAACCATTACCTGCTGTCAGATGAGCAGCATGGACCATTATTCGGACACCAGGCTTCAGCTCAAAATGTACCATATCTTGATTGAGTTTGTTGATGAACACGTCGGCAATCTAAAAAAAATAAAAATTCATTAAACCCAGTACTAAATTTAATTTCTGTAAAAACATAATCATTCAATTTATAGTCCATTTCTTTGTGTATCCTTTTTAGTGTTTAAAAAGACAATTCTGTGAGTACTCACCTGTAGAATTGTTTTTGTTCTTGCATGGCACGGCCTGCTTCAGTATTCATAACAGTTGGGTTATTCCGCCACAAGGTGGCGCAGTGTACTGCAGAAGAGTTGTGGCATCTCCCGTCCCGCTATAAAAACGGGATTAACCAGCGTAGACAAGCAGTGAGACAAGAAGCCGAGAGAGAATTAAGGTAAAAAATGTAAAAAGGTAAAAACCCCAATTAACTTGGAACAATCACCATAAAGAGGCAACCAAGAATATCGATAACAAGGGTGGGGTGAAGCAGGCCGTGCCATGCAAGAACAAAAACAATTCTACAGGTGAGTACTCACAGAATTGTCTTTTTCTTATTGCATGGCACGGCCTGCTTCAGTATTCATAACAGTTGGTACATCCAAAAGCAGTGTCCAAAAGTAGGGTGGGATCCCCAATGAGTAACGGCCGGCAGTTCAAGTCACTACCGCCTGAAGTACCTTGCGGCCAAAAGCAGCATCCGCTGAGGTCTTAACATCAACCTTGTAAAACTTGGAAAAAGTATGAACAGAAGACCAAGTTGCGGCCTTACAAACTTGTTCAACAGAAGCTTGGTGCTGAAAGACCCAAGACGCACCAATAGCACGAGTGGAATGAGCAGTAATTCTAAAGGGAGGTTCCTTCCCTTTAGCAGAATAGGCCTGTTCCACCGCCTGACGGATCCACTAGCTGATAGTGGATTTAACAGGATGCAAACCCTTTCTAGGTCCAGCAGGAAGAACAAAAAGAGCGTCAGACTTCCTGAAAGACTCAGTAGCAACCAGATAAAACTTCAGAGCCCTGACAACATCCAAAGAGTGAAGGGTCCACTCCTTGGAATTAGCAGGGTTAGGACACAAGGAAGGCAAAACAATGTCCTGATTGAGATGAAAAACAGACACAACCCTAGGCAAGAAATCCGGCTTAAGCAGAAACACCACCTTATCCTGATGCCTCTCAAAATAAAGAGGTATGATGGAAAACTCGCCTCACAGAAGTAATGGCGACCAAAAAGGCCACCTTAAGAGTCAGAATGGGCATAGCAGCCCCACGTATAGGCTCAAAGAGAGGAACCTGCAGAGCAGACAACACCAGATTTAGGTCCCAAACTGGTAGCATAGGCTTACGTGGAGGACGCACGTGAGTAACTCCCTGGAAAAAAGTCTTAACCAACCTGTGATTGGCAAAGGATCTTTGGAAAAGAATTGCCAAGGCTGACCCCTGTCCCTTGAGGGTACTGAGTTGAAGGCCCAAATCCAAACCATGTTGCAAAAATTCCAGAATCCTGGGGATGGAGAACACCCGACAAGGAAAGGGCTTGGACTCACACCAGGCAATGTAAGCATGCCAGATCCTGTAGTAGATAAAAGATGTTTCAGCAGCCAAGCTGTTAAAGCCAGCGTTTGTAAATTGGGATGGCACAGCTGTCCCTGAGTAAGCAGATCTGGATCCTTGGGCAGGGCATACTGATCTACTGCCAACTGCACGACGTCTGCGAAATACCCCCCCCCCCCTTTTAAACAGGGGGCCACCATAATGGCTGGTATCTCCTGGGCTATCTTGAGCAGCACCCTGCTCAGCAGAGGGAATGGAGGGAACACATAGAGGAGCCGAAACTCCAAGGCATTGCTAGCGCATCCGTGGCGAAGGCCAGAGGGTCCTGAGACAGGGAGACAAACCTGGGAAGCTTGTGATTGTGACTGGATGCAAACAGATCCACATGCGGCTGACCCCAGCTGAGACACAGGGAGTGAAAAACCCTGTTGCTGAGGGACCATTCCCCCAGCCGAGACATCCCCCTGCTAAGGGAGTCTGCCTCCAGGTTCTCCACCCCCGGAATGTAAACCGCCGAGATGCAGGGGACATTCTCTTCCGCCCAAGACAGTATCAGGGACACTTTCTTGAGGGCTCGCTTGCTCCGAGTCCCTCCCTGATGATTGATGTATGCACCCGCCGTCTGGTGTCCGAGCGGATCTGAACAGCCCGACCCCGAAGGTGTGTGGTCAGCTGAGACAGAACCAACCTGATCGCCCTCAATTCCAGGACATTGATGGGAGCATGGGCCTCCTGGGGGCCCCACCGACCCTGGAACTTCAGAGACTTCCAAAAGCCCCCCCAACCAGTCAGACTGGCATCTGTGGTGACAGTCTCCCAGCACGGAGGCAGAAAGGTCCTGCCCACTAAAAGGTTCCTTGAGTCCAGCCACCACGAGAGGGACTGTCTGGCCAGGGGGGACAGAGCAAATTCCTGATCCAGGGAAACAGGGTCCCGATCCCAAACTGACAAGAGGTGCAACTGAAGAGGCCTCATGTGAAACTGGGTAATGGGGATTGGTTCTCCCCTGGGGGAGGAACCGTGGCGCGCCTGCTTATTTACCCTTTGGTATTCAATACTAATAGATGTGTGTATGTACATATAGTTTATTCATGGCAGCATTTCATTTAATTTGTACACGACATATATTTCCATTAAAGTACTCTTTCGCTTTCCGTTAATATTGGTTACTTCACACAATATTATTATATATATGTATATATATATATATATATATATATATATATATATATATATATATACACATATTTACACATTGTAGTGTTTTCTTGTATTTAGTTATTCTTTAGCTTTTGACTGTTAGTCTGTTGTCAAACTGAGTGACTCATAGAAGGAGGAAAGGGGGGGCGCTATGCGCCACTCCACTTCCTGTAAAGTCCTTTATCTTGGGTATTGGTGGGACCCCGTTAGTAGCAAAGTGTCCACTGTTAGGTTTAGTACCTCCTGTTTGCAGCAAATGCAGGGGACCCCGTTTGTAGCAAGGCGTCCGTTGTCAGGTTTAGTACCACCCGTTTGTAGCAAATGCATACGTGTTTCGCTTGGCGTAGCTTCTTCAGTGCATTTCTATGGGGGGAGTATGCATAAGAAGGAAGTAAGTATCTATGACACATGTCTAAGGACAATACTCACAACTAACAATACCAGAACCAACCGCACATAAACATAAGACCGTAAACAATACAACACCTCAGTACCTTACAAGCTTTTTAGCCAGTATTAAACCCACCCACACAATAACCAAACACATGAAACACACACACATACAAAACAACATGAAAAACCCGTATGATCCCATTCAACAAAAGGTGAGAGCCCCCACCCATTTGATTTACTCTCCATAACGGACAACAATAAGAAGAATCTTGCATACATATAGAAGAAACAAACAGTCATAAACCTCAATTAATGATATGTAAACGCTAAATATGAAAAGACACTTGGCATGTTTAACGTGTAGGCGAGAGCCCGCTTTCCAGAAGGTAAGAGGTCTAACCAAAAATGGCGTCGCCCACCACAGCGACAATTGACTTCTACAAAATGGCGCATACACAAATACGGACCACGCCAAAATGGTGGAACGTAGGTGCGGACTACACCAAAATGGCGCAACACAACTAATAGGTCCAGGGTGAAAGGGGCTGCACAAAAGGAAGTGCTTTACAAAGCACTTCCGGCTCACGGACAGTGAGCCTATGGGAGGCATGGGCAACGTCATCGCCCCGCCCACCCATCATGCAGCCCTGAATACAGCGCCCACACATCAGTTTAAAGGGCGTGAAGGGAGCCTCATACCGCCCAGCCAGAGGCCTTACTGTCATACACGCCAGCCAGCACCCCGGGGTTATCCTCAGAAAAACCCCGGACCACAAATACAAAGGTAACTACCTAACTATATCAGCGCCTACACAAAATAAACGCTTAATTGGATCTCCCATTGCAAACATAAGTTCCTCCTTTTATTTTAAATAGGAAGTAACTCTGAAAAACATACAGCATTACCATAAAAGCAATAGCGGGCACAAGCCAATCCTCTATGTACGCAGTGAGTCATAAACATTTCATGAATTGCTTCCTTTCTACCCTCCTCCTCTAAGGAGGCAGCATCACTTACTTCCTTCTTATGCATACCCCCCCCCCCATAGAAATGCACTGAAGAAGCTACGCCAAGCGAAACACGTATGCATTTGCTACAAATGGGAGGTACTAAATTTGACAACGGACACCTTGCTACAAACGGGGTCCCCTGCATTTGCTTCAAACAGGAGGTACTAAACCTAACAGCGGACACTTTGCTACTAACGGGGTCCCACCAATACCCAAAATAAAGGACTTTACAGGAAGTGGAGTGGCGCATATAGCCCCCCCCCTTTCCTCCTTCTATGAGTCACTCAGTTTGACAACGGACTAACAGTCAAAAGCTAAAGAATAACTAAATACAAGAAAACACTACAATGTGTAAATATGTATATATATATATATATATATATATATAAAATAATATTGTGTGAAGTAACCAATATTAACGGAAAGCGAAAGAGTACTTTAATGGAAATATATGTCGTGTACAAATACCTATGAAATGTTGGCATGAATAAACTATATGTACATACACACATCTATTAGTATTGAATACCAAAGGGTAAATAAGCAGGCGTGCCACGGTTCCTCCCCCAGGCGAGAACCAACCCCAATTACCCTCATAGTTTTCCTGACGATTGGTCAGGAGCGCCAGCTATCCATCAACACAACTACCTATTCCCGGTCAGCTGCCCACTGACGCAACCAAACAGAGCGGCGCATAGCCACCAAAAGGGCAGAGGCCCTACCACTCAGCCGTACCACATCATTCATGGCAGTAAGGATAAGGGCAACAAATTCAGAGCAAAGCAAGAGGGCCCTATACACCTCCCTACCCGATGTAGCGCCATCAAGGAGACAATTGATCTGTCTCTTAAGAGCAATAGCTGTTATGGCAGAGGCACAGGCCGGACGCAGCCCAGCCCCACACAATGTAAAAGCATGGCAGGCCAGCTGATCCATACGCCGATCCTCGCTGTCCCGCAATGTAGTAGTGTCAGGGGAAGGCATGACTGAGGTGTTGGACAGCCCTAGAAAGGGAGCGTCCACCTCGTGGGGACCCGACCATCGCTTAACCAGGTCAGCAGGAAAGGAGTATTTCTTATCCAACCCTTTGGGCACCACGGGCAATCTGCTAGGATTTTCCCACTCCTTGAGCACCAAATTAGTGAAATGACTCTGCTCAGGGAACTCCAGAAGCTGCCTAACAGGACGAAAAAAGCTCACCCTGTTTTCTCTTAGCCACCTCAGGGGGGACAATAGGGTCGATTCAAAGAAACATGTAACAGCTTGGATTTGGGTGCCGATCATCCTATTTTTCCCGTACGCTCGTGCGTTCGTATGAACTTGCGAGTGATTCTATAAGCAAATACGTTTCTATCCTAAAATGTACGTCCGTTCGTATGGCAGTTCGGGAATCAGACCTATGTCAGTTTCCATCCTGAATTTTCCGTTTCATTTCTCAGGTTGCAACATTGGTTTTGCCCTTTTTCCTTTTTTGTCTGGACGTAAATCCTTCTGATCTTGTGGCTGCGCACTACAAACTTACCTCATTAAAGTGCATTCTAAATATTTGGTCTTTTATTTTTCTTTATTTCATTCATTTTGTAGTAACCAACCATTAATGAATGCATTTGCATAAGTAAATCTTACTTTGTTTAATTTTTAGTTAACTTGCATTTTTTACTTGTGGATTTAATTTTAATATTTTGGCTTCAAATGGTACAATTTAAAATTTTGTGTGTGGTTACCCACACCCTCTCCATACAGATTGCTCTCAAATATAAAAAAACACCCAGCGACTTCTGCTTGTTATGAGTCTAGAAACAGCCAAGATGGCGGGTCAGGTATTATCGGGCAGCCTGCAAACAGAAAGGGCCTTGTGACTGTGTTGCTCTGCATTCTTTGATTTCTGACCTTTCCGTGCCCCCAGCTCTGCTGTGTCTGTGCAAAATACAGCAGTAACCCACATCCTGCACTTTATCCCGCTCTCCTCTCCTCAGTAAGTGTGATGCATCTGACCAAAGATGAGCTAAAATAATTAAACAAAGCAAAGGTAAACAACTACACCAATAAATTCAATCTAAAAATATTATTCTAGTACATCAATTTAAAAATAAATAACAAAGGACATACGTTTCTTTAATTAACGCAAATATATGGATGTATTGCAAAATAAAGGTTTACATGCAAAGGACTAATTAAGGTCCACATTAAAATGCTTTTATAAGGCATACATGAATCAGGTATGCATTGCTATACAATTTATGGCCTCGGCCATGCTGATACATGCAGTTCATTGGAGCTCAAGACACGCAGACTCCTCCACATAGCCAAAAAACCTGTTCAAGAACAGCAATCCGACTGCTAAAAGGTGTCGGCAGTGGCTTTCTTTTAAAACGTATTTAGAGGTTGGAAAACTGTTCTCTGAATCACACCTAAACACATCCAATTATCCTAAGTTTTACGTTTTGATCCTAAGTTTTAGGATTTGATCCTAAGTTTTAAGTTTTGATCCTAAAATTTAGGAACGAACTTGCGATGATCGTAAGAGCATATACGCATTCGTACGTAGGCTCGTGCGAGTCGGAAATGGCCAAAAAACAGGAAAAAATGACAAACACCCACCCAAACTTACGATTCTCGATCCGAAATCAATTAACTTTTGCTCTTTGAATCGAGGGGATTGTGCAAGATTTCAAAAATGTAAGACAACAGATTAGCAGTGTCCTCAGGGAACCAGGAATCCTCAGACCCAGGATCACTGTCGCAGCCCACCTGCTGGTCCCCAGAGGAATTAGAGCCCGGGAAAAGCTCCCCCTCCTCTAGGTAGTAACGGTCATCAAAAAGATCAATTTCCTCATGCTCCTCAGTAACCCAGGCAGGCGTGGGAGCCAGGTGCCTCTTCTTGCTAGAGGCCTTACGTGGAACAGGCCTAGCAAGCTGCCTTTCAATGCTGGCCACACGCAGTGCCAGATCAGACTGTGACCCCCTCACTGGGGGCTAAATGCAGCTGCGGGGGGGTAGGCGATGCCGAGGGGGGCGCAGAGCTGGGGAGCGAAGCGGGCAGCCCAGACTGGAGCGCAAGGACACTTTGGGGCACACGGCACGCACACACTGACACTGTCACTCACAGGGGATACCCCACATATGGTACACAGCCAGGATTGCCCCAAAGGACCCCCAAGCACATTATCCCCAGAAGCCTCCATATGGTGATTAACACAGGCACAATAGGCCAGCGCTGGGTAAAGGCCAATACAAAAAGCCACCCGGGATGCCCTCCCACGGGATACCCCCAGAAGTCAGTAAAGGGGGGAAGCGACACACTGGAGGATACCGCACTGCCACCAGAAAGGGAATAATCCAGACGCGCAGCTAATCCAAAATGGCGCCGGCAGAGGTACCTCGAGGGGCGGGCTGCGTATCGCGTCATCCCCCGGCCCGGCCCCCCCAGAAGAGCATGAAAATGGCGCCCACGTGACTCCACCAGCGCCATGACTAAGCAAAAAACGCCACAGGTTATAGCGCCACCCGCCGCGGAGCGCAGTACAAAGCGGTGGCTAAAAAACACACTGTAAACAGCAAAATACACCACAACTAACACCACTCGCCTCTACCATCCGCCCCCCCCCCCCCCGAACAAAAGTCAGAGAGGGGGGGGGGGAGAGAGACGAAAGACAGCTGCGAGTATCCGGGCCAGGGGGGGACTCCTGAAGGAAAAGAAGGGGACACAGTCCCCAAAACATTCAACCCCTCAGGAGCCAGGACAGGAACTCCGTATCCCTAGTAGGCTCACCATAGAGCCTATGGCCGGCCACCCTTTGTGGAACAGGGTCTGCGGCTTGGAGCAGCGCTCCTGAAGTACTTGACCCTAGTGCTCTTCTACCCTCACCCATTAGCCAAGGCTGGGAGGCAGAAAGGGTCCAGAAACGGGTGGAAATAGACTTGCAGGGCCGCAGGCTTGGTTGCCCCGCTCACCTGCGCAATATAGAGAGCCGTCTTCTATCTTCGCAGTTTCACTGCAGAGGAAACACTGGGAACTCTATGGTTAATCCCGTTTTTATAGGGGTCCGGGAGATGCCACAGCTCTTCTGCAGTACACTGCGCCACCTTGTGGCGGAATAACCCAACTGTTATGAATACTGAAGCAGGCGGTGCCATGCAATAATAAAATGGCTTATTTCATTAAAATGTGGGCAGTTTTCCCCATTATTTACTAGGCATTACCTATATGTAACTGGTGAACTTTCCACCAGAATCCACAACTCTCCATTGCAACTGCTGCCCTCTCTGTTCTTTTCAGAGACATAATAAGTCACTGTACAGAGAACTAAATCCAAAAGGGAAGGGACAGACTTACAGACTGGGAGAACTGGTCATTAAACAGTCAATTCACAGTTCATGGCAATGATCACATAAACAATAAGGAAGTCACTTATTCACAGTCTATAATAATAACCAGACATGCACCACGTTTTACCCATCCTTCCTTGTTAGACGATAAATCATTAAAAGAACAGCAAAAGCAGGCTGGAAAAGACTGGTCAATGTACGTTTATAGTAATGACTACCGGGATACTTACTCATGCTACCCTTTCTACTTGCTGGACATATAATGATTAACTGTATAGAAGAATATTACTCCATTAAAGACAGACATAGAACATTGTAAGAAATGGGTCATTCATTACCTAGCTCATTTTAATGACTATTCAGGCAACACTCTTGCTTGCTCTATCTCTATCCTACTGGGTACATAATAAATTAAGGTACAGAAAATGGACAGATTTACTGGCTGGTAGGAGACTAGTCAGACACTACACCTACCACCACCCAACTTGCCAGGGAATGTTATGTAGCTACACAGTTTTAAAAAAAAAAATCATGTCCATCAAGTTCAACTAAGGTATGGGGTTGAGAAATGTTTTTTTTATTATTTACAGCAAATAGTAACTTTTAATGTTATTTTCTTCTAAAAAAGTTGCTAATCCTTTTTGAAGCTATGACCTGTGGATGCTGCAACAGGCTTCTGTGGAAGACTATTCCACAGATTTGTAGTTCTTATAGTAAAGAAGGATTGTCATTTTTTATCTCTAGACAGATATGTGTCTTTATAGAGTATTTTACATGAAATGGCTTTTCCCCATATTTTCTTGTATTGGCCATTTATATATCTATACAAGTCAATCGTGTTCCCACTTTGACATCTCCTCTCAAAACTAATTCCAGTTCATGGAATCTTTTTTTCATATCTAAGAGCCTTCCTCCTGTTTGGTGGCTTTCCTCTGCACCCCTTCCAAAATCAGGGTAACTGTTTTATGAACCGGTGCCCAAAACTGGGCACACCGGTGCCTTGTAAAGAGGAAATATTACACCCCTATTCCGTGATTCCATGTCACCTTTAGTGCACAATATAATCTTTGTAGCCTTGGAAGCAGCTGCTTCACATTGCATACTGTTATTTAGCTTGTGGTCTCCAAGTACTTCCAGATACTTCTTAACAAGTGACTCTTCCAGATTTATTCCCTACAGAGGTGAAAGAACACACAGTGCCATTTTTTAGGGATGAGGGTTACATTGTGTTACACTGTTAAAGCAAAGGATCAGTTGATGCAACGTAATTGTTTCTATTGTAACCATGTGTGATATACTGTAGAACAGTCATTAACCTGCTATTTGAATGTAAATACCTTACATATAGCTTACAGCATAATGTGATGGAGAGGACATTGGAGTGGATATGGTCTCCGCTGTATGTGACCTGCAGATTAATATACCCCAAGTGCATGCATGACCTTACATTTATCAACATTGCCAAGTGGATGCCCATACACTTAAAGTGTCCAGACCTGAAGCTTGAGAGCATCTTCAGTGGACTGCACTGTGCTATATGTCTGTATCTGCAAAGTTGGAGACAGTGCCATTAATTCCCTGCCCTTTGTGGCAAGAGATCTTTATCATGCGCAATTTATCTGGTAAGACACATAGAAACATGACGGCAGAAGGAGACCATACGGTCCATCTAGTCTGCCCTTATGTGTATACTGTATGTTCTCTTTATCTTAGGATAGATGTATGCTTATCCCAGGCATTTCAGTGACTGTCGATTTTTCAACTACCTCTGCTGGAAGTTTGTTCCAAGCATCTACTACTCTTTCTGTAAAATAATATTTTCTAACATTGCCCCTGATCTTCCCCCCAACTAGCTTCAGGTTGTGCCCCCTTGTTCTATCACTAAGTTTCTTCTTAAAAAACACTTCCCTCCTCAACCTTATTGAATCCTTTCACACATTTAAAGGTCTCAATCATGTCCCCCCTCTCCCTTCTTTCCTCTAGACTGTACAAATTAAGTTCTTTAAGTCTTTCCTGATGTTTTTGTTGCCCCCTAACTTGGTGTCATCTACCCTCCATAAGAGCCTTCTCTCCTCCCTCATGTTGCTTCTCAATAGGTCCCATCTCCCATCATTACCAACAGGTCCAGCCTCCCATGTTCCATTTTGCACCTCTATAGTTCCCCCTCCCCCCATGCCTCATGTTTCCCCTCCTTCCCTCCAAAATCCTCTAAAACACTTCCCCAGCATTCTATCACCTGCACTGATGATCCACCCCCCCCCCCCCAGATCGAGGTTCCACCATCCCCCTTTTTTTGCCCCATAGGAATGACCCCTTTCAGCACCCCCTGCCCCCTTTTACAATCCCAAAGTCTCACTCGGATATCCTACGGAATTGACTTTTCAGACTCTATCCTGGACTTACCCCATCCTTCCTTCCTTGGTGTTGCTCCCATCCCCAAGCAGTGTCTACTCATCATTCAGTCCTTCTCTCATGCAACTCTCTACTCTTGTACTAGGATCCCTGCCACATGGTGCCTGGAATGGTCTGTCTGCCTGGGTGGCTGACACCAGGTATAACAGTTTCTTCCTTTTCTTTCAAATTTTTTCCTACTTCCTCACAATACTCCCCATTTTCCTTGGATGCCACCAAATGACACCTCAATGAATGGTGAAGGGGACCTGGCGCAAAGATCGTATTGTGCTTACTGTACTGTACAGCATATTACTTACAATTACAATATCTTAAAGGAGCCTATGTGCATACATTTTTTATAATTTGACTGCATGGCCACATACAGCATCTCATACATTCTGGGCAACTTGATCCTGACATCTATGCACCATTTCTAGTTCTACAATTTTCAGTCTGCAATTTACAGTTATGCAGGGGCAAGCCATCCAGGTAACTTGAGCCTGCAACCTTTGCACAGTTGAGGGGAAAGCTGCAACAATGTTTCTTTATCACTGTTAACTGTCCACACCATTCAGTGTAAACACATGCATCTTCTAAAATGTTATAATTCTTTCAGCTGTGCATCAGAGCAATGAGTCATCACAGAAGATGGCTTTCTACTAGAAATAAAGGAGGACCGATATGTGAGGCAATTTAGACTGAGCGATTGGGGTTTTCAGAAGTTGGACTTATGTATGTGGCAAGATGGGTACTTCCAGTTTTGCAGCATAGAATCTGCCTGCTATTCCATAACATCTGCATGGAGTTAAGCCCTCTCAAACAGTTTATGTCACTGGTTGCCAGAGTGGGGCTTTAGGGGTGCAATTTACTGAACTTTCTTTCTTTTCTTTTGGTCCACTTTAAACAGTTGAAACAATGCTTCTAGCAGCTCTCTGATGGGTCATTGCAACTGATTTCTACTTTTGGCTAGAGATAAGGAATGCTTTCAGGCAATTTTTCTATGGGACTGGGTTTTTCAAGGGCAAGGCTGTCAGGTGTGACACAAGATGGCAACTCTTATGCAGTTTTCGAGAGCAAGATCTGCATGCTATTCCACAATATCTACACGAGGTTAAGCACTCTCAAATAGCTTATGTCATTTTTTTTACTAAGCTTTTATTTTTGATGGCCTTAATGCAGGCCTCCCAGCACAATGTGCAGGCTCTCAATGGATGATATGTCTGTAACTAGGGTGAAGGTTCTGTTTACTGAACAAAAACCAGGTGACCCACTACATTTTAAAGCAGAAGAGATAAAGCCTAGCAGCCAAACATTGTGGCTGAAACATTATGGGTTAGCCTGTTATATGAAAAAGTCTTGCACGCATGTGGACACGCACAACACACACTGTATGAAACAATCTGATAATTATCCCTGACCTGGTAGACCTTAATTTGCAGGCAGCTGTTGTACATAAAGCATCTGCAAAACCAGATTACAAAGTTAAATGCGATTATGCAGACTTTTTTTTAGTTGACAAATCTAAGTGTGTGACAAATCCATCCATCTGCTAAAACAAATCCAGAGGGAGCCCCCCACCCTCTTAGTCAAAGAACAAGCCCACAATCAGATACATTTTACAAAAAAAAAATACAACCCAAAGCTATATGTTCTGCTATTGCTATAATTAGCATTTTTAGTTATTAAAAATTGTAAATTGCATTCCTTCACTCAACTGGAGCTGGAAGTTTAGCCCGTAGCAGAGTTTCCCAACCAAAAGTCTCAGAACTAACCTCAAATAAGATTTATAGAGGGAATGACGCCCAGTATTATATATCTACCATTATTCCCATGATGTCAGTTGAGCTGCAGGAGTTGCTTTAATTTTTTCACACAGACATCGAGCTGAAAGATCCAATCTGCAACCTCAAACATACACTTTTTTAGGTTCAGGGTCTGAATTGGGGATGTGCTGAAAAACTGGACTATAAAGCAGTTTTTATTCAGCACTATGTATCCACCATTGTTCCCATCAGTTGTAGGACAGGAGCTGCTCTGATTATAGCCTTACAGGCATGGAGTTTGTGAATGGACTCCATCATTCACCTCCAGCCCCAGGAATAGGTAGAGAAAGGGAAAGCGACTAGATATGCATCCATCCTTATCATTTGCCATGTATCGTTGCATTGTAGTATGTGTGTTATGAGATTGCCGGTGTATGGCCCTGATTTATCAAGCATTTCTGCCACACAGTGCCAAATCAGTGCAAATTAGAGTGGTGCAAAATATAATTTATCATTTTTTTTTCACACACTTTTTTCACACTTTCACACAAATGTTGCTGCGCTGTAAGAGACACATTTAGTAAAATATTAGAGGCGCAGCAACATGCTGAAAAAAGTATCATATTTTGCTCCTTACTAATTTGCACTGAAATGGCATTGTCTGGCATAAGCGCTTGATAAATCAGGCCCGTTATTTTTTTTTTTACACTAACACTAGATGATCATCTAGTCTATTGTACCATTTTTGTCTATGGCAGCCCAGCAAGTGAGCATGATCTAATCAAAGCCTTTCAGGGAATATCAAGATTTTATGTTAAAAGAATACTATGACAAATTCAACTTTAATGTAATGCTGGGCACATCTGTAACTTGCTAGTGAACAATGGCAGGTAAGAAGTGATTGATGGTGTGCCTATTTTGCGTCTGCTGGAGAACTCCACTGAAACCCAGTTTTGCTTTAAAAGGTCTATTAAAGGAACTAAAAGTATTTTCACCTAAGATGAACCATTCCTTCCCCTAGAGTACCTGCAAGTGCCTTGCAAAGCCTCACTTGTGTCCCTGACGGCCCAGCTAGATCTTCTGATAGCAAATACAACTAACCACCCTTAGTATATTGTAGCCCAGAATCAGGCTTATTATCTATAATCCTCTGCTCAAGACATTGGAACCAAAGTCATTTGAAACTACTAAAATATTGCATCTGTCATTTTCTCCCCTGAGGTTATCCAAGAATACAAACTAGTCGTTCTAATATGTTCAAGGAGGTAGCTTGCATCAGGTTCTTCATAACATCCTGTGAAGTAAACTTTATTTGCCACTGTGCACTTATAGGTATGGTATAGAGAGAACTGCAGGAAATGGATTGTCCAAACATAGAAATGCTCCCAGCCCCCACAGTAGTATTGTAGGGACTTACAGTACTCATGGGCAAGTATTTCGGACTCTGGTAGTGGTAGGGTTAGGTTTACAACTTTAAGAGAGCTTCAGAAGTAAGAACCTCTGGTTATTGATATGAGTTTTATATGTACTTATCAGTATGGCTAGCAGTAGGACTTCATCGTTATCAGCATTTACACTTTTGATCCCTCATCAGAAGCGCTCAATAAAAATAATTAGAGCTGGAGAACTATTTTTGGTTCCTAAGCCATCTTCACTAACTCTTCGTCTTTGAAATTAAATGTGTTGTCAGGAGCTGGAATAATCCTGTAATAGACCTCATTTTTCATAAGTAATTTTTCACCAAGGACAAGAAATGAATAGTAACATCTAATTAGCAGGGAAAGATTAATAATCCCGTGATTAGTGATAGACACTTAAGTTTGATTTAGGTCAATGGTTGCGGCAGAGTCGAACTCTGAGAGCCAGCTCAGCATTTCAAACCATCTTTGATTTCTCCACAACGGGTCCACAGAGACCCCTAATCCATGCTCCCCCACCTGATTCAGTGGAGCCTTTGGATTTTCTGATTAAGCGTGATCCAGGTCGAAGATATTAAAAGCAGCATAACAAATTAGATAATGTTTTATTGCAAAGGTGGAACGCATCCAATTTCGGGAGAAAATATTGCGAGGCTAAAAGAAACGGTCCAAGTTTTTTTTGTCCTTCATGTCAACTGATTACGAGTTATTGCTTCTGTAAAAGGATAATTTTAGCCTCTCTTTCTGTTCTAGTGGCCCATATAACTGCAAGTTGCCAATGAGGGTCACCAAGTGCTTATTCATGGCCTCAGGTATGCCTGGAGAACCTCATTGGTAACCAGCGAATTAGAAGATGCCGTGGCATACTTGGGCATAAAATCAAACCAGCATTTTACCAGCCCCCAGACAGTCTATGACAAGCCCACAGCATTTCCACTGAGCACCTGCAATGTGCTTTCCTTTCAGTCAACAAGGTTTCTCACATTTCTGGGGATACTTAAAGTACATTGTAGTGAATGAAGGGTGGGGGCAGCTCACCGTGGTGGGGCGTCACCACATCAGAGGGAGCCAGGAAGAGACTCACGACGAGAGAGCAGTGCTGTGTATGGTGCCGGGTGGTGAAGGACCTGCATCAAGCCTTTCAGGTAAGCGATGCAGTCTGCATGGGAGAATAGGTGATAATTGCTTTTTTTGTTTGCTTTTTGACTGAAAATTTACTTTACCTGTAGGGGTATCTCAAATTGATGGGGGGGGATTCATTTTTGAATAGGTTCAATCTTACAGCTAAGGTTGGCAGGTAAGTTGATTAATGAGATATGTCCTCTCCTGTTGCCTGGTTGATGAAATTGCTTGTCCTTACCACCAACACCCATGCTGTAGCATGCAAATGAAGTTCCTTTTTGAATTCTGCTCTCCCTCTATTGACACACTGTCAGGGCTTTACTTTCATAAACTGTCAGATATAAATTCTCTTCACCCCTTTTAACCTAGCCCAAGGTTTGAAGTGTGTAGTGGAGATCTTGTACATACCTGAAGGGACTATTCAGGCAACAGCAATAATAAGGCAGCAAGCAACCTATCTGATGCCTGCCCCATGTGCCTTTCCTCATTTTCTTGTAGCACGGGTTAGAAGTCCTAGCAGGGCTCCAAAGTTTACCCCTTTCAATTCCATTTCTCCAGTACCATGGAAAAAATTGGTCTAACATTGTTTCTGTCCCCTGGAACTCTTAGCACAAATGAGCATGGCATGCCACAGTCCTGCAGGTGGCATTGACCACAGCAGAGTATACATGTGACTCAAAAAGCAGAGATGTGACATGCCTTTCCCAGTTCTATCACATCCACAAATGGAAGCAAAGCCAGTAGATTTGCTTAGATCCATACATATAATCATGTTCTGGACAGGGAGGGAGGACTTTTCAAGTAAAGTTTTGGGATTGTTCCATTGGTAAGTAAAGTTTCAAAGTACCACCAGTGTTCAACTTGTTTTTTAAAAAAACGAATTGTGTCACAATGATGGTGTTTTCTACAAAACTTCAAATAAAATCTATGCAAACAGTTTCCGTATCATCTTGTTTTTTTCGTCTAATTCAGTCCACAAGTGGGAAATGTCTCTCCCCCACAAAGTTTGCAATTGGCATGTAATCCCAAGAATTAAAGCCCACTGTAGGAGAAGTGCAAAACTGTCATTCAGCAGCTCACCTCATCATGGCTAAGCTCTACCTTCCTGTCAGAATGCAGCTGCTCCTAGAAGTAGAATCAAGGCAAAGGGCAGACCCCTGATTTGCTTTGCCATAGACCATCAATAAGCTGGTGGTATAAAGCTCCGCATCATCAGACTGTGGACACTGGGTGGGAGGGAAAACAGCCAGGGTAATGGCCGGCCCGGCCATAATGCTATTTATTATGTGACATGACAGATTCAAGGCCCACTTCCAAATATTTCAAAAGAAAAGGAAATTGGAAACCTTGATATCTCTACCATTTCTTCTTCAATTTAAAAATGGAAAACAGTTTAGGACAATGCCAAATATAGCGTGGCACAATGGTCTAACAACCAACCAACAATGGTCTTTGTCTGTCCCTTTAACTTTAAATATATGTAATGCTATAAAGTACAGTATAACCCACCAAATGCCAAAACAAGAGATCATTCTGTAAAGGAGGTTAAGTACGATTAGTGTCAGTACAGAAAATAGCCCAGCAGCTTAACACTATCACACAAAGCTCAAGCACTCATGGGCTTTAAGGTGCTCTGGTGGCAATTAGCTGGAGCCAGAATTCAACATGACAATTGCCCTGGTGGCAATCAGTTGGAGCCAGGGTTCAACATGATTAGCCATTGGTCCCAAAACCACAATAGTATGCCCTGCAGGCCCACTGTATCTGTGTCTTTGCCACACTATGCAGGCAGAAAACATCATCATCAGAGGCCATGTGCCAAAAAGTGGTCTAATGCTTTTCTGTCCTCTGGAGCCCTTATCACAAATGAGCATGGCAAGCCATAGAGGTCCTGCAGCTGGCATGGACCACAGCAGAGTGTGCACGTGACTCAAAAAGCAGAGCTATGACATGCCTTTTCCAGCTCTATCACATCCAGAAATGCAGTAGATTTGTTTAGATACATAGAGTATTTACATATAATCAGGGATTTAAAGATGCATTGAATTGGGTTATGTTCTGGGTGAAGAGAGGGGGACTTTTCAAGTCAACCGTGGCACAATGGTCTAACAACCGAGCAACAATGGTCTTTGCCTTCTGTATCCCTTTAACTTTAAATATATGTAATGCTTTAAAGTACACTATAGTCCACCAAATGCCAAAACAAGAGAGCACCCTGTAAAGGGGTTAAGTACTATTAGAGTCAGTCCAGACAATAATCAATCAGGAGGTCAAACAGTTAAAGCATGGCAACAGAATAGTAAAAAAAAAACACAGCCTAGCAGCTTAACACTGTCACACAAATCTCCAACACTGATGGGCTTTAAGGGCCATGGTGGCAATTAGCTAGAGCCAGGATTCAACATGATGATTGCCCTGGTGGCAATCAGTTGGAGCCAGGATTCAACATGATGAGTCATTGGTCCCAAAACCACCATAGTATGCCCTGCAGACACACTGTTTCTATGTCTTTGTCACACTATGCAGGCAGAAAACATCATCGCCAGAGGCCATGAGCCATGCAAGCCCTGCTGCCCATGCCTAAGAAATTGCCTTCAGTATGCCATGCTGGGGGGACTGGAGACTAGGGAATTAGGGCCCTCCATTACCACTGCCTGATCTGAGGGGGAAGTGAAGAAATAGCTTATCTTATGTACTTTCTGCAAGCAACATTTTTGTTGATGTTTTAGTATTATTTCCTGTTCTCCTGAATATTGCTGATGCACAACTGAATATGACCATTTTCTGGTCCTTGACAGCCATGTTCTTGGTCTAAAGCCAACCAGATCAGAACAGTAAATTAAATGCATCACTTTTGGGACATCAGTAGCTAAGGGTTAACTCACCTGTAACCACAGATGTGTAAATGCTATTGTTTCCCTCATTGAGCTCAGTTATGAATCAAATGAACACAGATTGATTTAACCTGACGGCCAGATGGAGATTCAATTTTTTTCAGCTGTGCCTTCATGTCTCTGAGAGAGCAGCTTCCTCCTTCGTGTTCCCTCTCTTTATGACCACTGAGGCTTGGGGATTACTGAGAAAAAAGATTTCTCCGGAATGCAATATTCTTGCAAAAGCCAGAGGGGATCCAGTTTAGTCATAAGTATGTGAATTTGTGCATTCTATTCCAAACCAATTTATAGAATAATCATGATCCAAAATTGCTTCTGTGCCACGATATCTACTAGCAATGTTGAAGAAGAGACACCGTTAATGTGGAGTTAATCTATATTGATGACAACTAAAGTTAAGCGAATAGTAGAAAAAATGACAGTGTACAAGTGTGATTTGTCACGTTTTCAAAGCATTATGGGAACATACAGATATAGAAATCTTTAAACACAGGAGCCCATCTCAATCTCAGCAACAAAGCCATTGAAATACATTGAAGGTTTCAAGGTAGCTCACTGTGTCTGTGCATTAACTCAAGTGTGGCATCTTTAATTTTTTCCCAGAGGAAAACATTGCTGTATTCATTTTCCAAGGATTGGCTTTGTGCTTCCTCTTGCCTAATTTGGGCCATTAAATTACACTACATTCAGAATAGAGATACAAGACTGTACTACTACCCTTATGATTTTAAAAAAAGTCTTACCACAAAGCCGATCAAGCCTGGTCTCAAACAACCCTTGTTCTGGCACTCTTAGCCTTTCTGCTGAATTTGGAAATGTAACTACACATTTACAAAGCCAGCGAACAAGTGGTTCATCCAGCTAACAGTAGCTCTCTCAGAAGGCTTATGTTCTGGCAATACCAGCACCATTCTACAGCCACATCTCTGCTGGTTTTAAACAGGTACACATCTTCAATACCAAAGCTCAAAATGGCACCACCAGTCTGGCTGTGTCAGAAGACTTTTTCCAGACAATCTTGGCCACATTCTATAGCCACCTCTCTGCTGTTTATGTACATTTACACATCTCCAAAAACCGTCTAAATTGCTCATCCAGTCCAGCTGCCTCAGAAGGCCTTGTGCTTGCACTCTGTGCCTGAATCTGTAGCCACACCTCTGCTGCTCTGCTTATTTATGGAACTAACAAGTGAGCTACCCAATGTAAAATAAATAATTTGCACATCTCAAAGTTAGTTCACTCTTAATTTAATCTGTAGCCACATCTCTACTGGTTTTGGACATATGGCTACACCTTTCCAACACCAAGTGGCTCCTCCAATTTGACCGCAATGTAATGAGAGCAGAATCATGGCTGGAATTTGTGCCACTGTGTGCAGAACAGTTGATAATTTCTATATTTTATCATACTGTATTTCTATAGATGGGTGCACACTATTTTTGCCTTGATTTTTAAGACTCTAAAGTGAAAGCCCAGCCCTCCATTGCTAAGCCCAATTTAGGGGTGAACTCCCAAATCATTTTATTAATTTTATGAAGAATTAGCCCCCCCCCCCCCCCATGACCTCTGGCCAATTGCACTTGGCAGGTGCAAGGCTGTGTATTGATTGAGGTTACCCACCAGCCGACAGATGTGATCAGGTCCCTGCGAAGTAATGAAGAAGCCATAAGTAATGCTTGTGGGAAAAAGGAGGGTATGAGCTACATTTAACATTCATTTTTAAATGATAGATAATAGATACATAGATAATGTTATTTTTTAGAGCTCATGTAGAGTTTGTAGGTGAAAAGTGATATAATATTATGAGCCTGGATAGGTGGGTAGGTAGAGTAAAATATACAAATACAGATATAGATAGATATGTGAGTAAGAATACTTGCAGGGTCTGGCAAGGGGGGGGGGGGGGGGTCTGTCAGAATGGGGACAGAGAGAACAAACATCTGGTTGCAGCTGATCATCACCTAATCTTGACCACCTCATATACAAAAATATTTGTATATGACAAAATATTTATTATTATTCTTCAGGTCCACCAAGCTTTTCTTTGACAATCCATGTTATAGGACTTTGTAACTGGATGCATATGCAGCAACACCACCTGTTACAGGATAACAAGCTCACACAGGTCCAGTAACTGCTATGACATCTGTTACCCCTGGTCCCATGTCACTAGATGTGGAGATACTAAATAGTACAGGCATTCATCCAGGTCTAGTCAGAGCTGTGACCTCTGCTCTCACACAGTCAGTTCTATAGATTCTGAATTGTATATGCACACATACAGTTATACGTTATAAGCACAACTAGTAACCACACTAGCTCAGTATGCAACCAGAAATGACTGGGTCCCCCCATACTGGTGCTAAAAAAGGTGCCTGGTCTGCCATCAGGCTATAACAACAACCCTGTGTGGTATACCTGTCAGGTTTGCCTTTAGAGCTATATTTTCACCTGTGTTAAATCTTCTGCCTTCTTCTTCATTATCCCGGAGCTGTCTTGATGGGGCAGAATAAAGAGCTCAGCCGATGTGGGTAGTCCGGGTAGGACAGCAACTAGAATCTGCTTGCTGCTAACTCCAGTGGCCTGTGGGGGAAGACACAGATTAATGGGATGAGTGTGTGAGTGGGAGACTTGCTCAATCAAAGTCTCAAGTTTAGAAAACATCTATGGAAGCATATTATAGGACAAAAATATTTATGAGGACCTCTAAGAAGATATTAAAATGGACCAAAACTAGACCAAGCATCTATAAAATGAGCATACAGATGTGGGATGCTCTGCTATATGAAATTCGCGCCAATCACCCCATAGTCATACCTTGCCGAATCCATGACAAATGTGAGGCAAGCAGTATCTCTTGAATCTTTCTCGGCTGTGCATACCAAAACCCAGCATTGCCTAGGTGGGGTGGGTGTAGCTTCACATCAACATCCATAGCTGAAGTCTAATCATTTGAAACACTCCACCACCACTCCCTAACCTTAATCAGAGCCCAATTTAATCAAAAAGGAAACTGGCTGCTGGCACTAGGAGTGTCCTCATTCATGGGAGCGGCAGCCATCTTTCTGTGGCCCCAGCCATAGCCCATTTGACAGGAACTCTGACCACCAATCAGGGATCAGATCAGGGCTCAGGTCAGTTAGAGCAGCACTTCATGCGAATGCCCCCCAACCCTCCCCCCAGCCATCACATTTTTTTCATACCCAATTCTGCCTCTGGTTGTCCCCTGACAGATGGCCCCGCTCACCTTGCCTGCAAAAGGAACAATTATAAAATAAGACAGTGGTCTCTTTAAACCAAGCAGCGCTACCTCCTCTCCCACCACACATACTGGTGTGCATCTTGCTGGTCTTCGTCATGAGCTGCCCTTACTCTCCTGCTGAGAGTAAGGAGCGTACATAAGGATTGGCAATGATAGACATGGCTTGTTTTAGACAAAGTGTGGTCCTTTTTAATACCTATCTGGAGTTGGCTGTGGGACCATGCACTGCAACTGCAGATGATATTCATGGGTAGGTGGGTAGGCTAAAAAGGTCATTGTTTTATTTTTATATCTACATGATTTGATTATCTGCAAAAACTACATGCTAAAAATGTGTGATCAAGAAGTTTAAAGGTGTGACCCAAGATGCACTTTTGTTTGATTGGTTCTGCAAAGTGAGTGTCTATATTGCAGTACCTTATTAAAGTTTTTTATGTTTATTCAAGGGGCTAATCTAGTACAGTTGGCAACCAGAATGGACAGTGAGGTGTAAAATTGGATCCTGATGGCATTAAGCTGAAAGTGAACAGTTCAGATTGCAGTCTGCAGGTTTAAATCTTGAGCATTTTAATTAGCAGACGGCGTTTGGGTTGAGACACAGCTGGCAGCAAGCGATGGCGAGGAGCACCTGTTCTCCGGAGAGCCCACTCATGGGAATAGGAGCCAGGGAAGCATTTTGTCTAACGCCTTTCACGCTGGTTGATTAATTGCCATTGCTAGCTTGGCTGAGCATCCAGTCCGCCTCCAGGTATCACGGCAGCACAGGGGTCGTCGCCACAGGCTCTCTGGCTTCCATCTCTCTTTAGCAGCCAAGACAGCAAAAAAAAATGTACGAGGCAGCAGTGATTTTACTTCTGGCTCTGCTTTATTTCCCAGAAGCTCTTCAATAATGTATATAGGTCTTCGACCAATGTTAGGAAAAGAAACGGTCTCCAGCAAGTTACAAATCAGTTGCATAAGGGCCAAACAGATGGATGTAGTCTTAACAGGCCTGTAGTGTGTTCTTTAATCACTCCAGTAAAAGTTTACAGGTCCAAGTATTGCCTGTTTCAAGAATGTTTCTCACTTGAGAATCCCAATTGAACAATAGGATATGGCAAAATAACTTTTGTAAGTGTAAAGGGATGAGATAACCAAGAGAGAAAGTAGAAAATAGAAAATTCAAGCAAAATTGACTGTCAAAAAACGAAAAGTGGGAGGTGAGTGAGCACCTTTGATTGTCTGCTGCTTTACTTGCCATAAGGCAGAGTCCTCTTATTCCGAGTTGAAGATGTCAGCACCATAATAATATCCCAAACCACAGCTTGAAGACCACATTTCTATTGTGTCTGCAGTAATGTGAACTGCTAATAAGAAGCACAGGGAAAATTCCTGGGGGGGGCCTCACTGCTTTGGGGCCCACTGGGCTTAGTGTAGCCCCCATCATGCAAACCCCCTCAATCATAAGCCAGAATTTACGGTTAACCAAACAGGAGTACAGACTCAGGGGAAAAAAAGACATACTGTTTACAGTGCCTGAATTATGCTTCCACTTGGCTGTACTACACATTAAACTTTTCACCTTTGAGCAGCTGGATACATTAACCCCTTCCATTGCCATAGGCTTCGACTTGACAATAACTCCTTTTATCATTTTGGCTAAAATGCACATTAGTGTCTTTCTCTCGCTACAATTGTCTGATGCATTGACAGACATTAGGAACAACTGTCATGGCAAGCCTGATTTCAACATTTATCTAGAATGTTACATTGTAGTATAAAAATATGGTTAGACATTAATTTTGACACTTACATACATAAGTGCTCTCTTAATAACATGGCCAATGTCTCGTCTCCACTCAGGGATGTCAGGATTGTAGTCATCCAGGTTGGGTGAGAAGGACAAGCGGAGAGAATGGAACTGCTCTGTAAGAAAATAATACATTGTGCTGTTAGATCTCTTGAAATGTAAGTCAGGTAAAGGTTTTGCCATTATTTGCTCTTTAAATTACTTTATTAATATGTAAATTATAAAAACAAGAGGTCCTATAGGTCTTGCCTTTTAATTTTCCCACATTATTTTATCTCATAGATAATATACAAGTTTACTTTTAATGATGACTGACCCACAACTATTTTGGAAGTTTTTCCAGGTACCTGCTAATTTTGGAACCCCTGTACAAAACTAGAGGACACAGAAGGGCATAAGGGCAGGTAGACTTGAATGATGGAAGCCAGCCACTCTGCGTCTGAGCCCTGAGATACAGTACTAGTACATTTGATATATTTTGGAATAGTGAGAGACCTCTATGTTCACCCGATTATATATGCAAACAGGTTTTGATACTTGCGGGCTGATTGCCGGGGCCCTGCTCGCTTGCACCTACCAGGTCAATTATAAGTTAGTTGAGCTGCTGCCATATTTTTAATTTGGATGTATGAAAAATCATGAAAGTTTTTTTTTTATTTGCAGGGGGTGTTTTGACCCTTCCTCTCCCATGTGTAGCACTAGAGGTAAATTTGCAACTTCAAGTAAAGTAATGTTTCAGACATAGCCAATTGTTTACACCATTGTGTTGGGCTACATTTGGCACTCTCCTAAACTGTTTTCCATTTTTAAATTGAAGAAGAAATGGCAGAGATATCAAGGTTTATAGTTTTACCTCATGATTTCTCTTCTGAAGCATGTGGACGTGGCCCTTGGAGCTGTGATGAGTCAAATAATCAGAATGGGTGGGGTACTGGGAGCGAGAGCGCTTGCTAGGAGGAGTCTGAATGGGGAAGAGGAAGGGTTTAGCTGTGTTTGAATGGCAGTTTTGAGAGTGCCATTCAAGCCATCAATACAGAGGGTGTGGTCTGGACTAGCTCCTTGAGCTAGTATTGGCGGCCCACATCGGCATGGTGTTGCTGGAGGGGCAGATCAGGAAGTATATTTCCTCATTCAGGGTGCCGAGCAGAGAGGAGGCACTGCACTGGTGGAACGCTTCCCTCCCCTGGCGCTGAAGCAGGCCTACGGGGTAAAACAAAGTAAGACACTTAGCTGCACCCCAAATTCAGCAATGCTGCAGATTCTGCCTGATATTTTGCTGCCATCTTATTGAAGTCCAGGGCGGCCACCGGGTGCATGGCCTCATCCAGTAAGTTAAAAGTAATTGTTCTAAGAATTTAGCACATTTGCTCCTTGGAATAATGGACTTGCTATTGCATTTTATGGCAATTACATTAGGCTGCTTCAACTATAATTGTAGTTGTCATTTAAAATAATTTGACTGGAGGCTGGGAATTTTACTGGAACACACTACAAACATCAGTACTGACATTTGGGATAAAATATAATTATATTGCATTATGGACCAAGACTAAGAATTTATTTGTTTTTAATTAGTCCAGGAGAAGCCCCATAACCAGGGCTCACTGCCAAATAAAGGTTGACTAAGACATACTGTACAAACACAAGTAACTTTGGGTAAAAACAAGGTATAAATAATGAATGGTACAGGGGTGCCAAATTTTTTTCAGGTAAAAGAAATAAATGACAATAATACAGAAACTTAACTCAGGCTGCACTAACATAAAAACGGGTAGCCCAAGGTGCTTGCAGTACTTACAGAGATAGGCAGTAAAGACTTCAGCAGCCTACTAGGAGGATAGGGGAGACTTGCTGGCCAGGAATTGGAATGGCTAGCAACTTGCAAGAACATAGAGGCAAGTTCCCCAGCAGAGAAACCATCTGGCAACCCACTGTAACACAAAAGTGGGATCTCCAGCAACAGGGAGAAGCAGGTATTCCAAAGGGCTTCAAGCAATGACTGCAGATGATGGATGTCTAATGGATACAGACAATATCCTGCTGACACCTGGCTTTGGGCATGTCCCTTACTTAAAGAACCAGTCAAGTCTAACTAACACATATTGTTCATGGGAGCAGCCATGTTGGAATTACTGCATAATGCTTGGCGGCTTGTAGGATGTCTGGACTAAGTTCTTGTCTTCTATTGAGAGGAGAAGGGAGGGGTAGTGCTTTGTCTCATACGTCTCAACAGAAGACAGTGGTGCGGCATTATGCAGTACAGAAATTCCATCATGGCTGCTTCCATGAACAATAAGTTAGTTGGACTGGTTTTTTGTGATTTTACGATTTTGGGAAATGTTTTACATATGATTCATTTCTAGGATCTTGGAAATACTAGAGTTTACATATGTTCCTAGAAGTATGTTCCTAGAGTCAGTGTTTGTGAAAGTGAAAAAAAACTTGTAATGCAACATGTATCCCTTGTGCTGCTGCTTCTGAGCCTAGCGCTGCAGAACCCCATCTTACAATGTCTATAATTTACATACTTACATTATAACATTATATACATTATAGTGTGTGCTCACCCCACTATTACATCAACCTTATAGACTCACCTTAAAGTAGACCTCTCTTTCAACTATGTGCTAGAGTAGGTCCTTGTTAACAGAGACACTGAAATAAACTAACTTACTTCCTCGTGCATTACATGGTCTTCTGAAGCATGTGGATGTGGGCTGGGCACCGTGATGCACCATATTATCAGCATAATGAGTGGGGTCTTTAAAAGCCTAAGATTATGCTTTAGACAGGGATTCTCAAAAAAACCATGACTGTAATACTTCCCTCTCTCCACATTGCTAGGGAAAACTGGACACCTAGACCAGCACTCTCAGACACATATGCGTGCACCTACAGACACACATGCGTGCATTCCCAGACACGCATGCGCACACTCCCAGATGTGCAAGCAAATACCACCAGATGCGCATGCACAAACTCCCACACATGTGCACACCTTCAGATGTGCATACACACACTCCCAGGCACAGATGTGCACACCCCCAAGATACACATGCGCACACCCCCAGATGAGCATACACACACTCCCAGACACAGACAGGGGAGGGATATGTGAGAGATGCAGGTTGGTGGCAGTGGAGGGGTAGCTGAGGAGTGCAGGTGCAAGATACACTACACCCAATACTGGGGTCGCGCTGCTCGGCTGAGCCACCAATGAATATTAGCTGAGGAGATAGGACACTGCCTCTACTTGGGGGTAGTTCACACAGCGTTAGGGAAGATACAGTGGCACAGAGACCGCATCTGGCAAGGAGGAGGCTGGAAAGCTGCAATACTCTTACTAAGGGGAAGGCAGGGCCTATAGCTTCTTACTGAGGGATGAGCTTGGAGGAGACATGCTGGAGGGAGAGAATTGTAACCTAATTCTTCATTCCAGTGATGAGGAGAGGCGAACAGAAGACGACATGACACATGTGTTAGGGTAAGCCCTTGATTTTAAATGTTCAACATTGTGGCTGGCCAAACCTTTTATGCCTAATTTTCTCATTTCTTGTCACATTGATGCTTCACATCAAGAAAGGCAAGAACAGGGTTTCTACAGCTATAAGAATTCTCCTTCTATTCTGAGGGCATTCGATAACTGGAGGTGAGGTGCAATAAGTATCTTAAGTTAAAGGGATTAAATTCTAAAGTAGAAAATTCTATTTTAAATATAAAACTTTCATTTTCATTTTAAATATATTGTTTTCATATTCAGATAGATAATGATGTGACTTGCTGTACTAATGTTACAAATACTGTAGCAGCAATGCATCTGGCTGCAATACAACTTAATACAGCAGGGTGAAGCCATTGCTACATTGTAACAGCAGCCCCTTGCCCTGCTATTTACAATGTTGCAGACCTTTCTTCAAAAGAATGGCCTGGGAATAGTGTTTGTATCCCTGCACAAGAGTGTTTGAAAGCCAGACAGTGCTCACATCCCACTGGAGACCTAAAGAATAGCTCAGAATTCCATCCGCTTATGTCACACCCACAGCAGGGAGTGCAACAGATAATTTAACAGAGATTGTAAGGGGCCATCTCACTACAGGGGCATAGGCCATATCAAAAACCCTGCAGATTAGTTAACTTGTCCCTTTAAACTTAGAATTGAAACAATCTGGATGTTTAACACTTATTATAAGGTATAACATGTCAAGCTACTGCTGTACTCCTCAGTACGGCGGGTGGCAGACCTCTAATTATCGAATTAGACATGCACAAAAATAAATTGCAGGTATTACGGAGTTTAATGGAAACCTGCAATAGACAAATTACTCTCTGCCATAGATGTGCATATATAGGATTAGTAATAAGACCTGAGCATATAAATCTAAACAGAAAAAATCATCTATTTATAATATACCCAACTGAGAAAACTGAAGAGACCGGAAGCGTCAAGGATAATTCATAAATAATATAAAAGCCAACTTGCCAGAGCTTATATGTGTGTTAATAGGTTACAGTGCTTTATTCAATAACAAGAACATTATAATTAAAATATTATTACAAATAAAAATAGGTATTTTGTATTAGCAAACAGTCAGGAAAAGGAATTATAGATGTAGTAATCCTTAAAGCGGAATAAAATCCGGTTAGTTGACTTTCCCTGGTTCGCCCATAAAAACTCACCTTTCCTGGGCCGTGTGCTCCTGACCCCAGCCTATCAAAACAACAAGAGCTGCCTGTTGAATGAGGTAGTCACATTAGGTGGCTCTCATTGGACCAGAGCTCGCGCATGTGCTATTGGAGTGTGGAAAGGTGAGTTTTTCACAGGCGAACTAGGGGGTTTCACACAGAAGGACATCCCAATTTGAGATGTCCCGGAGAAATGCCAGCTAGCCCTAGTGGGCTTTAAACACAGGAGCACAGCTCCACTATTAGAGTTATATGAGCACAGAAGCCACAGAATCTACGATCTGCAAACGATCTGCTATTAACACCATAACAACCGTAGTACGAACCTCCCACACCCACCAACAAAAATTTCCAGAGCTGCATCCATTCTCTGGAATACCCTACACCCAAATATTAGATTCAGTACAGTAATAGTTTTAGAGACACCCTACTACGCACCTTTTTAGGGTAACCTACCACACATCTTAATCTACAAAAGTAACAGAGCTCACAGAGCCATATATTGGGATGGCAATTTGAAATTTTGGGATTCTCTATCTCTCCCACCTGCTGTGACTAAAGCAATTCTGAAAAGCATGGCAGCTCCATGCGGATAGGTCTATTATGTTGCATTGTTACAGCCAAGGAACAGGTCATTTATCCTATTGAATCTGTTGTAATGAGCTGTGATACTTTCTAAAGCAGTCATAGCTGTCATGAGCCTAGTATTGGAATGTATATAGCTTACAGTGCAATGTGATGTGTGCATTGTGCAATGAAAAAAGACTCTGTAAAGATTATCTCCTCTGTAACTCTTCTTTTCTAACCTATCTTCTAAATAATTGTTCTGACACCTAGCCGTTATTAAGCACTGTGCACCATACTCTTTGCATCCAAGAAGCACTAAATTATCTTGTGGCTGGCCCACACAACTTGTATTTACTTTTATTTTAGCTAAGATGGCCGGACCATGTTACAAAGCACTTATTACATTTTGTGTCACCAACATTTTCCTCATAGATTGTAAGCTGCTTGTGAGCAGTGCTCTAAATGATTTTGTTTCAATGACTTGCCTGTTTTATGCTATGTAATTTATTACTCTATTAATTGGTTTGAATGGTATGCTGGAAATGCCTTGGGACGCACCCTTCGGCATTGTGCACTGGCTGCCAGCCATTCAGATATGTCTTGCAGGGTGTGCGATGCAGATAGAGGAGTACAGGGGATACCAGGAGTGATGCTGGTTTACCCCCAAGGCATACCGAATCGTTACAAAGCAGCCCTTTGATGAAGGATGTAAACACAGAAAATGGCTCTGATTGTACGAGAATCAAAGGCCGTTGCTGAAGGTTCTAAACACAGAAAAGGGCTCTGATTGCAGAGAGCCCATGCATGTACTGTTGGACCGACTGGGGGGTTTCACACCGCGGGGCATCCCAATTCAGTATGGAGCAAAACCCAGGAAAGTCAAATTCCCAGGTTTTCTTCTGCTTTAAGCACTATATGCCAGATTATGCCACATAGGTTCAAATTACAGTGGTGCAAAATATAATTTATATATTTTTTTTACACAGGTGTGTATTGCTTCACTCCAAGAAACACCCTCCCTCAGCCTCTTGCTTCCTCTGGAGTACCTAATTAACATATTCCAAGCACTTATTATGTTATTATTATTATATTACCATATCTGCAACATGGGCTGCCAGTTTTCATGCTTTCCCATCAGCAGTTGAATTCAAGTGTAATTAAACCACTTGCATGTCCCATTCCCTTGGAGGAGGTAAGGGGAAGACCTAGACATCTTCAACTTGTAAAATTGGCATAGCTGTTTGAAGAGTTTGGCTTCAAACGTTAAACCTTGGTCTGCCTCTGGGCACCCATAGGGCAAAATGAAATCCCACAGAACATTTTGCCCACGGTTTCAGCTGTCTGGTCTCGAGTGGGGGTAACAACCTCAAATTTGAAGAAATGGTCCACCAACGCATGGCTGTATCCATCCCGGACAATGTCCAGTGAAGTCAACCTGCACCAATTCCAGCTGTCTGTGGGTCTTCCATTCTAAAGGGGGTACCTTTACCACCGATCATTTGACTTGTTGACATACCGGGCAACTCACATACACCTGCAGCCAGTGCACTAACCTATCCGTCCCCCAGTGCCCTATCTGCTGGTGTACCGGACAATCTGCCAAATGGGAGAGTTGCGACCTCTGGGAACCACCCTCTCTTCACACCCTCTCTGAGTCTCAGGGACAGGGTTGTGCCTCAGCAATCGCTGAACTTCCGGAGATAAGGTCCCTTGGATCTCCTTCCCGGGGTGGTGCTGTTCTCTCAGAAACCACTGCACCTGGGCTAAGAATGGATCATCCTGTTAAGTTTCCCCCCACCCCTCCCTTAGAAGGTGAATTTGCATAACTTTTGGTCCCTCAAGGCTTGTTGAGGCCTCCCATTCTGGGTCCTGTGTCTACAGCCCTCACCTTCCAGCATCACCTTGAAGCTACTGGCCCTCCCCCTTTTGTAGTGAGCCTGTCCCCTTTTCCTTCTTAAAAAAACATGTATTTTGCCCCTAGGCAGTTTCCAAGAAGAATTTCCTTATATGTCTCTACATATATATTTGGCAAAATAAAACCTCTAATTCCTTAATCCTTTCGCTGCGAGCCTACCTAGAGATGTTGTCACCCTCTGTCACTAGGCCATTTTCAGCATTTTGTGCTTTATATGTTTAAATGTGATTTTTGCCAGAATCATCAGGGATTATTGTAAGGATCTTACCTGCCTTCCGGCCCCGGTCCCGCGGCGCGTCACGGCCCCGTCCTGCTGCGGGTCCTCGGCGCCTCTCTGAGCCCGGCATAACGGCGGCGGGTTGTGGCGGCCTCACTGCGGGCTGTGCGGCGGGGGCAGGCGGCCCCAGGGATTCCCAGGCTGGCGCGGCTACGCTTCTCCCGGCCGGGAGCGCGCCCAGCCATTCACGTGCTCGCGCACGCGCGCGAGCACGCTCTGTATATGCCCCCAGGCGGCGCTGCTCCCAGCGCATCCGCCGGGGGGCGAGTTTCTAATTAGTATTGCTCTGTCCTGGTGGGAGATGGGCCCAGGGACTGGATAACCCGTCTGGCCTGGGCAGGTCCAGTTCCTGGGACCATTCCCATTGGGTTTGTTGCACCAATCACCACACTTCCCTCTCCTTTCCTTTCCCCTCTTCCCATAGGCCAGTCCTCCCTTTATTACCCTGCTGCCCTATTGTCCAGTGCCCGTTATAGCCTCTGGTTAATAGGGTGTGCGTTCTAGTCTGCGTTTATTGTGTTCAACTCGGCTTCGTCTCTGACCATCCTTGTCTGCTGCCCGTCCTGACCTTTTCGCCTGTCCTGACTCCGCTTGTGCCTGATCCCTCTGTTACCGCGTTTTGGTGCTCACCTGGTTTGACCTCGGCTCGTTTTGACTATTCTTCGCTTGACCCCTTGGATACCGCGCTCTGTGACCACCCGGCTTGACCTCGGCTTGTTTCTGGACCTCTCTGATAGACTCTCCGCTTGTAATCCCATTTACATCCCGGCATCCATATTCGGGATACCCCGCCGTTCACCCGTCTCCACCTTAAGCCGGTAATCTTTGCGCCAACTAAGTCCTGGGGGTAACCGAGTCTGGAGAGGCACAATCCGCGTCTCCTGCGAGCGGGGACTTGTCTAAAGGCAGAAGAGGCGGTGGAGATTGGGGATTATCTGGCTTAAGAGAGAAGGGTGTCCGGCGCCTAACAGTATAACGGGCCAAAAAAGAATGGACCAGATATTGGAGCAGGTGCAGGCCTTAACCGCGGCCTTTGAGCACCTGGCCCATCGCGTGGCGGCCCAGGAGAACCGTCCAGCTCCGATTAACACCAGCCCTCAAGGGGCTTCGGCCACATCATCAGTGGAACCCAAAATTCCACTTCCAGATAAGTTCTCTGGAGACAGAGCCAAATTTGCAAATTTTCGGGACTCATGTAAGCTCTACTTTCATCTTCGACCAGCCTCATCCGGGTCACAGGAGCAGCGCGTGGGTCTCGTTATCTCCCTCCTCCAAGGGGATCCACAATCATGGGCCTTCAGTCTGTCGCCCCAGGATCCGGCTTGTCTTTCTGTGGATAGTTTCTTCTCAGCTATGGAGATTTTATATGATGATCCTGACAGAGGGGCCACAGCAGACGCAAAGCTTCGTACCTTACGCCAAGGACGACGGCCAGCTGAAGAATACTGCTCAGAGTTTCGACGATGGGCGGTCGATTCACATTGGAACGATCCGGCGCTATGCGGTCAGTTCAGGCTAGGCTTGTCTGACTCCATCAAGGACATTCTTGTGAACTATTCAGTTCCTCAGACCTTGGACGAAACCATGCACTTGGCCATTCGCATTGACCGACGTCTGCGGGAGAGACGCCTGGAAAAAGGGTCACACCCCGACTCCAGCTTGAGAGCCGAAGTCCCAGCCTTGCCTTCCTCTGAGGAGCCCATGCAGCTGGGCACCACCAGGCTCACTGAAGCTGAGAGACGTCGACGCTTGTCAGAAGGTCTCTGCCTTTACTGTGGCGGAATAGGTCACATGGTCAGAGCCTGCCCCAAGAAGCCGTCGGGAAACTTCAGAGCCTAGGGGGAATCGAGGGGACCCACCTAGGATGTAAGGTATCTCCTCGTGTATTGTCTCAATTTATGATTCCGGTCCAGGTAAAACTTGACCTAGAATGTATCAGTCTGGAAGCTCTCTTAGATTGTGGTGCAGCAGGGAACTTCCTTGACTTTGATTTAGCTCAAAGCCTAGGAATTCCGCTCCAGTCCCTTCCTGTAGCCATTCGGGTCTCTGCCATTGATGACACACCAATTGCGGGGGGGCTCGTTCAATATAGAACCTCACCAGTCCTGCTTAGAGTGGGAGCGGGGCATTCTGAATTAATTTCCCTTTTAGTTCTAAAAATGCCTTCAACCCCTCTAGTTCTTGGGTTACCTTGGCTACAGAAACATAATCCCCAAATCGATTGGGTAACTAGGCAAATTGTTAAATGGGGCCCTCTATGCTTTCATTCCTGTCTGGAACTTCCAGTGCGAGCCACTCAGTTATCCCCTGAAGAAGTGCCTAGCCCATATCTAGATTTTTCTGATGTATTCTCTGAAAAAGCGGCTGATAAACTTCCCCCTCATAGACCTTGGGATTGCCCCATCGAGCTTCTCCCGGGTACTATGCCGCCTAGGGGGAAAATCTTCAATTTAACACGAGCCGAAAATCTTGCTATGCGGGAGTATATCGCTGAGAACCTCAAGAAGGGGTTCATACGGGCGTCCTCTTCTCCGGCAGGGGCAGGGTTTTTCTTTGTCGAGAAAAAAGATGGGGGACTCCGGCCCTGTATCGATTACCGGGGTTTGAACAAAATAACGGTTAAGAATAAGTATCCCCTGCCTTTAATTGATGGGCTGTTCACTCAGGTGGTTGGGGCCCAAGTGTTTTCCAAATTAGATCTCCGCGGGGCCTATAATCTTATTAGGATTCGTCAGGGAGATGAATGGAAAACAGCTTTTAATACCCATGAAGGGCATTATGAGTACCTGGTAATGCCATTTGGCTTGTGTAATGCTCCCGCAGTCTTTCAGGATTTTGTGAATGAAATCTTTAGGGAATACTTGGGCCGTTTTGTTGTAGTATATTTGGATGATATTCTGATTTTTTCTTCCTCGCTATCAGAACATCGTAAACATGTTCGTCTGGTTTTACAGAAACTCAGGGAGAATCATTTATTTGCCAAACTGAAAAAATGCCAATTTGAGGTTGCTGAAGTTCCCTTCTTGGGTTACATCATTTCTAATACCGGCCTTTCCATGGACCAATCCAAGGTTAAAGCGGTACTAGAGGGGGAACAACCCAAAGATCTTAAGGGTTTACAAAGATTTTTGGGGTTTGCCAACTTCTATAGGAGATTCATTAAAAAATTTTCCACCCTGGTAGCCCCCCTCACTAATCTCACCAAGAAAGGGGAGTATCCTGCTGTTTGGCCAGAGCAATCCGTCTTGGCTTTCAGGGAATTAAAAGAAGTTTTTAGTTCCGCCCCTGTGTTAGTGCACCCGGACTGCCAATTACCCTTTATTGTGGAAGTGGATGCCTCCGAACTCGGTGTAGGAGCAGTGCTTTCGCAATATAGCGGTTCCCCTGAGCGCCTTCATCCCTGTGCCGCAAATAAATCCAGGTACAGCCGCACTCTTACCCTTTGTATTATGCGGGTGCACGGTTCGCGGAGACGCCGCAAATACCAGTCAGTATGTGAAGAACCAGCACTCCAAAAAAGCAGAAAATTGTATTGCTATAACATCAGCACAGTACAGCAGTGGAAGTGAGTCGACGTTTCGGGGTGCACTGGGGCCCCCTTCATCAGGACCCACCGCATGTACAAGAGAAGAACAGATTGCCATCACTGTTTACAATAAATAGTAACATAGACCAATCACATTGTCACAACTTTGAATTTTCGCGCCTGACGTCATAATGACGTCATGGGCGCTGTCATGCCATGTCCGTGCTATGCACAGTATTCTCGTCATAATGATTATGCCCCAGTCTGGGTCAAACAACAACAATAATCATACCAAGTTGGAAAAGAACTTGCCTCCGTTCCCCGGGCGAGCCGCGGCCCTGCGTGTGCTGGACGCCGCCGTCCCGGTCGGCGGGGAGGTTGCTAAGCAACCCCCCACACCGTCCCCTGATTGGGGGGAAGCCGGGACTGACGTCACCTGTCCCGGGAATCCCACCCGGTGACAGATGACGCGGCGCCCAGGTGCCTCACCATTGGCTCCCGGGCGTCGCAGAGCTGGCGCTCCATCCCCGGCCCTGACAGGCCAGAGACAGTTCGCCTGTCACGTCCCGGCTCCGGGGCGACAGGCGGCCAGCACACGCACCGCCCGGACTCCCCACCTGTAGGATGGCAGACCAATGGACTTACACGGAATAAAAAAAAAAAAAAACAATGTGATTGGTCTATGTTACTATTTATTGTAAACAGTGATGGCAATCTGTTCTTCTCTTGTACATGCGGTGGGTCCTGATGAAGGGGGCCCCAGTGCACCCCGAAACTTCATCCCTGTGCCTTCTTCTCCAAAAAATTTACCTCTGCCGAGAGAAATTACGATGTTGGGAATCGAGAACTATTGGCTATCAAATTGGCGTTTCAAGAATGGAGACATTGGCTGGAAGGGGCTCAATTTCCCGTTACTGTCTTTACTGACCATAAGAACTTAGAGTACATTCAATCCGCTAAAAGATTGACCCCAAGGCAGGCTCGCTGGTCTCTGTTCTTCTCCCGGTTCAATTTTTCTATTACCTATAAACCGGGATCCAAGAACGTGAAGGCTGATGCCTTGTCACGTAGTTTTTCCTCTTCTACTGTACCCGAAGGGAAAAACTTACCCATTTTGCCCCAGGCTCTGGTAGTAGCTGCTATCCAGCCAGAGCTTCCTGATTTAACCCAGTTCCAGTCTGAAGCCCCGCCCGAAAAACCCAGTCATGCCCAATTTGTGCCCGCTGCCTATCGGGCTGCGGTTTTGCATCAGTTCCATGACTCTAAGTTGGCAGGTCATCCTGGTGTCAAGAAAACCATCTCCTTGCTGTCTCGCCAGGTTTGGTGGCCGTCCCTTAGAAAAGACGCACAAGAGTACGTGCGAGCCTGTAAGATTTGTGCCCGGAGTAAATCATTAAGACACTCTCCTGAGGGTTCTCTACTTCCATTGCCCATTCCCTCCCGCCCCTGGACCCATCTGGCCATGGATTTTATCACCGATCTTCCACCTTCCCAAGGGTGCACTGTCGTCTGGGTGGTGGTAGATCGGTTTAGTAAGATGGCTCATTTCATCCCATTAAAAAAGCTACCTACTGCTCAGGTCCTGGCCCAACTTTTTGTGACACACATATTTAAAATCCATGGTATCCCGGAGGATGTTGTGTCAGATAGGGGGGTCCAGTTTGTTTCCCGTTTTTGGAGGGCTTTTTGTGTCAAGTTGGGCTTCACTGTCTCCCTATCATCTGCGTTTCATCCTCAGTCCAACGGGCAAACGGAAAGAACGAACCAATCCTTGGAGCAATATTTACGCTGTTTCATTTCCGATGTCCAGACGGATTGGGTCTTGTTTCTTCCATTTGCTGAATTTGCCCTTAATAATGCCACACATTCCTCCACCGGGGTATCTCCGTTTCGTTGTGTTTACGGTAAAGATTTGAAATTTTCGACCTTGTCGGACCAGCCTTCTAGAGTGCCTTCTCTAGATGAATGGATGTCCCAGTGGCCAAAGTTATGGGATAAAATTCAGCAACACCTGTCTAAGGCTGTGATCCAACAAAAAAATTTTGCTGATCGTAGGCGATATAATAATCCTGATTATTTGGTCGGCGATTTGGTGTGGCTTTCGACCAAAAATCTGGCCTTACGCCAGCCAGCTGCCAAGTTGGGTCCGAGATTTATTGGTCCTTTCCCCATACTGCAGAGAATCAATCGGGTTACCTATCGCCTGGATCTCCCGCCTTCTATGAGGATTTGTAACGCATTCCACGTCTCCCTTTTGAAACCTGCCAGAAACTTTGAACCTGATAATCTTCCGGATCCCATTCTAGTTGACGGGCAACAGGAATTTGAGGTTGCTCGGGTTTTGGACTCTCGCTTTTTTCGTAATTCCCTTCAGTATTTGATTGATTGGAAGGGTTACGGTCCTGAGGAAAGGTCATGGGTTCCGGCTAGGGAAGTTCATGCACAGAGATTGGTGAGAAAATTCCATAGGGAGAATCCTCAGAAACCCAGCTTGGAGGGTCCGGTGGCCCCTCCTCAGGGGGGGGGGGGTAATGTAAGGATCTTACCTGCCTTCCGGCCCCGGTCCCGCGGCGCGTCACGGCCCCGTCCTGCTGCGGGTCCTCAGCGCCTCTCTGAGCCCGGCATAACGGCGGCGGGTTGTGGCGGCCTCGCTGCGGGCTGTGCGGCGGGGGCAGGCGGCCCCAGGGATTCCCAGGCTGGCGCGGCTACGCTTCTCCCGGCCGGGAGCGCGCCCAGCCATTCACGTGCTCGCGCACGCGCGCGAGCACGCTCTGTATATGCCCCCAGGCGGCTCTGCTCCCAGCGCATCAGCCGGGGGCAAGTTTCTAATTAGTATTGCTCTGTCCTGGTGGGAGATGGGCCCAGGGACTGGATAACCCGTCTGGCCTGGGCAGGTCCAGTTCCTGGGACCATTCCCATTGGGTTTGTTGCACCAATCACCACACTTCCCTCTCCTTTCCTTTCCCCTCTTCCCATAGGCCAGTCCTCCCTTTATTACCCTGCTGCCCTATTGTCCAGTGCCAGTTATAGCCTCTGGTTAATAGGGTGTGCGTTCTAGTCTGCGTTTATTGTGTTCAACTCGGCTTCGTCTCTGACCATCCTTGTCTGCTGCCCGTCCTGACCTTTTCGCCTGTCCTGACTCCGATTGTGCCTGATCCCTCTGTTACCGCGTTTTGGTGCTCACCTGGTTTGACCTCGGCTCGTTTTGACTATTCTTCGCTTGACCCCTTGGATACCGCGCTCTGTGACCACCCGGCTTGACCTCGGCTTGTTTCTGGACCTCTCTGATAGACTCTCCGCTTGTAATCCCATTTACATCCCGGCATCCATATTCGGGATGCCCCGCCGTTCACCCGTCTCCACCTTAAGCCGGTAATCTTTGCGCCAACTAAGTCCTGGGGGTAACCGAGTCTGGAGAGGCACAATCCGCGTCTCCTGCGAGCGGGGACTTGTCTAAAGGCAGAAGAGGCGGTGGAGATTGGGGATTATCTGGCTTAAGAGAGAAGGGTGTCCGGCGCCTAACAATTATATATCGTTTTCTTTGCAGAGTCTGGGCTTTAATATAAAAAGTCTTGTCTGTAATTTGTTCAGCCCTTCTTCTTTTTATTTTTGGGTGAAATATGTGAAAATAATTAATAATTTTTTTGTAATTATATTGTGTGTAAATTCCTCATTCCTTTTGATTACAGAGGTACATCATACGTATCAGTAGACACCTATTCCTGCCCAGGTGACACTCCAAACTAAAAACAGCATTTTATGGCATTTTCAAATAAAATACATCTACTATGCACACTATCAAGGTTAAACCCTTACAATTAAAAGAACAAAAATGGTGTGGGATCCCCCTCACCAGCAAAATCAGCCTGGTCATGAAGGTAGAGCTGCCGGCCCCCAGTCCCAAAGCCTACTAGCCAACATTGCCCACATGGACCGCAGTCTTCTCTGCACCCCCTTGGGCTTTGGGGGATTTATGGCAAGTTACCTGCTTGCTGGCAGGCGACTTGCCAGCTCCTCCTGCCATGTGAGCTGGTATAGGGGTCTCAATGACATCTTACAAATTCACAAAGGGTTGAAAGTAAAAAAAAGTACACAGAAATATTACTTTCATTAAATTTTTTTCTGTTCTTATCTGCTTCCATCCATGATCACTGATCTCCTGTTCCGTTGATTCTTCAACAGGAAGCAGTAGCCAGGTGCGAAGGCAGAGGATCAGAGTCCCCTGCCACCGCTCCCACTTCCACCGATTACCTCCAGTGTCTCTGCTTACTCCCGCTGCTGGGATGGGCCCTTTATACAGGCTGCATGCCACCCATGGCAGAAAATGGGCGGTCTCTCCCCTATTCAGGACTGGTGGGGGATTGGGGGCTCCCCGAGGAATGAGGAGATCCCCAGCACTGGATCCATGACAGAGGTTAGCATTATTTTTTTTTGGCCGTGAAATTCAGGTACTTGGCATTTCAAGGGTTAATTGGGGACCTGATGCAGCAGCATCCGGGCTGGTGGCAGCACCTGCAGGGATGTCAACCTGACAGATTCCGGCAGGGTGATTTTTCTCCAGTCTTGCACTTTACAATGACTATTTCCCTAGAGGAGTAGCTAGGCTTTCTGGCACCCGGGCGGCCCCCAAAGTGGCTATTAGACTAGCTTAGCCCAGGAGTAATCACACTTAAAGAAGGGCAAACTTTGAAGCCTTGTTACAGATTTTACCCTGCACTGCAGGAAATGGAGCAGAGGTGCATGGGGCATGAATCAGGTGAGCTGATTGCTGCCTTATTCTTTCTGTTGGGTTTACAGTCCCTTAGTGGTGAAAGACAGATTGGGACGTGAGACCACATAGCAAGGGAGAAGATAAGAGACTAGGAGACCAGTGGCAGCCTATGGACCTTCTATTTCAGATAATGATTGATGACACTTCTCATTTGTATTGCTTTGACCTTCTGTATGCTATGATGATTAATGATGAGGACCTTGGGTTGGAACAAAACCTAAGCAACCATCCAGCAGGAAGGAAGGCCAGCTGTGACCAGTAGAGATAAACTTCAGCATTATTTCATGCAAAGCCCAACCTTTAAAAAAATATTCCCCAGAATCTAAAGTTAATATATTTTAGGCTTTTAGTCACTCTTTCACTCAGTTTATATTCTTTCCCATGCTGGGCTGCAACTCTGTTCAGGACTTTAGGATACGGGCACCACCATATTTCCTCAGAAGTATCACATACTGAGGAGAGTGTGAGGGGGTTGTAGCTGCAGAGCAGAGCTGGGGTCAGGAAAAGGACAACAATCCCAGAATGCAGAGCAGCGCAGTCAGAAGACAGTTCCTGTTTGCAGGCTGTCTGAGACTCCATGTGCCGCCATCTTAGATGTTTAAAGGCTCCAAAAATGCAGTAGATGCAGGTAAGATGATCTTTAACAGGGGCAATCTGTATGTACAAGATGGGGGGAACATATAAGCTCTTGTGCAGGGTGAAACTCCGGATTAAAGGAGCAGTATCGCAAAATTTGCATTAAAAAAGATAAATAATTAAATAGCCACACAATAGCTTCTAACATGTGTATAAATAATCTGGCGATAGAAAAAGGAAAAAATATATGCCTTTCTTTTAAATTGTATAATTACAATGGCTCAGTCCATTTGCTGAATAGGGGGATCTGCTGGGTTGTTTTTAGTGAGCTGCTTCGTTTAGCCCACTGGTCTCCTAGCAACACTTTACCTCAGAGGCTGACACTAATCAGTGGTAACGGCTGTGTGTATGTGAGGTGCTGCTTTTGTTATGAGACCAGGTGACTCAAATGTGTAAAATCTATACAAAATAAACTAAACTGACTGAAAACGACTGAAATTCTTCTTTGAATAACTGTGCAGGAAATTCTAAAGGTATTAAAGTGGAACAAAACACTGAGTGGCCGACCCTGAAGTCTATAAGACCCGGCCATTGACCTTCCCCCTTGGGCATCCTAAATAGGGATGCCCCACTATGTGAAACGACCCCTGGATAACCACAGATCCCCCCATTTTTCTGGTGCGTTCACGCAGATAGTCATTTAGACAGACCGGGCAGCCAGGAAGGTTACTGCTCAGGCTTCCCATCTGCGTGCAAACAGAGCTGATTGGATGAGAGCCCGTGCATGCGCTGTGGGACAGGGAAAGGTACGTTTTCACAGGCGAACTTGGGGATTTCACATATCAGGGCATCCCAAGTTTTTAACCCTTAAAAATCCAAAAAAAAAATGGGGTCCCCCCCCCCCCCCCTGGGAAGGGGAACCCTATGTCATTTTTTTTTTAAGTAACCCTTTGTGTCCTGTCATCCAGCAGCTATAAAAGGCTTCCAGCAGGTGAGCAGAAGCCAGTGATCGCCGAGGGACACAGTGCTCCAGGATGGATGGGAGGTAAGTATTAAAAAAAAAAAAAAAAAAAAATAATTTTTTCTTTTTGCGTGTGTGTGTGTGTGTTTTTTTTACATTTAACCCATTGTGAACTGGTAAGGGGTCCATGACCCCTATACCAGTTCACAAGGCTGGGGGAGGTGGCAAGTCACCTGTGACTAGCGGGTGACTTGCCATTAACCCCTGGCACCCCCATTACCTGCCTCCCCAAAGCCCAGGGAGGGGGCAGAAGAGCCCGGGCCCACGGGATATGCGGGCTTGTAGCCTGCAGGGCCAGGGGCCACAAAAGCTGGCCCCTGTGCCCTGTTTCTACAAGCCCTGCATAGCTGGTCCCGGGCTGGTTACTTTGGGTAAGGGGGGCCCCATGTCAATTTTGGGGGGGGATTTTTAAGGGAGGGGGGGGACCCTATGTCATTTTTTTTTTCTCGATTTAACCCTTTGTAGTGTGGATGGTAGTTGTAATTTATTTGTAAATGTTATAGATTGCTTGTTTCAGTTAGGGGGGTCTCCTGGGCAGGAACGGGGGGCTACCGATAAATATGTGGTACCGTTCTAATCGGTAGAAATGGGGCTTTCACATGCAATATGCTTTTCCTTAATAAAATACATTTTTTATTTAAAATAAAGGAGTCAACTTTCTAAAAATGTTTTTATTTATTTATTTATTTATTTTTTACTTAATAATATTGTAAAAAACAAAATAAAATTTACAAACAAGACATTTCATGTTAAAGCCTAAACTCTGCTGCAAAAAAATATAAATATAATTTTCCTGAAAATTACAGCAAAAATGGCGCAAAAATGTGCAAAATGGGGAAAAATGACCTGTCAACAGAGGGTGACAAAATCTCAAGTAGGCTGGCAATTAAAAGGGTTAATAGTACCTATGCATGTTGGGTATTGTTCTGTTCGGGAGACCTTGCGCTTTCAGACTTAGCTTGTTTTTCTGGTTTGCATATTTATATTTTAGGAAAAGGTGTTTTTTATTCAGCTTTTTTATACATTTTTTAGGGAAACCTTCGCAACCAAAGAATTCTTTGAGGAATTCATTCCAGAAAGATGAGCCCACTACAACAAGCCGGGTACGCTTAGAAAGCTTAACATGTGTACTTTCAGGGAATATATGGTTTATGGGGGATATTCCAAATGTAAAGGGTTGTTTTGGTTGAAAAATCGCAAGGTGCGCACTTTGTCTGCAGAACTGAAATTTTCAAGTAAAATTACCGTTACGCACATGCTTTACTTTGGGGTGTTTGGCAACTCTTTCCTTGACAGAACCTATGCATGTTGGGTGTTGTTCTGTTCGGGGAATGTTGCTTTTTCAGATTAAACTTGTTTTTTCTTGTTTGTCTATAGTTTTTTTAGGAAAATGTGGCTTTGATTCTGCTTTTTTATCCTTTTTTTGGGAAACTCTTTGCAACCAAAGAATACATTGAGGAATTACTTCCAGAAAACTATGGGCACATCAACATGCCTGGTACACCTAGAAAGCTTGAGGTGTGTACTTCCAGAGAATATATAGTTTGTTGGGGGTATTTCAAATGTAAAGGGTTGTTTTTCTGGTAAAACTGCAAGGTGCGCATAGCGCATATCACAGTTGTATTTTTTCAGAAAATTCCCTAAAGCGCTATTTCAGTTTGGGGGAGTCTCCTGGGCAGGAAAGGGTGTCTACCTATACATATGTGGTATTGCTGTAACCGGGAGAAATTGGGATTTCACACGCAATAAGATTTTATTGACAAACTTACATTTTTTATTACAAAAAAACACTACAAATTGTAAAAAAATATTTTTTTAAAATTTTTTTTTCACATATTTCACCCAAAAATATTGAGAATACACCTAAAAAATACAAACAAGACATTTCATGTTAAAGCCCAGACTCTGCTGAAAAAAACAATATATAATTTTCCTGGGAAATCCCTGGAAATCCTTTAAAAAATGACAGTTGAACATGTGTAGCGCAAAATAGTGAAACATCGTCTGGCAACAGGGAGTGGCAAATGCTGCAGGTAGGCTGGCAGCGAAAGGGTTAAGGAAGCTCTTTGTGAACGTGTTTGTGCATTTGGTAGAAAAATAATCTGAAGAGGAGACAATCTTCACAATGTTCTCTCATGGCAGCACCATGCACACAACACAGAAGGCTGTGAGCTATCTGTGAACTATTTAAATGTAATATCAGGCTCATGATTGCTCTACAATGTATCACAGCTTATTACAATAGAAACAATGATGATGCATCTGCTTGATATATCACAACTGTTCTTCAGTTATAACAATGTAAAATATGTAACTCTCATCAGGAAGCTAGCAGGCTTTTCAGAACGATTCATCTTGTTTATTATACAGCATGATTGGGGAAAATTGCATCTCGATTTTTTTAACTTCCATCCAAATATTTGATGCTGTGAGATCTGACGCCTCTATGTGTACTGGCTGCAGCTGTAATTAAATTAGCTACATTTGTTATATGGAGTCCTGTCTCTGAGCATTGCAGAATTGTGAAAACAGGGGAACCTAACACAACACATCACTTTATTGGGTGACCTGGGACTAGAAGATACACGCTGCTCAGCACACCAACATTAACTACAGTTTTTGTGCTACGGTGTGCTTTTGTAATGCTCCTGTAGAACTGTTCCACGGCATTCATGGTTACAGAGTTAAACTTCAAAATGTAAACTGTTTCCCGAAACCTATTGAATTACCTACTAAGTCACCCTGCAACAAGCCCCCTCTATATAAATTGTACCCGGGGGGGAGTTCCTTTGAAACGTAGAACCAGTTTAACTCTTACACATATGTTGATGTAAATCAACCTGCTTACCATAGACAGCAATGGTCTTTGTGTCCTGGAGGATGGTGTTGCCCGCAGATACCTGCACAGTTATGCTGTTCATCCCTTCAGAACCAAATGTGAAGGAGATACTTCTTTCCAGGGTTACAAGAGGCTATGGAAAAATAAGGGATAATAAATTGAGCTGCATTACCTCTGCAGATATATTCAAAGTTAGAATTTAAAGGCTGTGTAGGAGTAATCTCATGAATGCTTTTACAGCACTATAGAGAAAAAAACTGCATATCATCTGAGTATAGACAGTAAGGCTCTTGCATTTTATGGTTGAGATTAAAATTATATGATAGTGGTGGTGGGGTTTTTCATAACTGTGCTTTGAAATAAAGTCCAATTCCAGCAATTGTTTTAATTTTAATTAGAGTGGGATTGTTTCTATATTACCTGTAAAACATTCTATTCACCCAGGTTATGGTATCTCTGTAGTGATAAGTCATAGTGCCACCTTAAAGCAGACCTACTTTTAACTCTGCATTGGCCCTCAGAGCTTCTGTATCCCTTGATGTTGGTATTGTAATTTGGGATGCCCATGGGCTTCACATCACAATGCATGCCTCATTTGCCACTAGTGGCTCACGGAAGTATCATAGGAGCACATAGCATGTAAATATATGCTTGTATTTTAACATTTCAGGCAGTTTCAATGACCTTAAACCATAAATTTGGATGTCCAAGGGGTGGTGGATACAGCATCCTTAAAGGAACATTCCAGGCAAATAGTTAAATTTGCCTGCTCTTTGCATTCCCTAAAAAATTGCTTCCTTCTGCTGACCCAGCAGCCCAGCTGCAGGGATAGAGTTCACTAGGAGTTATTGAATAATATAAAGCATAGGGGGAGCTAGAGAGAGGTCATTAGGTCTCGATTATGTCTGTTCCAAAATCCTGATGCAAGTGCAAAGGAGAAGCTAGAAATGTGGCTGGTGCCTTGCTAATTACTCCTATTCCTGTCTGGGATCCAGGGATACAGATGAGCTAGAGTGTCCATTGGCATGTGTCCAGTATTAGGGTTGATTCAGAGCCCCTTTCTTGCTAATTTCTTGCTTTATAATTTCCATTCTTATTCATTTTTCCCCCTTGTCTAATTCAGCAGAGCCTTTTTTTGTGCAAGACTTTTTGTGTGAACTGTTTTCATTTTTACATGATTTTTCGTTTGGTAGCAACACCTCCAAAAAAACAATGAGAAAGGGGCTCTGAATCAACCCTATTGTGTCAGTTGTTGTTACACTGATGCCCTGGGCACCCTTGGAAGAGCATAATGGCTTGTATGCCGGCTACAGGCAAAGACCAACTAGTCAGCCTTTGAGCCATGCAGATACCGGTTGTGTCTGTCTAATAGCTTCAGGAGATGGGGACAGTTTAAAAAAATACATTTAAAAAAGACGAATTACTAGTTTGACCCAAATATTGTCCCTATGTGGGTCGGGCCAAGCCTAATCAAATGGGTTGAATTTAATTATGACCCAAAGCAAATACTCATCCCTGGTCCATAATCTACTTTCTAAACCCTACGTCAACATCAAACAATACTGTCAACTGAAAAGCTTAAAAAACATAGTAAGTAGTGTTTGGCACCAAAATAGATCATTTTAAAAATGCTGGCGCCAAATTAAAAAGCTACAGTAACAGATTGTAGCAGATTGAAGAACTGTTGTATTGGGACAACTTCTGCCCACCAAGACTGTTCCAGCCACTACTAAATGGGAATCTGTAACCCTTCCCAAAATCCCCGGCCTTCTTCCTTTAGTCATAAATCGGCAGTTGTCTGATCATACCAGAAGGTCACACGTGTCCTTCATTTTGGATGTGATCAATCATGCATTTAGATGCTCGATCAGGTCAGACTTGGCCAATACATGACCCGAATTTCCCCCTATAAACCTTTTAGTTAGAATTTGATTTAGGTGTAACCAAAAAACCTGATTTGAATTGTCCTATCCAGTGAATAGCGGTGCCCAGTCATGCTACAGTAGCTACTATTTTTCAGAAAATGCTACTTTTGCTTTTCCTATGAACGAAAATCAATGGAGGATTTAACAACTTGATGACATGTCCAGTGGAGAACTAGAGCCAGCCCACCACCAGCCCATGAGCCGCTAAACCCTGTTCCAATGTGCCTCCCAGTCAGGCAGCAGGGATCCTTGTCAGCTGAGGCTAAAGAATTTCAATGAAAAATAAATAGGTATAAAACTAAAAATGTATTTGTCTAAATCTTCAAGCCCAAACTCTAAAATCCCAGATTAAAAACATACAGATATCCAAGCCCAGCATTCAAAAATATGCATTAAGGCAGAATCCATATATCAAAGATCTTATATTTTTATATTTTTCATTAAGCCTTTGTAAAGTTCAATAATTAAAGAAAGAGTAAGTTTATTCTAGTGTATGACCGCTAATATTACTATGTGTTCGAAGCTTATGGTATGTGTTTTTTTGGTACATGTAGGACACTGCTGATTGATTGCAGGTTAAAATGCCTCTCCTAGCAACGTTAGTTGCAAGGACATGCCACCCCGATGAAGAGACAAAAAAACCTCTACTTCCATTGTCTATGCCGGGAACATGCTGTATTAAAAAAGTCCTGATTGAACAATTGTATTTTATTGCTGGTAGAAATTCTGTCACTAATTGCTATGGCCATCTGCACGCCTACTTAAGTTCTGAGGAAGCTACAGGGAATAGTCTTTGGACAAGTGTTGTTTTTTAACCTAAATAACTGAAATGAAAACACACAATTATAGGGGTTATTCATTACAAATTTGGGGGCTCTCCTCTTTGTGTGGCAGAACTTTCCACCTCAGATTGTCAGTTATCAATATGGAAAGTACTCCACCTTTAAATCGGTCCCACACCCATTTTCTAACTAACGGGTGTGGGGTGGCATCATTACAGGCTCCCATGGTCACATAGGCTAGCCTTGACCAGTGGCGGGGGAAAGACGGCCATGTGACCAATTAGGGCCCAGTGCCTTACCTGGATGAAGACTTTGGAGGTGGGTATAGTTAATATAGTCTTTTTTTAACTTTAACTACTTGTGAATTGGATACTTATACAAGCTAAACATGTGGGGGACAGCAGGCACAGCTACATCCCCCCTAAAATAAAAATCTCATCCCCACCCCCCACCATTACTTGCACCCTCACCAGAGACAGAGGTTCTAAAAATGCCTAATCCAGGTGTTTGACTAGAGGGTGAGGGGGCTGAAAGAGCAACAGACCTTTGCCAAAGAGCATAGGAGCTGGTACAGTCTAATTAGGGTTTCTATGCCTGGTATGCTCAGGTAGCCTGTGGAAGAGGGAAGAAGCTATTTAATCAAAAATGAAAAAAGCACTGAATAGTATCATGTTCAGGCAGAATTCTGATTGTGGGAAACCAGGGTCTCACTGCAAGCAAGGTGGGCAATGAAGTCTAATACCCAGAACCCACGTCTCGATCCGAAGGTACAGAATGTAAGGGCAACCCTGGTTTTCACTAGGGCCCCCCACATGGGAGGATAGGCTAGGCTACGTGTGAAGCCCCAGGTCGTGCCCCTGGGAGTCAAGGTGACTGGGTAGTCAAGTAGTGAACCCCTGGGCAAGGTGGCCAGGTAGCGTTGTAAACAAAGGCATGGTTAAGTCTGTAGGCAAGGGTCATGTGCTGGCAGCAGTGATTCAGAAACGAGGGTCTGTAGCAAGGTTGTGGGCAAGCAGCAGATCCGGTGTTTAGGCAAAGGTCAACGAATTGCTTAGACAGTCAATCAGAGCAAGTTATGACCGAGTGTCAATATAACTGTTGCATCACTTTATAGCAGACCAATAGTGGAGGCGCCCTCAACTGCCTTGCACTGCTCTTCTTTCTGCTGTGGAATGCATCTGCACTCTGCATGCTATGCCTGACAGACCTGATGGGACGCACACAGTGAAGAGAACAGGGGTAAAGCTGCAGGGCAAAGTCGCTCTCTGCTCAGTGCCGCATATGATCATTGTGGGATTCTGGAAGAAGGTAACTATGGGGTTCAGCCAGTAAGGAGGCCTTAAAGGTTTACACTGCAGGACATCCCTTATTGGGATTACCCCAAGACTCATTTAACTGGACCAAAAGTATATTTTGATTTTTTAGACAGCTTTAAAAGGGTTAAACCCTGGGATTTTCTCTCTGGGTGCATGGGCTATGCAAGCTGGTAGCCTTAGTTTACCATAGCTGGTGCCCAGGCTGGTTTTACTGGATAAGGGGGACCCCTGCATTTTTTTTAATCTAAGTGTTTTACCCTGTCGGTGACAGCTTGGCTTCTTGCTACAGAGGGAGGATATTTATACTGGGTGCATGCTGTGACATCACAGCTCACTCCCAGTATAAATGCCCCTCCCTACAGTGGGGAGCAGAGATGCCAGGAGCCCAGCTTTGGATGCTGTGGAGACCAGCGCAGGAGAGCAACAGAGCAGCGCAGGACAGACTGGGGACAGGGAGAGAGCAGGTCAGTCAGGGCTTCAGGGAAAGTTTGGTTGGCATAAACCCCCAAAACATTGGGTTCCTGACGAATCGAACTTTCCCTTAAATTCGGAGCGAACTCAGGTTCTAGCTAACTCGTTCAATGTTCTCTAGTTGGGAGATATGCTCTTTGGTGTGTAGAGCCAAATTTACCTCATTGTCGTTTCTCAGCCACCGGACATAAGTCAGGGTTCCAGGCTGCTCGGCAACAGCACCACCAAGACGTGCGCCTTCCTTTTTGTTTTAAAACTTTTTTGGGGGGAGGGGCACTCAAGAATTACCCTTTTTAACAATAAGTTAATCAACATCATACAATTGCTAGTTATGCTCTATGGTCTGTAAAGCCAAATGCACCTCACTGTTATTTCCCAACCACCAGACATAGGTCATGGTCCCAACGTTGCTTGGCCACAGCACCACCGAGGCGTTCACCTCTTTGTTCTTCGTGGTGACGAAAGGCAGCAGCAAATGAATGTGCTCCAGTGGGGCTGTGGAAAAAGAGAAAACATTATTACTTGCCACAGACACCTGTCTATACATGATACAAACTCAGGGGCTGCTAGTTACGTTTTGAAATTAGGATCAGGAATTCAATGCATCAGTGTGAGATTCTTCCGGAGCCAGGAATAAAGGGACATAAATTAAAATGAATACTTGGGGGAACGCTAGCTTTTCTGGTGTTGCAACTGTGCCATCTGCTGGGAGTCTGGAAGAATACATCTGCCCGATGTGGTTATTGTAATCATTTTGATGAGGAAATAAATAGAATATATACGACTTCTTTATAACTGTCACTTTATTTTATACTACTGAGTTAACCTCTTGTTAGTAATGGAGTGAGGGGTGTTCACATTTACTATCTGCTGGTGTCCTCATCAACACAATGAGCACTTGTAAAATCATCCTAAAGGATAATTCCACTTTCAATGGCATTTCTAAAAGTTTCCATTATTGACCACCAACATGCTTTAATCAATGTGCTAAGCTTATCTGTTTTTTTGTTTTCTATTTGTTTACAACTCTCTGTTATAAAAGAAAAGTTTTCCCTTGCAACAGTTTGTTTACCTTATATATCAGGTGGTGTGTTAAAAGTACAGATCAGACACTTCCTGACTCTTGCTTGCTAATCATCTTATTGGCTGAGGCACAGGCAAGAGTATTAACCCCTTCTTCTCTAATTCAACCTCTTCAGACGGGAGGAAAACTATCGTGTGTTGCTGTAGCTAATGGGTTACTAGCAGCATACTCGACTGGAGAAATTATTATGGCAGTGTGATTAAGGCTATGTTTCTAATGAGCAGCTTATTTATGTTTAAATTCATTTTTCTTTGGATGTACAGTACCAGAGAGAGCTGCTGGAAACTGTGCTTTGGAATTATTTCTTGAAGTTGGCTTTTTAATAAAGTAATTACACTAACCCCTATCTGTGTTAACATTGTTAGACCCAGGCTCGGACTGGCCCACAGGGATACGAGGAAAAAATGTGGTGGGCCCCTGGTCCCAGGGGACCCTTTGAGGGCCATCATCACCAAACCTGAACTATGTATAGCTTATTTGTAGCATCCCAAGTGCACACACACACAGACCATACAGTTTTACATTATGTTTCTGTGCCAGGGCCCTGAATGTGCATCTAAATGTGGGGTAGGCCCTCAGAGTCTACTCGTGTGCCCCAGGCATCCCAGATAGATATCCTCAATGGGGTATAGTGTGGCGCACATATCCCGCACGTGTTACCAGTTCATTGGTATAAAGCTGTGGAGGGGGAGATTTTAAAGCATGCATACCCAAGGTGAAAACAAGGGATAGGGGGACATGGACTCAAAAGAGGGACAGTCCCCCCAAATCAGGGACACTTGGGAGGTATGAAGTAATATGTGTGTTTGCTCTGCTCTAGGGCTGCTGGAAGGTTGGGCCTATTGTCACACAGAAGCTTGTGTCAAATAGAGTCTCTAGAGCACCTCATTTCTAGGCCATATTGGCTGTAAAAGAAATGTAATGCTCCTGGCTGTGCTTGCTGGCCCAAGTATCTGGTCAAGTTAATCCTGCCAGTAAGGGCATCTTGACAAGTCGGGTGGGCTGCAATACATTCTGGTGCAGGGCAGGGACTGCCTTTGCCACAAAGCAAAGCCACTGGCAGCTCAATGCAGGGAACTGTCTCTGCTGGCCCAGCTGGGCAACTACACCCTCGCCTGCCCAGGATGGCAAAAAAGGAGTTCTCGAGCAGCAAGCACCAGCACAAAGGTGGCACAAGAGACTTGGGCCCTTATTTATGAAGGAATAGCGACAGGTAGCGACTGGTGAGCGACCGGTAATGACGGGCCCCGCCACGAGAACGCCGGCTCCCCGCCACAATCACACATTTATCAAGCCGATCCTGCTTAGCGACTGAGATAGCGCCAGATAGCCACTCATTCATCATTATTCCAGCCTCAGCCCACAGCGCCAGCGTCCGACCTTGAACAGTGACAGGTATGACCTCTCGCTACCTGGCGCTCTCCAATGCATTTCAATGGAACAATCTTTAAATATTCATTGTTATTAATGTTTTTTTTTTTGTTTTTTTTTTAAATGTGAAAAATTCTGTGGCCACTTCTGCCATGTTAGTTAATCTTTTTAAGGTAAAAAAAAAAAATAATTTGTGCAGAATTGATATTACAGGTCTGATATTAATGTATTCATATTACTAAATTCTTTCAAATTTTTTTTTTTTTTTTGGTTTCCAAAAATATGGTGGTTTGGGGGTTAAAAAACTACTTTTAACACATCGCCGCTAGCGCTCTGGGGTTTAAACATGCATTTCACAGCGCGATAATTTTTTGAGCGTGATTTTTTGATGAATGTGGTGGGAGCCGGTCGCTCTCACCAGACGCTATCATGCGCACCCATACAGCGCGGAACCTGTCAAATAGCGACTCGTCACCCCACATTCAACATTACTGCACACCGACTCAGTCGCTATCAGCAACCGAACAATGGCCAAGCACAGCGACTACTAGCGGGCGCTGTGAAAATACTGCTACAGTTGCTCAACTGTCGCTACCTGCCGCTATTAATGAATCGGCCTCCCCATTTGATGTTCCAGTAAGTGGGCGGGTGCCAGACAACCACCGATCAGTTACTTGGCTGGACTATTATTTTAAAGGAAAAAAACAGTATCTAGGGCCTCTACCACACTTAATCCGGTCCTGATTAGTTACCAAAACTAGGTTACCAGCCCCTATGCCTGGTGCCCAGGCTAGTTGGCTCTGGGGAGGGCAGAATTTTTTTTTCTACTTACTTTTATGTGTAAATATGACATTTTCTTTGAAAAGAAAAACATCAGTTCAATGCAAAGAAAACTAATGTTTTCTACTTTTCTACACTTCCCAGGCAGTGGGAGTGTCCTCCCGGGGAATACTGCTTGTTTTAGAATAAGGCTTTCCTTTAGCGTGTTGAGAGGGATTGAAAGAGCTTGGTCGACTGGCAAGAAGGTGAAAGATGGAATTGGTTAGCAGCCAGTAGGGGGAGGAAAAAATTCTGAAAGGAGGGGGGGAGTCCCATCATTCAGGATGATCAACTTGATTGATGGACAAAGCACAGGGGGAGAGAAAGAGGATTCCTAAGTGATCCTTAGGCTGAAGGTGAAAGCAAACACAAAGGTCTTTAGCTCTAAAGGTGGAGGACTTTGCGGTGCACCGCTAAAATGACAGTCTGGGGGCATCCAGAATGCTGGACCCCCCTTGCCTTCACCTTGCTCCCCCCACGGGAATCCAGCAACATTGTTGGCCATCTAGGGCTCAGGTTCACAGGTGTTCAGGGAAGTTATGGCCGGAGGGGGCTCCAGCATTCTGGATGCTCCCTGCAGACTGTAATTTTAGTGGCGGCACTAGGGGCCGCTTTAAAGTGGACCAAAACACAGGATTTTTACTGTACTGGCTTTTGGTCCTTGCCATGTGTGAAACCCCAAAGGTCGCCCCAACAAAATTACCTCTCTCGGTCCGACAGCGCATGCATGGCCATTCGCCCATCAGCATGCTCAGATTTGCCCCCATCCCCTTCGTCTAAGGCGAGCGAGCCCAAGCATGCTGGCGGCCGCATCCCACGCTACCCTCTAACAGGGAGTGTGCCCGCACAGGAAATTCACAAATACCTGGCATGGGCACGCGCCCTGCTAAAGGGGTAGCGGGGATTCGGCCCGCTGTTATCGCATGCACAGTAGGACCGGGAGAGAAGGTGAGTTTCTGGGCAACCTGGAAGCCTCACAAAGTGGGGCATCCCGAGTTTGGATGCCCCGGGGGGGAGGGAATCTATCATCTTGTCATAGATTTTGGTCCATTTTTAGTCTACTGCTCAATTTGATACCTTTACACCCCTAAGAGCGGCAGCACAGGTGATGACATCCAATAAGGAGAGGATCTTCATTGTAAGATGAAAATAGCAGGGTATATGATAGCCAGAAAGTAATAAGACGCAGTGGCAGTAAGACTGAAAGAAGTGTTAGAGTGTACACCACCATGGATAGAATAGCCATGCTCCACTCAAGTTGCATTTTAATCCACATAATAAACCATTTAAATGTATTTAAAGTCAGTAAATTCACTGACTTCCAGTAAACGCAGCGATTAATTAATATCCGTGGCTCAGCCGGCCGCGGTGGAGGAGTGCATTAGCCGGATCAGGCTGCAGTGGCTGGCACTATTAATTGATGTCTGGGGTATTATGGATATTAATAGCTGAACGGAAGGGAAGCCTGCTGTGCCGAGATGGATACTGCCGGGTGCACAAAGCATATTGCTCGCAGCTCCCTGTCACCGGAATTCAATGAATTATTCAGCAGAGGAACAGTAGGGGGCACTGCCTGGCTCCAAATGGCTCCGGATGCTTAAATTACGTTTATGTTGAGCATTGCAGATCTTTAGGAAAAAAGTAGCAGCAACATTGAAATAGCATATGCTGTAGCCAAATACATATTTATATATATATATATATATATATATATATATATATATATAGTCAAAGTTAACATGACACAGGTTAAATAAACAGCAGCTAATGTACAACAGTATAGTTGGTGAAATAATAAAGCAGCCCTACACCATATTAGTTATATACGATGATAGATAGATAGATAGATAGATAGATAGATAGATAGATAGATAGATAAAAACATGGTATGAAAATACATCTGGTCCACTTACTAAGGTCTCTGGGGGGACATGCCCATTTGGGTTGCCCTACAGTTAGTACAGATCAGGCTTCATACTCACCTGTCTCTGAGTTCCCTTGACAGCAGAGTGAAGAGCAGCAGAATTCCTACTTCCTTTGGTTCGAAACCAAAAGGAAGGTGAGTATGTGGCCATATCTTAGGTTTTCTCTAGATGCACTCACTGTGAGATGCATACAGAATTCCCACTAGAGACCTTATTATGTGAACCAAGTTTTTTCAGATTCATCCCGAATTGAAGTTTAAGAAATCATTCTATAAAAGGGAAAAACAGAATAATTCACTTTCCTCATTTCAGCCTCCAGCATCTTCTTGCAGGACAGAGGTCACAGATCCGCTGCCCTGTACTGGGCTCCTGCCAGACCACTCCTGCCATAGTATGAGGAGTTAGCTGGTGGGAAAGCTGTTCATGCCACTTGTCACTCAAAGTGACAATTGTATTTCTTCTTCTGAAGGCTTTGTCAACATCAAGCATGTGTGGGTTGCAGCAGCATCTCTCTGGCAAGAGACGGACTGGCCATAGGGCATACCGGGCAAAACCCCGGTGGGCTGGCACCAGGGATCGACCAGCGTGCAACAGCCAGGAAGTGCTGGTAAGCATGTATGTGTGTGTGTTTGTATGTTTGTGAGAGCAGTGGCGACGGCAGTGGTGGCAGAAACAGCAGGGCTGGGGAGGCCATTCCCCTGACCATCAGGAACCAGCTGGAGAAGGAGGGGAGGAGGAAGTGGGGGATGTCGATCATTGGCTGTACTGAGGGATGCCCCTCTCTGGCTGCACTGAGGGATTCCCCTCTCTTGCTGTACTGAGGGATGCCCCTCTCTTGCTGTACTGAGGGATGCCCCCACTGGTTGTACTGAGGGATGCCCCCACTGGCTGTACTGAGGAATGCCCCCACTGCCTTTAATGATGGATGCCTCTCAATCACTGTAATGTAGGGATACCAATCAATGGCTTTAATGAGGGATTGCCCGTAATGGAAGATGCTGCAACATGCCTCTGAGGGATGCCCCTCACTCGCTGTAATGAGGGATGTTACTTACTGGCTGTAATGAGGGATACTGATCACTGCCTGTAATGGGGGATTCTGTGCACTGTCTGTAATGGCACACCATTTGGTTCAGAATATTTTCTTATTTTTGTCCTTTAAACCCTGGGTGCATCTAATGGAACAAAAATAAGGTGTATATATATATATATATATATATATATATATATATATATATAGTGACATTAAGATACAATCCCGGGCCAGGAACAGTGCAGCAGGGCTGGTGTGCCCCAATAAGTCCTGGGTGTTTTTTAGCCCCAGTCCGCCCCTGTCTTTGGCTGATGTGTATTTGCAGCCTGGGCTATTTGAAAGGCCGGCATGGGCAGGGTCAGGAGAGTTGCCAACGGGATGCACCTATCACTCCAATCATTCAGAAAGGATTTCTGGGTAATCCAATCTATTGTGATATGCTTGGACTTCACATACAGGCGATCTTAAACTGTGATGCCTGGGTAAAGGAGACCAAAACCAAGTTGCATGAAAAACCTGGGCTTTGGTCCACTTAAACAGTATCTAGGAGCTACTGGAACCTTCTTACTACATGGGGGAGGGTGAGTGGAGTCCACAGCTGCCCACCAAAGCAAGCTCAGCAGCTTTGTTGGGAAGCACCCCTCACCCTTTACCCAGCCTATAAGAGGCACACTACATCACACTATATGCTTGTGTACAGCAACAGCAGAAAAAGAGGGGACAGAAGTTTGCAGGGACCCTGCAGTGATTTGGTAATAAAGCTCCATAGCAGCAGGCTCAAGCACCAAATGGGACAAAGATCAGACCTTGGGAGGAGGCTTCACTTAATTTGGAGCTGCATTTTTTATTGAGCATTTAAGCTCTGCTCCCTCTGCTCCTCCACTCATATGAACTTCTTATTTGCTGCAGCTGAGTGTCCTTAATAACGAAGGTGGCCTCCATGCCATAACCCCTGCCGCTATGAGCTGCTGGAGCTTGTGCTTAGGCTCACAGATGACAAGCAGGGTGCCCTAGTTTTCAGGTGCAAGTGAGATGCCCCTGCCTCCTGACCCAATGGCGCCCCTACAGGCTCCTTGCTGCAGGGGGCCTGCAAGCACCTCATACAACTGCCACAATTAAATAGGACTAGAATGGCCGTGCTTCAAATTTTTGACAGAATTTTGAGTTCCCACATGAGAGAACAAAAAGGTGAAAATTCTCAAAAAAAAAAAAATCTCACCTGAAACAGTTCTTTTTCACCTAAAACAGTACACAAATACATGGTGCTAAATTGACGATATAGTGTCACTGGCCAGGGTGTACACAGGTTTCATGGGGCCCTATAAAACTCCACTGCCTCTATGGTATGTACAGAGGCAACATTGTAATGCAATGCAGGCTGGGAGTTTGAAAACTTGTGCTGCTCCCTCTCACACAGTACAATGTAACTAGCAGGGCAAGAGAGCTGCTGTTTCATTGTAAAAAGCTGTCCAACACACAGATGTGTTACATTGTGACATCCAGGTGTGTATCTGCAGTTTAAAATGTAACAAAGTCTGGCCCCTGCTGTGTAACATTGTATAGCAGCAATGTGACAGCCTTTACAATGTAATCAGGTCACAGCTTAAAGCAAAGCAAAACATTGGAATTATGCATGACCCTACCAATACCTGTTATGTGCAGGTACATAACGGAGCTGTCAGAGCCAAGGTTGTTGTCCACTTGGATTGTAACTCTGAAGATGCCCACGTTTTGATAGACATGTTTGATGCCATCCTCTGTAGCACTAAGGTTGGCATAGGAAGCAGCAATCCCGTCTCCGAAGTCCACCTGAATATTCGTCCTCTGAATGTCTCCCTACAGAGAAATAAAAAAACATCAACCAATGCTAAGACTACAAATGCACAAAAAACTCTCTTGAATGCATTATACGACCATCCACTTTAAATCAGCTAGTTTAAGTTACAATTATTATTTTCTGGCTAACTCAATTACATCAGCCACTAAATGGTAATGCTTTAACTTTGAATGAAAAAAAGAAGTTAGCCAGGATTTGAAACCTCGAAGTGTGTTAACCCCTAGCTCTATCTAAGACACAAGAGAAAACCAAGCAACTATTTATCTGTTCAATTTCAAGTGTCTGTCAATGGCATTTTTGAATGTTTATATTTTTGTGTACCAAAATGATGTCCTCAATGTGCTGGGCTTATATACTGAACATTTTTTTTTCTTATGTTGCCAAATATGTGTTTGTAACTAGTGTTGGGCGAACCGAACCTAAATCCCATTGAAGTCAATGAGGACCCCAACTTGGCAGTCCAAAAATGGCTGTAAAATGGGTGTAGTAAGGGCTAGAGGGCTGAAAATTAGGGGGAACACCAGGGAAATTGCCCTGCACAAAATGGGGTACAGAAAATTAAACTCAAAATAATCACAGAAAACAAAATAAATAAATACATAAATTAATAAATTACAAACAAATAAAATAAAATATTAATTTTGTTTCGGGTGTCGGGCAAATTGGGCTCTGCACAAAATGAGGTAGAGACAGTACTTTTATTATGTGTCCTTTATTTAAAAAATAATAAGAACCTCCCATCACCCTATAACAGGCTGTGTGACAGAATCCCCCCATCATCCCATAGCAGGCTGTGTGGCAGAGCCCCCCATCGTCACCATAGCAGACTGTGACAGAGTCTCCATCACCTCATAGCAGACTGTGTGACAGAATTCCCCCCATCACCCCCATAGCAGACTGAGTGGCAGAACCCCCCCATCACCCCATAGCACACTGTGATCCTTCCATGTCGGCTCTTCCTAACATTGTGAAGCAGAATTCACCAAGCATTGGATTGTTCGCCCACTAATAGAAAACGTGAGCTGGGATTAGACCATTGTGAGACAGGTTAGTTTTACCCTACTGATGATGTGTTGTCGCAAAACCAGACTGTGTAACAGAGTCCCCCATCACCCCATAGCAGACTGCGTAACAGAATTCCCCCTATCACCACCATAGCCAAACGCCAAACCCCAATATGGACTTCTGACTGAAGTGATTGTTTACAATGGGGAGCACCTGTTGCTCTGATTGCATTCAATGGGGAGTGTACTCTTCCGCATCCTTGGCAGCATGTACATGCCTGCTCCTACCCCAGCTGTTCAGATAAGTTGGGGTGGGAGCACGTATGCCGCCAGGGATACGGGGGATGCTGCAGAGCACGCTCCCCATTGAATACATTCAGAACCCTTGGAAACATGGCAAATGGCTCTGATTAAACGATAGTCCTCACATGCATTGGACCGAGGAGAGGTGGGTTTTACTGAGTGAACAGCACAGTAGAGCATTCCAATTCGGGATGCTGCAGGGGCATGGAACAAAACCCGAGGACTTATGCAAAGAAATATGCCAAACTTTGTTTACTGTGTTTATGCACTGCCTGATTCCCGGGGCCCACCAGGGGATTCCATAGTAACCATGTGGGCCATTTCAAGCTTTCCTTTACCTCTCCTAACCTCACCCATATGCCCCTTTGTTTAACATTTAGGTCCCTTCATATTTCCAAGGGTCCCCATTATGCAACTACCATCTGAAAACACATATGTTCTATGCGAAGATGCATCCAAAAAATGTCCAAACACCACAATAGAACCCTGAGAACACTGTGCACCACCCAGACAGTCCTCAAAAATGCCTCTAATATATGAAATGATCCAACCATTCCTTCAAAATAATCTAAACCTTCAGTGCAGCCTCAATGTCCATCCATACTTTAAATGCCCCCTTATAGAACCCCATGACTTATTCATATCATTCAAACCTTACAACCCCCCTAATACAATGCACAATTCATGCAACATATCACTTATGCAATCTGGTGCCTCCATAAATTTCAATGGAACGCATGCCTCCTCTTTTTCCACTCACACAACGCTTGTAGCCCACATAGCAACCCAGATTGCCTAATAAAACCTTGTGTAACTAAAGATTAAGCTTTGTCTTCAGAATTTAGGTAGGTGTTGTGTAGCAGATGCATTAAGCTAGTGAGGAACGTCACCTTTTATCCAACCAATGCAGATCTGAAATATCGGCTTCATTTTGAAGTTTGGCTTTTCGTCTTAATGTTCCATTTTATTATACAAATAAAATAGCTGTATCCATCTGAATAATAAAATCGACTCATGTTTCTTTTTTATACACTATATATTACCTATTCTATATTTCTTTTTTCCAAATTTTCTATTAAAGCTATACATTATCACGCCTGGGTAATTCCAGCTTCTCTTTATTTTTAATGTTACGCCAATGCAGAGGGACATTTTATATGTTTGCAGCAGAAATAATAAAGAATTTCTGTGCATGAATGTCAATAGGAAAGAATAAGTTACCACTTTTATTATTTGGTGCTATGGATGCTTCGCCAACTACAAAAACTGCCATTCCCGGGCGGCGCGTCTAATAATTGGAGTGTAGACAGAAAAGGAAATCTTTACTGATCATAAAAGTTACAGTAACGCCATAGTTGTAACGCCATATTGATTATGGCATCTTGCAGAATTTTATCCTTAGTTTTATTCTAAAACTCATTTTTGAAAAATATAGATTTGGGCCTACATAATATACTGGTAATTTATGCTTATTTTGTTTTTTACATGTTGCGTGTGTTTTAGAAAGTTTTAGATGTGTGTTTTTTCATGTACTAATAAAGACTATTGTATTTTATCAATATTATTGTGGATTGAGTGGTTATCATTATTTACCTAAAAACCACGGATGTATAGATAGATATGTTCTTTAGTTTAGTCTGAGCATGTATCATTTAGGAATAGATGAGTCTTATGGTAATTTGCTGTTTTTAGTAACCCCAGTTCCCCTAAATGGGTTTTGGATAAACCTGGGGTATATTGGGGTCCCCTTAGATTTGAAGTGGAAAAAAGCCTGGGATTTTTACTATACTGGGTTTTGTTCCCTGCTCCAAAGAAATCCACATTTGGGGTGCCCAGCTGTGTTAAACACCCCCAGATAACTCTTCTTTTCCTAGTCTTACGGGTGCTTTTGCATGCTCTAGTCCAATCAGAGCCGACTGCCATGCATGTTTTATGCTCGATGTCTGTTTATGGCAAATGGGAGCATGAGTGGCCTCACCCCCAGCAGAGGGCGTGCTCATGCTCCCAGCCCATCTGAATGACTTGGGATGAGAGTGCATGCACAGCCCAAAGAAGCTGGGAACGTGGCCACCAATATTTACATTGGCAAGGGAGCCAGGAGAAAGGTGAGTTTTGTAGTGCCGAGTGGGGTTCACAAAGTTGGGCATGTGTCAGCAGTTGGCCAGCCCAATGGTTTTTTTTCCACTTTATGTATAAAAATAGATTTTTATTTGACATGCTTTACCAAACTGAAAACTGTAGTTTCTGAGATCAGATCTGTTCATAAATCAGTCCCTAAACATTAATGGCTTACCTCATCCAGCTGAAGCACAAACGTTACATTGTGTCCTTGTTCTGCTGTCAGCTTTCCATCAGCTGTGATGATGCGGAGACCTCGGGGAGCTTTCCCTGGACATTGTTGGGGTTTGGCTGTGTATTGTTCCCGCACGCCATCTGTGCAATTGTTTGACACAACCTTCCTGTAACTGCATTAAAACAGACTTGTTAATTGGACTACCCTAGACATTTCCATGGTATAAAACGCAACATAGGCATCATAAGATTACATAGAATTAAGAATCGGGCTTTTGTAGGTAAGGACAGGTAATTAGATATGTGTGAGACATACCCAGTGCTATTAAGGTAGCTCTGTCCAAGGCTGCAATCCTTTGACAAAGATGAGGGGTTGTACCAGAAAGCAGGTAGACAGTGGCCATTGGTGTGACGCTCATAGCCATAATCACTAAGGAAAACAAAGACAAAAAAGAAGCAATGAGGGCTTGTCCATTTAAAGTGTTTAAAAGCTATAATTAAACAGATCTAACACGGAAACATTTGCATACAATTTCTGAAGTATTTGTATATACAATATTTGTGAAGGTTTCCAGTCCTCCAGGCCATGGTATACTGGTAATGGTCAGTCATGGTAAGTCATCTAGACTTATATACTCAAAAGATACAAAACGGATGTTGTCATAGTGGTTGTAGATCTTCTCTTTTTAACATGTGGACCTGGAATATTTCCCCATGCATTTTCCCAGTCACCAGATCGCATAAAAAGTCAACTTTACTGTGGCCAGAGGTCAATGAAAGGTACATCTAAGTTTTGTCTGCTTCCCAGACTGGTTGCCCTCTATAAAGGTGACTGTGGCTGGGCCATCTGTGACCTGACCCTCCTGGCCACCATTCAGGGTTTGCTGCTTCAGATTCCAGCTCTCCAGTGGACAATAGCATCCTTTGCGTTGAATTTCAGAAATTCTGGGAAAACATTTCCTCCAAGGATTGAATTAAAATGATGTTGTTCCTGAGAGCAACCAGGCAAATAATCATCCTTATTGCTGAATCTTCCAACCACAGCTGCTAGAAGCCATCTATGACCATTTGACACACAGCACTAACATGTTCACCACGCGCTCCTATGGAAATTACGCTTTCTCATGTTGCTAGCTCAACACACTTCAGTAATAAACAATTTTGTGCGGTATCTAGTCATTTATGGAAAGTGTGTTTAAATTATGGAATATATTCTGTACCTCAGAAGAATCCCCCCAATTAAAATCCAATCTGATGTTGTGTGTTAGGATGGGAATGCATCCGAAACTTTATTTAACAATGGAAAAATGAGCACAAAGTAGAGTAAATAAAGTAAATAACCCAAGTTTAAATGGTGTTTTTTTTTGTCATGTCAAGAAATCAAACCAAAACAAATAATTTTATAACTTTTCCACCTTCAGTGTGACCCACACCCCCCATTGAAACAAACTGTAATCATGGGTGGTAGGGGTACAAAACACAATTTTTATAAGTATAAACACCCTTTTATAATTGGGAACATGGTTGTGTTCAGAATTATGTGGTGGTTTTAGAATTAGCCAATCACGTTTAAACGTGTGTTAAATGGTAGTCAGCTGCCATTATTCCAGATGATTCTGAATAACCCTCCACATAATGCAGCTGTTCTAGTAAGATTTTCCTGCCATTTTTTAGGTACACTTTACAGCATACAACATGGCCCAACAGCTTTCTTTTAAGGGAGATGGATAACCCTAGAACAGGGCCAGGCTTATGATTGGTCTCTCTATTCCCGGGGATAGGGAAAAAGTTGCTGGGAAGAGGAAAGTCAGCGGTGATTGTCGGTCTACTTGAGAATGAATAAAAAAGCAGCTGGTTCAAGATAACAGAAGATCTTTACTTACTGACAAGGTTTGCTTAACAGTGGCTCACAAAAGGTACTCCTGGCACACAGGGTCTCTCCTTTCTCCAGTTACTTCCAACTTAGTTGGCACATGCCTGATCACAGTTCAGTGTTCTCCCTTTTAAGGCGACCAAGGAACGCACATGTCTGTATATTTCCCCGTCCCTTCCAGAAGAGATACTTCTCGGCCCACTATCCAGGTAACCTGCTCGGCATGTTTCCCCCCCCCCCATTAAACCCAGAGGCGTACTACTACTGCTAACCAGTCCAAAATGTCACCAGAAAGTTTACACAGTATAATACTCTTGCCCCTCAACTAGAATCCATCCATACCAGGGCACACACATCAGCTTTCTTGCTGCTGAGCAAACCTTTACACTTTCTTGCCCCCTCTCACTTTTGCTGCTACATATCCAACATGCCCGTGCATCTTCCAGCCTTTCTTATAAAGGACTGGAGCCAACCATTAATGTTGTACTGGACCCCCCTCTACTCTGGACACATCCACTTTTCTATTGTAAGGGTGAAATCTAATATTCACTTTCCACCCTAGAAGACTGAAATAGTGCCACAAAAACAAACTGTTACAGCTTAATCCCTTTAAGAGTTATACAACCAAAATGATAGTTACTTATATCAGAAACTCTTTGCAAAAACAATACATTTTGTTTCCCAGCATGAGCTCACACTGGTCAATATACGGGGAGGCCGATTCATTAATAGCGCCAGGCAGTGACAGATGAGCGCCAGTAGCGTGATTTTCACCGCGCCAGCTAGTATTCGCTGTGCTTGGCCGGGGTTTGCTTGTTGACAGCGACTCAGTTGGTGTGCGGTAATGTTGAATACGGGGTTAGGGGTCGATGTTTCACAGGTTCTGCGTTGTATGGGTGCGCCTGACAGCGAATGGCCAGAGCGAACGGCTTGCTGCAGATTCATTAACAAATCACACTCAAAAATTTCTCGCGCTGTGAATTCCTTGTTTAAACCCCAGAGCGCTGGCGGCGATGTGTGTAAAGTAGTTTTTAACCCCAAAACAACCATTTTTTTTTAATGTAAAAATTATACAAGTTTTTCTAAACATTTTGTAATATGAATACATTAATATCAGACCTGTAATATCAATTCTGCACATATTTTTTTTTTTTTTTTTTTTTACTTTAAAAAAAATATCTAACATTGCCGTAGTGATCACAGAATTTTTTACAGTTAAAAAAAACAAAAACAAACTCAATTAATTATGAATATTTAAAGATTGCTCCATTGAAATGCATTGGAGAGTGCCAGGGAGCGACAGGTCATACCTGGCGCTGTGATGGGATTAGTAGCGGCGCTGTTCGTTGCAGTCGGCTACATGATGAATCCTGACGCTCTCGCCGGCGCTAGCCTCATTTAGCGTGATAAATGCGTCATTGTGACCGCCGCTGGGCGTACTAGAGTCGGTAGCCGCCGTTAGCTGGCGGTACCTGGCGCTCGTCAGACACTACCTGGCGCTAGCCCTTGATAAATAAGGCCCCTAGATAATATTGTTTTAGTATTATGCCCACACACAGCTGTTTACACAGCTAAAAAGACTGGTGACACATCAACACAATATTGGATTCCACATACCACTTGGTATGTTGCTGTCTTTGTTTGTCATTAGATTTTATTCTAGGACATTGTCACACTGCATTGCCAAAGAGCAGAACATGCCAAAATGAAGGAACCCTCTTTTGTTAGGCTATTTTCACATCAGCGCAATTGTGGAGCATTTGGTTGAGTGCCCCACAATCTCTGTGTTCAGCGTCTGAGGGGCATTAGCATTTTTGTTCTACATTCAATGGTGTGGATTTGCAAGCGCTGTAGCCTAAACACGCTGCTGGCAGCACTCAGTGTGCTCCGCAAATGTCCGAAGTATATTTGAAAGCTCCCATAGGTTACTAGTACAGGTAGTACTCCCAAAACAGAATGTCGTAGTTATAGTAGTGTTGTAGCTTGTAGTTACACCCCCCCCCCAGAAATGAAATGCCCAAAATACTGGCAGAAACTCACCCTCTACCTATAGTGAATAAAGACATAGAATGCACAGTGCGCAAAAGTCTGTAATAAAAATATTACATAAATTTCACCTATTCATGAATTGCTATCAGTTTTGCCCATTCTGTAGATTTTAATGGCAGGTAAATTTGTAAGATGTGAGTGAGATGTGTTTACAAAAATCTGTCCAATTTTCTGCAGCTGTATTCCCAAAAGGTTACATTAGGCAACATGTTACAGCATGAATATTTTTTCTGCATAGTAAAGTGGTGCAGCTTATCAAAAATCATTTGTTAATCAACGTAGACACGTGTTAAGTACTTGGTGCACACTCCTCTCTGCTCTGGATATTCCATTTACAATATTAATATAGGTTATATACTGTACTAGATATAATACGTTCAAGTAGAATTCCAGTCAAAAATTACTTAAAAGCTCTGATAAAAGTTCCCCTAAAAACGCAAATTTTTCACAATTTAAAGATATCTATGTCTGCAATAAATGTGGAATGAGCTCTCCTGCTGCCAGTGCTGTTAATTTCTATTAAAAATATCATGCTCCAGCATTCACTTATCTCGCAATGCTGCTGTGGTACTTTTCCCCTATTTCCAACTCCTGATGTGTATAGACTTTTTTGTTTCTGTCTGGACAATAGATAGGTGCCCCCAAGATGTTTAGCTCCACTCCTCAATAGAGCAATCCGTGGAGTGGGAGTCAGGCCCAGGCCACTAAGCCACCAATGATTGACTTAAAAACATGACAGCATACAGCACACCCCTGATCCCCACTGAACCATTAATGAGATAGTAAAAATAATATCCAGCGATTGCCACCCCCCTCATACAGGTGCACCCTTGCCTTGGGGCAGCATGTAGACACATAGGCCCTTATTTATGAAGGAATAGCGACTGGTGAGCGGCCGGTAATGACGGGCCCCGCCACGAGAACGCCGGCTCCCCACCACAATCAAACATTTATCAAGCCAATCCTGCTTAGCGACTGAGATAGCGCCATATAGCCTCAGCCCACAGCGCCAGCGTCCGACCTTGAACAGCGACAGGTATGACCTCTCGCTACCTGGCGCTCTCCAATGCATTTCAATGCAACAATCTTTAAATATTCATAATTAATTGTTATTAATGTTTTTTTTTTAATGTGAAAAATTCTGTGCCCACTTCTGCCATTTTAGATAATTTTTTAAGAAAAAAAAAAAAAAAAAAAATTGTTGATATTACAGGTCTGATATTAATGTATTCATATTACTAAATTATTTAAAATACTTTTTTTTTTTGTTTCAAAAAATATGGTGGTTTGGGGGTTAAAAAACTACTTTTAACACATCGCCTCCAGCGCTCTGGGGTTTAAACATGCATTTCACAGCGCTTGAATTTTTGGAGCGTGATTTTTTGATGAATATGGTGGAAGCCGGTCGCTCTGACCAGTCGCTATCATGCGCACCCATACATCGCGGAACCTGTCAAATAGCGACTCGTAACCTTGTATTCAACATTACGCCACAACGACTGAGTCGCTGTCAACAACCGAACAACGGCCAAGCACGGCGACTACTAGCGGGCGCTGTGAAAATACCGCTACAATCGCTCAACTGTCGCTACATGTCGCTATTAATAAATCAGCCTCCCCGTATAAGGGATAGGGGAGATTGGAGAACTCATTATCTGTCACCATTAGAACACCAGGCTGCTACTTATTACTGACAAGGGCATTAGATTGAGAGAACATACAATATATAAATGATATATGTTTCTAAACTTCCTTGAGGTTACATCTACTATACAATATTAGCTCCGACTCCATATCCCTGGTAGACATCATCAATTGCAGTCAGAGATAATACCATTTTTGTACTTACCTTGTAAAATGATTTTCCCTTGATTGTCCATACAGGGACACAGAGAACTCATGAATGGGTTAATCTAGTAGCCAGAAGGAGGGACTAGAGCAGAAGTGAGCTGTGATTCCTCCCCATGTCCAGGTATAAGAAACCGGCCAGGTTTCACATTCTGCTCTAGTCTTCTACAGGAAAGGATGTCAGATAAGCGCTTTTCTTTTTTGGAATAAGGTGTGCAAGCGGGCACATTCCCTGCATCTTTGGGCTGTGCGGGCGCTTCCACCCCAACCATTTAGATTGGACCAAGGAATTGAAGCAAGAATGCTGCTGGGCATGCGGTTGCTTCTGCTCCCCATTGTAGAAATTCAGAGGCATGGCAAACAATTCTGATTGGATGAGAGCTCATGCATGTGTCATTGGACCTGGAAGAAATAAGCTGTCACTGCCAATCTGGGTGGGTTTAACACAGCAGGGCATCAGGATGCCCCCGGGGCACAGAATGTAACCTTAGATAGTCAAAATCATGGGTATTGTTCCACTTTAAGCAGGAAGCATCCAAAGTTCCATTTTTCTCCTGTAACTTTAGAAAGTGGAATTGGAGCCGCAGATGCTATAATAGCCTTTATCGACAAATGACATAGGCCCTTATTCATCAAGCGATAGCGCCAGGTAGTGTCTGACGAGCGCCAGGTAGCGGCAGCTAACGGCGACTACCGACTCAAGTACGCCCGGCGGCGGTCACAATGACGCATTTATCAAGCTAAATGAGGCTAGCGCCGGCGAGAGCGACGGCTAGCGCGGCATTCATCATGAAGCCGGCTGGACCGAACAGCGCCGCTGCAAATTCCTTCACAGCGACACGTATTACCTGGCGCTACCTGCCGCTCTCCCATACATTTCAATGGCAGACGCTGCAATGATTGTTCTTAGTGGTTTAGGGGTTTTTTGCTTTGGGACAAAATTCAACACATGTTTATATTGATATGTTTTATGAATCTAGCTGGTTATTTATCTTTTTTTTTTTTTTTTTTTTTTTTCACAATGTAATGTTGTGAGTGACATGGGAATTGCATCTCCTCCACCCAAACTCATTGGCCTCAAAAGCGCTGGTTTTCCACACAAACGGGGCTTGTAAAGCTATTTTGTAGCCTGTCAGGTTGGGCGGTCACGTTCGCTCTTCGAAATTGTCAGCGCCCAAGCTATTCGGCAGCCCTGTCCTTGATGAATCTGTGTTGGTCAGTGTTTGTGCAGTCGCTGTTTTAATTCGCTATGTGGCGGCGCGAGCGTCGCTGTGCCTCGCTGCGCTGCGTTGTGCGGCGCTGTGCTGTTCATACATGTGCCCTTCTGCCATTTGCAAGGAATTCACTTCCCGCGACCCCAGTCGTTGTTAATGAATACACTGTAGTTGTGAGCGTGCCTGGCCACATATTGCAGGATTAACATTCAGTCGTACCAGCTCATAACAACCCGTTATGCATTCTCATGTGTGCCACATTTTCAGGTAGTTGTCTAGTTTGATTGTGTGATGACTTTGTGAAGGAATAAGATTTGTATATTTAAGCACAACGGTGTATGCTTTAGAAGGACCTATGCATTCCAGTATGTAGAACCCCCTGCTAAATCAAGCTAATAATTTGTGGCGCCGTGGGCCCTAGCTTGTTTTTCAGCGTCATTTTAATGTTTTTCCGCCACTTAGCTTGCACATAGCTGATATTAGCTTGTCCCTGCTGCGCGCATGTTTTTTTTTTCAATTTGGAAGCACAGTTGCTTGCGTCATATCCGGTTCCGGGATCCTCCTTTGCGTTTCAACGCCACCTTAAGGTAAAACTGTCTTGCGCTTATGCCAATAGCTTGTTTTTCAGCGTCATTTTAATGTTTTTCCGCCACTTAGCTTGCACATAGCTGATATTAGCTTGTCCCTGCTGCGCGCATGTTTTTTTTTTCAATTTGGAAGCACAGTTGCTTGCGTCATATCCGGTTCCGGGATCCTCCTTTGCGTTTCAACGCCACCTTAAGGTAAAACTGTCTTGCGCTTATGCCAATAGCTTGTTTTTCAGCGTCATTTTAATGTTTTTCCGCCACTTAGCTTGCACATAGCTGATATTAGCTTGTTGCTGGGGCGCGGTGCGTATTTTTGTTTTGTTTTGTTTTTTATGTCTCATGTCGCTAGCGTCATTTCCGGTTCCTGTTTCCTCCTTAGCGTTTCCAATATGGCTCCCAAACGGCGAGTAATGCGCCTCCCCAGCTCCTCCTCAGATTCCGGCCCCACCACCCCTCCCCCACATCCCCCACCTACCTCACCTTCCCCAAATACCACCCCTCCCACCCATTCCCCTCCTGTGCCCCAAAAACAAAGGCGCACCCGGGTGGATAGCCGGGTCAATGGCCAGGTTGTTAAAGTGAGTATTTTAGTTTTGTATTTTTAGTTTAAAAATGTATAAACACACAGGGTGGATAGGGGCTGAATTTTTATTGTTTTTAGTCCAAAATTTTACACTCCACATGGGGCATCCCCATTGTGGATGTCCTGCTTGGATGCCCCCCCCCCCCCCTGGAGGGCCCCAAAAATTATCTCTGGCCCGTCCCATCTGTGCATGCGTGAGTTGCGGATGCCTATTGCGCTTACCTCTAGCAGGGTGTACCCCTGCGCCATACATATTTTCAATTGGTGTGCAGGCGCACTCCCTGTTAGAGTCAAACGCCACATGCGTACTTTGCCGTGCAGATGCAGCTGAGCTGGTATGCACCTCACAAGGCCCTTGGTTGCGCATACCACACCGGCGTGGACCGCTGTGTTTGGCTTGCGGAGTGACGTGGGAGTGTCCTCAGCTGTGTATTTGGGCCCTTCAAAGGGGGTTGCAGACAGTGGGCCACCCACAATAGTTGTGGCCCAAAAAAGTGCACACAAACCCAGACTAATGTAAATCCTGGGTGTGGTTCCACTTTGATCTTGTCTCTGTATAACTGTTTATGACATTGTTCTGAGGTCATGTTTTGATTGTTTTTTTTTTTTTTTTTTAAACTTTTTTCATAGGACTTCTGCCTGGCCGAATACGACTATGCCCGAGGAGCAAAAAAACGCCTTGCCATGGAGGTGAAGGCCACTGTGTCCCGGCGCTTCAAGACCGACCTGACCATCCGGGCGATACAACAGAAATGGTCAGATTTTAAGCGCCGGGACCCAGAAGGCGTGTACCGCCTATATGATGCCTACGCATCAGGTAAGTTAAAGCTTATGTTCTTTTTGGCCTTTGTGCAGAATCATCTGCTAAGCTGTGTCCTTTTTTGCTCTTTATATTAATTATTTGCTTTCACCCCCTCCACACAGATAAGCGTCCTCCCCTGGGGAAACGTGGGAAGGGATTCCTCCCCCGAACCAGGCAGGCGGACTCGGGGGAGTCATCGGGGGAGGGTCCCTCCCGCGGGTCCTATTTAGAGGACCCAGGGGAGGAAGGGGATGACGCCCCAGAGGAGTGTGCTGCTGGGGGGCAGGCTGGATCAAGCCTCAGCTCCTCACACTCTGAGGCTGAGGACTCTCACCAGGCAAGGGGCCACTCTCAAGCAGGGAGTGAGAGGGAGGAGGGTGGCCCTTTGCCTGGTGGATCTTCTGAGCAGAGTGTGAGGAGCCGAGGCTCCCCGCCTCCTCCTCAGAGCCCTCCCTGGGCTTCAAGTGGCGCTTCATCCCCTGGTGAGTTTACATGTTTTAATTGTTAGTCTGTGCCAGGTTTCATCTGACCATTTGTGCTTAGCCCTTGCAATTCCTCTGTAATTTGCAGGGCATCATATAGGCGGCACCTCCATGGATTTTTGGCGTCAAATCCTCCTCGGGCATAGTCGTGGTAAGTGTATGTTTTAAGCTAGTTCATTTTGGACTTTATGTCATTCCTTAAAGTGGACCCACAAACCTTGCTGATATTGTTTGGATTATGGCGCCTTGCCTGCCAAATCACATCCCTCACCCAGGGCCCCCCCCCAACCAAACACCACAAACTACTTCCCTCTTTGGGGGTGGCAGAAGCCATTGTCCCTGCCTCCTGTGTGGCACTCGAGATGTGTGTGCGCCTGCACTCTGTTTCCTACTGGCATGCGTGTGCGCACACACTGGCGGAGTGATGTGCGGAAGGCAGGGGCGGTGGCGGGCTAAAATTGTGTTGCTCTGCCAAAGTAGACTACTACACTGAATAATCACAATCCTGTGTCTTGGTACACTTTTAACAGACACGTTTCCTGGTCCATTGTCTAAGCTGGTTTGCTAATGTACATTAACATCACAAACCACACTACAGTGCTAGCCAACTGGAAACCACCCCTATGTTTCTGGCCACACCATGATGTGTGCTAGCAAAAGTTAATTTACGTGAAGTAGTTAGGGCAAACACATGTTGCACACTGGTAACATTATCCATTAAATTGGTAATGAGTCATTTACATTGCAATGTAAAGGTTAGTGCCAGATTGGCAAAATGGATACATGTGGCAACCATAAACACTTCACATTAACTAATGGGCCAGGAATATAGCAAATATCGTTTAACATGTATGTAAAGAAGTGTTTGTTTTTGGAGCTAAGACTCAATAACCAGATTGATGTCCAAACTTCGGGTGTCATAGCTCCACTAAATGTTGTTTGGTATTTTGTTTTTTTATGGACAGATGTTGCTACGCAGACGGAGGCAGAATTCCTCCTCCCCACACCAGCTCCAGGGACGGCCAGCAGCATGGGCCACCGCCACAGCTGCGATGGTGAGTACATCCAAATTAATATGGGTAAATACTTTGTAAACATTTCTCTTCTAGTTACATTTGTAGAAATGTGAAATTGACCAATGTGTGAATATCACACACATCTAGGTTAAATGTGTTTGGTCAATAATCCAACATGCCAGTCACCATCCTTGATAGTTGCCTCACATTCTTGTTACGGACACATACGGACTATTTGTGGCGTATAGACAACCAAATGGGGCTGATTAGGTGTTTACCAATAACATTATAGGGCAAACTTCCCTCTTCCTTAGGCACTGATGTTTGGCTTGGACTAAAGACATAAATGTCCTTACTTGCCCATAAACATTATTACCTTTGCAAGAGTGAACCTGGCCCAACACCAAGGCTGTTTAATGTGCATTAAACATTTAATTTGCCAACAACTAACAACTAACACCCCGCAGAATATACGATAAGTGCAGGTACCACGGGTCCACCCCACCAAGCAAACCCCTAATTATGGGAAATTATCTTCCACTGGCTCCTGCGCAACACTCCAGACGTGCATTTTTCCCCCCTGGGCCTCTGTGAATGGCCGCCGGGTCCCCATGAGCAGCCAGAGAGTGACATGCGTGAAGAGGGGGTGGAAGAGGAGTGTACATTCCTGTTCCCTGCATAGACGTTAGCGTGCCTTCTTTGTGCCAAGCACGTTGGAGCATGGAGAGGTGAGTGGCTATGGATTACTGTGTGTATACACACATCAGGGGAAATACAGATCTGTGAGAAACAACAAAGTGGGCCAAAACCCAGGATAAACTATATTGTGGGTGTTGGTCCACTTTAAGAGTAAAGGTATGTGGTCCTAACATGTTTTCAAGTCAATATTAAAACTTTATTTTAAAATGTTAGGGGCACATTGTTCACCAATGTTAATGTGAGTGTTAGCAAGTTAGAAACACTGACATTACATTGCTACATCTGTGTATGTTGAGTTTCCAAACAAATTCTAATATATTATTTTTTATCACATCTCTACAGCTTGTATACGCCAGCATCGCAGACTGTGGCGGGCCTTCCGACAGATGAAAGGGATGCTGCTGGCCATGAAGAGGCGTCGGAGACGTTAGGGTGGGGGGGATGGCTGCCGTGGCCATGTTTTCCTGGCTTTGTTGGCCTATGTTGCCCGTGTTGGGCCAATTTCTATAAAGACATTTATCTTTACCAAGAACTGTGTTGTTCCATGACCAGCATAGGTTTCGATTCCCCAAAACCATTATGTCTAAAATTAGGCTGCCATTTTGAGCCAGTACATGTTTACACCATAGTAAGCAATGTTAACTAATGTGGCACATAAATGGTGGCATAATATTAGAGATGATTGAGCAAATCAGCCCTGACTGTGTATTTAGCTTTCACATGTATGGATAAACACAAATTAGAGGTGGTTTTCAAAAATATATTTACATAAATCATAAGAAAAAGGTATACAAATTAATATTCTTGGCTGGGTGGCCGGGGAGGTTGGGAGTCATTGCTAGGGGCGGTGTTGGGGGACAACAGTGCAGTAAAAAATATAGACTGCTGTTGTATGAGCTGTTGTATCAACAACAAAGTTTGGTCCTGCCGCTGTATTGCCTCTGCCTGGCGCTGTATTGCTTCTTCCTGGCGCTGTACAGATTGCTCGATAACATTGGCAAGGCGACCAAGGTCCTGGTTCTGTTGTAGGTTTTGCCTTAACTGGTCCACCTGGCGCTGCAGGCCCTCATTTTGTTGCTGACACATCAGCACCTGATTTTCCAACGCCGCAATGCGCTCATTAGTTCCATCACGCGGCTGTTGGCGACTGTAGTCCTCCAGCATCCGGACCCCTAGTGTGTAGAAATCGGCACTGGTTGGTGCCACACCTCCTCTTGCTGTGGTTGGAGGCTAAAAAAATAGTAAACCACATTTTAGTCAAACGGAACAAATGCAGTTATGCCCCTCCCAAAAGTTACCATAAACACTCACTAGACAACTTACCCTTGTCTGAGCCTCTGAAGCTTGGCCACATGGGACTTGGGAAGAGGTCCCAGCTTGGGGTTCTGGTTCCGCCTCCTGCCAAAACAACAATGAAATGAAATGTTACATGTTGCTTCTTCCACTACCCACGAATATGCCAATGGGTTTAGAGGTCGTCTACATCAGCCATGTTACCTGCGTGTCCTCCAGCCCAGGTAGGCTCGAGGTATCGCTGCCAGAGAGTCGCGAATCAACATCAGAGATGTCGGGCAAGTTGGCAAATGCTAAACAGGAAAATCAGGTTAGTAGGTCTGTGGGCCAAACTCTAATGTAACCTGGTTAGGCTATCGAGGCCATACCTCTAAAAAGTTAAAAAATACACAGTAGACCAAAGGTCTTGGTTAAACTCAGATTGTTAACATGTATGTTACAGGACTAAGACGCACTAATTTCTGCAAATCTCATCATAAACATTGCTTAAATTAAACATACCCGCAATATCCCAGATGTCTGGAGTGGGGTCCTCACTCGAGATTGGACCTTGAAAATAGATGTGGACACACAAGTTGCCAGAAGCAAGTGGCACAACATTAGAGCCAAAATACATACTAGAGCAAGGCAAAACCACTTACCCTCATCTCTGGCAGCTGGAACTTGAGGGGCCCTTTCTGGACAGCCACTTCCGATATTCGGGTCAACTAAAAAAATAAAAAAATGTGTCTAAAGATTCAGCAAACTACTACAGGGAATGTTTGCCTAAAAATATGTCCGCAAATATACATTGCTATCACTAAAATAACTAATAGACGGACCCTGGGGAGGCAACCAGCACTCCCAAGAGGCATCTTCAAGTTTACCAAGCAAACATGTAGCTTAGTAGACTAACCAAATTGAACCAGTGTAACCTAAACAGCAGAAAGGATACATTATGTATTGCTCTACACACCAACAGGGTCCTGTTGACCGGCAACATCGGAAGTGGGGTCCAAAGATGAACCAGTCACTTGGCCTACAAAGAAAAAAGACAAATGAGACACATGCACTTGAGTCAAAGTGGATCAAGCAAGGTGAACACATGCACTTACCGACATCCAAAGAGTAGGTGGGATCCGGAGGAGATGCTGGGGCCAAGGGCATGGGAGCTAGGGCAAAATAAAACCAACATTGAGCCATAGCTAATGTGCGTGCCAAAATACAACATGCATTAAGGTGTGTGAGCAGCTCTTTCACTAATATTGACTAATCAAGCCAAGTGTGGCTCACACATTGATATGCCGATATATGGCTACACATCTCTGGCATCCTACATATCTACACATGTTAGGGCCTTGTTAGTTACTGACTGTGAGTGTTACAGTGGGCGTGCAATTAGGGCGCACCCACATATTATTAATAGTCAACAGGGCAAACCTTTATTGCTTGAGCTGCTCCCACACCCATTTGTTTTTCAAAAAACCAGCAAACAAATAATGGGTAAATACCTTCAATGGCAGACTGGGGTAGCCTTGAGGTTGCTGGAAGGGCAGGAGCTTGGTTGTCCGGAGCCACATCCCGGACAGCAGCATGTGCACCTATGCATAAAGCAACAGACAGAAAAGTTACAAATGTTTTAGCTATAATGTAATACTTCACAGGTCCTACAGTTAGTTGGTCAGAATGTAAAAATGCTAATCACATACATTAACATTAGGTTATAGTAAAAGCCATAAAATATGTACCTTCAGCCCAACCGGTGGTGTCATCCCCAGGATCCACACCCTGCAGCCGAGCCAGTGGGATTTTGGCCTTCAGCATCTCCTCATACGGCCTGTAGGTACTCTTTGGAGCCTGGATGAACCCACTGTCCACATCAAGATCGTGATTCATCTTTTTCATAAGGGCCCCTCGCAAAGTGTAGAAGCGTTTCCTGCAGGATGGGCCACTACGTGGGTGTTGAGCTGTGCTACTAAGCTCCACACCAATGGCATCCCACAGTTTGCTTCTTTCTTGTTTGCCTATGGACTTGCTTTGGGAGCCAAATATCAGCTCCCATTTCGCAAGTGTCAGGCGCACAAGATGATTATTCTCAGCCAAATTAAATTCAGGCTCCCTCTTGGCACCTGGGCGCTTAGCCTGGGGTGCTGCCCCACCTTCAGGCTGTGCCCTTTTCCGTAAGGGAGGTCTGCGCACAGCACCCACCAAACTCCTACTCGGGCCTGCTGTGGCCGGCAGATGTCCTGTATTTGGCTCCATCCTGTAGCTGCACACACACACAAATCAACACCCCACAAGCACGCATGCACACTACAGAATGGCATCGCAATCTCTTAGGCTTGGGCAGGTTTTATGTGCTCTAACAGCCAATCCAAAAGCAGCCCACTTAATTGATTCACACATACAGCCCAGTTCCTTCTAGGCACACCTCCACTGCACTGACAGAAGCATGTGTGTTAGCCAATTAACTCATTACAGACCTCAATCAACAAACAACACACACCCAAATCCAACAATGGACTGATGTATCTGCAACCCTTGTGACATGTGCTTAGCCTAACGGCTATTTAAAAAAACAACAGCTTCACTTTCATTGGTCCCCACCTGATTTTTGGCCCATGTCCGTTAATGCACGCACGTTACGGCTCAAGTACGCTAGTAGCGCTACTAGCGTGCGCGTGCGCACTCTGTTTTACGCACACCTGGGTCGGCTAATTGGCGCCCGGAAATAGCAGAGCGACGCAAAAGGCGGCAAAGCGGACCTGTCACTTTTGAAAATGAAGTATAAAAGGAAGGAATGAACTAGGTTCTGCTATTCTTACACTGTGGCAAAGGCTGTGGTGTGGTGCTGTGCTCGCTTCCCTTAGCTCATTTGAGCCTCTGTCTGGTTTCTGTCCTCACTCTCTGTGGCTTGTTGGGTGATTTCTGACATCAGTGCTGTTTCTTTAGGAGCTTGGTTTGGGTGGCATCTGCAAATATTGTGTAGCATACAGCAAGTGAGGCTTGATTTTGGGGCCTTTTGTGGGCTGTGCAGCAACTCCCCTCTTGGTTGTGCTTAACTTAGAAAGCTGGTTTTCAGCAGGCTGGTGGTTTGGACCACTATAGTTCTGGTTTTGTGGTGAGCTGCATTGTAGCGGGTGTGTGTGTAGTGTGATTGTTTGTGTGTGTGTTGTGTGTTAGTGTTTTTTTTTGTTTATTTTTGTTTTTGTATATATCTTTAGTGTGTGTGATGGATAAGAGGGTGATGTATGGTGTCTGGGTGGATGGATGTATGTGTATGCTGAAAGAGCAGGAGGAAAGGGAGCGGGGTGTTGTGAGGCTTAGGGCACCCCGCTCCTTTGCAATCCGCCTTTCAGTATGGGACTTAAGTGACGAGCAGATCAGGAGCCGCTTCCGTCTGAATCGTGCTGCACTACAGTCCCTATATGATCAGATTAAGACCAAAATCGAGCCATCCACCAAACGCACTCACTCCATTCCAGGCATAGTACGCCTGTGTGCCACTCTTAATGTGTTGGCACGAGGGACCTTCCAGGCAACCTCAGCCCTCCTCAGCGGGATAAGCCAGGCTACTATGAGCCGCATCCTAATCCAGGTAGTTCTGGCAATTTGTGATTTAATCCCAATTTACATCAAGTCTCCTGAGGAGGAGGAAGAGGTTGCCAAAATAAAACATGCTTTCTATCTGATGGGAGGGATCCCGAATGTGCTAGGGTGCGTTGATGGTACACATATCCCTTTCCGCCCTCCCCGTGCACAGGAGCTGTCCTACAGAAACAGGAAGCAGTTCCATTCATTTAATATCATGGTGGTCTGTGACCATGAGATGAAGCTGCGGGCGGTGAGATCGGGGTTCCCCGGCTCATGCCACGATTCTTACGTCTTGCAGCGGACAGTCCTGTGCCGGAAGTTTGATAACAACGAAATGCCAGCTGGCTGGCTACTGGGTAATAAATTAACCATGTCTATGTATTTTGCTAATATGTGGCCTAGTAAGGCAATTTTAAACAAACTACCACCCAAAAACATGTACTAGTACTAATTGCTGTCTCTCTCCTTGTGTTTTTTCTACAGCGGACAAGGGATATGGGCAGAGAACGTGGGTCATGACTCCGGTCAGGAACCCACGGACCTCTGCCCATGAACGCTACAATGCAGCGCATCGCAAGACCAGAAGCATTGTGGAAAGAACCATCGGCCTGCTGAAAGCACGCTTTCTCTGTTTGGCACGGCCAGGAGGAGAGATGCTCTACAGCCCACAGAAGGTTTCCAAAATCATCCTTGCCTGCTGTGTGTTACACAATATCTGTATCTGTCACCGAATCCAAGCCCCCGAGGAGACAGCACTGGTGCCAGAAATCCCCAACCTGCCCGCAGATAGAAGTGAGGACACCCAGACTGGCGATGAGCTAAGGGAAAGGCTGATCACTTCTTATTTTGCGGTAAGCTAACTACCCTTCACTCTAATGCAAGTACTGCACTCCTGTTTAAATGTCTTTGACCTCCCATCCAAAAGAGCAACCAAACGCACTAAGGGGGGGTTTAAGATGACCCAAACCACTCTAAGGGGGGTTTAAGATGACCCAAACCACTCTAAGGGGGGTTTAAGATGACCCAAACCACTCTAAGGGGGGGTGTAAGATGACCCAAACCACTCTAAGGGGGGTTTAAGATGACCCAAACCACTCTAAGGGGGGTGTAATATGACCCAAACCACTCTAAGGGGGGTGTAAGATGACCCAAACCACTCTAAGGGGTGTTTAAGATGACCCAAACCACTCTAAGGGGGGTTTAAGATGACCCAAACCACTCTAAGGGGGGGTGTAAGATGACCCAAACCACTCTAAGGGGTGTTTAAGATGACCCAAACCACTCTAAGGGGGGTTTAAGATGACCCAAACCACTCTAAGGGGGGGTGTAAGATGACCCAAACCACTCTAAGGGGGGTTTAAGATGACCCAAACCACTCTAAGGGGGGGTGTAAGATGACCCAAACCACTCTAAGGGGTGTTTAAGATGACCCAAACCACTCTAAGGGGGGGTGTAAGATGACCCAAACCACTCTAAGGGGGGTTTAAGATGACCCAAACCACTCTAAGGGGGGGTGTAAGATGACCCAAACCACTCTAAGGGGTGTTTAAGATGACCCAAACCACTCTAAGGGGGGGTTTAAGATGACCCAAACCACTCTAAGGGGGGTGTAAGATGACCCAAACCACTCTAAGGGGGGTGTAAGATGACCCAAACCACTCTAAGGGGGGGTTTAAGATGACCCAAACCACTCTAAGGGGGGTGTAAGATGACCCAAACCACTCTAAGGGGGGTGTAAGATGACCCAAACCACTCTAAGGGGGGTGTAATATGACCCAAACCACTCTAAGGGGGGTGTAAGATGACCCAAACCACTCTAAGGGGGGTGTAAGACGCCAATGTTGGTTATCAAGTTATGCATTTTTTTAAAAGAAAGCACAAAATAACTATAAAGATATATACTAACTGCACTTTTCTTAATTTTTCAGGCACAAAGAGATGCACCATGATCTCGACATTCCTCTTACAACCCTTTCCTGGACTTTACTTTTCTTTTGCATTTCTGCTGGACTTTTCTTTTTCTATTTCATTTATGTTTTATTATTAATTTTTTTTTAGAGAAAAAATTAAAAAAAAATTAGATATATACATGTGGCTATGTGTTTAATTCGGTTGTAAGTTTCCTTTACATTCTAATTCCTATTTTCATTTTCCTTTTCTTTCTCTGTTCTGTTTTTATTTTCCTTTTCTTTCTCTGTTCTGTTATTATTTTCCTTTTCTTTCTCTGTTCTGTTTTTATTTTCCTTTTCTTTCTCTGTTCTGTTATTATTTTCCTTTTCTTTCTCTGTTCTGTTTTTATTTTCCTTTTCTTTCTCTGTTCTGTTTTTATTTTCCTTTTCTTTCTCATTGGTGATTTAATTGTATTTCCTTTTTAGGTAACAAATAAAAACAAAAAAAATTGTGGCTATGTGTTTAATTATGTTTTATTTTCCATTTATATTCGAAGATCTGGTAGAATTTAATTTCCTTTTACACACAATAAAAAAATTTTTACATTTCAAAACAAATGTGGCAATGTGTTTTATTCAGAAGGTACTGGATGGCCAGGACACAGCAAAGCTAACAGGCGCTGTGTAGAATAGCGTGGTCACACTGACTGACAGCGCCAACAAAGCTGAGGGCCAACATCATATTCAGCAATGTAGGCGTTGTTCGCAACAACGCCAGGTAGCGACTGAGGAGGCCTGCTATAGCGAATCGCTAACGCCCGCGGCTGACGCTAGCGGCGCTCATAGCGCCATACTTCAGTCGCTCATCTGTCGCTACCTGGCGCTATTGATGAATCGGCCTCTAAGGCAACACTCTCTCCAGCGCACCAACACAGTGCCCAGGGGGATTACTAATATCATTGTAGCACTCGGATCTAGCAACGAATGTCTGCAAACTGCTGGAGGGTTGAAAACACAATATTTTATTTTTTAAATTACATTTAACAGAAGAAATCCGAGCATACCGGATACATTTCATTCCACGCTTATTTAATTCCACGCAAGAGAAGCCAAAAAAACCTCTTTCAATAGATCATTGAAAGAAAGAGCATCTGAGGCCTTTGAAATCCATTTGTGTAAATTTTGTTTCTTAAAATGTTGAACACAGAGCATTTTATTTTTTACACTGATCAATAGAAACAGAAATGTATTGTCGAATTAGGCACCATTTTTCGCCCTATAAGACGTACTTATTTTTTCCCAAAAATGGGGGGGGGTCTATGCGTCTTATGGGTCGCATGCAAAACAAAAAAAAAACTTACATTCCAACAGCCGTCTCCTGCCGACATAAAACGACACATACACACATTACAGACTTCTGCTGCCCTCTCCGACCACAGTTCTCACCGTAGTCGCTGCTGCTGCCCGCTGCCCACTGTCACCAGAGACTTGATTCAGGCAAACGGGTAGGGCGTGTCCTGTGACTCCTGTCAGCATCATTGAGTAACTGGCCACATCCATCCAGAACTTGGAACCGGCAGGAGCGTGAGGCGGCAGGTAGCAGCAGCGATTCCGGAGGCAGCGGACACGAGTAAGTAGAGTGTGTGTGAGTATGTGAGAATGTGGGTGTGTGTGTAAGAGAGACGGCTGTTTGGTAATGTGTTTTTTTTTTTTGGGGGGGGGGGGGCATGCTGCACACTGTCTGTATTTGGGATGTCTGCACGCTACCTGTAATTGGGATGCCCTTCACTGTCTATATTTGGGATGCCCCTAATGTGGGATTACCGCGCACTGCCTGTAATGTGGGATACTGCTCACTATCTGTAATTTGGGATGCTCCTCACTGCCTTTAATGTGGAATACTGCTCACTGTCTGTAATTTGGGATGCTCCTCGCTGCCTTTAAAGTGGACCAACACCCATCGCGGAATCAGCTCCCTGCCTGCGGAGCACCCCGATCGGGGGTACCCCGCTGTGTGAAACCCCCCAGGACGCAAATCCTACCTGTTCCTCGTTCCAATGACGCATGCGCGGGCCGCCTCTCGCGCATCCCTCTAGCAGGGCGCGCACCCGCGTCGGCCGTTTGTGAATGGCCAGCATGGACGCGCTCCCTGTAAGAGGCAGCGGGCGCCCTCACCTTGTCCGTCGAGGGACCTCGCTTGTCCGTCGGCGGTGATTGGTGGGGCGAGTCACGTGGGAGCGGGGTCAGGTGAGTTTTTGGGGCTTTCTGGGGGGTTTCACACAGCGAGGCACCCCCGATCGGGGTGCCCCGCGGAAGTGGACCAACACCCAGGATAGTGAAAATCCTGGGTGTTGGTCCACTTTAATGTGGGATACTGCTCACTGTCTGTAATTTTAGATGCCCCTCACTGCCTTTAATGTGGGATAGTGCTCACTGTCTGTAATTTGGGATGCCCCTCACTGCCCTTAATGTGGGATACTGCGCAGCGCCTGTAATGTGGGGTCTGTAATGGTGTGATTGGGGGAAGTCCGCATACTGTCTATAATAGGGTGATTGGGAGGGGGTATTTTAGCACACCATTTGGTTCCTGGGTGTGGCTTATATGGGGAAAAATACTGTAATTGATCCAACTCCAGACACATGCTTTTTGTTTTGTTTACTTCTACATAAGACAAATGTAAAAATATTCTGCACAGAAATGTAGGCATTGGAATGGCTAAATTAAAAAAAATGGAGGGTGTTTAACAACTAATTGACTATCAAATTGACTAACAAATTGTCTTCAAAAATATAACCAGTAAATTCTAAATTCCAAGTCCAAATAAATTAGTAGATTTCCCAGTTCTGTACACACCTGTCTCCTCTGTGCTGCTCTCCGAGTGGTTCAGTGGCAGGCAACACCATTGCCTGGTTAATCAAAAACTCACCTTCAGGAACAGCACTGTGTGGACTGTATTGAATGGTTTCCTGCTTCTCAGTTTGTCAGGATACCCTGTTGACAATCCTGCAATTTCTAACTATGCTTTGGCTTCACAACCTGTTGCTGACCTTGCCAGGTCTGACTTTGCCTACTTGCCAAGGTCCAGCCCCACAATGTCTGATGTCTTTCAAGTGCTCATCCCTGCTGCAAGGTCTGTGTCCCAGAGCCTTTTGCTGAAACCTCCATATCTGACCATGTCCGACTGCCTGGCCCTATTACCAACTCTGGTACATCTGACCATGCCTGAGTGCCTGACCTTGTTGTCAACCTAGCCAAAGTTGACCCCTCTGTTGCTGACCTTGTGCCATCTCTGACCAAGCCCTATAACCCAGGTATCCACCTGCAACTCGGCCATCCTTGATTTCAGCCACAATGAATCTGGCATAAAGTCTCTGCTTAAGTAAGACCCAGCAATACTACATTCTGAAACCATGGTACACGACTGTCAAATTTGGATTTGCCTATGATTGGATCAGAGCACCTGTATGTTTGAGGGGTTCCTAGATGAATGAGAACCTTTATATCACGTGTACAGTATTGATAAATATTGTTGAAATAGCAAAAATTTCCTTGAGGTGTACTTTCTATTTTTCACTACAAAAGTATTTATTTTTAACTAGCGTGGAAAAACAATGTAAATAGTAAATGCCATATTCACCTTAAAGTGGACCAAAACCTTTGTAGCGGAGAGCTGGGCCAGTCACTTGCCTACCCACAGGGGGTATGCGAATTTGAAATGCTTCGCTTTGTGAAAAGGTGAGTTTTGTGGGCACTCCTGGGGGTTTCACTTAGTGGGCAATCCAAACAGGGAAGGAGAATTTGTGTAAGCTACAGTAATGGTTGTTCCTGATTTAAGCTTACTCCATAGTCCAGGAGGTTTAGGATGCTGTGGGGTCTCTGTAACTACTGACTGCTTAGGAGGATGAGGTTAACTGTCTCCAATGTATTATAGCTATGCCAGTGAATTCATCAAAACACTTTTGAGATACTTTGAACCGGTAAATATTCCAGTAGATGATGCAACAGACCACCAAATATATGAAGACTTTTCAAGGCCATATAAAGGTAAAAGGGGGGGGCAACTTATCAGTGCACTCAGATCCGCTCCTGTCCCTTCATCTAAGAGGCTGCATCCCCCTCTTTCTTCTAACAACGACTGTGCCCACGTCAGCCACTTACAAATGCCCTGGCACACGCCTTGCTAAAGAGATAGCAATGAAATGGCCGCTGCTCCCACATGCGCCGCCGGAAAGAAGCTACGTTTCCGGGCAACCTGGGGGGTTTTACACAGCGGGGTAGGGAATCTAGCATTCCTGGAATCTAAAGAGTCATGGGTTTTGGTACACTGTAAACAACATATATTAAAATGAATTATTGCATCAGATACGCACCATTCAAAGTCAGCTTCCGTACAAACGCATGGCTCAGACGACATTGCTCCTGCATACTTTCCTTGCATGCATTTCCTCTCCGATCTCCTCTTCATGTATGTCCTCTTGGCGCCCATGATGCAGGCTTCATCCTGTATACAAGAGAACCAAGTAAATAAAAAAACTGAACAATGCTTATAATGGTTGAATTGTTTACACACAATTGGTATGAAGTTTGTGTGGAGAGGTTCTTCAAGTTTTACTAAGTTTGATATAAACACCATCCAAAAACTAAACTGGAGAACTTATTCTTATCTTAAAATCCAGAAACTTTGCCCTTGATTGTGTGCTGAGTTAAATACAGGTGAAGTGGTCCTTTGGTAAGATGGAGAAACTCTGTTTAGTAAATACATCCCTAAGGAACTGAGCACAGACCTGTAAAGTCAATAAACTGTTCAAAAATGTCAGATATGTTTTGGGAACAACCAGGATATTTTATGTGAACCAGCATCCCTAACTGGAATGCACGGGGGGCTGGTGAAGAGGGCATGTGGTTTAAGAAAACTGTAGGTGTCCTTTAAGCTTCCCAGACTTGCTACTATACTAAATGCTCTAGTTCACATTAAAATGACCCCTACTGCTAGTGAGTTGCTGGTCCCGGATGGTGCCACAGCAATCGGCCACCGGCAGTCATGTGGGTCCAAGACCCGCTGCTGGTGCATTCAGGCCCAGAAAAGAGCCCAGGGTCCTGGGTTTTGGGGGTTGTGGAAGACTATGGATGGGGGACATCACCAATGCCCCCCCAAAGATACTAGCATGGCAGGGTGTTGGACCGCTTTAAATCCCTGTCCATGCACACAGTCCTGTGGACTCGTTTGGTTGCAGTGCTATCAACTGAGGTGCAGGCTCCCTTGTTGTTGGCTTGAAGGGGGTGCATAACATGAGGGTCCACTGTCAAGATGCTATCAGTGGGGGACACTCATGACTGGAGCTCATTCTCAAATTGTGAGATAATCGAACATTAGCAGGATTGTGGCAAATAAAGCATGTAAATGATGCGAGATGTCCCAGTTAAACCAAAGGTGGAATTTTCCTTCACACCAAAAATACTTAAAAATAATGCTTTAAAAGATTACCACTAGCATCATATACAGATGAGGGATGGACAAATTGATTCTGACAGATTTGAAGTCAGTTCAAATATTTAAAAAATGGATTGGGAACACATCTAAAATTTCAGGGATAAATTCAGAGGAGTCTGATACAATAGCCAATATGTCTGAATTAATCTGAACCCGAGGAAAATCTCATGGGAAGACCTGTAAGAATCTGATCTAATCTTGTTTTTTACACTAAATTGAAACATTTATTTGAGTTGCTTTTATTTGAAAACTAATCTCACATTCAGATTCAGACAAATCTGATACATGTGACTAAACAAATTTGGTAACTGCTATGTGCTGATTTGTTCAAATTTATTCAGACTCATTTTGGACAAATGTCAGGCCCAGTTATTCAAGTTTTCTGGGCACTCAGAAGAGTTTGTGATTTTTCTTTGGTTTTGGGAATAGATCCAGAAGAGCATGTAGAAATAGAAAAACAAGGCGAGCACATCAAAAGTTGTTCATCATGGTATTGCATCCACTTAACACCCTTAAGTACGTGTAGACCCCCCATCCCCTGTAAAACAGCTTGACATCATCCAAGACATCAGGTCAACATCAATATATGTAACAATTACACTGATATTTAATTATTACAGTGGCTCTAGGTTTATGACTAAAGAAATTAGTGTGGCTACGTATACAGTATACCCCTCCACTGCTCACCAACGTAATAATTTTCCCTCCCATTCAGCCCCCGCTTAGCAAGAGACCCCCACATGGTAGAGGCCCCAGGATGTGTTACAGACTATTTAGTTTTACTTGCCTCCACTGGAGCTGGGCAGTTCAAATAGTGGGTCATATTTCATTATTTATGTTTGCTACGTATATTTAGTGTAAAGAGAATCGCACAGCCAATGAAATATCCCCTTTCAGAACAATGCAGAAAAATAGCAAGCAATCTGCTTGCTAACTATTTTCTGGATGTGTATATTTACTGTAAAGACAATGGTTTGCAATTTTTGCTGTTTTTGTTTCACTGTGCATGTGAACAGGCCCCAAGCAGTCATCTAGTGGTTGCAGATTTGAAAAAGGGGAACAGAGTGCTGACACAGAACAGGAGACTAACAAGAGAAAAAATGACAGGGGTTAAAATCAGACTGACACTGGCAGCAAAAAAACAAGACATGGGTCAGAGGCTGGATGTGTGACTGCATAGAGCACAAGGAACATTCACATACTCACACCAAGGACCAGCAAAAAAGCAGAGATAGGCACAAAAGCATATAAAAGGAACAAAGAGGAGAGGTGACCAACACTTTTGAGAGTTGGATAGAAAGTGATAGCAGAGAAGTGGACAGAGAAGTCCACAGAACTGACACGCGTGCAATAGCAGATGGCATAGCAAAACATGGGACTTGGCCTAACATAGTAACATAGTATGTAAGGCTGAATAAAGACTTTAGTCCATCCAGTTCAGCCTGCTTATCTCCCTCCAGTGGTCTAATAGCCATAGCTGGAAATGTTATTACATACAAGGAAGGCATCCAGGCCACTTTTGAATGCTTTTACTGTATCCTTCTTTACTACCTCCTCTGGCAGCAAGTTTCATAGCCTCACTGCTCTTACAGAGAAGAATCCCCTCCTATGTCGGTTGAGAAAGCGCCTTTCCTCTAACTTTAGTGGATGCCCCCGGGTTATGGTTACACTCCGGGGTATAAATAGATTGTGGGACAGATCTTTGTATTGACCTCAAATATATTTATACATAGTTACTAGATCAGCCCTCAGGCATCTCTTTTCCAAACTAAATCTTTCAGGGAACTCTAGTCCCCGTACTCCTTTTATTAGGAGGAGTTGCCCTCCTTTGAACGCACTCCAGTTCTGATATGTCCTTTTTAAGCACAGGTGCCCAGAACTGTACACATTACTCCATATGGGGTCTGACCAGTGACTTGTACAGGGGTAAAATGATGCTCTGGTCATGGGCACCTATGTCCTTCTTGATGCACATTGCTCTTTTGAACACTGGAGATCCTAACAAAGAATGGAAGATACACTCATCTCTAATAGAATTTACTTTCTAATAACCAGAACATATTGTACAACCTGAACCCACCCCACCAAGAACTGAATGGGATTTTGATTCAGCAGCAAAACCAAAATATTTTAAAAAAATCAGCAAAACTGCATGTGAACGGAACAGAAGCAGATTCCAGCAAGACTATTGTTAATCTTCTGGCTATTAGAAACCACTATTTGAAAGATGACAGATATTTTTAAAAGGTTGTCTTGTTTCCTGGCCTTTAAAACTGGCAAATAACTTTGAACTTTTCAGCAGCGTGGGGTAACAAGACAGGCAATCAGGGCATTTTTCTTTGTTGAGGCTCCTGGTGAGCAACGCATGGTTGTCCATGTAAAACTTTCCTATTAGAAATCATCAAAATGTGACATGAAATCGCTACAATCCATCACTGGCGCCCTGCGCAATATTCTCTCTGACGCTAGCCCCAAGCCCTTGACAACTTGCAATCAAACTCTGACAAGTCCTGCTCCTCTTCAGCTTGTTCATGTCAACCAACGTCAACATGAACACAAGGTAGAAATAGGACACATGGAAAAAAAATAATTCTCCTCTCAGCTGTCGTAAAAAGATAGGGAAAAAAAATAATTATTATCTGGATAAGCTTTATTATTTTCTATGTTTTTTTTTATGAGAGTGCAGAAGTTTTGGATATTCAATGGAAAGATAAAACTCTTACTTTTGTTAACTTTTTCTTTGACTTTCAGATTTAATTAGCTGAAAGTACACTAAAGGCGGGTCTTCTAATTTGCATACTAATTGTATATTTGAATGTAGGCACTGCCTTTAATTAATCAACTGCTGGCTTTTCTTAATTGTTTAGTCTCATATGTACTCCAATATATTCAATCAATGGGTTGAACAATGTTTTTGCAATCAAATACCTCAACAGTTAAGCAGTTGCCTGCGAACAGGTAAAGTTGTACCCTTTTTTACCTTTTACGAAGATATTGTGGGGAGTCTCACAAGATGGACAACTGTACTCCGGCTTAAAGTGTTAAACTACTCGGTCTTATGCTACAGAGGCAGCAGTTCTTACTGTCATGAAACCTGTGCTGCTGCTGCTTCATTGTAAAACGCTGGCCAGCACCCGGCTGTGTTCAACTATAATGGCAAAGGCAGTCGCTGCTGTTACAGTGTGAAGTGGTCCATGCCCTGCTGTGTTACATTGTCGAAGCAGCCACGCTCCCTGTTGTTATAATGTGATCAGCACATCTGTACATTAAATTTGGTGAACCCCCCCAGTTTCTTATTTAACTCAGTAGCATGATACAGTAGCTAAACACCTTAAATGCTTAGTTTCTCAGCAATTGCTACACATATGGCTTTGGAGGAAGGTGAGGTGGTCAAGGTATTTACTTCAGAGTGCCAATAAAAAGTACACACTTTAGTTACTGCCACCCATTGCCCATAATATATATGCAACCACCTTTAGCTTAGCTTGGATTTGGTGACTTTGTTTAGCACAGTATAATGATAATGAAGATAAATCCCTGAAATGCATAATTTATCGAAAAATCCCCAGTGGGACCCTTGTAGTCTAGCATTAGAAATGACTCAATCAATCTAGTGACAAAGTATTATAAAAACACATTGTTAAAGTGGAACACACCCCTGTTTGTGTAACTGAACCCCAATATGTAACCCCCCACCCAAGTACCCAACAGTATACAGTCAGCCATTATACTACTTGTCCGAGCAGCTCTGCCCCTTAGTGCTTTCCAGCAGTGATGCATTCAGTTACAGTACACACAGCTCAGCATTTGGGAGCACTTCAACCAAACTGCTATTATGTGACAGTTTAGTTGTAACCAAATTAATTGGCATATGGCTTCTATTGGACATCATACTGCTTCATGTTAGTGTTTTTATGAATATTAGGCAAAGGTGTTAGTAAAAAGAAAAACACAGGCTCTTTTGGGACACTGGGTTGGGGATAAACTTCTTTTCTGGGTATAGGATCACTTTAAATGGTAATTTCATGGCTTTTTTAAAGGTTTCCCTCATTGTGTGGCAAAATGATGTCTTCAATGTGCTGAGCTTATCTGTTATTATTTTTACACTCTTCCACAGCAACAACGTGTTTACCTTAACTATGTACACTAAAGTGGTGCTTTCAAATACATATCTTAGACTTCCTCACTCTAGCTTGCTAATCATCTGATTGGCTAAGGCACTGGTTGACAGGTTTAACCCATTCTGCTGAAATCCAACTTCTTCAGTTTGGAATGATCATGGTCTTTTGTTCCAGTAGCAAGGGTTAATGGCTGGGTTCTCAGCTGGAGAGGTCATTAGGCTGCTTAGACTTAGCCAAAGCTGCTAAAGAATTCACCTGTTACATTGGAAGAATTGTGGGACTTGTAGTCCATTGTTTTTACTCAAGGCCACGATAAACACTCCCACCAGAGAAAAACAGATTCCCAGGAATAGTAAAATCATGGAAACAGCATGCTAAGTAAATCACATGTATGAGTACACAATCCTAACACAAATGATTATTTTAGATTCCAAAAGAGGAAAACAATAAGGCACTTTCCTTTAAGTGATTCTGCTGTAGATCTTGGTTCTCTTGAACTGCCCTCATTTTTTAAACCGTTATGATAGAATGAGTGGAAGCGTTTGCTCATGGGTCCCCCGATATAGCAGACACTTTTGTGTTTTCTAACTTAATGTTTCGGAAATCTATTCCCTCAGCACACAACCCAAACCCATAACTGTAACTAAAGACCCCCGCTAAGTCTAATCATGCACATTTAATGCTCAATCTCCTGGGAGAGCCCCCCTGCAGAATAAGCTACTCTCAGGAAAGAATACTTGTGGTATCTCATTTTTACCGAGTGGCATGTCCGCTGCCTGGGGAGTCTGCTGCTACCTCCCGGGCCATTAATGATGCCAGTTAATCCAGCTATGTAAAGAATGAAAAGAGTCATTATTTGACTAGCTTATTAACATCACTCAGAGTCTAACCATTTCTGCTTATGGCTATTTAATTAGAGGTGTTTTTTTGTCGAGGAATAAAAAACTGAAAATATTAAAACTTGTGCTCTGAGTCATTTTGTCTTTGATGCAATACATGACTAGTGATTAGCCAGATAGAACCCTACAGTATCTGATTACACATGTGGCTGAACGAGCCAAGCTATCTGGCAAGCCTGGTACTCCTGGATCGGGCCCACATTAAAGACTGTGGGGGAGGAAATAATCTGAATTTATTGGTCACTATTTCCACTTTCTCATTGTTTATTCTTTAAAGGGAGTCAACTTTTGGTTGTAAAGGCAGGTGTGCATGCTTACAGTGTTTATATTCAGCATGAGCACTAAAGCTGAGTGTGTAACTAAGCTAATTATACGCCTTTTCTTTTTTTTGTTTCAATCTTTTTATTAGAATTTTTTCTAAGTTTTTTTAACTTGTTACAAAGATATCAAATGACAATGGCACACAGTTATTGTACAACAGATAGACATTCAAGTCTTGAACAGGTACATAGTAAAGCAAGACAGAAGATCAGTTAGTATGTCCAACATGATATATGCATCTGCACAACTTAACCGTCCATTCGTTGCCAACGCGTCGGCCCGAAGGTTTAGCTCAATTAGCGGTCGCTGCGCTGGATCCTGACCCCCCGCCTGAAACCCAGTGCGTGCAGAGGTCCAAAACAAACGTTGCTAAGCGCTAAGCCGGGCGGGGAGAAGGATGTGGGATAAGGGGGGTATGGGGGGGGGAGAGGACGACTGAGGTAGGGTGGCCTAAGACAATAAGGGAAGAGGAAGGTAAAGGAGATAAAGGAAAGAAAGAGGAAAGAGAAAAGAGAGAAGAGAGAGGAGCCAGATCGTTGCTCATTGTAGCAGAGCATTACACACTTCCGGGTAGGCATAGTCCACCCAAGGCTTCCATACTTTGATAAATTTAGCGTGCGAATCCCTCAGGATGCTAGTCAATTTCTCATTAATCAAGATGCCATTAAGCCTGTCCTTTACTGCCTGGAAAGGGATTCCCGGCTTCTTCCAGGAACTGGCAATCGTTAACTTAGCTGCTAGCATAAGTTGGGTAAGCAGGGCATGCTGGGCTCTATTGACACCCTCCGGTTTCACCTGCAACAATGCCACCCAAGGGTCCTGGCGTATGTGGGTTTGTAGAAGAGTACTCAGGAGACCAAAAACTTGTGACCAGAATCTCTTAACCTTCGGGCACTCCCACCATATATGTAGGACAGAACCTTCCACAGAACAGCCTCTAAAACAGTGAGCGGGATAGCCCGGGACCGCCTTGGCTATGCGCGCGGGCACCAGGTACCACCTGGTGAGCATCTTGTATGCTGCCTCTAAAGTCGTGACATTGATAGAGCATCTATTTATTCCAGTCCATATCTCCTCCCAGTCCCTCCTATCTCTGACCAGACCCAGATCAGCCTCCCATCTGGCCATGTACCCATGTCTTGAGTTGGTGGGTAATGTTACAAGGCTCGAGTAGATGGTGGACACCAGGCCCATTGTGGGGGTCCCTCGCGTGCACAATTTCTCGAAAGGGGTCATGTCCGAGGTTTCCGTCTTATTTTTTAGCAGGGGCGCAATCCAGTGACGGAGTTGCATGTACCGAAATTGCTCTGACGGCGGAGCATTCTCCCTTTCCTGCAGTGCGGGCCAGGGGATAATCTCGCCTCTGAGCAGGAGGTGGTAAAGTTTGCTGATCCCTACATGCTCCCACCAACTAAACACTCTGGGATCTAACCCCGGAGGAAACATCGGGTTCTTGGTTATTCGCATTAGTGGGAGGTGAGGGGAGATAAAGTTCCCGGAATATTTCGTCCCATCCCAGATCCGAAGAGAATGGTTCAGAATGGGGCACAGGATTTGCGGTCTGTGTTGCGGCGGCAGCCACATCAAACTGTCAACAGGGGCTGGGTCGCACGATGAGGCCACTAGCGCCACCCACAGAGGCGTCTCCGTTTGGACATGTAGCTGCTGAAGCTGCCCTATCTGGGCTGCTTGATAATATTTGCTAATACATGGGACCCCCCAGGCCTCCCTCATTCCTATGCCTAATCATGGTAGCTCTAGCAACTCTCGGTCTAGTCCTCCCCCATATAAATTTCATTACGCTATTTTGCATGCTTTTAAGCTGAAATTGTGGTATATACACGGGGAGAGTTCTAAAGTGATACAGGAGCTTCGGAAGCAAGGTCATTTTTATGGCATTGACCCTCCCGATCCAGGAGATTTCATGACCACGCCAAGTATCTAGCATCGCCTTCAATCTACCAAAAAGGGGGGGGTAATTTGCCTGATACAGAGACTGATAACGTGGCGTAATCTTGACGCCTAGGTAAGACAAGGCTCCCGAAGCCCAGCGGAATGGGAAGTTGGACTGGAGAGCATTCAAAGCCGGGGCGGGAATGTTTAAATTGAGCCCCACCGATTTCTCCTTATTGACCCTGAGACCCGAAATCCTTGAAAAGGTTTCCAGAAGCTGGAGCAAATTAGGTAACGAAGTGTGGGGCTGCGAAAGGGTCAACAAGACGTCATCGGCGAACAAACACATTTTATGGTGATAGCCCGCCATTTCAATGCCTTTTATATTCGGGTTTGCCCGAATAGCAAGGGCTAAGGGCTCCAATGCTAGCACGAACAGCACCGGGGAGAGCGGGCATCCCTGCCGGGTGCCTCTACCTGTTGAGATTGGCTCAGAAAGGTAACCATTGTATTGCACTCTAGCTGAGGGGGAGGAATAAATAGAGTTAATCCAAGCCAGAAAATTGTCGCCGAAGCCCCATTTCTGGAGAGCACAGTGCATGTAATCCCATGAGAGGGAGTCAAAAGCCTTTTGTATGTCCAGAGACAACAAAAGGCTGTGGATATCTCTTTGTTGAGCCAGCTCAATCAGGTGGACCAGTCTACGGATATTGTCTGGTGCCTGTCTGCATGGGACAAAACCCACCTGATCCTTCCCAATCAAGGTGCCCAGGAACCTATTAATTCTGGTAACCAGGACCTTCCCCAAGATTTTCACATCCACATTAAGTAGAGAAATTGGCCTGTAATTTTGTGCATCTGAGTGGTCTTTATCGGGTTTCGGAATCATACTGATGTAGGCCTCCAATGATGACTGATGTAGAGAACCCTGGTCTGTAAGGGAATTGAACATGGCCGTCAGGTGTGGAGCCAGTTCTGTGGCATATTTTTTGAAGTACAGGGCTGAGAATCCGTCTGGTCCGGGCACTTTGGATGTCTTAAGGCTCTTAATGGCCCCAAGCACCTCCAAGACTGTAATGTCTGCGTCAAGACTCGCCTTATGGGCATCCTGCAGCTTGGGGAGCGAGACGGAGTTTAGAAATTCCGCTGCTTCCTCTTGGGGGAACACATGGGGAGGTTTATAAAGTTTACCTAGCAGATTTCTGAATATTTGTATGATCTTGAGAGGGTTAGCTGTAAGGTTCCCCTCAGGGGTCCTAAGCGAGATCAAAGACTGCCGCGGCCATGAGCATCGCAGTTTATTAGCCAGGGGGGTGTCAGGCTTGTTGGCTCTCGCGTAGTACCTCTGTTTGCCCCACCTAAGTCTCTTCTCTGCCATCTCATCCAATGCCATATTAAGCTGGATGCTGAGCGCATCCACCTTTTTCTTAAGCTCTTAAGCTTCTTAACCTCGTCGGTCTCGCGACCCAATCCCTTCGCAGTTGTTCTAGCTGTGCAGTGAGTCGGGCCACATTGTCGTTTCTGCGTTTTTTGATGGCCGAGGCCATTGCAATAAGATTGCCCCTCATCACTGCCTTGTGGGCTTCCCAAATGCTCACTGCCGAGGCTGTGCCCTTATTAGTTACAAAATAGGCTTTTATAGATTGAAGGACCTGCTCTTGGGTGTCTTTATGTGAAAGCAATGAATCGTTGATCCTCCACTTAAATGGTCTAGGGGTCGGGGGTGTAGTACTAAAACCCATCAGAACCGGTGTGTGGTCCGACCAGGGAGCTGATAATATTTGGCATTTTTGAACCAAGGGGATTAGAGCCTGTGTCATTAGGATATGATCTATTCTGCTGAATGAGTCATGGGGGTTGGAATAGAAGGTATAGTCCCTTGTTCTTGGATTCAGCTCGCGCCAAGCATCTACTAGAGATGCTTCCTTGAGCAGCGTGTTGATTCGGTGCGGGGGGTGTTGGGTGGGTTGAGGGGTAGATGAGGGACTTCTGCCCTGTGGACCCGACCTATCCAGTTTTGGATCTAGAGTAATATTGGAGTCGCCAGCCATGATTATCACTCCTTTACCATGCTCCCTGACCTTTTGCATCAGGTGAGAGAAGAAATTAGTCTGGTGGGTGTTGGGCGCATAATAAGACACAATTGTTACCAGAGTGTCATCCAAAAATCCCACTAATATGAGGTAGCGGCCCGTTGGGTCTGCAATCTGGGACTCGCATCTAAACAGGAGATTCCGCCTAAATGCTATTAACACCCCTCGGGTCTTTTCCTTGAAGCATGCTGTGAAAAATGTTGGGTAATGCGAGTGCAGGTATCGCGGGGAGCTCGTGGACGAGAATCTGGTCTCCTGAAGACATAAATATCCGCTTGCATTTGCTTATAACTATGGAATGCCTTTGTTCTCTTCGATTGCGAGTTGAAACCTTGGACATTATGTGTTAGGAGTTTGAAATTAAAGTTGGCTCCAGCCAATGAGTTCTGCGGCTGGCTCATCTTGTTAGAGAAAAAAAAGGGGTAGTATCCCGAGAAAGGGAGATGTGGATCCTGACCACTTATTGGTCAGTAGTTTGCCTTCCGGGGGGAAAGAACCTCACAGCCGGAAGTCTCTGGGGTATAAGGGGGTCGCCTCTGCACGGGGTAGTGCCTGCGCTAATGTAAATTTAACATTTTAAGACATGCAAAATATAACTGAATAACATATTATAACATAGCCGACGGTCTCATGAAGGAGGGGAGGTTGTACCGTCATCGCCCCTCATTAGGTAATTTGTGCCCCTCGGGCCAGCGCCCAAATCGAGGCACATGTTCCCGCGAGGCCAAGAGTGACCATAGTGCTGACACAGCCGTAAGGAAGGTTTGTAAATTAGAACATTTAGCAAGCTTAACCAAACATTGCGTCCCAAGTGGAGCTATCATCGGAAATGCACCAGGTTTTCAGGTCGGGCGGCCTCAGCAACAGCCCACAGTCGCTCCGGTCGGCCCGAACTTCCACCCAGGGTGACAATTATACGCCTTTTCAAGGCCTGTCAGGCAGCCAGGAATCCCAAATCATGATTGTCAGAGGGTGGGTGGGGACTATTGTTTATCTAAATTCTATTTTGATTTAAAGTCTGTTTTCACTATTGTAAGAGCTTAGTCATGCTTTATGAAACTAGCACAGTTAGACGTTTCTAAATCATCCCTACCAACAAGTATGACATTGCCACAAGGTAATTCCCAAAAGGTTAACCAACCACCATTATACTGGAAATGCATGTCAACACTAATGAGAAAAAAATCTGTTAACCTGAATGGGTCCACCAGATATGTCTACCATGATTTGCCAGGCCAGGCATTAACCAGCAAATGTTCCAGCCTCACCCACCACATCATTATCCCTGACCAAGCAACAAACCTGTACCATCATTATACCTAAATACACCTTATGACAAGCCATCTGAGCACATCTATCTAGACAAACTGCTCCAGGGCCCACCATCATCAGCACCAGGCTTCAAAAATTAAAACAGAGTACCCCTATTCAGTGGTGGTATTAATTGTAAGGGGGTAAAACCCTACATTAATGTCTAGTGGCTATTTCTTCCATGCAAATGAAATCTGAGCTTAGATTTCTTTTGAACGTATGTTTGGGATCATTGTCTTGCTGAAATATCCACCCTTGTAGTTATCATCCAGGTCCATGGCAGCAGATTGTTTATTTAGAATGTCCATTCATCTTTTTCTTAATTATATGAAGAATGTCAGTGCATTGTGCATATACACCATGAAGGTTGAGTGCATTACTTATTGTTCTTTGAAACAATTACCTGGTTATCCCCAATCTCTCTCTAGCTCTCCACAGGTGGCCTGTGGCTTTTGAACAACTCTACTGATAATGTAATCCTCTGAATTTTGCATTCAGCATTTTGGAGGATGTTGCTGGTCCTAGCTATTTTATGGTGAAATGATGCTCTTTCCACTTTCCACTTATGTCCCCAACAGTGCTCATTGAAACCTTCTGTTAGACATCTCTCTGTAACCAGTTTTCAGTATGGTTTGCAGTAATAAGGTTGCAAAAGTCCTGAGGGAATCCACTGGATTTACCCATCATGAGATGTTTCTTGTGTGGGACCTTGGTAATGAGACACCTTTTTATAGGCCCTCAGTTGAACCAGCTGATATTATTTGCAAAGCTGCAGTATTACTTTTTACTTTGTGATAGATTTCAGGTGATGTCATGACTTTTATGGCTGTTCCATACCTTTTCCGAGTGTCATTTTTCATTATTACACATAACTACATATATGTTCAGACATCTTTGGTTTGACATTGATATGTTTAATACATATATCGCCCCCATAAAGACTGAATCACTCAGGTCTTTTTTACTTTTAATTTACCCAAGTGCTCAGCATAGTGATATTTAGGTATTGTATGAAGGCATGAGGCTTTTTTAAACAAGCCAATAGGTAAATTATTTAACCTCCTACCCTAACCTGATCTAATTTAACACTATCAGCTCCACATTAAGGACTTACATCCACAGTATCTTATAAAAAAAAATCACACCTGATTGTGTAATTGCCAAGGTAGATAGTCCTCAGGTTTGCATCGCCTATCGAAGATGGACTTGTAGTCCACCTTCACCAGCTGCCACTCCGACCGATGACCAAAATGACCAAAAACTCTAGGTAGAGAAAAAGTAAGTTTAGATAATGGTAAGTAGTGACTTTCTTCATGCATATTAAAGTATGTTTTAAATATCACAGAAACTGAAGTAACTTCTCCTTCTGGCTGGCACCATATGTGGTTTATGTAAATTGGCCATGAGATCATGGTGCAACAAGCTGCTGGTTGTCATTAAATGTACCTTTTATAATCCAGGAAGGAGGAAAGGAACACAGGGAAGAACTAAATAAAGACTCCAAAAAATAGATTGTTTTCAAATTGTTCTTTCTACAAAGCGTAATATTTAAATGACGTGTCAAAAATGACTGCTGATATCAATACATTTCTAATTACAGAAGAAAAAGTTTGAAAAAAACTTTTTGGCTTTTACAAAGTATAGAGTAGAATCTATAAAACGACTACTATATAAAGTAAGAAATATAAGACAACATACTTAATTGGAGACAGAAATAAGGCCTCTATTCAGAAAATGGAAAGACAGAAGGAGGATGGTAAAACACAAAATGAAGAGGGAGATAAAGTTCAAATAAAGTTGTTTTTAAATGAAGGAACTCAAGCTGTGATTTTCATCTTGGCATGTTATTATTCACAGCTAGTAGCCTAACTATAGTACGATAATGTTGATTACATTGTTACATGTAAAAGAGGCATCTGCTAATGCCTTTTCAGTTACAGAAAGAGTGTTGGGTCCCCTTCAACACTGTGGCCCTTATTTAACAAGGGATAGCGACAGGTAGCGACTGGTGAGCGGCCGGTAATGACGGGCACCGCCACGAGAACGCCGGCTCCCCACCACAATCACACATTTATCAAGCCGATCCTGCTTAGCGACTGAGATAGCGCCATATAGCCACTCATTCATCATTATTCCAGCCTCAGCCCACAGCGCCAGCGTCCGACCTTGAACAGTGACAGGTATCGCCTCTCGCTACCTGCCGCTCTCCAATGCATTTCAATGGAACAATCTTTAAATATTCATAATTAATTCATATTAATGTTTTTTTTTTTTTTTTTTTTTTTAATGTGAAAAATTCTGTGACCACTTCTGCCATGTTAGATATTTTTTTTTAAGGTAAAAAAATAAATAAATAAAACTTTGTGCAGAATTGATATTACAGGCCTGATATTAATGTATTCATATTACAAAATGTAATTAAAAACTTGTTTTCTTTGGTTTCCAAAAATATGGTTGTTTGGGGGTTAAAAAACAACTTTTAACCCATCGCCGCCAGAGCTCTGGGGTTTAAACATGCATTTCACAGCGCAAGAATTTTTTTAGCGTGATTTGTTAATGAATATGGTGGGAGCCGGTCGCTATGGCCAGTTGCTATCATGCGCTCCTATACAGCGCGGAACCTGTCAAATAGCGACTCCTCACCCAATATTCAACATTACTGCAAACCGACTGAGTCGCTGTCAACAACCGAACAGCGGCCAAGCACAGCGACTACTAGCGGGCGCTGTGAAAATACTGCTACAGTCGCTCAACTGTCGCTACCTGGCGCTATTAATGAATCGGCCTCCCCGTCTAATGTTTTAGGGCTAACAAAGCTAAGCTATTGCATAACTCCATTAAAGCAGGTGTCCAGTCTGAATGTAACCCTCTTGCCCTGCCTCCCCCTATTGGCACTGAGGCAGGACTGGAGGGGTTACTACAAAAAAAAAAATAATACAGCACTTTGGTGGTGGCCGCTCAAAAAATGCACAGAGCTGCACCCCTACTCTGTGCACTCATACAAGTGGATAGCCAGGACAGGGCCTTGCAGAGAGCTAGTGATGCTGCTCTGCCCTGCCTCCTCAAGACGGCTGCTTCACAGTGCTGGAGTTGCCAATGAAACGCTGCTGAATAGTGGGCGAGATAGGGGGTTTTGTTGTAACTTGCCCTAGAGCCAGGGGAGGAAGGCAGGGTCGGGGGGGTAAAAACAGAGGTACACTCTCCAACAACGCATGTGCGGTCTCGTCCAATGAGAGCTGCCTGCTATGATAACATCATTCGGCAGGCGGCTCTCATTCTAATCAATGTGCGCTGCTGCATCCCAGGCCGTGCGCGTGCTCCCGGCTGGGGCCGCTGGGGGCTTTCCATTGATGCAGATTCAGGATGCCCTGGAGGAAATCCAGCGGCAGGCCGCTTTAACATAGTTTTAATGTTTTTAAAGGACTTTAACTTTTTAAGGGCTTACAATGGGATTAAGCTATTGCACGATTGCATTATGGGTTGTAGTGTCATTATGCAAAATCTGGACTGCATTTCTAGCCTTAAAAAAAATTGTTCATAAATACTGTTGGAGGGGAAGAGGGGGCATCCAAAAATGTTTCCCTAACCTGAAGCCTGGCACTAGTGAATAATGTTCCAATGTAAAGAGCTAGGAGTAAATAATAACATGCTTTCAATAAGATAGGACAGCGCAAGTTTTGTGGTATGATTTATGTTAAGGAATACTACATCTGTATATGTAGTGTAGTGTGTAGAGAGATGACCTGGAGAGAGACCAGTAGATAAAGCTGGAAACATAGGATGACCATGGCAAAAATAAATGATTGATGGAAGTAGAAATCAAAAACATAATTTTAGGGGGTAGGAAGAGGAAGTAAGAAAAAGATGGAATATAAAAATAAAGTCATAAAAGGGAAATATTGTACATTAAAGAAAAAAGAGTGGAGGATTGAAAAAGAAGGTAATGCAAGAATAAGTAAAGAAAAAAAGGAAAGAGAGTCAGGTGTAAGAAACGTAGTATGAAAAAAAAGAGAGCTAAATAGGGACAGAAACAAGGATGGAACAAAGAATATAAAATGTGAAAAATAAGAGTTGAAAGGAAAAGAAGAAGAAAAGAAAGAGAGGGGAAGTTGAGAAAAAAAGAAAGGCATTCAAAGGGTAAGGGAAAAAATAGACAGATTTAATGAAGGAAAAAAATGAAAAAGATAGATAGAATAGAAAAAAAAAATAGCAGGGTGTAGGAGACAAGAGATTAAGAAATACAGAAGAAAAAGAGAATGAGGGCAAAAAAGTGGATAGAAATGACAGCAAATAGGAATTCAGCAAAAGAGAAGGGACTAAAACATACTTTATTTGGTTACATATGTGGCCGCCCCTACCTTTCCTCAAATTCAGCTAGAGAATACAATTTCTCACAATACCAGCTTAAAAGGATTGTCTAGGCAAAAAAAAAAAAAAACTCCACCAAGCCTGCTGGTGTAAAACTTACCAGGAATTGAGCGCCCTGTTTTCTTCTCTGGTCCAAGATGGCAGCCGTGGTCAAAATCTAGTTTTCCTCATAGCACGCCCACACCATTCCATGCAATGTGGGTATAGGATTGTTTCGGGGGGGAAATTTGACTCAAACACAGCTGACATCCTAGACCGCAGAATGACGAGCTGCTTGACGGGGCGTTCCTTCTCCACCCCTAGTAAGTTTTAGGTCTGGGTGGTGGATCTGCACTGGACAAAGGTAAGTATAGTTGCTTTTGTTTTTGCATAGATAAATCCTTTAATACAATGGGACTGATTCAGCACCAGAAATAAAAAGTGCACTGCAGGTAGAAAATGGGAGGGAGGTTCCTGTTTTATACCTGGTGCTGAATTGACCCTCGGGTAGAAAATGAAAGGGAATGGCACCTTTTACCCCTAACAGAAGTGTAGAGCATGTATTAGACCCGGAGCTCGACTTCTAGGAGTAAAACGTGTACTGCTTTTTCTACATCCGGTGCTGAATTGATTACAGTTTCACAATATCCTAGGAAAATAATCAATAGGCTGCAACACCCATCACATATAGGCTCCTAAGTAGCCAAATGACATCCTGCTGTATGTTCTGCACCCTGCTCACAGCTTTGTTTGATAAGCCATCTCCATTGTGCTGGTGTAATGGAAAGATCACTCTGAAGACTTCTGTAACTGTATATATAGTCAGGAGGAAAGGTAAGGAACGGCACATCTGTACTATTGGTATTTATAATACTGATAACATGGATCTTTGGGCTGGTATAACATTTTTACATTTTTGCCCTGTTTTCTGTTATTTTATGCATTTCATAGTCACACCATTAAACATGAAATCTGGCTTTGTGTAAACGCACGTCATGATCAAGGTTTCTTCTCCAGGTTCCCCTAAGACTCCGTCCACAAAAAGAGGGTTGGATGTGAAGGTATACTTGCTCCATGACCTTCCCTCATCAAAACTTAACCTGGGATCAAGAGAAGCACATTAGATTCATCAATGCAAGTTCTGCATAGATACAACATTTTTTAAGCATACCTAGTACACAAACTACCATTCTAGCCATCATAGAAGTATAACCACCACAACTAGAACTAGCTATGCTTATATAAAATATCTTCAGTTTTGTAGGGTTGGGGGAGCCACATTGGATCCCATGGGATGATGTTACTGACTGCATGATTGTAAAGCATGTGACTGTTTTGTTGGCATACCATTGGCATACCACCTCTTGCATGTTTGTTTTTCGAAGTAAAGCACTTGATGCACCTATGGGGACTGCTAGTAGGGATCCCTCACAGAAATGTGATGTTATCTTGACATAGAGGAAACTTTTTGTAGATAGAAGGTAAAAAATTTTAAAAAATAAAATGAATCTGTATTTCCATTCACACTGCCAGGACAGTGTACTACACATTGGCAAGCTTACCACAAGGCTACTGGGGCACTCGTGTAAGCCTGCAGCCATGCATTTAAGAGGAAGTAGGTGGGTTGGGGTAGGTTTGGGTGCCATGGACCAGGACCCCTGCTGGCAAATTGTGGCAAGGAGAGTCCTGGTCCATGGCACCCTAACCTACAAACTTTCAGCACCAGTAAGCTTTAAGCTAAAAGTGCCATCCAATAGGGAAGCAGCTGCACATAACGGGAGCAGCTTAACCACTACTATGTCCCCTCTGGACAGAGCTCAGTGATATTTTTTTAGCTAGGGGCTTACCAGTGGTGGAATGAGATGGAAGGGGGTACCACCAGCCAAGACTAAAATCAGAAAAAGTGTGGCAGCTAAAACTTTACCAATAGGAAGCATGCAGCACTGCAAGGTGCAACAATTTCCTTGTCCCAGTCGAGCATAGCTCATGGTGATAAAGGTGAGTATCTCAGGAAAGTTTGGCAGCCAAGACCACAAGGATAACGTTACAGAAAATAAAGGTTTTCATCTTTCAGCTGCTATTCTGCATGAACAGAAACTCTTTCTGGCAAGGTCAAGGATCCTCCCAAGCCATAAAGATCTTGGTACTAAAGAAGCGGCATTGTACATTGTAACATGTTGACTAGGGGCCATCTGTACAACATTGTAAAAGTATCCCTATCCCGTTACTGTACATTGTACAGTGGTCACTGAGACTTGTAATGCTGCTTCATCTCAATAGCACATCGGTATAGTTAGATATAGTGAGAGAGAAACAGGATATTACAGACAGGGGCAGAGAGTAAGCCCCCATCCCTTTGACAATCCCAGTCTGTTATTCACATACAGACTAAAGCAAAAACTGGATAGAAATTTCTAAGGATAGGCGATACTAAGCCATCAACTAACCCTTCTGTGAGAGCACTCTTGGTGAAATCAACTGTCTGGGAAGTAAGGCAAGTATGCTTTAGTTTTACACTTAGCCTTGAAAGGAAAGTTGGTTTTAAATTGTTCTTTAAAAACCGACTTTGCTAAGTGATCGGCAGAAAAGTTTGAGGCTTTGGGTAAGACGTATCTCACTTATCTTTTCTGATATGAACACTTGGAATAACTCAGAAGACAAGGATGTTCATTAAAAAAAAAAAATGACCGTCCGCAGATACGTTCCTTTCGGTAGGTTGCACACATGCATTTCGCATAGTCTCTAGTTGCCGTGAATTGAAAGAGAAAATCGCAATTCAGTGCACCTTTTGATCACCTCAGAGAAACAATTCTTTTATTATGTGCACATAATGGATGAGGTATTTGATTAGATTACATGCTGTGTGCAGCAACACCCTGAGGCTTCTCTTGTCTTTCTCCCAGAACCATATTTATTTATGCCAGGAAGGAGAAAACTAATAAAAGTTCTATTCAGGCGTGAGCTACATGGAAAACTCAGCACAAAGAAATCTCCCTCCTGCCTTCTTTTGTATCTCCTGTTTGTTTGACATATTTTTAGACTACTTAACCTGGGCAGATTTAATGGGGAACTGAAGATAAAGGAAAGTGAATGGCACAACCCGGGTCCAAAGTGATGCATGCTCTTTCTGAGTTGTTACAGAAGAGGAATTCCAGAGTGGAGAAAATGAATGCCAAAACTCTAGTGGAATGGCAGAGAGGAAAAAATGATGGTCACAATCATGGTGAAACTCCAGAAAAGAGGAAGTTTTTGAATTGTCCTCAAGTTGTAAAATAAGCTCCTCCCTCAACTATTCTTCTCTTGTTTCCATGGCTTGCTTACTGTAGGAACAAAGCAAAACTTCCCTCTCCTACTCAATGGACAATAGAAGCAGGCATGGTGGTGGTCAGTGAATGTGTATGATTGGATATAAGAAGACACATAATTCCACCACACCTCCATCACCCCCTCCATCACCCCCTCTCTCCCTCACTTCTTACCTCCATGCTCCCTTTCTTCTCCCATCATGGTCCCTTAGTGTAATTTAATTTGGATAATTTCCTTCTAAATAAACAGCATATTCATATTATTCATAGCTTACCATTATTCACAGAGCACCCCAAAACAAGGAGATATTACACCTATTGAATGTGTATGATTGGATATAAGAAGACACATAATTCCACCACACCTCCATCTCACCCCCTCTCTCCCTCACTTCTTACCCCCATGCTCCCTTCTTTCTCTCATCATTGTCCCTTAGTATAATTTAATTTGGATAATTCCTTTCTGAATAAACAGCATATTCATATTATTCATGGTTTACCATTATTCACAGAGCACCCCAAAACAAGGAGATATTACACCTATTAAGTGGAGCAGATTTAAAGAAGAATTCCAGAGAAGAGAAAGTGAGCATCCCAAAACTGTTAAAGCTCCAGTAGAGAGAATGTAAATGTTACAACCTGGTTAATAGGCTTTATGCATGCCCTTCCCGAGTTGTCCCTGAGCTGTAAAAAAAATCTTCATCCTGATTATTTTTTTCTGTTTCTATTAATTACGCTATATCATGATTACATGCGGCAGCCTGGCTAGTCTAAATGTAAGGAAAGGCCCCTGCTGCCACTCCAACATGGTTACAGACTTTTCTTTAGAAGGACATTCTATGTACTGTATATTTCACCTCATAATAAGCACCCCCAACAGCTGGGGGAGGGCAAGCCCTGCATCTTATGTGGTCCACTCACTGACTGTCCTGCATCTGATTGTCTTCCGACAGCCCTGGCAGGCTGCAGGAGGATGATCAGATGCAGGACACAGTGGAATAGGAAGGCCAATAAGGTGAGTGGACAGCGTGGGGGATTAAAACAAACAAACCACCTAAGCCGGGATCCAGATTCGTGGGCAACTGCACTGAATGGTGTCTCGCTACTTGTTATTGAGATGGGGGGGATCTGCCACAATTCCTTTTATAGGGGGGTTTGGAGGTACTCTGCATGCTACCTGTTACAGGGGGAGGGGGTTTGCACGCTGCTTGTTTTTTGTGATTGGGGTATTTTAGCCCATTTGCTTCAGAATAATTCTTTCCTTATTTTACTCCTCCAAATCCTAGGTGCGTTTTATGATTACTGCTATATTACAGTTGGAGGAGGGAGAGGGCCGCAACATGTTATATGTTGAGCTGTATTATTGATATGCATTCAGGATGATATGCACCCCTCCCCCGGCTCCGTAAACACTGTTGGCTGCAAAATATTGAGTTGCTAGTAGAGGTCAAGTTAATGACAGACATCCCTACATAATTTGTTCAGAAACAGTGTTAGAAAAATTAGGAGGCACCCCAACAATCTAGTCCTGCTTGTGTCACATGCTGAAGTGGAAAAAAAATCACTTTTTAAACGCTGCATCTGTATAGTCAAAAATGACTTCTCTCTTTAAAAGTTACTTCTGGGGCAGGCCGATTTGGGTTGCCCCTACAGGAAAAGATCCTTAGAATGCTAAATTTGTTCATGGAGTTCTATATATGACTACACTCTCTGAGTAATAGCAGAGTTTGTCATCCTACTAGTGCCCACGCTTAGAGATTATTAATAACCTTGCTGATTCTCTACATTCTGCGGTAAGCCACATTGGGGACTATGCCTGGTGGCAATATCTATTGGTAGGGAGGCTGTGCCTATGTAGTTACGTATGCCTCGATTGGGTAGGGAGTAGCAGGAACAAGGAATCTCTGAATGGGATCTGGACGTAGGAATCAAGAGTTGATTTCTGGCACATCCAGGAGATTAAAAAAAGAGCACAGGCAAGCTGCAAATATGGATATTTTATGGATTGGCTTTGGTAATGGACATTAATAAATTATTGCCATTTTAAGGACATAGAATTACAATAACAGACAAAACTAAGTTCTGCTGTTACATTGTAACACGCTAACTAGCTCACTGCTTTGTTACATTGTAAGAGCTTAGCACCTGCCTGCTATTATGATTATATTTCAAACTACAGTAACATAACCAGCACAAAGGTATCTGCAGTCATTACCATAAATGCCGAATTGGCAGGGATGTGTGTTTCATGGCAACCAGGACTCCACCTTGATCCAGATACAAGACGCTGTGTTCCTCTTCAAAGATCTGAAATACACGAGTTAAGTTAGGGAAAACCAAGTATAACTAGACAAAGTGCAATTTCCGGGGAAATTGCGTGAAGTGGTCTTGCCTCCACCAGTTCTCTACAACTGGAGCGGGCAGAGTAACTGGGTGGAGTGGGCAGAGTAACTGGGTGGAGTGGGCGGAGTAACTGGGTGGAGTGGGCGGAGTAACTGGGTGGAGTGACTGGAGTAACTGTGGTGTGGTTGGAGTGGGCGGAGGAACTCGGTGGAGTGGGTGGAGTAACTGTTGTGTGGTTGGAGTGGGCAGAGTAACTGGGTGGAGCAGGTGGAGTAACTGGGTGGAGCGGGCAGAGTAACTGGGTGGAGCGGGCAGAGTAACTGGGTGGAGCGGGCGCAATAACTGGGTGGAGTGGGCGGAGTAACTGGGTGGAGTGGGCGGAGTAACTGGGTGGAGTGTGCAGAGTAACTGGGTGAAGTGGGCGGAGTAACTGGGTGGAGTGGGCGGAGTAACTGGGTGGAGTGGGCAGAGTAACTGGGTGGAGTGGGCAGAGTAACTGGGTGGAGTGGGCAGAGTAACTGGGTGGAGTGAGCGGAGTAACTGGGTGGAGTGGGCAGAGTAACTGGGTGGAGTGTGCGGAGTAACTGGGTGGAGTGGGCGGAGTAACTGTTGTGTTGTTGGAGTGAGTGGAGAACCTGGGTGGAGCGGGCGGAGTAACTGGGTGGAGTGGGCGGAGTAACTGTTGTGTGGTTGGAGTGGGCGGAGTAACTGGGTGGAGTGGGCGGAGTAACTGTTGTGGTGTTGGAGTGGGCGGAGAAATTGGGTGGGGTGGGCGGAGTAACTGGGTGGAGTGTGCGGAGTAACTGAGTGGAGTGGGTGGAGTAAGTGGGTGGAGTGGGTGGAGTATCTGGGTGGAGTGACTTGAGTAACTGTTGTGTGGTTGGAGTGGGTGGAGTAACTGGGTGGAGTGTACGGAGTAACTGGGTGGAGTGGGCGGAGTAACTGGGTGAAGTGGGCGGAGTAACTGGGTGGAGTGGGCGGAGTAACTGGGTGGAGTGGCCGGAGTAACTGTTGTGTTGTTGGAGTGGGCGTAGTAACTGGGTGGAGCGGACGGAGTAACTGGGTGAAGTGGGCGGAGTAACTGGGTGGAGTGGGCAGAGTAACTGGGTGGAGTGGGCGGAGTAACTGTTGTGTTGTTGGAGTGGGCGTAGTAACTGGGTGGAGCGGACGGAGTAACTGGGTGGAGTGGGCGGAGTAACTGTTGTGTGGTTGGAGTGGGCGGAGTAATTGGGTGGGGTGGGCGGAGTAACTGGGTGGAGTGGGCGGAGTAACTGGGTGGAGTGGGCGGGGTAACTGGGTGGAGTGGGCGGAGTAACTGAGTGGAGTGACTTGAGTAACTGTTGTGTGGTTGGAGTCACTGGAGTAACTGTGGAAAGGTTTGACTGAGCAGAGTAACTATATGGAGTAGGCAGAGTAACTGTATGGATTGTTTTGAGTAAAGATAGTAAGCATTCTTCTTTTTTCTATTGCCAGATTATTTATAGACATGTTAGAAGCTATTGTGTGGCTATTTAATTATTTATCTTTTTTAATGCAAATTTCGCGATACTGCTCCTTTAAGGGGAGTTTCCTGAGACTTGGTGTGTGGGCGGAGCAGCTGTAACGAGCCAGGCTGCAGCTGTGTTGCTATAGCAACTCACTCTGAGGTAAACTGAGAATGCACATTAAAACACATTTCTAATGCACTGGTAGTTGCCATATTCAAATGACTGTAGCTTAAAAAGTATACATCCTACAGCAAAGAGCTTTATACTGTAAGAATCACAAGAGCTAGGCGAACAATGTGTATAACATGTCTCTGAAATATTAAAAATTAAGGCACAGTCGCAGTTTAGAAATTGCCATTCAAATTTGTGGTGTCATGAGTGGAGTTTCAATGAATGTCAATGGGAGGTGTGAGTTGCAAACAAAAGGTCATATTGTGAAATTTGTTCGGGCTATGGCTTAGCCTTGGACATTTTTAGCGGCAGCAGGGATAGCTGAACGTTTTGATATAAGATTTGTGTAGGTGGGATTAAAAATGAGGGAGAGGTCGCAGTTTAGACATCATGTCCTGATTTTTGACTTCACACTCAGTTCCCACTCTAGCTTTGAACATTCCTCCCATTCATTCCTATGGGAAAATTGCGCCAGAAAAACGCCAATATTTCGGAAACCGTTTGGCGAAACGTTCCACAAAATATAAGCACACCATTCGGGAACGATCCGCACGTTTTGGTATATTATGGTCTATGTAGTGTCAAAACTGTGGGAGGAGCTACAGTGCAAAAATGCTTGGAATAATAATAATAATATATCAACGAGAACAATAAGTGATCTTGCCAAGCAAGACCACTTAATAATATATCAGCGAGAACAATAAGTGATCTTGGCAAGCAAGACCACTTAATAAAGGAAATATGGTAATATCTCTCCCCAAAAAACCACCACATCTAATTGTTCTCATTCAATAAACAATCCTTCTATACTCTGCTGTCAGCACTTAAAACAGAAAATATGTGAAAACTAAAAATTTTTCATTTTGAAGTTGAAAGAACAGTTTCTAGGAGGCCCTAGGCCCTAAACCTAATATTCTGTCAATATTATGTCAGAGGCAGAGCGGCGGTTGCGCTTGGGTTGGTAATGCTGGATCAGAGATGAAATGTAGGGAGGGGCCAGAAGTTTGAACTGGACTCTGTGGGAGACAGTTAACCAGTGGAGGGATTGACAGAGGGGGCAGCACTGGAAAAGCGAGAGGAGAGTTAGATGAGGCAAGCAGCAGACTTTAGAACAGATTGGAGGGGTGCCAGTCTGTTTGTTGGGGGACCACAGAGGAGAGTGTTGCAGGAGTCCAGTCAGGTGAGAGGAAGGGACGGATGCGGGAGATGTTTTTGAGTTGGAGACGACAGGAGGTGGCTAGGGAGTTAATGTGAGGTGTGAATGGGAGAGAGACAGTTGAGGGATAAGGACAGTTGAGGGATAAGGTGGGATAGAATGGAATCAAGGGAGCAGGTGGTTAGGTGAACTTTTGAGAACAGAGAGGAGAGACCTTGTGCAGTTAATCGTGTGAAATTAGTTAATGAGTGGGGCAGCGTGGGGAGTTGGTAGGAGAGGAGTATTCTGAGGGGAGAAGCCACTTTGAATCATGTCAGGTTTATCTTTAAAGTATGTGGCAAATTGCTCAGCTGTTAGCTGTGAGATGGAGAAGGTGACGGTGGGCAGAGTAGGGAGTTGAAAGTGTTAAATAGCTGTTTTGGATTCCGGGCCTGTGCCGATATGAGTGATGTGAAATATTCCTGTTTAGCAGATGAAAGGGCAGTCCTGAGTTCCTGAAGGGCTTTCTTGTATAACAGGAAGTCTTCCTTTTGGATATCCTCCAATGCCGTTCAGCAACTCGAGAATGCCATTTCAATGTTGCAGTGTTAGTATTAAGCCAAGGTTGTCTTTTTTTGACCTTAGGGCAGCTGTAGTTAAGGGGAGCAACTGAGTCAAGGGCAGCAGTTAGTGTATTATGGTAGTATGAAGCTGCAGTGTCTACATTGGTGAATGAGGTCAGAGCGTGAAGGGGATGTAAAGCATTGGATAGAGATTGAAGGTCTAGGTTTCTGAGGTTCCTGCGCAGAATAGCAGGTTTGTGTGCAGGAGGTAGTGGTAAGGGAAGAGATTGTTAGTGTTAGTAGGCTGTGATCAGAGAGGGGAAGTGGGGATGAGGAAAGGCTGGATACAGAACAGATGTGAGTAAAGAGTAGGTCAAGCGTATGTCCATCTTTGTGGTTAGTCGACCATTGTTTGAGGCAAAGGGAGGTGCTTACGGATAGTAGTTTGGTGGTTGCAGGGTTGTTGGTGTCAACGGGTATGTTGAAGTCCCCAGGATGTCAGAGGACAGTAAGTGGAGAAGCCAAGTTGAGAAGTGGCCCAGAAAGAGAGTGGCAGGTCCAGGAGGGCGATAGATAATGGCAATATTTAGGTGACAGGGAGAGTAGAGACGGACACAGTGAACTTCAAAAGAAGGGAAGGAAAGAGAGGGTAGAGCAGGGGTTGGGTTAAAGGAGCAGTGTTCAGACAGAAGGATTCCAACACCTCCACCCTGTTTGTTGCTCGGTCTTGGGGTGTGGCTGAACTGCACGCTCCCGTATGAGAGGGCAGCAGGTGAGGCTGTATCTGAGGGAGTAAGCCAGGTTTCTGTAAAGGCCATGAAGGTGAAGAGGTTTGTTGCACACTGAACGTGCATTCCACAGTGCACAGGTGACAATGGTTGGAGTGCGTGGGGAAGGGGGAACATGGTTAAAGAAAGAGTAAAACATGGAGATAATTAAGCTGCAAGCGTCAGGTTTTAAAGATATTAGAATGTAACACAAGGGTTCACTAGAGGCACCCACAATTAGAAAGCTGTTAAACATGGTGAACCTATATAGAGGCATAATAAAGTATATATGGTATAAAGAGGGGGAGGTAGCCACTAAATGTCCTGGATCAGTTTCATAAGAGTTTCTAAATTTACCACATTACTACAAAAAATTGAAGAATCCCTAGCAAATTAGACAACATGTAACCTCACAATAGCACCTTGCATAACCCTCTCACAATGCCCATGTTACCCTCTGCTATAGCTCCCTGACCCCCATATAAACAATCAGCTCTGAAGACACTGTAAGGAAGGATCTTTTGACTTCAAGTCAAGTCTGGGGCCTTGCAGAGCTCTATCCAAAATGTACAAAATAAATGTACAGTACAGTGTTGTTTTGTTATCACTATTATAACTATATATTTAACATAGATATGTTCTCCCTTACATTTTCTCCTGGCTGAATTCTTCTAGACTTCTGTGCTGGGAGATTGGCAGCTCTTCACAAAAGTTTTCTATGTAAGTCTATAAATGCATTAGAATTTACAGCACCTAATATGGTGGCTTTGGGGACCGACCAGCGCTACGTTTCACATAGCAGCGACATACTACATACTCAGCCTTTGATTGTACATACGGTGTATCTATCGTCCAACATGTGACAGTAAAACTCAAGAATCAGTGCTTTTTATAGTTCTCGCTCCCGTCAAAAAGAGTTAAGCCATGACCCTGTTCTGTAAATATATTTATATACTGTACTTTCAATGTGGATGGGCAGCTAAAATGTAATGGTGCCTTTACCCCTGACCCCTTTATTTTACACACAGGGTTCTAAATGTGGGCTCACCACATGACTTTAATGTAGTCTCACCCATTTGAGGATAGAGAGGTATTTATTCCAGGACTGTATTACTCAACCCAGTGTTATTATTTTACCCCATTGCTGAGTGATGTTAAAAATTCTGTTTTAAAAAGTAAACAAGCTGCTGGAGTCTATTTTGTTTCCCTCCCATTATGATAAATCTTAATTAGGTTGCATTTTCAGTAAACATTCTGCCGTTGTGCCAGTTCTGCCTGTCAGGAACATCAGTTGTTGCCCTGAGGAAGTGCCTGTCACTCACAGGGTCAGCAGTCAAGAACGTGTTGCATCAGGCGACATATGTCACAATTACAGCTACCTGTCTCCAGGTATTGCCAGCATCCGAGGAAATGAACATGCTGATTTCACTTTCTGTTAGCTCCGAGCCTATATTTCCTGTGGTGGAAAGGAAGACACAGACGTGTAAAGAATTAGATCATCATGTCTTATGATACTCCTGCTCATATTTAAAGCGGACCAAAACCCACAAACTTGTGAAATACATTTGGCCATAGTCCCTGCCGATATTCCCTTCTTGGGGTGTAGAACTAAAAAGGGATATTTTAGTTTTTTGAATCATCCTGGAACACAGTTTTTTTTTTGCTGTTCCTCTCAGTAAGATGGTAGGCAATCAGTCATTGCATTGGTGTGGCAATGACATCATTGCCACAAACAACAGTGACAATGAATGGAGGAGGCGGAGCTTTACAGCTAAAACAGGGGGCATTATCTATGATTATAGTGAAGCAGGAGCACTAGAAATTGGAAAAAGTTTCTCTTCATGGGGGGAGCAATTTAGGGGATGCTAGTTGAAATGTGGGTTTTGGTCCGCAGGGTAAATCACCTTGCTACTTTAAAGACAAAGACATCATTTTGGAAGAAAGAGATAGACTGGATCTGTTTAATTGGATCATTATTATTTCAAATACAAGTTTTACTTTAAAACCAACCCCTGTGGTATCCCAAACAGGATTGTCGAAACCTGTCAGTAATAATTATTGATTTGCAGGGGCAAACTGGAGCCAAAAAGCAACTGGGGGATTTACACTCCCTGATCAGCCTACCACCAGCCCCGGAGCTTCTTAGCCTCGCCTCCAAGTTGCTTCTCAGCTGATCAATGGGTGTGTTTATCAGCTGATACTATAGCATTTCAGGAGCAGATCATTGGCAGGGGTGGATAAGTGATGGTACTGAAGCATTAGTATTGTAGGGACAGATTTTGTGTTAGGGGTGGGTATTCTGCCACAGTAATTAGGCTCGATTCAGAGGCACATTCGTCTGCACTTCCGCAGTGGTCTGTGAAAGTTTTTGTGGGTGTTTGTCTTTTTCTTGTTTTTTTCATCCATTTTTCATTCGTACGAACGTTCGGGAAAATGCGTATATGCGCTTTCGATGAACGAAAGCAAATCGGATCATTTGTGTTAGTTCGGATCATTTTCCAAACAAAATCTGATATTTTTCGTTCGTTCAGATAACTTACGTTGTTGGGATGGGCTTGCGTCTGATTCAGAGAGCTGATTGCAGAGGGACCACCACCCTATAAACGATCCTTAAACGATCCAAAGCGATATTTGCTATCCATTTACGGGACCTTTGAGGGCTCGGATTGCTATTGTTGAACATGTTTTGCGGCTATGTGGAGGAGTCTGCGCGCCTTTAGCACCAAGGCATTGCATGTATCAGCATGTCCGAGGCCATAAATTGTATAGCAATGCATACCTGAATCAATACATTTCATGTATGCCTTCTAGATGTATTTTAATGCTGACCTTAATTAGTCCTTAGCATGTGAACCTTTATTTTCCCACACATCCATATAATTGCTATATTTTTTTAGACTTATGCCCTTTGTGAATTATATTTGGATTGTTGAACTTGAATCTTAATTTGTTGTAGGAGTTATAGTTTTAGTTGGTTACCTTTGCTTTGTGTAATTATTTAATATTTGTTTGCAGGAACTGCAAGATCTGCCACTCACTCAACATACAAGCAGTGTTTGATCCAGCTATGCGATTCCTCAGTGTTCTTGCAGGGCATTCAGGGTCGTCCCATGATGCTTATATATTGCGGAGCTCCGGCTTATTTCGTCAGTTTGAGTCAGGAGAATTATCTGGTGGATGGCTCCTGGGTAAGTTTGCTCACATTCCATCAATCCATTTTCACTGTATGGCAATGAATATAGTTGATGACTTATGTCTTAACCTATGGCTGTTTTTAGCCCTTTATGACATGTTAAACAATATTGTAGCTTAGAATGTGTATTTTATGTTAGTATTTTTAAATTCTTTCAGGGGATTCTGGATATCCACTCCTGCCTTTGCTCCTGATGCCCGTTCTTTGCCTGCAAAACCCGGGCCGTGGTGGCGAGGGCCCTCTGGCTTTTGAAGTCCAGATTTAGGTGTTTGGACCATACAGGGGGGGGGCACTGCAGTATGACCCCAACAAGGTTATACCAATAATTTAATTTACGTTTTTTAACAGGGACCACACGTGCTAGAGTGGCACAACTGAGTGTCAGGGTCCTTCAGTTGGTTGGCGAGATGCAGGAGCTGCGCGACTCGTTGGGGACCACAGATGAAGAATAATGTTTTGTGGCCTGCCATTGCTATGTATTTAGTTTTTTACAGTTGTAAAAAATTGAAACTTTCAAAATATTTTAAGATTTTATATTTTATGATGGAAGAAAAAAAAATAAATGTTTCAATGTCATTTCATTTACAAAATACATTAACACAAAATTAATGGGCCCAGAAATATTTAAAGATGACTATTCACATGACCGAGAAGTGATTTGGGTAAGGTTTAGAGGTCTAAAATGGAAGAAGAACCTAACCGCGAAGTGGTTTGGGCGAGCTTTAAGGGTCCAAAAGGGAAGAAGGAGGATAGTGCTAAGTGATTTAGCTAAACATTGTAGTAGAAGTGAGGGTGGAAAATATGTAGGCGAGCACTTTAATGAGTTAAGTTTGTAGTGCGCAGACGCAAGATCGTAAGGATTTCCATCTGGATGATTCTTTATTGAAAAAGGGAAACAGAATCTATCGGGAAACGTAAAGGATTAAAGGATTCGTGGGAGGAGACGATGGGAAAGGGCAAAAATGAAAGCCTACGTTGTAACATGAGAAAATGAAATGGAAATGTCACGCTGGAAAATGACATCCTCATACTCGTACTCTGCCGTACGAACGGGCGGAAACTTTACAGAAAGATTGCAATGCATGCATATAATCGCTCGCACACTCATACGAGAGCGGGAACATTTAAAAAAAAAAAACAGATCGGCACTAAAACGAAAGTATTTTTTTGTCTCTCTGAATCGAGCTTATGCTGAGGCTATAACATTGACAGGGCAAAACGAGAGCTGGGGGGTGTTACAATAAGGCCAGATATGAAGAGAAGGGCAGATGGAGGCTACACCCAGCCCAAATGGCCCTAAAGAAGGGCAGCCCATTAGTAATTTTTCCTGTGCTCTCTATGGCAATTTCCCTGTGCTGGTCTACATTTCTGGGGTTGAGCATCTGCGTGTCTCCTGCCCAATTGGAGAAACTTCATTTGCTCCCTGTGGCTACCTGGGCCGTAATTTGAAAAGTACTGTCAGAGACTTTCAGAGTATATATACCTGAGGCAACGATGATCCCAGGTGCTGTATCCCGGCTGGCGATATTTCCGGTTGTGTAAGGATTTTCAGACACCTTCAGATGCAGATGCAAAGAGCAATATGGCTAGAAGACAAATACATCACATTAACATCATCACAAGGAATTTTGGAATTAGAATCCCAAGTAAGTATAATTTGATAAAACGTAAAAAAGAAATCTAATGGCAACATTGTTATGGATTGACCTTAAAGTGGACCAATCACCAGGATTTTGACTATCCTGGTGATTGGTCCCTTTCCCGGGGGCATCCTGATTTTAGATGCCCTTTTGTGTGAAACCCCCCAGATCGCCCACTTTCACTCACCTTTCCTACGTTTCCATGGTGCATGTGCGGGCGCTTGTCTTGTATACAAATGCGTGACATAAAGCCGCTGATTTGAACTTTAAGTCTGGCAGCTCCTCTGTGGAGTGTGGCTCCCTATCTGAATGGCAGGTGGCAGTGAGGGTGCACAGCTACAGGGAAGCCAGGGAAGGGGCCGCCAGCGTAGACAGTGTCGCTAGCCCCGCCGGGGTCAGATTACCAGCATCCCGGGGGATCTCACACTGGGGGATGTCCCTGAGGTAGGCTAGTGGCCGGCCCTGGAAACGTTACGATTCCTGCAGCGCTGGGGGGGGGGGGATGATTGGTCCACTTTAAGCCATAGTAAAATCATTATGGCATCCCGGGTCCTGGGATTGTAATTGGAAAGCCAGGATCCATCCCTTATACTGCTGCAGATTGTCACACTCACATTTAAAGCTGTCAGCTTTGACGCAGAGAACCTGCTTCTGATTTGCTCAAGGCACACATTGCAGACTGCATTTGAATGGTGGACACTCAGGCCATGAACTCCTTTCGGTGAAAAGGCAAGGGAGCGTACATCCTTGTGAGTTTAAGCATGGATGCGCACTAAAGCCAGTGCTGAAACCGTAGGACTGCAGTCATCATTACTCCATTGAATCATGTCTGCCTTTCCTGTCCCTTTAAATGTGGCCCACATTTTGCTAGTCTAGTTCAGCTCAGATAGAATGAAATGTGGGCCTGTATTCCATTTTTAGATAGTGGTTATAAGCCAACTGCTGTATTTTTTGTGTCAGATTGCATTTTGCATGCTTTCCGGAGCCCAAAAACATACTGAAATTTCCATTATAGACACTAGTGGGATTTGGAGCACCAATTTTATTCAAGCAACACCGCTGATAACCAAAAACCAAGAGAACTGTAAGACCTAATTTGTCTGAAGTATCATGTTGGCCCATAGACACATCCTATTTAACTCGCTAGAGATCAGTTTATCTCATCTTCCTTTGTGTGCCTCTGGTAACTGGAGCGGACCAGAAGACAAAAGAAAAAAGTTACTACTAAAGCAAACAGACTGGAGAAAATAATTAACTCCATGAGGATAGACCCTTGAAAGTAATGAAGATTCTGAACACCGGAGGAATGCTTGAAGAGTTTAAAATTCTTAGTCTCTGTTCACCCACTCGGCATGATAATAGTACTTCAACATCAAATCTTCAGTGTGAACTGAGCTGTACCACCAGAACAACATTCTAGATTCACTGCTGTTGATGGCGACTTTCCTGATCACTGAATATCAGCACTAGAGGCTTGTATGTCTGCCTTGTGCTGTCAGTACAACATTTGCCTGGATTTTACATTATGCTCTCTGACACCTTCTCACAACCTCTGCAACAGACTTTAACTACATCTGTTGCTGTTTCCCCCCCACTACTCCGTCTATGTCTTGTCATCTAGCTTCTGCTATTCTAGCAGGGCCAGGGAATCACTGCTCGCCTTGATTTTCTAGTGGTATTACATGGGACTTACAGGCAGGGGTGTACCTAGCCTCTCTGCTGCCTGAGGCAAACTATACAAGTATGACCCTCAACTCTTTAACAAAATGATGTAGGAAGTGGGGACTGCTGAGCCACCAGTAGTTGACTTAAGCCGGACCTTCACCTGAATTAGAGCCTATATTAAAAGTGAAATGTCATGATTAAGGACCTGTTGTCCGAAACGCGTTGGCGTTAGGCCTTATCTTGCTTATACTATGATTGTTCCTGTTGGACTGCTGATTTTATTGATGGAAGTTTAATAAAATTGAAGATTTTTCAACATCTTGGGCTGGCTGAGAAACTTTGTACTATATTAAAAGTTCCCCACACTCTGTACATACAGATTGCCTGAATTAAAAATCATCCTACCTGCATCTACTGCATTTTCTGAGCCTTTAGACATCCAAGATGGCAGCCCATGGATTCTCAGGCTGCCTGCAAACAGGAAGTGTCTTCTGACTATACTGCTCTGCATTCTGGGATTGCTGTCCCTTTCCTGACCCCAGCTCTGCTCTGTCTGTGCAAAGCACAGCTATAACCTTCCCCCTGCACTTTTGACCCCTCTCCTCAGTATGTGATGCTTCTGAGGCAAGATGGCAGCGCCCATAGAGTTCTGAACAGAGTTGCAGGTCAGTGGGGGAAAGAATACAAAGTAAGTGACTAAAAACGTAAAATATATTAATTTTAGATGCTGGTGAATAGTTTTCTAGGGTTTAGGCTTTTCATTAAATCATGCTGAAGGCCCGATTTAAAAATATAACAGCAGTTAAAAAAACCCTAAAATATGCACCTCTGCTTGCTGGGAGGGGGACTCTAGTGAAGATCGGAGTTGCCAGGTTGAGCTGGAACTCTGCCTTGACGTGGTGAGGAGGTACTTGCAGAACTCCAGATTGGAGGTCTCTTTTGGGTTGGAGTTCAAGTTTGTCTGGTTTGGGTAGATGACTGGGCCCCAAACTTCACTGCTGAAGAGTGACACCAGTTTAATGAGAAGGAATTCAATGAGGCTTCCCTTGGATTATTTTGGTCTATCTACGGAATATGCACATTTAAAAAAAATACATAAGTATTTGTCTACCCATTTCTCTTTCTGCAACCAATGTTGGATATTTATAGCCATGTGACATGTTGCCATGTCTTGCTTGATGTCTACATACTCCTCAGGGAAGAGATTCAAAATGTATGGTTGCATGTAATGTGCAAGATGGGTTCATATCAAAATAGAGTGCCTACTACATGGATGAAAGGATCAGGAAATGCCACAAAAACATTCCCCAGACCAGGGCAAAAAAAATTCTGCCATTTGCCCACTCACAATGTACTTTCACAACTGCAGCATGCAATCAGTTAACAAACTTAACAGTTTGCTAAATCATTCTCACACAGGAGATTTATTGCTTTCTCGCATGATTCATGGACACATGCAAGACAATCTTGCATGTGCAAGAAGCATGTGAGAAAGCACAGAGAGAATTCTCCCTTCCATGCAAGATTTTTTTAACTCACACGTCTCACACTTATTTAATCACAGTAAGGGGACAGTGACTTTTTTCATTGAAAAAAGCCATTTGGGAAATGCCAACATTTATACTTTGAATGAAAATGACCAATGTCGGACTGGGATGCCTGGGGCCCACCAGTAGAACTGACTCTTGGGATACCACAAATAGGCTATACATAGCTAAGGTTTTGGTGGTGAAGGCCCTCAAAGGTGCCCCAGGGACCCACCCTACATTCCATGATAACTCTGTGTGCCAGCCTATTTTGTAATGTATTAATATGCTCCAACCACAAAGAAATTTGTTTCTAAATGTAAATATGCAAATCATACATCATCAATGACTGCACAAGTGCAGGGTGTACAAGTGAAGGCAGACTGCTTATCTTAGCGTGAAGCACATAGTTCTGCCGCCTTCACAGGTTTCTATGCTGATTTCTTCTTTCATGGTGCTCATCCTGGTCCATCATCCTGTTACAATGCAGACGCAGAGCTCCATCTACAGCTTCCTTCCCCCATCTAGTGGTCGTGCTCAGCACTGCAACACATCTCTCCCAGACACACTGCGTATCGACTTCAGGGCCCATTTACCTAATTAATTTCTGTAATCAATTGATATTTACTTATCTTAATTTGTCTGGATTTCACTTGATTGCTTCCAGAATATATATTACATTCTCGATTTCCCCAAAGCTGCTTGTGTGGCAGATATCAGGGAGCCTTGCAAAATAACTCACGCTTTGTTAAGTGTTCGCCATAATGACGGTGATAAAAGGAGCATTAGCATTTACTGGAAGTGCGTTTTTTAGAGAAGGGAGAGATTCATCTCTATACAAATCTGCAGCGCTTACTGATCATTTGTGGCCATTATGTTATTACATGGACCCCATTAAACTGCGATTGCAACGCACCTTTAGGGAGCTCTGAATGGAATACAAATCCCAGCATGCTATATAAGTTTTTAAAGGAGGACTATCACAAAAAGAAATGGCCCAGTGATAAAAATCCATACAAATATGCTGGATGGCGGGAGGAGGGGGTCACTTCCAGCATAAAGAACATTTTTTAATGTAAGGAGGAAGAGAGGTTCTGTCTCCCCTGATACATTCAAACCTGGCACCTCTGGATTTTATTCCTACCAGGAGAAAATCACACGCTTGGTGGGAGTTTTATTCAAATCGAGTGTATAAGTGACCCCTCCTCACATTAGCCAACGTGCTTTTAATATTACACAATTTTGTGATACACCTCCTTTAACCCTTTAACTGGCAGACTGCCTACTAATATTTTCAGGTTGTGAAAATGTTAAAAAATTAAAAAAAGTGTATTTTTAAATTTGTTGCATTTTAAAAAAGGTGTATTTAAAAAAAAAAAAACATAATGCATGTAAATGCCCAATTTCTCCTGATTACAGGGGTACCACATATGTATAGACACTTTGCAAATAAAATACAACTACTATACGCACTATCAATGGTTAACTTTAAAAACAAAAATATGTGACTTTCTTTTACTATTAAGGATTACACCCTTATTTTATTTTGTTTTAAATGAAGCGGGGTCCCCAACAACCCAGTAAAACCATCCTGGGCTCTTCTACCCCAGGCTTTGGGAAGGCAGGTAATGGCAAGTCACCCGCTGGCTGTGACCTGTGAACTGGTAAAGGGCAGCTTACTAGTTTACGAAAGGGTTAAATGTAAAAAACACACAGACCCCTATCCATCGCTGGAATCCAGAAGCAGAGCTGGTGCGGGGGCAGGGGGTCAGAGCCCTATGTCCCTGCATCTGGTTTTCCCAATCACTCCCTGCTTCTGACTCACTCACAGCCACTGGGGGGGCTTTTATAGTGGCTGAGAGAGATCATTTCCCTTGCCAGCACGCATCTTCGTCCTGCTGAAGTCCCTGGGAGGTGGGGGGAATGAATGCCCCTCGGGGGGAGGTTGCTGGATCTTGAATGGAGGTTATCAGCACCGCAACAGGGGGAAAACGCCAAGAGTATAGATTTTACAAGCTTGCCAGTTAATGCTTGGGGAGGTGAACATGTAGAATAGGGAAAATTAGGGGACATATTTGACATATTTTTCAGTTTTTTTCCAGCAAACCAAAACCATTTTCTGCACCCACAAGGATTTGGTCAAGGCATTTGAGAAAAAGTGAAACCCTGTTGGTTTGCATAGACTCACCTCCGTTTTGTTGTCCCACAATGCATGCGTCCTGCTTCCCATCTCTGGCCTGCTCTCCATCTCCATCCTGCCCCCCAACGCACCTCCATCTTTGTCCTGCTTCCCCATCTCCGTCCTGCTTGTCCATGTCTGTCCTACTCCCCACTGCTTCCCATCTCTTTCCCCCCTCCATTTCCATCTTGCTTCCCATTTCTGTTCTGCTCCCTATCTCAGTCCTGCTCCCTATCTTTTTCTTGCTCTCCCATATCTATCCTGTTTCCCATCCCTGTCCTCCTCCACATCCCCACCCTGCCCTTATCTCCATCCTGCTTCCCAATACATCTCATTTCCTGTTCCCCATCTCTGTCCTGCTCCCCATATGTGTCCTGCTCCCCCATCTCTGTCCTGCTTCTCAGTGTACCTCAATCTCTGCCCTGCTCCTTCATCTTCATCCTGCTCCCCATCTTCATCGTGCTACCCATCTGAGTCCTCCCCTGCCATCAGCGTCCTGCTCCCCATTTCTGTCCTGTTCCCTATCTCTGTCCTGCTCCCCATTTCTGCCATGCTTACCAATGCACCTCATCTCTTTCTCCACTTCACCGTCCTTTTCTGCATCTTTGTCCTGCTCCACATTTCTATCCTTTTCCCCATCTGTGTCCTGCTCCCCCATCCCTGTCCTGCTTTCAAATGCACCTCCGTCCTGCTCCCTGTCTCCATACTGCTCCCAATCTGTGTCCTCTTCCCCATCTCTATCCTGCTTCCCCATTTTCACGCGGCTCCCAACTGCTCCCCCATCTGTGTCTTGCTCCCCATCTGTGTCCTGCTTCCCAATGCACCCTATCTCTATCCTGCGCCCCATTCTGTCCTTTTCCTCAACTCTGTCTTGCTCCCATCATCATCCTGCTCCCCATCACCGTCCTGCTACCTCGGCTCTCTCCTGCTTCCCAATGCAACTCCATCTCTATCCTGCTCCCCATCTCAATTCTGCTCCCCACCTCTGTCCTGCTCCCTCATCTCCTTACTGCCTCCCGATGCACCTCCACCTCCGTCCTGCTCCCCATCTTTATCCTGCTCCCCTTCTTCATCCTGCCCCCCATCTCCGTCCTGCTCAACCATCTCCATCCTGCTTAACAATGCACCTCCACATCTGTCCTGCTCCCCATCTCATCCTGCTCCACATCTTGTCCTTTTTCCCCATCCCTGCCCTGCACCCCATCTCTGTCCTGCTCCCCATATCCGCCCCACCCATCTCTAGTCTGTTCCACATCTGTGTCCTTCTCCCTATCTGTGTCCTGCTCCCACATTTCCATCCTCATCACCTGCTCCACATCTCCATTCTGTTCCCCATTACTATCCTGCTCCATATCTCTATCCAGCTCCCCTTCTGTGTCCTGCTCCCCATTCCTTCTTGCTTCCAAATGCACCCCTATCTCTTTCCTGATCCCAATCTGTGCCCTGCTCTTCATCTACATCCTGCTCCACCATCTCTGTCCTACTTCTTCATCTTTCCCCTGCTTCCCACTGCTCCACTATATCTGTCCTGCTCCCCATCCCTGTCCGGCCCACATCTGTGTCCTGCTCCCCATCACCATCCTGCTTCCCCATCTCTGCCCTGCCACCCCATCTCCATCCTGCTCCCAATCTCTGTCCTCTTCTTTATCTCTGTCCTACTACCCCATCTCTGTCCTACTCCCCATCTCTGTCCTACTCCCCATCTCTGTCCTACTCCCCATCTCTGTCCTGCTGCCCATCACCATCCTGCCCCCCTTCCCTGCCCTGTTTCATCTCTGTCCTGCTTCCCAATACACCTCCATCTCTATCCTGCTCTCCATCTCCATTCCAATACCCATCCTTCTTCTCCATCTCCATACTGCTCCCCGATGCACCTCCATCTCCATCCTGCTCTTCGTCTCAATCCTGCTCACCATCTTCATCCTGCTGCCCATCTGTGTCTAGCTCCCCACCTCCACCTCTGTCCTGTTCCCTACCTGTGTTCTGATCCCCATCTGTACTCTCCTCCCCATCTGTGTCCTGCTCCACACTTCTGTCCTGCTTCCCCATCTGTGTTCTGCCTCCCTATCTGTATCCTGCTTTCCCATATCTCTGACCTGCTCCCCATCTTCCTCCTGCTCCACCATTTTTGTCCTGCTTCCCAATGCACCCCCATCTCTATCCTGCTCCCCAAATCTGTCCTGTTCCCTATCTGTGTCCTGCTCCCCATCTGTGTCCCGCTACCCATTTCTATCCTGCTTCCCAATCTCCATCCTTCCCAGTGCACCTCCACCTCTGTCCTGCTCCCCATCTTCATCCTGCTATCCACTAATACCCCATCTCTGTTCTGCTCCCCACTTCCATCTTGCTTCCCATCTCTGTCATACTCCCCATCGCTGTCCTGATCTCCATCTGTGTCCAGCTCCCCATCTGTGTCCTGTTTCCCATCAACAATGTGCTCCTTTATCTCCGTCCTGCTCCCCCATTTATGCCCTGCCCCACCTCTATCCTGCTTCGCAATGCACCTCTTTATTCTGCTCCCCATCACTGTCCTGCTCCCCATCTCTGTCCTGCCCCCATCTTACAGACTAAGAACAAGGCCTTTACAATGCCATATGTAGCCATCTATCCTCTTTTCAGCAAACAATTGTTACACTTTCCTTATGTCAGCAATACTATCAATAACTATTAAAAACTAAACAAAAACAAGCCATACTCCCAATTAATAATTTGCTTTTGTGTTCCCATGGTGCACCCGATGTATTGCCATAATTTATTCTGATGGCTGAAATTTCAAACTGTTTATTACAGTTGAGTTGTGGCTTCCATATTGATCCCTCTGCAGAGGGGAAGTGAAATATTACATACGGCCAGTGGCTGCATAATAGCCGACACAAAAGATTTGCTGATATCAAACAATCGATTGCTTTTATATTTTTTTAATCTTGTTTTTCTAAATTATTTTTTTTAATTCACAATCAGGATGCGGATGCATCTGGCCATATCGATTGGGAGTTTAACTAGAAAGTTATTAAGAACACGTAAAAATATTGTGTTTCACTAATGTACTAATAATACCAGAATTAAGTGCAAGACAGGGGTTAATATCACTGTGAGAGGTCAATAAAATAATTATTTTGGCAAGCTGGTAATTACCTATCAATAAAATGGTGGCTGTTTTGATAAATTGCTTCACAAAGGAGTAGTCTAAACTCAAGCCCAGCTTTTTAAAAAAGGAGGGGTTAGAAAAGTAAGGAAAATATATATTGCCACACTTTTATCTCATATCTATTGATACTAGAAACCAGAAATGTTTCACATTTGAGAACATTGGGAGAACTTTTTAAAGGGACATTACCTATAGTAACTTTTTTTTACATGGAAAAGTGATATGTTATGTATATATATATGTACTTTACGCATGTATTTGCAATCATAAAACTGGTGTGCCAGAATCATTTTTCAGTATTTTGATCTACAGTATAGGCATATGGGCCTTAGATTTTTACAGCCAATGCCATTTATATTTCTTTCTATGTTCTTGAATTGATCGTGCTTCTCTAGGGTGTGCACACAGTAAAGTGCATGCATCGTACATGGAACCATGGATGCACACGAAACGTGAATGGTTACCAGCAGCTACATAGGCTTGGGCGCATGAACATCATTAGTAATCTAGTCTGTTTTCAGGATACCTACAATATGTATAAAAAAATCAGGAAGCCCTTGAAGGAGGGGTTTTAGCAAGCATAAAGTATAAATGTTTAAATGTTTAGAAACTTGAGGGGGTTAGTTTCTGATGGTGGTGGTGGGGGGGGGGGGGTATTCATTTGCATTTAGGGTGCATAGCAGAGTTTAGAGTGTCTGGAAAGGTGGAAAAGCAAAAACAACATTTTTCACCCCCATGAACCAGATTTATCATGAACCATGCAAGGAACATTGGAGCAAAAGTGTGCAAATTAAATAGGAAAACCATTTGTGTTGCATTAAATCAATGGAACCTGATAAATGACAGCGGCTCCTAATTTGACCTTTCCTTATGTTGGACTTAAATGGCAACTATTATTAAACACCTATGACTAATAGGCTAATACAATAAGTCATAAGCTTTGTTTGTGTGTCAGGAAATGACAGACACACAACTAAAACTTACAACCTCCCCCCACTCGACTTTTTGCGCTTTTCATATGCGGAAAAAGTCCAGGGGTAAGATTTTTTTTTCTAAATATTTCTCAAATATTTTATGTTTGCAGCCTATTATATAGTACCATTTCATGTTCATAGGTATTAACTGATAGCTGTCCTTTAATAAATTTGGGCATGGGTAATGGCAACATACTCAACCACTTATCATATGTCAGACTTACCAGCAGACAGTTGACCGGGTCTCCTCGCAGATCAATGTCAGGGGCCTGCAGCAGGTGCCAGTCTCTTCCTTTGTTGTAAGTGATGAAAGTCTTCACTTGGCTGTCAATCTTCTTGTTTGCCAAGAACATCCCCTTTATCCCTGCTACCTAGGAAAAATGGATGCAGCTGAAAAAACAATCAACCTGACTTGTAAGAGCAGCAGTTTGGCTGTTTCCCCACTATCTGTAGGAGATTTGTGACAAATGTGTGGGACACAGCAACACATAAAAAGATGAAGGATTTATGTGTTCACCGGGTCCCCTGGATGCTAGAGCAACTAAACTTTGTAAGTGGAAAAGTATGAAACTTTAAATAACACCTCTTGCAAAATGGACGTAACTGCCCCTTGTTCCTACTATACAATGTGAAGGGTGTAGAAGATAACTAGTCTAAACCTTAACGTATTAGTCTCTGCCTTGCTGGAAAAGGACTTTTCAGATGGCACTCTAGAATAGCTGCCTACCACTAGGGATCTCTTCAGAAATCTACTACCCTAGGTTGATCCTTCTGGTAAATAGCACATCTAGAGCTTCTAAGTTAGATACATTCTGTCATTCTAACTCTCCAATCTCTTATGCTTTACTCTTGCCACTATTCTTTCCTCCCAGTCATTCAACCATGACCCTATTACTGGCCATACTCCATATTACTGTCCTCCAAATACGCCTAGCCCTACTACTTGTGACTTACTTCTGTCCCTCTCCTTCCAATTTCTGAATTCCAGCTCTACTACTTATTATATAGTGGTATCCAGCAATGGTTGCCTAAGCAAGAAGTTTCTGACTTAGGGGATTCCCTAACCTTCCAATCTCTCATATCTTACTCTTACCACTATTCCCTCATCTTTCAACCTCAAACCCTATACCTATTGCTGGGCCTACTGGGGTTGGCGGCAGGAGTGACACAGTTACAGGAGAGTATATCTTCTTTTTTGCTTCACCTTTCCATTGTGGTATAAATATTGCATTTATTATGTGTGATATTGCAGGCTAATATTGGAGCTCTTATCTTATTATTTTTTCTTCTTTTATATACCTAATCTAGTAGCACTTTATGCACTATAGCACTGATACATATTTTTGATATTACTTATTTTTGTTATGTAGTACATTTTAGGCTTTCTCTTTATAACTGCCCTTATATATTCATTAACAGTGTACCTCTACCTGGTTCTTGTTTTTAAAGCTGTATGTATTGTCTTGTCAGTTGTTTTTGTTTTGGCAATCTGTGGCTCATTTTATTTGGAGAAGTGTGGAGATTTTTCTGTAGTATGTGGTTTGTTTAGTATTATGTGTATGGTCTCCAGCACACTGTTGTCTATAGTGTCTATACTAATATTCTGTGACTTCATTGGTAGTGCACCAATGTTTTGGTCATTGCTACTGGGTCTACCACATACTACCTACACTCAGCTCTAATACTACTCGCAGCCCAATACTCCCCATTTTCAGTCTCAGCCCTAAAATATGTAATATTTGCAAACCAGGACTTCTCTAAATAGTGCCCTGCTTAGCCACAATAATGATTTGGAGTCTGACTGTACAATAATTAGAGATGCTGGAAGGACTTTGAACATACAGGATCATGCTATATAATTGGTGTATCACAGTGTGGATGGGTGCGCTAGCATGGTACATTAAAAAATAGCACATCTGTAAATGTCTAGGCCCCCTGTTTCCTTTGACAAGTTTCCAGACATGACCATGATGATGTGCTAAACTGGGAAATGAAAAAACATTTTTGTTTGTGTTTATTTCATTGTTGCTACCAGCTATTGTATGCTGTGGGAACCATCACTGCAAAGATGTTCACCTTTGCAGTGATGGTTTTGATTAATATTCATGTAAGCAAAGCAATGGATAAATGACAGTCATTCCCTTAGCATTCCTTAACCGTACCTTCACCCTGAATAAGAGTCTATCTTATATGTTTCCCCCACCCTGTACATACAGATTGCCCATATTAAAAATCATTCTACCTGCACCTACTGCCTTTTCTGAGCCTTTAAACATCCAAGAGGCTGGCCCATGGAGTCTCAGGCTGCCTACAGACAGGAATTGTCTTCTGACTGTGCGGTGCTGCATTCTTGGATTGCTGGCATTTTCTTGACCCCAGCTCTGCTCTAGTTTAGCTATAACCCTGCCCCTGCACTTTTCACCCCACTCCTCTCCTCAGTATGTGATGCTTCTGAGGCAAGATGTCGGCGCCCATATCCTAGAGTCCTGAACAGAGTTGCAGCCCAGTGTGGGAAAGAATAAAAAGTATGTGACTAAAAACATAAAATGTATTAATTTTAGATGTTAGGGAATAATTTTTTAAGGGTTTGGGCTTTTCATTTTTCATTCAAAGTTTGATTTGTGAATGTAAATATGTGTTTCCAGGGGAAGGAAGCAGGGCCATTTAACCCTTTGCTAAAACTGTCCATTTAACTTATGTAAATGTTACTTTTAAACCACCATGACATACCTCATACAGGTCGATCATTACATTCCCTTCTGGCCCCTTGATGCTTTTTACATTTTCCAATGCAAGAGTAAAAAAGATCCCACGTGTATCTGAAATGTAGAGGTTATACGTTTCATTCTGATTCCATTCCTGGATGGCGACAAAGACTTGGTTTTCATCAGTGCTGATAACATGCATGTCCTGAAGAAAAGGAGAAAAGAAAAGGCAACATTACACCGACCATGTCATTATGGTATAGCTTTAGCTACCTATGGCTATATAACAACTTTGTCACATGTGATGAAATGTGATGTGTAAGCAGCATTAATCTAGGGCTGGAACGTTTTTAACATATGCTGCTACCCCCAACCCCCCTCCCACAGCACTGTGCAATGTATCAAGCAGAGATAAGCATTAAGCAGAGATAAGTCATGCTCTTACATTAAAAATGATAGCCATCTTCCTGCCAAACACACTGCACCAGTCAGGCTAAAGCTGATGTAACAATTGTAACAAGGGTGACACCTGCAGTGATACATTGTATAGCACCCAGATGCCTCATGTTAAAATGTAAGCTTCTAACAGCTTGAAAACAGATGTGTGAGAGTTATTTCTATCACAGCGTGATGTTTAGTTTACAATGAAGAATGATGCACCCGTACCTAGAAGAATGCTCCTATATTGTAAAAAGTCAGCCATCTTCCTGCTTTCTGCTACATTGTAAACAGACAGGCTTGCTATACAATGTAACATCAGCAGCCCGTGTTGTAATACATTGTATAGCAGCTAAAAGTGGTCAGAAAGAAAATGATCTATTCACCCAAATAAGGCATTATTATTATTAATTATTATTAATAATGTTTATTAGCACCATCATCTTCCATAGCGCTTTAGGTGTGATTACAGACAAGGTAAAACATATAGTACAGAGAACAATACAAAACTAGATGCTACAAGGTTCAAACCAAGTGTAGTGAGCACAGGAGACAACAGGAAAGAGAGCCCTGCCCTTGCGAGCTTACAGTCTAAAGGATGGGGATGGAGAAAAAAAGGTAGGGAACACAAGTGGTAGAGCTTGAGTTGGGCTGACTGTGCCATTTGAAGGTTATAGGAGTTCATTAAGCCAGGTTATATGCTTGACTGAAGAAGAGAGTTTTGAGGGCACATGTAAAGGCTTGAAGTGATGGAGAGTGTCAGATTGAGCGGGGAAGTGCATTCCAGAGAAATGGGCATGGGAGAAGTCTTGAAGGTGGGAGTGCCAGGAGGTAACCAAGGAAGGATGACAGGAGAGGATGTCAGAGGCAGAGTGGAGGTTGCACTTGGGTTGGTATCGCTGGATCAGTGATGAAATGTAGGGAGGGGCCTGTCTGGAGAGAGCTTTGTAGGTAAGTGTTAGAAGTTTGAACTGAGCTCTCTGATACACGGGTAACCAGTGGAGGGATTGGCAGAGGGGAGCAGCGCTGGAGAAGCGAGAGGAGAGATGGATGAGGCGAGCAGCAGAGTTTAGGATAGATTGGAGGGGTGCCAGTCTGTTTGTTAGCAGACCACAGAGGAGAGTGTTGCAGTAGTCCAGTTGGGAGATGATCAGGGCATGCACTAGCATTTTGGTGGTGTCAGGTGAGAGGAAGGGATGGATGCGGGAGATATTTTTAACTTGGAGACGAAAAGAGGTGGATAGGGAGTGAATGTGATGTGTGAATGAGAGAGGAGTCTAGAATGACGCCCAGGAACCGAGCTTAATGAGTTGCAGTTATTGTAAGATTATTTACAGAGATTGTGGTGTTAAGGGGGGGGGGTGAGATGGTGGGAAGATTTTTGGCCATGTTCAGTTTAAGGGATCAAGATGTCATGAAGGAAGAGATGGCAAGTTGGACAGTCAGGAAGGCGAGAGAGGAGGGAAGAGAGATTTGGGCCAGAGAGGTAGATCTGAGTGTCATCTGCGTTAAAGTGATAATGGAAGCCCAGCGAGGTTATTGGTTGTCCAAGACCAGAAGTGTATATTGAAAAAAGTAGTGGTCCTAGGACTGAGCCTTGTGGTACACCAACAGACAGAGGGCGGGGAGAGTAAGATACATTAAATGTGCGATCAGTGAGATAGAAGGAAAGCCAAAAGTGTGCGAGACCTTGGATTCCAAGAGAAAAAAGAATATTGAGAAGCAGAGCATGGTCGACTGTGTCAAAAGCAAAGGATAGGTCGAGAAGAATGAGAGCAGAGTAATGGCCTTTGGATTTGGCTGTCGGTAGATCATTGGTGAATTAATGAGGGCAGTTTTGGTGGAGTGACTTGAGCGGAAACCAGACTGGAGGGGATCTAGGGGGGAGTATGTAGACAAATGGTGCACCAGTTGTGTGCGTACATGCTGTTTAAGAAGCCTGAATGAGAAAGGGAGCAGAAGCATCTAGCTATCTGAGCAAGAAGCAGGCACTGTACTATGGAGCATGTCAGGTCTCCTCCCTCTGTGTTTGGACCAGTCTAAACCTATATGAGAAACTATCCCTTGACAGATGACCAATCAGCAACAAATAGACCACAAAGCACTGTGCACTGGTGAAATAAAGCGATCACTCCTGAAGGAAATTATGACGGCTTGCTTTCAGATCACATGGCTGGCAAGGATAAATACTATCAAGAAGCTAGACACACAAGATGGTAAGTCATCCCATTAATGTAAAGAGCCTTTTGGAATTTATTGTCTAATTCCAATAGTGTAAAATGGGAGCATTTGAAAACATTATGGTAAATTATTCTTTTCTTGTCATGAAATCAAAACAAAAAAGAGATTTGTAGCTTTGGTGGCACTCAAGGGTTGAGCAGCTTTATAGCTTTTCACATTACATATTTATTACTAAATTTAGTATTTTTCCTAGAGGTCTCGTTTAGCCACTGATATGAGCGAAGGAAAAAAGCTCAGTATAACATATAAAATGCAATTCCAACATCTGCCCAGCACACCAATGAAGGGCACAGTCAGAAAAAAATGCTGATTATATCTATCAACCGTTATTCAATGTCTATTCTACTTTAAACTCAAGTTTCCAAGATGATGATCATGATTTCCATCATATTGTGTGCAATATGTATATATATTTTTCTTTTCTGTACATCAAATATGTTGGTCTTTACTGTCACCTCATGCTTTAAACTTTTCTCTGCTGCTGGCTTTCCTCTTCGCTGCTGTCCCTCTATTCTGGATGTCTTCTCCTCTGCAGCAACTTCTCTCTTCATTGTCACCTGTTTTCTCTACCATCTTCTCTCTTCTATGCATTCATCTTCTTTACTGTTGCAGGCTGCCATTCTACTGATGATACTGAACCTTTTTCTGGCTGCAGTCTTCTTTGTTCCCACGGTTATCCACGCATGATGGCTCTGTTCTCTTCTGCAGCAATCTTTTCCTGTTGTCAAACGTTTACCCTGCAATCTACTCCCTCGTCTATCCCGTTTTCTTTGCTGAAGCTTCTATCTGCCACTGCACTACACCTGCATCAGGCCCTCTCTGTATGCTAAATGTCTTCTCCTCTGCAGCAGCTAGCTACCATAGTTCTTTGTCATCTACCCCAATTCCCTGTCTTTATCTTCTTTACTGATGCATCTGGCTGGCTGTAATCACTTTGATGCAACCTTTTTTTACTTTTGGCTTTCCAATTCCCCCCTACCATTTCAATGGTGCTTAGGGGTCCTTGGGACCAACGTTTTTACCCCCTCCCCCTCTTTTATACACCAATTTTACTTTGCCATATTTTATTCTCCAGTTTTATAAATATGCTTCAAAATTGTCATAATAAAAATGAATGTGATGTGCAAAAAATACATTGTTTTTGTAGATGCGGCCAAGCAACAGCCCCCTGGAGACATTATGTTAAAAGAATTTATGTTCTATAACCACCAAAAGCACACCACTTAATCAATAATCCTATTCCTTGTAAAAGTAACCACAGATTATATAACAGACCTCAATACAGCAGTAGTAGTTTCATTCGTAGAACAGCTGTGATGTGTCAATAGGCTGCCAGTCATTTAGCATCAGCAACAGAACTCTCCATTAATGAGCATACAGGTAAAGCCTAGAAATTTTTGAATTACAGTTAAAAGACCCTCTGGGCCACTGATCTTTTCTACTGTGTCTTCTGAAAGAATCTAATCACAAAAATTGGGTCAGACACCAACATAGTTTCTTGTCTTTATATATTTCAGTTACTTCATGTCAAAGCAGGGAAGTGATCTGAACGCAAAAACAGCTATGTCATCTTTTTTTACAGATACACGTGGAAAGACCGAGATTTATCAAAAGGGGGACTTCAAAAACGCTTTCTGCTGTTTCTTCAGCAGCATTATTTACTGGAGAAGATTGTAGAACAAAAAGTGGCTGCCAACACACGCCTGCTTCAAAAGGTTTCTGGGAAGTTATTGCTCTAATACATGGAGGAATTACAGTATGTGAAAATCATTAGGTACCCAAATGCAGACAGGCAAGGTATTGCCAGACCCTGCCGAATATTAATGAGTGATATTATAATAATAATAATTGTACTGTAATGTATTATTCACATTCTGAATGCCATAACCTAAATCACCCTAAATGAGAGCCTAAACATCCAAGATGTCGGCACATGGAGTCTCAGGCTGCCTATGCTGCTCTACATTCTGGGATTACTGTCCTTTTTCCTGACCCCAGCCCTGATCTGTCTGTGTGAAGCACAGCTATAACCGGCCCTCCTGTACTTTTGTCCCCTCTCCTCATTATTTGATGATTCTGAGACAAGATGGCGGCTCCCGTATGTTAGATTCCGGAACAGAGTTGCAGCCCAGTGGGGGAAAGAGTAAAAAGTAAGTGACTAAAAATATAAAATATATTTATTTCAGATGCTGGGGAATAGTTTTTTAGGGATTTGGACTTTTCCTTAAAGGTCCGGTTTAAGGGACAATAAAAATATACTACTACTTGCTACTATCAAATCAAAGTCACAATTATAGACATTGCCTAATATTGTTAAATTCTGACTTTGCCTAAAACAGCACGGTGAATCTCGTTCAGGTATTTTAAGCTGCAAGGTCCATGTATCCAACTCTCTTTTTTTTTTTCTTTTTTCTGCCTTACTTCCATCATTCTCCCAATGTTTTTACTCATTTCCCCCAGCCTAATTTGTTTAACCTCTCCTCTTCTCCTAGCCCCCGTTCTTTAAAAGTTCTTGCTTTTGGAAAAAACAAAGAGTGTGCCAGTGAGTACCTAGATTATTGACAACATGCAATGGTGTGTGTTGAAGAAAGCTCTTTTTTCTTGTTGTATGGCATGATTTTTTAATGTCTGTTTGCAACATGTATAGCGCTGGTGACCGCTGTTTCACCTAAAACCATGCTGTGTGGTTTTAAACAAGCACCAGTGATAACATGTGCACATAAGAATTTGAGGGGCTTATTCCAGAATGCAAACCGAACAGTGCTGCATATATAGTATTAGTTCAACAGGTATCTAGGCCAGGGTCAACCCTTTAAAAAGCATAGGCCAACTCGCGCATTTGGTAACTAGTTGCAGGCCACAATTAAATATATCATGGATTATATAATTATCACACAAATTCTTTTTTTACACTTTCATGTCCTTCCATCACTCCCTCTTGTTTCACATTCGTATGCAGGGCCAAATTAAGTGTGGTTGAAGCCCCCGGGAAGAAAATCTGGTGGAGGCCTTAGATACAGTTACAGAAAGCAGCACAATAACAAAAAATAGTAACAACAACATGCCCCTCCCCGTAGAACCACAACACCTTTAAATGCTTCTTGCTCCAATAATTGGAATGATTACAGCACTGCAAACCCCATATTTGTCACTAACCAACAACGCTAGGAAACAAAACACACGTTTATTTCTGTGCTCCTGTTTCAGAACTACTCTACCTAGTGCTGTGCATCTGTTCTGTGTGTGATGTGTGTGGACCCCACCCACCAAAAATAAGCCAACTTCCCTATCTCTCCTAGGTCAGTAGGTGAGTGAATAGGTAGGCAGATGAGTGAGTGTGTAGGGGGTAGTCAGGTAGATAAATGGGTAGGTTGTTGGAGGAAGTCAGGCAGGAAGGTGAGCTGGTATGTATTGATGGGTGGGTAGAGGGTTGACAGGTGGGGGTAGTCAGGTAGATAAATTGGTGGGCATTTAGGTAGCTTAAGTAGGCAGGTAAGTGGGTACAGATGTAGATAATAGGGTAGGTAGATGAGTGGGCAGGTAGATGATCGGGTGGTTGGTTAGGCAGATAGTTGGCTAGGTAGGCAAGTGGATAGGAATGTGGATGTTTAAGTAAGTGGGTTAGGTAAGTGGGCAGGTAGGTGGGTGGGTAGGTAGGCAGGTATGTGGGCCAATAGGCAAGTGGATACCTAGGTGGTAGGTGGGTAAGTGGGAAGGTAGGTACGTGAGTAGGTAGATAGGTGGGTGAGTCAGTAGACAGGTAGATAGCTAGATGGTAGGCGAGTGAAGGGGCAGATAGGTGGGTACACTTGTAGGTAGATAGGTAAGTGAGTCAGTAGGCAGGTAGATTGAAAGGTGAGAGAGTGGGTAGGAGGTGGGATAGATAGAATGGTAGGTAGTTGCCCTGCATAATCAGCTATTAAAAAATGCCTGGCATGCTCCTCAGTTAGAGGATAGAAGCAATACACCCACAGATGTGCCGTGGGATTGCCAGCAAGGCCGTCTTTACAGGCGATCCAAGGGTTTTCACACAATGGGGCATCCTAAATCAGGATGCCCCAGGAATGAGGGATGGAGGTTTGGTAAGTTCAGCGGCTGGAGAGGCGTTCCAGTGGCTGGGATGAGAGGTTAGGTAAGAGGTCCATGTTAGTGGCTGGGAAGGAGGAAGGTGAGGTGTACAGGCGGGGAGGGGGGTGAAAGGGGTGGGTGCTGTTTTTCTTGGTTGGCTTGTGGCTGGATGTTGAATGGCATCAGTATGCTCTGGGGGGAGGAGCAGAAGGGGCTGAATATGCTACAGCAAGCAGAAGGCAGAGGAAGCCAGTATTCTGTGGTAGCGGTTGTCACGAGACAGCCTAACAATCTCGCTGTGCATAGCATAGCTTTTATCGGCATAATCTGCGTGGTGGTATCGGCGCCCCCATCTCTTTCTCCAAACCTTTGCTGACACCTTTATTTGCCATTGCTCCCACCATACAGATGTGATGCAACAATTTTAAGAGTGATCTTCTGAGTAATTAGCCATTATTACTATTAACTAATTGTTGTTATTGTAAAATCAGCCAGGTGCCCGACTGTTTACAATGTAACACAGCAGGAACTTTATACGGCTGGCTTTTATAATGTAGCAGCAGTAATCCTGTCATGCTTGTTGCATTGCACAGTGCAGCAGCAATGCATGTAAGGAAACTCCCAGTGCATGTGTTGTTACCGCCAGTGCTTCTGCCTCTGAAAATCACTTTTTCTCCCATCCTCTATTTACTGCCTTTTATGTGCCACCTCCTGCTTTCCCTACAGAGGCATGCTTACAGACATGTCCAATTTTGGTTAATGACCTCCATTTTTAATTAAATACTTTCAACACAATGGCCTCGATTCAAGGTAGAAAAAAATTCTCATTGTAGTAAAAAATTAAATTCGTGAGAAAAAAGCCTGAGAATGTCACTGTTACTGAATCACTAGATAAAAAGACAATGAAAGTCAATGGCAGCTTTTACTACAGTGTAGAAAGGAGTAAACAGTTCTCTACTTTTCTTAAGAGTAAAAAAGTGCCATTGACTTTCATTGTTTTCTTATCTGGTGATTCAACAACAGTGAAATTCTCAGGCTTTTTTCTCATGAATTGAAACTTTTACTACCATGAGAATTTTTTTCTACCTTTATTGAATCGAGGCCAATATCATGATATGTCCTGGAAGGTTTCATTTACATACCGGTTTCTCCTGAAAACAAGACAGGTCTTTTATCATTTGTTGCTCCAAAATGTGTGTTTCTTGGTATTCCAGCTGCTCTGTTCCAAGTTTCACAAGAATCAATCACAATGCTCTCATATATGCTCAGAAGTCCAGTGGGACTACTTCATATGTGTGTGAATCATGCTAGGGCTTATTTTTGCAGTAGGAAACAGGGTAATGATCACCTGCTGGCCTCCCATAGACATACAGTACAATAAGCTAGATAACTATCTTGCCTCAGTGTAAGAAAAAGAAAAGCTGGCCTTATCACAATACCATAAGAAAAGGTAAGAATGAATACATCTGTACTTTCTTTCCTGCATAACTGATTATCCATGCTGAGTCCCACATTAACTTCCACCCTGCTTTGCAGTCCACTGTTTGAAGTTGCAGGCCACATCAGATGGCTCCCGTCAGCCACAGATTGAGCATGCCTGTATCTCAGTAAAGGGGTAATCCACACTTGGGGCAAAAAATTTAACCAGAAGCACAGTGTCAAAATGATCAAAACCAAGCTAGGTTGGTGCAGCCATGTCAAAGTTTCAGGCAGCCAGATAATATGCAAGGGATTAACTGTCAAAAGTATACTGAACACCCACAGGACAATCACTGTCTTGGCCTGTAAACTAATTATGATGAGAAACCTATACATGATTCCTGGTAAAATCAGGCAACATTATTTAGAAGCGTCAGCTTCACACAGTGACACTTTTTTGGCCTTAGCGGCACTTGGTGTGGGTAGAAAAAACAGCAGCGCAGATGCGGCCGGCAGCTAGTGTCTTATTTAACACTACAACCGAAAATGATGCAGCGCCAGCTTCTCTGGTTGAAGCAGTGACAGATGAAATCTTGAAATAGTTCAAGATCCCATAGAGCATAATGGGCAGAATAGGATTTTAGTGTTTAATGCTTATAATTTTTATTAACCACATTTATTTCAACATAACTTACATTGGGACTTATCAATAACGGAAGCGCAGGACATAGATGGTCTGAAATGTTTTTGGGAGGGGGTTATTAAAATTGATTTTAATAGTTCTTTTGCTTAACAATGTGTAATTAAGGCACCAAAAACTAAACCGCAACCTAAATGCGCTGTAAATTTTGTCCCCAGCAGTGATTTCTTGCAATTGTAATGATAAAATGCTGACCAGCACCAGAAAAATACATCGCCAAAGATTTCAAAGAGAAAAATATTCCTAAATAAGCTGTGGAACATCGGAATAACAGCAGTACAAAGTGGAGCTCACTGGCGCCTGGATAATCGGCTGGTGGGTCCAACAGGTGCTGCCAATACCTAAGTGCTAATTAGTAGCGTTTGAGTCAGTGACTGCTAACGCCAATGTAGTACACAGCACAGCGCCAGATAAGACGGGAATGCCGGCACTTCGTCACAAAAATGATGCTAAACGTCACACATCATGATGAAAGTGGATAATTGGCTACAAAAGAAATAATAATAAGCACATGAGTAATATTGTTATTATTATTGTTTAGATTTGTGTTAAAGCTAAATTTTTCTGATTCGAGCCAAGGTTGTTCAGATTGAAGCTCTAATGTTATAAAAAAAAAGCATTTCACTGAACAGCTTATTTCGATCCTTACTATGGCCTGTCCCTGAAGAGGATTTAATACATTTTTGTACTTTAATTGTTGTTCTGTTTATCCCATTGTTCTTGTGCACTTTAGTGGATGTGTGCTCATTCCTCCTATCAACTTTTCTTTAATTTAATTTTTTCATTTAAAAATCCACAAACTCAATACACATGGATCAGAGATTCCCAGTGGTGGGATTCCACAAAATGGTGACCAATAATGGCTTTATTGAGACGGGAGCCAGCACTGTGAAATAACCTGTGAAAATACGTACAGGTGACACATCAAAAACAAAGCAAATAGTACATAGTTAATAACAAATGTAAATACAGGGACAGGGTGATGGAATGGGGGTGCTTGGAAAGGATGAGGTTGAATAGGAGAGGATAAACCACAGTGCAGGTGACCAAAAGTGTCCAAAGTCCAAAATCCTGAAGGTGATCGAATATTGAATAAATGTCCAAGGGGCCGGATACTGGGTGCAGGGAAAGTCCAAAAGGTAAGTGCTGGTGCTGAATACTAGGTGCAGGGAAAGTCCAAAGATAAGTCCTAAGGGAGTGAGCATCCAGACACAGCTCAAGGTAACAATGAGGCTGGTTTCACACCAGCACATATATGGATCACTTGCGCTTTCAGGCGAGCACCCTGCAGCCACCTGTGAAAAGCAGGCCATTGTAATCTATGGGTGCTTTCACATGTACTTAGGGTGTTGAAAAGCCCTGCCTGCAGCGTTCTGAGGGTGAGTGGAGAACGCTAGCGCTGAATGATTTCAACAGCGATTTCGAAGCACTCGCCCAAAAGCATGAGCTGACACATTTTATCAGTATACATTAATCCAACTTTATTATGAACATACATTGACAATTTTATACTATCATTACTAAAAAGTGATCACATTCTCTACATAAATGTTACAAAAGTTGGAGCTCAATTTAGTTAGATGAAGTTCAACAAAAAGCCTGTACTTTACGGTTAAGCAAAATTCTGAAACAAATCTGAAAGAGCCAGGCTAAGGATGCTTGCATTGTAGCCTGGTATTAAAACGTAAACAACTCACAGCTGATGTATAAGCTTTCTGCAATGGCTGAATATCTTTATGTGGTTTTCAGTTTACAGTTAAACCAGACCTTCACCCTGAATAAGAGCATATCTTATATGTTTCCCCCACCCTGTACATACAGATTGCCTGCATTAAAAATCATCCTACCTGCATCTACTGCATTTTCTGAGCCTTTAATCATGCCAGATGGCGGCACATGGCATATCAGGCTGTCTGCTGACAGAAAGTGTCTTCTGACTGTGCTGCTCTGCATTCTGAACCCAGCTCTTCTCTGTCTGTGCAAAGCACAGCTATAACCCCGCCCCCTGCACTTTATCCTGCTCTCCTCAGTATGTGATGCTTCTGAGGCAAGAAGGCGGCGCCCATATCCTAGAGTCCTGTACAAAGTTGCAGCCCAGTGGGGGGAAAGAATGGTAAGTAAGTGACTAAAAACAAACATGAAATATGTTAATATTAGATGCTGGGAAATAGTTTTCCAAGGGTTTAGGATTTTCAATAAATTATGCTGAAGATCCGGTTTAGGAATGCTGCATGTGTAAACCATTATTATACAATGCCAGAGGTCCCCTTTAACAAAATACTGCATGAAAAGAGTCGCACTATTTTAAAGTAGTGCAAAGATATAGTTGAGCAACTCAATTTAATATTTCCTTTTCAAAGAATAAAGCTTAATAAAAAAACAAGAATGATAACAGGAGCATTGATGCTACTAGTAAAAAAAAGTAACAGTTATATTAACCATAATATGAATAATAATCCTCCTTCTTGATTTAGAACGCATTAGTAACATTTAAGCCATCCTAAGACTACAAATTAGAAACGGGTTCTTTTATATAGCCTATAAAATAGCATATTTTATTACAATACTTTTGTGCTTTTTTTTATATGATTATATTTTACATCCTGTAAAGACCTGAAAAAATGATATTTTCCCAAGAACATTATATTTGCCTTAATTATCTTTGTTTTAAGACCTACTGCTGGGTTTCATTTAACAAAGTTATTAAGTGTCAGGAATATTAGTATGTATGAAGAGCTATCAGTGACTCGGTCTCTGAAATGGGAGGAAGAAAAAAAAAATCATCCAAGACCTTATGGGGATTTAACACTTAGTCCTAAATTATTCATGTTCAAATAGCTGGAATTGGTACGGATAATATTAATAGAGTTTAATTATGCTGTGTAAGATAATTAATAGCTGGAGCTACATACATGAAGTTTTAAAAGCTTTGATGAGTTTCTTAATGAAATATTCTTCCAGCGAGGCATGTAAGACAAAATTGGCTGAAACGATATAACCTTCTGGGGAACCAGATATATTATTAAGGAGTTATATTATATTATTAAGGCAAATGGAAGGGAAATGTTGATTACTTAGTAGGAAAATTGCATTCAATTCCTAGCTTGTGTTTGAATTGGAATTAGAATCAGAGATAATTCGATGATTTGGCTTGGCTTATTTAATCCTTAAAGGAGCACTATTGCGAAATTGTGTAATATTAAAAATCCATATGACCACCTCGGCTACCGAGAGGAGGGGGTCACTGAACAAAAAAACTCCAACCAAGCTTGTTGTTTTCTTCTCCTGGTAGGAATAAAATTCAGGGGTGACAGGTTTAGACAGCGCCTGTCACACTGGATGTCCGTTTCCTTCCATTAAAATGAAAAAAAACAAGCCTGGCTGGATATTTCTTGATGCCGGGTGTAAAAGGGACCTCTGCTCCCACCATCCAGCATATTTATATGGATTATTATCATTGGGCTATTTTCCTTTCTTTCTTTCTGCATTGTATGCTTAGTGGCTAGTAAAGGTGAAATAAACCCCAAGCAGCCACTTGTCTCTGCTCTGGTATTTCTCTTTTCCTGTTATGAAACTTAGAACAAATAAGACTAAAAGGAAGTGCTACTACTCAAAATGGTGCCAGGCTCACCAGTCAGCGCCCTTGCTTGACTGGCCCTTAGGCATAACTATCGTTCCAGAGGAAGTGCTTGTGTAACAAGGCAGACCAATCACTGAGACAGTTATTACTTTTTCTACCTTATATGATGTTTCATGTAGATGACGTATGTAATATTTTTTACTTTGCTATAAGATAAAGGGTCATGGGGAGGAGTGGGCCGAAGCTCTTCTCCGTGTGACAGTTTAAACACATACTCGTGTGCGCCCTTCTGTTGCGCATATCTTTTACATTTTAGGTTGATTTGGAAGACTGAATGACACTCAGAACTCAGCCATCTAAATGAGATATGAAATTGTTTTTTCATAAAGTACATTTACTTGGCTGGAGGATTTGTGGAATAAGTACTGTGGGCTCCCACCCAATTCCCTTTTATCACAAAAAATATAGCTTGGCAATGTGTATTATACTTTTTTTGACAACTTCATGTTCATGGCTCCTCAGTAGTTTTTATACTAATAGGTGTTGCGGGTGTGTTCAGTGGTGAAGGAACATACTCTACCCAAGACTCATATCTCTGCTATACCATTTTTTTTCTGGCTGGGCATATTTATGCATGGCATCTGTTGGAAAATCACAATGTTTGTTTTATCTCTTGACGGTATAGGACAGCTGCATTTCTAGCACATATGTTTCTATAAGTGTCAGTTTGGGTCTGTAAACCCAAGCTCAATGTATGGAACCTGTGACCTCACTCGGTCCTCACTCTTTAATTACTTTCTGCAGGCTGTGCCTGGGTCTCTGCCCTTAGAGTCGTCAGACATAGGCTAAGAGATACAGAAAGTACTTTAGTAGGAATAGCTGGTCTCAAAGCAGGATTGGGGTCTAGGATCAAGCCACGGATGACGCAGGCACCACATGTTCATAAATCATAGATAAAGCTGTATCTGGTGCAGACAGATAAAGTGTAACAATAGTAGATCGGGCTAAAGTTGGTGCACATAGCTCATATTTACAACCAGATGAACAGGCCAAGGTGGGCTCAGGCAGCTCTGGTTCAAAAACTGTAGATCAAGCTGCAATAAGTGCCTGCAACTCAGGTTTACACATGGAGAAACCAGGTGATACACAGAAAGGAGAAACAAGCCCAAAATATTAAAGAATCAAACACGTAAGATATTCCGGCACAAAATATTCTGGACACCCGATTTATAAAGTGGGTCGTTTAGCTGACATTAGCGTTCGCCTTGGCGATTTCATCCTTCTATAACCATTAGAGATGAGCGAGTAGTGAAATATTCGAAATTTCGAATTTCGATTCGAATAGACCGCGTTACTCGACTACTCGACCGAATATCGAATCCCATTATAGTCTATGGGAAAAAAATGCTCGACACTTGGAAATCTCAATTCGACCACTTGGAGGTCACCAAGTCCACCCTGAAACATCAGAAAATGATGCCAACACTGCTGGAATGCAACTGGGACAGCAGGGGAAGCATGTCTGGGTGCATATAACGCGCCCAAGTCGCACTATTACGCCACTATCACAGCCTCTCAACAATACACTCCAAACACAATATTACTTCTACGTAAAGTGAGACAAGACAAGGAAACCTTCTTTCCTCTACATTGCCATGGACCCCAAGCCAAACTGTACAAAAAAGAAGAACAAAATTCTGCACCCCTTAAAATCACGTTGCCTAATGACAACCACAGATGGCATAGGCAAGGGGGAAAATAAATAGACCCCACCCCTAATTGTCATTGTGTGTGTGTGTGAGATGTGGTCAGACATGTCCTCTTGTGTCATTGTGTCACCCCAGCAGTAAGGGAAGCTTAAAGGAGGAGGTTTGTTACAGTGTGTTACCCCAGCAGTAAGGGAAGCTTACAGGAGGAGGTTTGTTACAGTGTGTCACCCCAGCAGTCAGGGAAGCTTACAGGAGGAGGTTTGTTACAGTGTGTCACCCCAGCAGTAAGGGAAGCTTACAGGAGGAGGTTTGTTACAGTGTGTCACCCCAGCAGTCAGGGAAGCTTACAGGAGGAGGTTTGTTACAGTGTGTTACCCCAGCAGTAAGGGAAGCTTACAGGAGGAGGTTTGTTACAGTGTGTCACCCCTGCAGTCAGGGAAGCTTACAGGAGGAGGTTTGTTACAGTGTGTCACCCCAGCAGTAAGGGAAGCTTACAGGAGGAGGTTTGTTACAGTGTGTCACCCCAGCAGTCAGGGAAGCTTACAGGAGGAGGTTTGTTACAGTGTGTCACCCCAGCAGTAAGGGAAGCTTAGAGCTGAGACCTCTTAAAAATTGTGTGGAGGCCCAAGAGCTGAGACCTTTTAAAAATTGTGTGGAGGCCCAAGAGCTGAGACCTTTTAAAAATTGTGTGGAGGCCCAAGAGCTGAGACCTTTTAAAAATTGTGTGGAGGCCCAAGAGCTGAGACCTTTTAAAAATTGTGTGGAGGCCCAAGAGCTGAGACCTCTCAAACATTGTGTGGAGTCCCAAGAGCTGAGACCTTTTAAAAATTGTGTGGAGGCCCAAGAGCTGAGACCTTTTAAAAATTGTGTGGAGGCCCAAGAGCTGAGACCTCTCAAACATTGTGTGGAGTCCCAAGAGCTGAGACCTTTTAAAAATTGTGTGGAGGCCCAAGAGCTGAGACCTTTTAAAAATTGTGTGGAGGCCCAAGAGCTGAGACCTCTCAAACATTGTGTGGAGTCCCACGAGCTGAGACCTCTTAAAAATTGTGTGGAGGCCCAAGAGCTGAGACCTCTTAAAAATTGTGTGGAGGCCCAAGAGCTGAGACCTCTTAAAAATTGTGTGGAGGCCCAAGAGCTGAGACCTTTTAAAAATTGTGTGGAGGCCCAAGAGCTGAGACCTTTTAAAAATTGTGTGGAGGCCCAAGAGCTGAGACCTCTTAAAAATTGATTGTATTAAGCCCAAGAGGTGAGCCATAATTTTTTTTTATTAATACAGCAATTCTACGGCGGTTAAGGAGGAGGAGGAGGAGGAGGAGGAAATGGCACTTCATACAGATGGCACTTCACTCTTGGCTGCTTTCCACTGTTGTACAAGCAAAGTCCGGGTCAATCCACTTGCTGTTCATTTTGATTAGCGTCAGCCTGTCGGCACTGTCGGTTGACAGGCGGCTGCGCTTATCGGTTATAATGCCCCCGGCTGCGCTGAACACCCTTTCTGATAGCACGCTGGCGGCAGGGCAGGCAAGCACCTCCAAGGCGTACAGGGACAGTTCCAGCCACGTGTCCTACTTGGAGACCCAGTAAGTGTAGGTCGCCGAGGGATCGGGGAGGACAGGGGTGTGGTCTGCCAGGTAGTCCCGCAACATCCGCCGATACTTGTCCCTCCTGCTGATAGCGGGCCCCGCAGTGATGGAAGTTGCACGAGGGGGTGTCCCACACCTTGGAGAGTGTTCCCCTGGTGGCTGTGGGCCTGATCGATGTTGTCAGACTCTGGGAGACACTCTCCTCTCTGCCGCCAGCGATGCTGGGTGGGAAAATCTGCATCATGTTCTGCAAGAGTTCCCTCTGGTATTCCAGTAATCGATTCGTCCTCTCCTCTACCGGAATAAAAGAGGAGAAGTTATCTTTATACCGGGGGTCCAGGAGTGCGAAGACCCAGTATAGTTTGTTCTCCAATATCCGGACAACACGTATGTCCCGGGAAAAGCAGCCCAGCATGAAGTCAGCCATGTGTGCCAGACTCTGAGTAGGCATGACGTCACTGCCCCCACCAGAAGGATCATTTTCCATTTCCTCCTCTTCCTCCTCCTCTCCGCCCCATCCGCGCTGAACTAATGGGACGCACACAGCCTGACTGCTACCCTCGCCGCCAGCATCCTCTTCCACAGCCACCTCCACGTTGTCCTCCTCCTCCTCATCCTCCTCCTCCTGCAACTGCCACCGAGCAGCAGACAAAAGTGTGGTCTGACTGTCTACCTGCGTTGCGTCTCCTCCTACCCCCGTCTCCTCTGTGTGCAATGCGTTCTCCCTTATTGCGATGAGCGATTCTTTAAGGACGCATAGGAGCGGGATGGTTACGCTCACTATAGCGTCCTCGCTGCTGACCTTCTTAGTGGACTCCTCAAAGATACGCAATACATCGCATATGTCTGCCATCCATGGCCACTCGTGGTTGGCAAACTGAGGGAGCTGAGTTGGAGGCACGCGTGGATGCATCATCTGGTACTCCATCAATGCTTTCTGCTGCTCACACACCCTGGCCAACATGCAATAGGTGGAATTCCAGCGAGTGGGCAGGTCGCACAACAGCCGATGTTGAGGCAAATGGAGGCGTTGCTGGATTTTTTTTAAGCTAGCAGCAGCTACAGTTGACTTCCGAAAGTGAGCGCACAAGCGCCGCACTTTGACCAGTAGCTCTGCCAGGTTGGGGTAAGTCTTTAGAAACTTTTGTACTACCAAATTAAAAACGTGGGCCAGGCATGGTACGTGATTGAGTTCTGCAAGCTCCAGAGCCGCCACCAGGTTACGGCCGTTATTGCACACGACCATGCCTGGTCCTAGCTGCAGCGGCGACAGCCACATCTCTGTCTGCTGCAATATGGCGTGCCTCACCTCTGCGGCGCTATGCTTCCTGTCGCCCAAGCTGATGAGCTTAAGCACCGCCTGCTGACGTCTCCCCGCGCCAGTGCTGCAACGCTTCCAGCTAGGGGCTGAGGGCGATGTTAAGGCAGAGGAGGAGGAGGAGGAGGAGGAAGAGGAGGGGGGTCTATCAGAACCCGTGCTGGCAATCTTGGGCGGGGGTGGTATGTAGGCCGTCCCTGTTTGCGACCCCATCCCCGCTTCCACAACATTCACCCAGTGTGCCGTCAAAGAGATGTAGCGTCCTTGGCCGCAAGCGCTTGTCCACGAGTCGGTGGTCAAGTGGACCTTTGCGCTGACTGTGTACCTCAGGGCCCGCCTGATGTTACGCGACACGTGCTGGTGCAGGGCGGGGACTCCACACCGGGAAAAATAGTGGCGGCTAGGGACGGAATAGCGAGGTGCGGCAGCCGCCATCAGGTCGCGGAAGGCCTGCGTCTCCACAAGCCTAAACGGCAACATCTCCAGGGCCAGCAGTTTGGAGATGAGGCAGGTTAAGGCTTGGGCTTGGGGGTGACTGGAGGCGTACTTCCGCCTGCAGTTGAACACCTGCGAGATGGACAGTTGATGGGACGAGGAGATGGAAGGTGCAGACGAAGATGCGGGGGAAGGGGGGGCTGAAGGAGAAGGCCCCAAAGTAGCCGAGGCAGAGGCAGATGTGGAGGTGTCCTGGCTGGAGGTCTGGACCGCAGTGGCAGCACACAACAAAGGGGAAGAGGCAGTGGCAGCAAGACGGGGCGCAGGTTGTATTGCGTTTGCTCTCTCCCACTCAGCCCAGTGCTTGAATTCCAAGTGACGGCGCATGCCTGAGGTGGTCAGATTGCTCTTCTCAGAGCCCCTACTCAGTTTTGAGTGGCAGATTGCGCAAACCGCGCTCAGTTTGTCATCCGCGCAAACATTAAAAAATCTCCACACCACAGAAGTACGAGGCCTCGATGGGGGAGCTTCGCGCGACTGCCTGCTGCCGGGAAGAGCTTCGGCCCTGCTGGCTGTGGCCTGCCTTCTCTGTCTGGACTGTCCTCTGCCTCTGGACTGTCCTCTGCCTCTTGCTGCCTTATTCGGTGTTGCGCAGACCGCATCTCCACTGCTTTCCCCGCTGGACATCACCCCTGTCCAAGTGGGGTCGGTCATTTTGTCGTCCACCACCTCCTCTTCCACTTCCTCTCTCTGCTCCTCCTCCTGCCCACTGGACATTCCAACAGCCTCCCTTGATGGCAACTGCGTCTCATCATCATCATCGCTCATGATAGCAGATGCTGGTTCCGGGTCCACATCACTAGCAGATGGCGGATACTCAAGTGTTTGGGCATCACTACAAACAAATTCCTCTGCTAGCTCCTGGGATTCTTGCAGCACATCTGGAAAAGGACCCGAAAAGAGGTCCTGGGAGGGGTCAAGGGTGGGCTGACTCTGTTGGCCAGGTTGGGAGGAAGGAGGGTCAGAGTGAGACTGTGTGGATGACTGGGTGGTGGACAAGTGACTGGAAGCGTTATCGGCCATCCATTGCACCACCTGTTCACGCTGCTCAGGCCTTAACAGAGGTGTACCCCGCCCCCCGCATAACTGTCCCATAAAGGCAGGGAAGCTGGATGAGCGTAATGCTGGCTGCCCCTCACCAGCACGCATTGTATCCCCACTGGCTTCAACGCAGTTTGTGCCCCCACCAGCATTTCCGCGCCCCCGTCCTCGTCCACGTCCCTTTGCGCTAGCCCTCCGCATTTCAGACGTTTTACTTTTTTGGCCACGCGTTATGCCAAATATAAAAATATTTAATAAGAAAAACACCTGGCTATACAGCCGTATACTGCCAGAAGGTGAAATGGTGCCTATACGCACCGTGTATAAAACAGTGTTTTGTTGGCACAGAGGACACAAAACAGTAGTGCCAAATATAAATATATTTTTAAGAAGAACACCTGGCTATACAGCCGTATACTGCCAGAAGGTGAAATGGTGCCTATACGCACCGTGTATAAAACAGTGTTTTGTTGGCACAGAGGACACAAAACAGTAGTGCCAAATATAAATATATTTTTAAGAAAAACACCTGGCTATACAGCCGTATACTGCCAGAAGGTGAAATGGTGCCTATACGCACTGGGTATATAACAAGGTTTTGTTGGCACAGAGGACACAAAACAGTAGTGCAAAATATAGTTTTGTATATAGGTGGTAATACACCACTGAAGTCTTTCTGTCCCTATTCCAGCATCAGCAGCTACCCCTCACTAAAGCAGCCGTTTTGAGCAGAGTGTATATAGTTTTGTATATAGGTGGTAATACACCACTGAAGTCTTTCTGTCCCTATTCCAGCAGCAGCAGCTACCCCTCACTAAAGCAGCCGTTGTGTGCAGTGTGTATATAGCTAGAATGAGCTATATACTGTTCAGCATAGTAGCCCTAATAAGGGCTCTTAATGACTCTCTTGTCTTTTGGTAGCTGGTATATATGGTGGTAAAAGCGATATTCTGAGCTTCTGGGGCCCTGCCTGACTACATAGGATATGAGCTATATACTGTTCAGCGTAGTAGCCCTAATAAGGGCTCTTAATGACTCTCTTGTCTTCTGGTAGCTGGTATATATGGTGGTAAAAGCGATATTCTGAGCTTCTGGGGCCCTGCCTGACTACATAGAATATGAGCTATATACTGTTCAGCGTAGTAGCCCTAATAAGGGCTCTTAAGGACTCTCTTGTCTTCTGGTAGCTGGTATATATGGTGGTAAAAGCGATATTCTGAGCTTCTGGGGCCCTGCCTGCCTACATAGGATATGAGCTATATACTGTTCAACATAGCAGCACTAATTAGGGATTAAGGACTCTCTTGTCTTCTGGTAGCTGGTATATATGGTGGTAAAAGCGATATTCTGAGCTTCTGGGGCCCTGCCTGACTACATAGGATATGAGCTATATACTGTTCAGCGTAGTAGCCCTAATAAGGGCTCTTAATGACTCTCTTGTCTTCTGGTAGCTGGTATATATGGTGGTAAAAGCGATATTCTGAGCTTCTGGGGCCCTGCCTGCCTACATAGGATATGAGCTATATACTGTTCAACATAGCAGCACTAATAAGGGATTAAGGACTCTCTTGTCTTCTGGTAGCTGGTATATATGGTGGTAAAAGCGATATTCTGAGCTTCTGGGGCCCTGCCTGACTACATAGGATATGAGCTATATACTGTTCAGCGTAGTAGCCCTAATAAGGGCTCTTAATGACTCTCTTGTCTTCTGGTAGCTGGTATATATGGTGGTAAAAGCGATATTCTGAGCTTCTGGGGCCCTGCCTGACTACATAGAATATGAGCTATATACTGTTCAGCGTAGTAGCCCTAATAAGGGCTCTTAAGGACTCTCTTGTCTTCTGGTAGCTGGTATATATGGTGGTAAAAGCGATATTCTGAGCTTCTGGGGCCCTGCCTGCCTACATAGGATATGAGCTATATACTGTTCAACGTAGCAGCACTAATAAGGGCTCTTAATGACTCTCTTGTCTTCTGGTAGCTGGTATATATGGTGGTAAAAGCGATATTCTGAGCTTCTGGGGCCCTGCCTGCCTACATAGGATATGAGCTATATACTGTTCAACGTAGCAGCACTAATAAGGGCTCTTAATGACTCTCTTGTCTTCTGGTAGCTGGTATATATGGTGGTAAAAGCGATATTCTGAGCTTCTGGGGCCCTGCCTGACTACATAGAATATGAGCTATATACTGTTCAGCGTAGTAGCCCTAATAAGGGCTCTTAATGACTCTCTTGTCTTCTGGTAGCTGGTATATATGGTGGTAAAAGCGATATTCTGAGCTTCTGGGGCCCTGCCTGCCTACATAGGATATGAGCTATATACTGTTCAGCGTAGTAGCCCTAATAAGGGCTCTTAATGACTCTCTTGTCTTCTGGTAGCTGGTATATATGGTGGTAAAAGCGATATTCTGAGCTTCTGGGGCCCTGCCTGCCTACATAGTATATGAGCTATATACTGTTCAACATAGCAGCACTAATAAGGGCTCTTAATGACTCTCTTGTCTTCTGGTAGCTGGTATATATGGTGGTAAAAGCGATATTCTGAGCTTCTGGGGCCCTGCCTGACTACATAGAATATGAGCTATATACTGTTCAGCGTAGTAGCCCTAATAAGGGCTCTTAATGACTCTCTTGTCTTCTGGTAGCTGGTATATATGGTGGTAAAAGCGATATTCTGAGCTTCTGGGGCCCTGCCTGCCTACATAGGATATGAACTATATACTGTTCAACATAGCAGCACTAATAAGGGATTAAGGACTCTCTTGTCTTCTGGTAGCTGGTATATATGGTGGTAAAAGTGATATTCTGAGCTTCTGGGGCCCTGCCTGACTACATAGGATATGAGCTATATACTGTTCAGCGTAGTAGCCCTAATAAGGGCTCTTAATGACTCTCTTGTCTTCTGGTAGCTGGTATATATGGTGGTAAAAGCGATATTCTGAGCTTCTGGGGCCCTGCCTGCCTACATAGGATATGAGCTATATACTGTTCAACATAGCAGCACTAATAAGGGATTAAGGACTCTCTTGTCTTCTGGTAGCTGGTATATATGGTGGTAAAAGCGATATTCTGAGCTTCTGGGGCCCTGCCTGACTACATAGGATATGAGCTATATACTGTTCAGCGTAGTAGCCCTAATAAGGGCTCTTAATGACTCTCTTGTCTTCTGGTAGCTGGTATATATGGTGGTAAAAGCGATATTCTGAGCTTCTGGGGCCCTGCCTGCCTACATAGGATATGAGCTATATACTGTTCAACATAGCAGCACTAATAAGGGATTAAGGACTCTCTTGTCTTCTGGTAGCTGGTATATATGGTGGTAAAAGCGATATTCTGAGCTTCTGGGGCCCTGCCTGACTACATAGGATATGAGCTATATACTGTTCAGCGTAGTAGCCCTAATAAGGGCTCTTAATGACTCTCTTGTCTTCTGGTAGCTGGTATATATGGTGGTAAAAGCGATATTCTGAGCTTCTGGGGCCCTGCCTGACTACATAGAATATGAGCTATATACTGTTCAGCGTAGTAGCCTTAATAAGGGCTCTTAATGACTCTCTTGTCTTCTGGTAGCTGGTATATATGGTGGTAAAAGCGATATTCTGAGCTTCTGGGGCCCTGCCTGACTACATAGAATATGAGCTATATACTGTTCAGCGTAGTAGCCCTAATAAGGGCTCTTAAGGACTCTCTTGTCTTCTGGTAGCTGGTATATATGGTGGTAAAAGCGATATTCTGAGCTTCTGGGGCCCTGCCTGCCTACATAGGATATGAGCTATATACTGTTCAACATAGCAGCACTAATAAGGGATTAAGGACTCTCTTGTCTTCTGGTAGCTGGTATATATGGTGGTAAAAGCGATATTCTGAGCTTCTGGGGCCCTGCCTGACTACATAGGATATGAGCTATATACTGTTCAGCGTAGTAGCCCTAATAAGGGCTCTTAATGACTCTCTTGTCTTCTGGTAGCTGGTATATATGGTGGTAAAAGCGATATTCTGAGCTTCTGGGGCCCTGCCTGCCTACATATGAGCCATATACCGTTCAGCGTAGTAGCCCTAATAAGGGCTCTTAATGACTCTCTTGTCTTCTGGTAGCTGGTATAGATGGTGGTAAAAGCGATATTCTGAGCTTCTGGGGCCCTGCCTGCCTACATAGGATATGAGCTATATACTGTTCAGCGTAGTAGCCCTAATAAGGGCTCTTAATGACTCTCTTGTCTTCTGGTAGCTGGTATATATGGTGGTAAAAGCGATATTCTGAGCTTCTGGGGCCCTGCCTGCCTACATATGAGCCATATACCGTTCAGCGTAGTAGCCCTAATAAGGGCTCTTAATGACTCTCTTGTCTTCTGGTAGCTGGTATAGATGGTGGTAAATGCGATATTCCGAGCTTCTGGGGCCCTGCCAGCGACAGCCTGTCTTTCCCTGCTGTGAGCGTCTGTCCCTCACTAAGTTCAAGCTGCTAATGCTGACGAAGAGGAAGTGCTGAGTTTTGTATATTCGAGGTCACATGGTTTTTCCAGCCAATGCGTGTAGACGCCGTTTTCGCGATGCCAGCGTCCTCCCAGGACCTGTCCCACCCCCCCTGCATGGTGATTGGTGTAAAAAACGCGCCAGGGAAGGTGGGAGGGGAAACGAATTGTGAGTGCGCCATCGCCGCTGTACTCGATCGAAATCGAGTATGACGAACAGCGTAGTATTCGATCGAATACCGGCTCGGTCGAATACTACTCGCTCATCTCTAATAACCATGTATTTAATGGCACTGCAAGGCACAATGCCTGTTCTTAAATAATTACCTTGCATTGGCGAGGTTTAACCCTTTAGGCCAGTCTGTTACAGTGCCTGTTTGTGTACTCACTGGCCCTTATGCTGTAGTTAACAGCGCCACTATGCGTTCCATATTATATTATTTGTCGTGTCATAGGTTGATGGTGAATCTTATAGGTGCTGGCTGCTGTGATACCTTTAAAGGTATTGGAAAATGAAAATGTGGCAAACTTTGTAGTGCATTTTAAAAAGTACATTTTTGTTGCTGAAGTTAAATTTATGCATTGGTGTAAAAATCTGGAGAAAAAGAGGATGGATTTTTTGTCAACTTAAAAATAGCAGTTGGCAACATCAAAGTCATGTGTTTGCATTTTTTACGTTACACAAACCAATTCAGTTTTTTTTAGTTCTTTTCAACATTTTTTCGTTATAAAACAATACTTTTCCTGTCATTGTTCTCTATGTTATCTCAGGTTTAGCGACACCTATTACTGGCATAGCTTGCAATACAATGTGTTAAAGACGAAAGTCACACATTTGCCTAAGGTGTTCTGCTTGACACAATGGTCAAATTATTGGCATTAGGCCAACCAGCAGCCAGTCTGGAATCTAAAAGTTTCCAGGGCTGGCCGCTGGCTTTCCCCCAGGCATCCCAATTCAGTGTGTGAAACCCCCAGGGCACCCATAAAAACCTTTCCACGCTCCAACAACGCATGCATGGGCTTTCATCCAATGAGAGCCGCCTGCCGTTACTACTTCATTCCACAAGTGTCTCTCATTGTTTTCAACGGGGAGCGCATGCTGCATCCCCGGCAATGTGTGCAAGCTCCTGCCTCAGCCATTCAGATAGGCTTGGGCAGGAGCATGCACAAAGCAAGCATCCTGGGGATACAGGGGTTGTGGCACTCTCCATTTATTTATATCGGAGCCCTTTGCTGAAAGAATGTAACAGAGCAAAGTGCTCTGATTGGACAAGAGAATGCGCATCTTATGGTCCGATGAGACCAAGGCACATGCATGACCAGTGGCTGCATCATTTGCATCCCTTCTCAGGAACTGAATGGCTGTACATGGCAGTGCACAACCGAAGGAAGCAAGGGATCACAAATGAGAACAACGTTGGCTTAGGCAGCTCTGAGTAATTTTAAGTGGCCCACTTTGCAGTTAATGCATAATCCTACTAATGAATATTTAGTTGGGATTAAGTGTGATTTTGCAATACTGATAAAAATAAGTTCAGTATTAGCGTTATAGGGAAGAAGAGGCCCCAACAAACATACTGTCAAGCCTCCTGGCTACAACCATAGGGAGAGCTGAGCTCCAGGTATGGGGTGAAGTGAAGCAAAATAATCCCAAAGAGCAAAATAAAAGTCTGGGCAGAGCCCAAGGATGAATCCGGGGCCAAAGGCTGGCAGAAAACAAGCAAAGTCCACTTGAGCAATCTGCATCAAAACCAAGTTATCCGTCCATGTATAAATCCAGGTATTCAGATCAGGAATTCAGGAGTCAGGGAAAACAAAGTCCAGGAAGTAAGCTGATAACACAGCATTGGCTGTAGGCAGCTGTCCTCTTAAATATCAATCAGCACAGGGAGGGATGTCTGGGAGGGAGTCTGGTGAAGTCACTTCCTGTCCATTCAGACTCAGGAAACCCGGAAGTGAAATCAAGCCCAAGAGCTTACACTCTAGGATTTGTGTACTTCCAGTGGGCTGAACACCAGGTGTCACTGTGGAGCATGCGACAGATGAACAGCCTGCTCTGTTACAAACGTCCAGCCGAGCATGTCTGCTGCTGCATGCAGTCCGTGGCATAGCGCGCTCACGATGCTTTAAAGGGCAGGAAAGGCGAGGAGACTGACACATACCATAAGCTTAAGTCTGGCACTAGTATTAATTCTTTCAGTGTAAAGAGCAGCACAAACTCTGTGTTGAGATTTAATTCAATCATACAATAGCTTTCTTGTGACCCCTAAAAAATGTTTAGAAAAAGTGCAAGACTTTCCTTAAGGAAAGCTGTATATGTAAGTGTAAAAAAGAAGACAATAGGGTCCTCAAATTTAGAGTAAAGCTCTCAGCCTCTTTTAAGTGAATTTACACATGAAAAAGCATGTGTATGTAAAATGTTGTATGTAAAATGTTTGCATAATGTTTGGTCCATTTTTGAGTTTCTCGTGTTTATTTTATTTGCATTAGCGTTTTGCTCCGTATAAGCCGTGATTAGTATGGGCTTGCGCATGATTCAGATCCCTGATTACAGAGACAATAAAACAGGATATTTCTGGCTCCACTTACGGGTTTTATTTCCTAGTGAGTTTGTGTTTTTGCGGTGTTGTTGATAACGGAATGGAGTCCTGCGATGATGTGGCGGCGTGGCCCTTTGTAAGTGTTTGCAGCATTCAGCGTTTTTGCCTGGTTGTGGCTTTTGTGACTGCGTATTTTGCCTGCCATTTGTACTTATGAGAAGGAAAATTGCTGTACTGGCTACCGAGTACCTGGTTGCAGGGAAATAGGACACAAGGGATCTATCCATGTGGGAATTGCTCCATTTGCGCATTTATTACCACTAAGAAGGAGGTGACCAACTTGAAGACTGGTAAGAAATACCCCATAAGACATTTCATGAATTGCAGAACCATTGGAGTCGTCTACATTTTAATCTGCGGCTGCTTCAAGATCTATGAAGGCGAAACAAAAAACGCGCCGAAAGCTAGAATTCAGGCACATTTCTCATCAATCCGATTGGCACAAAGAAATAAAGATCAGGGACGACCGGTGCCACCGGTAGCCATGTATATCTTGGAACGGCACGGTGGCAGTATGGAAGGGTTAAAAGTAGTGGCTCTTGAAAAAGTACATCTAGGCACCCAGGGAGGGGACATAATAAAACGTTTACAACAGAGAGAATTGCGCTGGATTTTCCAGCTGGATGCACAAAAAACGAGTATCTCAATGAGGATATCTCTTTTACACCGTTCCTGGGTTGAATGCCCATGTCTTATACACATTTCTTTAGGAGGGGTGTTGGGTGTAATTGCAGGGGGAGGCGTTGCTTGGCCTCGTTGGGTGGTTGTCATGACGCGCTTCTGCGCTCCAGGCTGGAGCGCGAGCGACGTCAGTTCCGTCTGGGCGGCGTGGCGCACTTCCGGCCAGGGTGCGTCCGTCGCCGGCCGGTCATTATGGGCGCTACGGGGGAACGGAGGCAGGAGGGTATATAACAGGCACCCCAGCACCTTCTGCCTCGCACTCTGCCTTGAGAAAGAGACTTTACATCTTGGAACACGTGGGCTTTCTCTGGGGGGCGCATCCGCTGGCCTGGACATATGCACAATTTATTAGCAAGATAAGTAACACTTTTTTCATGACTTCATTTTATCTGTTATGATTCTTTGCACTGAATGATATTGAGGTCTCTTTAGTTATTGATGCACTTTATGATGAGGCACCTAGCACTTCACATTACAATCACTATTGATGTTTTTTAAAAAAGTTTGTGAGCATTATGTTTAATTTAGTGCATATTTATGATTAGTCCTATTGGCAGCCCGGTACAACAGATTATGATACTGTATGTCTTTTATGTATTTTAAATTGTCTTTTTAGTTTACTGTACATTGTGGAGTAATGAAATAAATACTTTTTGTATCCTTTTTGGTGTGTGCAACACTAACTCTCTGGGTTTGACTCCTTGGGGAGTTTGGGCATCCCCATTTGAGCAATAGTAGTGACTTTCATTTAATATAATTAACAATCAGAGTAATGTTGACCTTATATCCATGTGGGCATCCCAAATATACAACTAGGAAGAAGAAAAGAAGAATGCATGGCAAGCATGGCATGCTAAGTACTTTGAAACAGAAGAGACTTGGCACAGCAATAAATAAGTAATGGGCTAGCAGGGCCAGGGTATAGGAAACAGTTAAATAAAGAGTTTTGCATATGCGTACAAGCCAGCAAACAAGCCAGCATCTGTGTATACATTTCACAAATACAAAAATATTACGGAATTTAGGGGCTAAATGAAGGGTAAAAACAGGTCTTTCTCAATGGGAACTAGTAGGATCTGGTTGGACATTGAAACATTTTGTTGCAAGGTACATGGAAAAATGCTATAAAAACCCTAGGAGACGAGCGCGTTGCTTCAATGTATATCTGTGAAATAGGCCTTGAGAGCAGTACCCTCACGTAAGGAAAACAGTACGAAACGCTCCTGATAGAGGCTCTGAATCATGCTAACGCACGTATATGGAAGCTATGTGTAATGTTCACATTTAGCAACAAAAAACGAGATGGAACATAGAAGGATCTGAATCAACCCTATTGTCACAAATATTTTCCTGCAGGATACATATTTAGACACATTTAGTTTTGCCTTGGGCTAAGGATTAAGAATTGACATTTCTAGACCCAATGCCATCCCCAACTGTATGTCCGCTAAATCAACATACAAGCTAATTGTCACTGTGGTGCTCTATGCAATTGCTTTATTGCTGCTGCCATGAGCCTGCTGGCTGTCCCATCTCTTATACAGTCATTTTTATCACCAATGTTACAATGCTTTTCAGCTGCCATAGAAAACCAGCTCCCCGCACCGCTTCAATTGAAGGAGATTAAAGGCAATTGTTGGTCTAAGTAGGGGCGGCTGTGATGTCTTTCACTGATGTTTCCGTCTTGCTGTAATAAGATGAAACCCTGTCGACAAGCAACCTCTACGAATGAATTATTTTGTCTTATTAAAATCCCTCAAGAAAGAGAGCTGAGCGGCATCAAAAGATTCAGCAGGGCGGTGATATTCCAGACGGATGTCTTCAACATTTCGGTTTCTTTTGGAATAAGAATCCTGATTAAAGGAAACCTGCTTACTTTTTAAAAAGATTTCATGCGGGGCCATGTTGTCGTTGAAAATTATAGTGAGCCTTCAGCCTAAACTGGCATTTGGAGAAGTTTAAGAAAAAACGAAGGTTAGATGTTTATCTCAGCTAGGTGCATCATCAAAGCTACAGTAGCTAATGTGGGGCAGGGGCTTAGGTGTCCAAAAGAAGAAAATTACTTTTTTTGTAATACAAGCAAAGTGTTTCATTCATCAAAGGTCTACCTGATTTTTTTTTAATCTTGTGTGGATTTCACAACAGGAAAAGCTGAAAATCTTGTGACACACATTGCATAATATAACTAGTCAAGAGAAAAGTTAAGGACTGACACACCTGTCACAAGAATTATCGAGGTTACAGATTCAGCCAATATTCTCTTTTTTATTCTGTCCCCCAATCAGCTCAGAAGGGTTGCTGGTCCCTCTCTTCCCTCCCTCTGCCTCCTCCTCCATTACATTACATTATTATTTTTTCGGAAGAGTAATCGAGGGGTAAAAATGTAAACATCAATATCTCAGCCATTTCTTCTTCAATTTAAAAACTAAAAACAGTTTAGGACAGTGCCAAATGTAGCCAAAATGCAATGGTGTAACAGTTACCTTTGCTTGAAGAAGCACTTTAAATTAAGTCAAATTCGAACTGAATCTCAGGGCTTGGGTCAGTTCAGCACAAAACAAATTACAGCATATTCTGCTGAGGGTTTTGAAACTTGTGCTGCTACCTCTCTCCCTCGAACTGCACAATATAATAAGGATGGAGTTACATTGAAAAAGCAGCCACACATCACAGTTAGAGATGGGTGAATCCGAACCGCAAAGTTCGAGTTCTTACCGAACTTTCAGAGTTTGGGTTCCCAAACCTGAACGTGGACTTAAGCCAGAAGTCTGTGCTTGAGTTTGCGGTCTGGCTAAAAAACATGGAAAAGCTGTTTGATGGGCTGCTCAGCTAAAGAATGCAGTAGCCGAAGCTGCTGGAACTCCCCTCAGCCCAATCCTCTTCCTTAGCAGCAGGAGCGTTTTAACCCAGGCTGGGGCTACAAAAAGAGGGCCACCGCTTCCCATGAGTGAGGACATTTCTAGTGGCAGCACTACAGCTGGCACTAGAAGTGTCCTCACCCATTGGTGTTGGAAGCCAAATTAAAATGCCACCACTGCCGCTGCTGAGGAGGAGGATCGGGCTAAGGTGAGTTAGAGCAGCACTCTGCTCCCCCCTCTCACCACAGCCACCCTCACATGTATTCAAAGTTCGTCCGAACTTGCAACTGATGCAACTTACAATGTAATCAGCTCACAACTGACTCACAGCTTTCTGTGATGTGTAAGTGGTCCAGCAGCATGATGAGCAGATCACTCTGAAGAATGCCATATAACAAACATCTGCCTGGGAAATAAGGGCCTCCCTCACACGTGTTACCTGTTTCAGAATGCAATGTTGACAACCCCAACAGCATAGTTCAGCCAGAGGAACACCCCTCCCATCTGCCCCCTACCTACCCACCTGCCTGGCCACCTATCTACCCATCTGCTTGGCCACCCACCTCCCCACCTACCTACCCTCCCATCTGGCCACCTGCCTGCCCCCTACCTACCCACCTGCCTGGCCACCTATCTACCCATCTGCTTGGTCACCCACCTCCCCACCTACCTACCCACATATCTGGCCACCTGCCTGTCCCCTACCTACCCACCCACCTACCTACTCAACTGCCTGCCCACCTACCTACTCACCTGCCTGGCCACTCGACTGCCCACATACTTACCCACCTGCCTGGCCACCCTCCTGCCCACCTACCTACCTGGCCAACTACTTGCCTTCCCCTCTATAGTTGCACATCCTTGCTTTTAAGGGGGGCCTCAACCTCAGGATTGTATTTTTTACTGTTTATGTAACCAGATTCTGGGGTTAGCTTTACTCTCCTTGGAAATCCGCCTTTCTGTCTCCAGCTTTGCCATCCTTATCATAGTTTATTTTCTTCTTCATAGTTTTGTAAAGCTTCAATGGTCTCTTCCTGCTTTAAACATTTATTTTTTTTTGTTGTTGTTTATTGCCCCCCTAACCTTTTCAGTTTGTTTGTACTATTTTATTTACCAAGTGAGCCCAATTTCTCACAACTTCAGAACCACAGGGGTTCCTGCTTTAACTCACACTTTGCCAGCAGCACTTACAGAGCAGGCCTCATTACAAAACTATCACCGACAGTAGCTATTAATAGGCATCAGCGGTGCCGAGCAATCACTCAGCAGGAACAAGGATAACAATACATCTGTGTAGTAATCTGTTTATAGATGAACTAGACATCAATCTAGACACCCGGTCTGAGCCAAACTCATTTTCTGAAAAACACATGCAAATGTTAGGAATAGAGATGAGCTAAATGTGCAAGGCTCAAAATTAGACATGAAATGCCTTGTGACCCATGACACGCTCCACCAGTGTTAAAGCTTATCCAAATGAAAGTGCTCAGTGAGAAAATGTCAACCTTGATATCACTGAAATATGTTCATAACAAGCAACTTTATGTCAAAAATGACTTAAACTGGGCCAACACAACATATGCATCCCTCTCCGGGGCAATTAAAGCGGACCTTCACTCTGAATAAGAGTCTATCTTATATGTTTCCCACACCCTGTACATACAGATTGTCCACATTAAAAATCATCCTACCTGCATCTACTGCATGTTATGAGCCTTTAATCATCCAAGATGGCGGCTTATGGAATCCGCCATCTTATCAGGCAGCCTGCAAACAGGAAGTGCCTCCTGACTGTGCTGCTCTGCATTCTGGGACTGCTGACCATTACCTGACCCCAGCTCTGCTCTGTCTGAGCAAAGCACAGCTATAACCCGCCCCCCTGTACCTTATCCCACTCTCCTCTCCTCAGTAAGTGTGATGAGTCAAGATGAGTCAAGATGAGTCAAGATGGCGGCGCCCGTATCCTAAATTCTTGAACAGAGTTGCAGCCCAGTGGGGGAAAGAATAATAAGTTAGTGACTAAAAACGTAAAATATATTAATTTTAGATGCTGGGGAACCATTTTTTAAGAGTTTGGGCTTTTCATTAAATCACGCTGAAGGTCCGGTTTAAGTTTGCTGCACATACAAATTAATTTCTAACTCCTGCAGTGGTATATTTTAGAAACAATATGGTGTCTCATGTATCTGCAGGTCACCTGCAAACAGGATATGCTGCTGGGTTTCCTGTTACTGTGCATTGTCAGTTATGTTAGTTGAATCCAGGCAGCAGAGATGCTCGGAGAGGAAGCTCCAAAGTAGCTGCTGCCACTAGAAAATCAGTGAGGCGGCATTTCAGCTTTGAGTGGATGCAGGAGCAAATGTAAGTGCTGACAATGTTTGACTATCATGTGTGTAGGGGGCAAGTGAGTTTGGGGAAGTTTTGTTTCCAGCTAAGCCAGGACTAAACACCCCTGTTTCCGAAACGCGTCAGAGGACTCTGACTCATTTTTATGGCTGCAATATGAACTTTATCACATGGAGATGTTTTTAAAGGTATGTAATAAAAGTTTGGACTTTTAAGGAGTGAGGACCTCTCGCCCTCTTTTGCTCTATATCCACCAAAATGGGGGATCAGTACAATAGAGCTCAGTAGGGCAGTGCACCACGGTAAAAAGGAGATTGGTTGGTGCCACCCATTTTTCATTAGTTCTCTTTTGCTCTATTGTTGTGGGGCTAAGAGACTGCCCCTGGTCGAGCACCCTACAACTGCTTACCTTGACCAGGGTGCATTAACCTTTCCCTCGTCTAAGCCAGGCCGTTGGCCCCGTTTAATAACTTAAAGTAACTTTTACAAGCATGCAAGTTGAGGAGAACCACGTGAACCCCAGCATACCCAATAGCTGGAAAATATGAGATGTTCTGCTTTTAGCCTGAGCCCCTGATGGCTGTCATAGATTGGGCCTGGAGGAGCACCATGGGGCATGTATTTGAAAGAACTAATGTACATGTTTAGGTTGAGGAAAGGGTCCACTGGGAGCAAAGCCAGGAACAAATGTAGCACAGGATATCTTTTTAAAATTAAGATGCACCCCCCCGCCCCCCCCCCCCCCCGGTGCATTTTGATTGTCTTGTGACATGTTATTTGTGATATGCCCCTCCCTAAGGCAATTTAGATTGTTGCACATAAAAATACATTTACCTTTTTTAACTTCTGCTGTAGTACATTTTAGAAAAATGGCGGCTCATGCATTTGCAGGCCACCTGCAAACAGGAAGTGCTGCTGGGCTTCCTGTTACTGTGCATTGTCAGTTATGTCAGTTGAATCCAGGCAGCAGCATGGCTGAGATGCTGGGAGAGGAAGTCCAAAATGGCTGCTACCTTACTTTTCCAAATGTTCCAGGATGTGGGTCTGGTTTAAATATATTTTTTGATAGTACAACCACATGTTAATCACCACATGGGTTAGAACCTTGAGCAGCTTCATGAAAGTTCACCTTTCACATACATTTGCAAATATGTGCAACCAAAACCACTCTTTTGAATTCATTTAGACAGATTGTAAAATGTTTTCCAAGTTAGTAGGGATTTAAATGTTTGGGTATTTCTTTGTTTTGTGTTATCTGTGACTATATGACCAGCCCAGTGTGCACTACCCATTTCAGCTTTAAATGTAAGAGGCTGCTAGCCATTTCCTTTCATCCTGTCAGCTGGTAGAAGATACAAACAAGGTTGTGAGCAGACAGAGAAGGTTCTTCTAAGGTTCTGCTATGGAGAAAATTTAAAATTGTAAGCAGGTAGTGAAACATTGGGACAAGCGTTGGGAACATTGGGACAAGGGGACAACTTGGGGAAGCTGAGTTGCAATGATAAATCGCAGGTACAGGTATACCAAGTGACCTACTATCCTGGTCCAGAAAGTGCATAGTAGGTCAGCTGTTATACTGGGAGGAAGGGAAACAAAGAAAAATCTGTGTGTCCATGACCTAATTAACAACTATCTCTCAAATGTCCTGGGGGTTCAGGATATAATATAGAACTATACACAATGATACATTGATACACAATGGAAGTTTACCTCTATCCCCCAAGAACCTTTTATATCACAGAATTGCAAACAATTCATATTTAAATATCATATTTCTTTTAATTTCATTAATTAAAATTCCACGTTTGTAACCTTCTGGTTTGTAGCAGAAATAATTCACCCACTAAATGAACGCATTTTGCCCTTGCAACTCATTAGTCTTGATCACCATAAAGTGCATAATTTAGGTCAGCTTTAAACCAAAAAGCAATTCACACTTGATCCAATATAGCAGATGTTCCCAAAAGGTAGACACCTTCTCATTGCCAAAAAAAGGGGGACCCAAGTCACTCCTCCAAAGCGACCTTCCTTGAAAGGAAGGATAAATGACGAGTGCCCAGTTACCCTCGACTCGGGTGGCCCAAGATGGTAACAATGAGGGGCTGGTGGCTGCTCAGCTATCCCCCGTATTGAGCAGTCAGGCACTTCCTTTACAAGGAGCCACCTGCCTAGGTATTCATTCCAGGAGTCCCAATAAAAGAGGTGTGTAGTGAGTCTAGGTGGGACACGAAGAGAAAATGTGGGGCTTGGAAATGAGAGGGGACTCCATGTACCATGAGTCACCGACCTAGAGTCCAGTGTGCTGTTTGAAAGTGTTCTGTCCTAGGAGGTATATCGTACTGTAGGCCAATTAGTACAGTACACTGGAAAAAAAAAGGTATGAGAAGAATGCTCCATGCACCAGCAGCCTCCTTCCCAGACAGCCATTCCAAGGTGATACTTGCAAATAAAACCTGCACAGGTCCCAATTACACAAAGCTTAAACCAGACCTTCAAAATAATTTAATGAAAAACCCAATCCCTTAAAAAAACTTCCCCAACACCTAAAATTAATATATTTAATGTTTTTAGTCATTTACTTTTTATTATTTGCCCCACTGGGCTGCAATTCTGTTCAGGATTCTAAGATTGAAATCTTGCCTAAGAAGCATTACATACTGAGCAGAGAAGAGGGGGCAAAAGTGCAGGGGGCAGGGTTATAGCTGTGCTTTGCACAGCCAGAGCGGAGCTGGGGTCAGGAAAAGGACAGCAATCCCAGAATGCAGAGCAGCATAGTCAGTAGACACTTCCTGTTTGCAGGCAGCCTGAGACTCCATGTGCAGCCATCTTGGGTGTTTAAAGGCTCAGAAAATGCAGTAAATGCAGGTAAGATGATTTTTTTAATGTGGGCAATCTGTATGTACAACGCAGGGGAAGCATAAGTTATGCTCTTATTCAGGGTGAAGGTCCGGTTTAATATGTGTGACAAGTTAAGAAAACCAGTAATCTAGACCATTACTGTATGCTTAGCTGTTAGCCAATCAAATGTCACACACTCTCCAGTAAAGCATATTAGAAATAATTCCATCCTCATTGCATGGACCAAATATGCTGCCTTGTTAGATGCTGATCGATCAAAGCGTTGGATTAATGACACGGCTCTGTCCTTTGGGAGAGATACATCTTTAGAACGGAGGGATCTGTAGATATTTTTCAGTAATATTTCAAGATAAACGATGCGGGAAGGAATAACACAAAGAAATAGACACACTTGTAAGCTCTGTTTTTGATAAATGACAAAACAAGAACAGTATTGTGCAACAAGCTGTGACCTGGCAGGTGTGGAGGAGAGGAAATGGGTTTCTCTGCAAGTAAATCATTGTTCCAGGTGGATTGGATTAGCAAATGTAATAACATCCCTATTCTAACAGGGTTGAGGAGGCTGGAGCGTAATAATGCTTTCTTTTACACACTTCTTGATATTACAAGCCTGCCAACCCTTCTACGCATCTACTCAACATACCTGTATAAACACGTTAATGCATCCAGTAGGTTTATTTAGTCTAGAAAGTATTTAGTTTAGGTTTATTTAGTCTAGAAAAAAGACGATTGAGGGGTGATCTAATAACTATGTATAAATATATTGGGGTCAATACATAGATCTGTCCCACAATCTATTTATACCTCGGAGTATAACTATAACCCGGGGCATCCACTAAGGTTAGAGGAAAGGTGCTTTCTCCACCGACATAGGAGGGGATTCTTCTCTGTAAGAGCAGTGAGACTATGGAACTCGCTGCCAGAGGAGGTAGTAATGATGGATACAGTAAAAACGTTCAAAAGTGGCCTTGATGCCTTCCTGGCATGTAATAACATTTCCAGCTATGGCTACTAGACCACTGGAAGGAGTTAAACAGGCTGAACTGGATAGACTAAAGTCTTTATTCAGCCTTACATACTATGTTACTATGTTACATGTTACACTCCTTTCCTATGTAAATTACATGAATATCAGATACCATTTTGGCATTCCCTTACATGTCTACCTTGTCACATTAGGGTTGATTCAGCAAAAAAAAACCCTGTTCTCTCCCTTTTTTCCAACTCCCAATTTTTTCTGGTGCGAGTTTTCTTTGCAAGAATTCTGGCTAAACTCGTGTGATTCAGGGAACATTTATAACAGGAACTTTTGGGCAAGATCGGGTTTAAGTGTGGCTGCATTTTTTGACTGCTCAGAGCAGGCGTGAAATGCTGGCTTTGCTAACTGACTAACTGATTTTTTTCAATGAATATGTCAATGCTATTTATTTTTTCCACTAAAAAAATTACAAAAAAGACCACTATACCAATTCAAAGGGCAGGGGGATTGCACAAGGTCAGGCAAATGGTTGGCCGCCCCCTCGGCACCATGGCCTTCACTGCTAATGGGCAGGTGTGTACAGATGAGTTCAGTGCCCAACAGCATGGGCCCTTTGCTCAGCACCAGACCTGTGCTGTAGGGCATAAGGGCTGTTAATGACTAGGACCCCTCCACTCCAGTAATGTAGCTGGCCATATGGAGAGGGAGATCCTCAGAGGCTCCACCAGAGAGGTAAAGGGGTATTCTCCCTGGCTTAAAAATCAGTACTCCAGTGGGGACAGGAGGAGGGACCTATGTACATATGGGAGCTGAATGGCAAAAGTAGCGTCATTTTTTATGCTGACGCTGCCTAAAGAATACAGCGGGGGGGCCTGAAAATACAGCGACCTGGCGAGGGACACTGTAACCACGATCAGAGGAAGAAGCGCTCAGTGGAGGAAAGAGGAAAGAAGACGCAGACCAGTAAGTACTGTAGTTAAATTTACAGTATTAAAGTGTGTGTGTGTTTTCTTAAATTTGCTTGGGGTGAACTGGTAAGGGATCTAGGGCTGTGGTCCTCAACCTTGCCCTCCAGCCCACCAACAGCTCATGTTTTGTGGATCTCCACATAACCAGCTCTATAGCTCTGCTGCTGCACTAATTACTCCACCCGTGCAACTGTGGGATGATCTGCAAAACCTGGTCTATTGGTGGGCCTTGAGGACAGGGTTAGGGACCCCTGGTCTGGGGGATCCCTATACCAGTTCACAGGGTCTCTGGCCCGCCATGTTATCAAAGTGCCATTACGGTACCCTGCCCAATTACCCATACCCCTATCTGGGGCACCAAGGGTCTAGAAGAGCCCAGTGCCCATCGGTATGGGCCCCCGAGTTTTTCCATGGACCCTCTGGAAGAGCACCAGACCCATACTAAAGAAGCTCATATGCCTAGTGCCTGGGCTAGTTTCATCTGGGGACACTGGCAATGTACCCACACATTTTTACACAAAACCCTGCTTGTCAGAAAAAGGAATACTGCCTGTTTGGGGTTTGAAACCTATTGTTGCTTTTAAACCCTGCCCTCCAGCCATGTGGACCACTCTCTTGTCTGGAGGCACTTGTGTGGTTATGAAGTGGAGCAATGGCCATTGAGAACTAACAATACAAGTGTTATGGGGCCAGAGATTGAACTCTGGTTTATGCAGGGTCTCCTGAGGGTTTGATGCAAGGGTGTGGGAAATACATATTTTGGCAGATGATGTCGTTGGGTAATCAGGCCCTGTTAAGACAAATAGGACAGCCCCATGGAAGTGGTCCAAGAAAGAATCATGGGACCTCTAGAAGAAAGTGATTTACTCTTCAGGCATATTTCAGGCATGGCATATCCTTTCAATGATCTATAATGTTACAGAATAAAAAAATTCCAAATGCTCTATTGAAGCTGTTTAGCTGTAAGGTGCTAGGGGCTTACTTTAAAAGGAATGGGTTTTGTGGAAAGGCAATGCAGTCTTGCACAAGGCATCTTCCAAAGTAAGACTGGCCCTATTTGCCATATTGTGGAGGTGGTGAAGATCTGTGCAGTGTTACACTGTAGCGGTTTTCTGGTTACTGGATGTAGCTCCACCAGGTCTTCTTAATCGTGGGGTTTACCAGGGGTGGGAGGGTGCCACAGACCAGGACCTTACCTGGAACAAAATTAGGATCTGCTTTAGCCTAAATAAGCTAAATAATGTGTTTTTTCTTTTTTGCAATGATGTACGCTATAAGCTGTCTACATTGTAGTACCAGGCATGTGGATCCCATACATCTCACTAGGAATTTGCCCTTGTTGCATTGTAAGGCACTTGGCTGTTACAATGTAGCACAGCAGGGAGTGTGCTCTCTGTCCTCCATGTCCTGATTATTACATTGTACAGACTGAGGCTAGCCGCTTGGCTGCCCCCAGGGCTTCACGATTCAGGATGCTTACTGTATAAAACCCTAAAAATCTGGGGGCTTCCATGGCTTCCCTTTAGCTGAGTTGCGCTTCAGTGTCACTGAAACAGCAGCATTGCACAGGGTACTCTGGTGGGGGGCATGAGGGCTTATAGAGAGTTTTGGTACACTTTAAGTTAATACTTCCTGTATTCCATAGGTAAGGAAAGCCTGAAGCAGTGGCGTGACTAAATGTGAGGGGGCCTTGGTGTGAACATTAAATTGGACCCTTTTATGGCTCACACAGTAAACTTTTTTCTGTCTTTTAACTCATCTGTATGCAGCTAGACAACGAAAGACTGAAACAACACAAATTGAGCTTTCCTCCTCTTAATGATGCCAAGTGAGCCCAATTATGATAAAAAAAGGCAGAGAAGCACCAATGATGGACCTTCTGGGCCCCGGTGTGGTGGCGCCCCCTGTACTCCCCAACTTCCCAGTACTCCAAAACTCAAGTAAGCTTTAGCCACCGACCGATTATGTTAAGCATGACAGTAGCTACGTTTTTATATTTTAGTTATAAAGTGGATGCTGTTGCAGAATTAATTTTTTTTTTTTCTTTTTAAATTTTAATTTGAGTGTTATGAGCGGAATATAATTAGCTGATCTCGCAAACATTTCTGCAACTTCACCACAAGCATTTTAAGCGCCTTCTATATTTCTCATTATTTTGCTGACCGCAGTTTGTTTTGCTGATTTTCTAAGTACAGGTTATTAAAGACATTAATAAAAGTCAACGTGCGAACACGATGACGTACATATGTGCAATAAATTAAGTAAAGCATCATAAACCCCACTTTCTGTTATACATAGCCACGTGTAACAGTGTTCACTAGTAGACTGTACAGATATGTCCACCTACATAATTCCTTGGTTTAAGACTCGAATTTGTTGTGTTCGCCATTCAATATAATGTACCTAAATGCCTTAATGCTTTATTTACATAAAATCATTAACTGGCTTACTATAAACCTACAAAAAATAGACTGGATAACCATCTTCTGAAGAAGCATCTCAAAACACATGTTGTGAAAAGCTGGTCGTCCCATGACACAAATGTAACAATGTATCATTCTTCATAGCAATCTCTCTATTGCAACAGCATGATGGAGATATCGCTCAGACATCACAGAAAGCTGTGTGTCAGCTATGAGCTATTTTGTACTAGCAGGCACATGACTGTTATACAGTGAAGCTGCCCTTCTTACAATGTGACAGCTTCCACTTGCCGGGCTGTTGCAATGTAATGCAGCACAGAGTGGGACAGCTTTTTACAATGTAAAAGCCAAACTTCTATCCAGCTTGTTACATTGTAAAGAGGAAGCAGCCCAAATACGGAGTGCATATGTTTCAACGTTTACATTAAGGGGGTGATTTACAATGTGCTACTTCTTTGGCCTTCTTTGCTTTCTTCATGCAGAGGAGAAAACTGCGGTGAATTGAGCTAAACTTAGAGCAGCAAACACCAGTGAACATAAACTTACGCAATGTTTTTTGCTGTGTTTGCGCCGCAATTTGCTGGTGAAAGTCACAGGTATTCACATTGAAAAGTGGTTTGTAGAATGCTGACAAACTGCTGTGGCAGATTTCTTTTAAACAAGAAATCATGCTGAAAACACACATTTATAGCATATGCCACCATTGGAGGGGTCTCAGAATATATGTTGGGAATCTTTGGAGTGTCTGGGATGTTTAAAAAACTGAAATAAGTCATGTAAAAATGTCATCATTAGTTGTTTTTCACATACTAGGTAACTTTCTGATGTTCATGCATGACAAAGGCCCTTATTTATGAAGGGCTAGCGGCAGGTAGTGTCTGACGAGCGCCAGGTACCGCCAGCTATCGGCGGCTACCGAATCAAGTACGCCCGGCGGCGGTCACAATGACGCATTTATCATGCTAAATGAGGCTAGCGCCGGCGAGAGCGTCAGCTAGCGCGGGATTCATCATGTAGCCGACTGCAACGAACAGTGCCGCTGCTAATCCCATCACAGCGACAGGTATGACCTGGCGCTCCCTGGCGTGGTCCAATGCATTTCAATGGAGCAATCTTTAAATAATCATAATTAATTGCTATTACTGTTTTTTTTTTTTTTTTTAATGTCAAAAATTCTGTGACCACTTCTGCAATGTTAGGATTTTTTTTAAAGTAAAAAAAAAAAAAATATTGTGCAGAATTGATATTACAGGTCTGATATTCATGTATTCATATTACAAAATGTTTAGAAAAACTTGTATAATTTTTCCATATAAAAAAAAAAAAAAGGTTGTTTGGGGGTTAAAAACTACTTTACACACATCGCCGCCAGCGCTCTGGGGTTTAAACAAGGAATTCACAGCGCAAGAAATTTTTGAGTGTGATTTTTTAATGAATCTGCAGCAAGCCGTTCGCTCTGGCCATTCGCTGTCAGGCGCACCCATACAACGCGGAACCTGTGAAACAGCGACCCCTAACCCCGTATTCAACATTACCGCACACCGACTGAGTCGCTGACAACAAGCAAACCCCGGCGAAGCACAGCGAATACTAGCTGGCGCTGTGAAAATCACGCTACTGGCGCTCATCTGTCGCTACCTGGCGCTATTAATGAATCGGCCTCCCAGTCAAAGCTAAAAAGAACTAAAGACACGGGGAGGCCGATTCATTAATAGCGCCAGGTAGCGACAGATGAGCGACAGTAGCGTTATTTTCACAGCGCCCGCTAGTATTCGCTGTGCTTGGCCGTTGTTCGGCTGTTGACAGCGACCCCGTCGGTGTGCGGTAATGTTGAATACGGGGTTAGGAGTCGCTGTTTGACAGGTTCCGCGCTGTATGGGAGCGCATGACAGCGAATGGCCATAGCGAACGGCTCCCAGCATATTCATTAACAAATCATGCTCCAAAAATTCTCGCGCTGTGAAATGCATGTTTAAACCCCAGAGCGCTGGCGGCGATGGGTTAAAAGTAGTTTTTTAACCCCCAAACAACCATATTTTTTGAAAAAAAAAAACAAACATGTTTTTCAAAACATTTGGTAATATGAATACATTAATATCAGACCTGTAATATCAATTCTGCACAAATTTTTTTTTTTTTTTTTTTACCTTTAAAAAAATATCTAACATTGCAGAAGTGGTCACAGAATTTTTGACATTTAAAAAAAAAAAAAAAAAAAAAAACAATAGCAATTAAGAATATTTAAAGATTGCTCCATTGAAATGCATTGGAGAGCGCCAGGTAGCGAGAGGTCATACCTGTCGCTGTTCAAGGTCGCTCGCTGGCGCTGTGGGGTGAGGCTGGAATAATGATGAATGATTCGCTATCTGGCGCTCTGTCAGTCGCTAAGCAGGATCGGCTTGATAAATGTGTGATTGCGGAGGGGAGCCGGCGTTCTCGTGGCGGTGACCGCCATTACCGTTCGCTCACAATTCGCTACCTGGCGCTATCCCTTGTTAAATTAGGGCTAAAGTCTCCAAAAATAACATTGATTCCTATATGAAACTAAAAGCTGGCGGAGCGTGCGTTGCTCAAAATGACCTGAACGTAAATACAGCAAACCCTGAAATCGCCATGCAAACAAGCAGCAATGTGAGTTGTAAATGCGGAAAAGAGAAAATGGCCGGTAAATGGCTGGAAATGGCCGGTGAATTGTTTCGTAAATGACCCCCTAAGTTGGACTTGATTACATTATCTCATATACAGGAGCAACCTCCTCATATTTTTGTAAATGTGTTATTATATTTTTTCACGGGACAACACTGAAGATTACAATTTGATACAATGTAAAGTAGTCAGTGTACAGCTTGTATAACATTGTAAATGTTATAATAACACAGCCATCAATGTCTATACCCCTGCCAACAAAAGTGAGTGAAAATACCAAATTGTGCCCAAAGTGTCAATATTTTGTGTGGCCACCATTATTTTCCAGCACTGCCCTAACTCAGGCACTTGGGTATGGGGTTCACTAGAGCTTCTAGAGCTTCACAGGTTGCAATTAGAATCCTCTTGCACTTCTCCATGACGACATCAAAAGATGTTAGAGACCTTGCGTTCCTTCACCTTCGGTTTGAGGATGCCCCACAGATGCTTAATATGGTTTAGGTCATGCTTTGCCATTTCAGCACCTTTACCCTCGGTTTCTTTAGCAAGACAGTGATCATCTTGGAGGTGTGTTTGGGCCCAAGGGCCCAGTTTCCAAAGGGAGGGGACCATGCTCTGCTTCAGTATGCCACAGTAAGTGTTGGCATTCATGTTCCTTCAAAGAACTATAGCACCCCACAGCCTGCAGCACTCATGTAGCCCCAAACCATGACACTACCACTATGCTTGACTCTAGGCAAGCCACAATTATCTTTGTACTCCTCACCTGGTTATTTTAACACACCCTTGACATCAAATGAGCAAAATAGGTTTCTCTCATCAGGCCACAGGATATGGTTCAAGTAACACATGCCTTTATATTATTAGGTCAGCAATAGCGAGGCCTGTTCCAAAGTGCTCTTTTCCGTTTGGGGGGGGTTCTACTGGGTTACCAATATATATGTGGTACAATTGTAATAAAGAGAAATAGGGCTTTCACATGCAATATGGTTTTCTTATATAAATGTCTAATTTAAAATAAACCGTTTTTTTTTCTTTATTTAACACAACAGTATTTAAAAAAACACTGTAAAAATGCATTTCATGTTAAAGCCAAAAATATATATATATAATTTTCCTGGAAATTCCTGCAAAAATCACAGTTAAACTGGTGAAAAATGACCTGAGGGTGCCAAAATCTCAGGTAGTCTGGCAGTTAAAATGGTTAAAAGTAGCGATGGATGTTGGGTATTGTTCTGTTTGCGGGACGATGCACTTTCCTATTTAGCTTGTTTTTCTAGCTTGCATATTGATATTTTTGGAAATTGTGTTTTTTATACTGCTTTTTTTATAAATTTTTTAGGGATTACTTCCAGAAAGATGTGCCCACTACAACAAGCTAGGTACACTTAGAATGTGTGTACTTTAAGGTTTGTGGGGGGGTATTTCAAATGTAAAGAGTTATTCTTCTTGAAAAGCTCCAAGGTGTGCATAGCAGTTGTATTTTTATCCTAAAATCTCCGACAGGCTGATTCATTACTAGCGGCAGGTAGCGACAGATGAGCATCTGTAGAGCGGATTTCAGAGCGACCGCTAGTAGTCGCTGTGCTTGGCCATGGTTCGCTAGTTCAGAGCGTCTCAGTCGCTGTGCAGCATTGTTGAATATGTTGTGGGGAGTCGCTGTATGGGAGCGAATGGTAGCGACTGGTCAGTGCGACCGACTCACAACATATTCAGAAAAAAAACAGCCTCACACAGCTCCAGCGCTCAAAAATGTAGCCCAAAACGCCGGAGGCTGTGTGATTAAAGGCTGTTTTTAAACATGTATCCACCAGTAACAAAGCGAAAACATGTGGAATTACATTGTTATAACATTGTGACATGAACACATTAATGCCAGACCTGTCATGTCAATTCTGCATAAATATATAAAAAAAGAAAAAAGTTGGAAAAAATGGCTTTTTCAAGGCTAGGAGAGGTCACAACATTATTTGAGAATAAAATCAAAATAATAATAATAAAAAACCCCTGTTTAAAGAAAAGGCAAAGAACATCCATTGAAATGTATGGGAGAGCGCCTGGTAGCGAGAGGTAATACGTGTCGCTCTGCAAGGCTGAACGCCGGCGCTGTACACTGAGCCTGGGATAATGATGAATCGGACACTACATGGCGTTGTTCCAGTCGCTCACCAGAATCCGCTTGATAAATGTGTAATCGCGTGCCATGGCCGGCGTTCACCTGTCGCTACCTGTCGTTTACAAGGAACTACCTGACGCTATCCCCTCATGAATAAGGCCCCTAAACCGCTGTTCCAGTTTCAGTCTGGGAGAGTCAGCGCTGTTTCAGTCTGGGGCAGGAAAGGAGGTCTACCAATACACGTGGTAACGTTGTAACCGGGAGAAATTGGGCTTTTACACGCAATAAATTCTCTTTTATTACAATAAAACACTACAAATTGTACAAAAATATTTTTTTGCACATATGTCACCCAAAAATATCGAGAATACTCAGCTGAAAAAACGATATATCGTTTTCCGGGGAAATCCCTTAAAAATCACAGTTGAACACACAAAATAGTGAGAAATGGTCTGGCAACAGAGGGTCACAAAATCTCTAGGTACAAAAGTCTTAAAGGAGCCACATCACTCAACCCTGTTAGCTTTCAGATAACCTAAAATCTGTTTCCAAATCTGGTTAAAAACAGAGGTCTCTGTCCACACACATCTGCAGAAGTATGCCCAAGCTGAACCACCAAGCGCCAAGGTGCCTCTTTGGGGTGCAGTCCTAGCTCTAATCTCTGAGAGCCCCATTCGGGACATACAATGCAATAGATAAATTGGGAGCAGGCTTACCTGAGGTTGCCCTATAATCGCGAGTGCAAGCCATGGGGTGGAATTGCACTTAAAGGGTTAAATCAGAAGTAGGTCAATGAGTAAATACTATAATGGCCGCCACAGTGCAGGCAACAATGTAGGGAAGATTTAGAATTTAGGTTTAGAGGAAACAAGCAACAGTGTGGTGTTTCTGATCAAAAGCTGGAACTTTAAATAAGTAATGTGCCTTTAAACTTGGTAACTGATACTTTCTCCATTTTTTTAAATCAATCTTGTCCCATTTTTATTATTTAAACACAATGACCTGCAAAGCTAATTAGACTTTTTGGTTCAGTTTAAGGGAAAATAATGGTCAGGACCAATGTAGGTCAATCTAGCAATCTAGAGGTTAGACAATTTTCAGTCGAATAACAAATAAACCTATACTCACCTTTTCTCCCACGCAGCCCATCGCTCCTAGTATTCAGCTGCAGTTCTTGTACCTGGATCCAGGTACATCTTTGCTCAGTCGAGCGTGCATCTCTTTCTGTCTCTCTGATGTGGAGACTCCCCCTGCCTCATCACTGTGAGCTGGCAGGTCCCCTCCATTCACTGCAATGGAAATGGGCGTGTTAGGTCTTCACATGCCCATTTCCATTGCAGTGAATGAAGAGGGCGTGTCAGCTGCTGTGATTGATTGCAGGGGGCGTTGCTTGAAAACTTGCTTTGATTGAAAATTGACTTTAAGAATCCAAAAGTCAGGCAAGGTAAGAAATGCAAGTAACAGTCATATAAGGACTAAACTAAAGAACGGGAATTTACACCTACTTAAACAATATCTAGGCTAAGAGCATGACCTTTAAATTTCATTGAAGCTAATGAATATGGTGGGGTAGAAATTTGGATCAAACTAGGCAATGATCTGTGTTCCTACCCTTACCTTGGTGCTGAGGAAGGCTTTGGGGTTTCAACAAAAAAAAGCTCCTGACCTTGCTTGGGATTCAGCACTGTCACCAGCGCTCCTGTGGTGGACATACAGAGTGGCTTACCCTGTAAACCTGATCCTGTATTCTAAACAAGAGAGGTATCCATTGTTTATCCAATCAGCTGATACTGAAAGAGTATTTGACAAGATAGAGTTGTCTCCATAAAGACTTAGTCATATTGGACTTAGAGAAGGTTTTTAAATCTCGCAATGCCCTTGTATAGAAAGCCTTCAGCTAGAATAACTATAACTGGTCTGCTATCAAAAACAGTCTCTATTAAGAACTGAACTCGACAAGGGTGTCCCCTGAGACCATTCCTGATGTGAAGGGTTTAGTCATTCAGAAGGATACACAAAAGTTATCTTCATACGCAGACGACTTTCTATTTTATGTTGCAAACCCTGAAATTGGAATTCCAGCTCTGCTGAAAGAAGTTGAAACATTTGGAAGAATGTCAAACTTCAAAGTGAGCTTAGATAAGTCTGAGGCATTAACAACAGGATATCAGAAATGGGAAGTTATATCCTTATATTCATTTAAATAGGCTAACCCTGCCATAACTAGCCTTCAAATAAAAATCTCTAAAAACCTGGAAGAGAAAAAGACATTTTCCTGGATAGGATTAATTAATGTTATAAAAATGATGATACTTTCTAAGTTGTTATTCCAATTTTGGGCACTACTGTTAAGACAGACATAGATGGGGTCTTAAATTAGTAATCTGCCATCGCTCCAAGTTCACTGCTCTAGCCATTGCGCTGCTGTGGTGGTATTGCTGTTTGTCTGCTGGCGTGGTGTGGTTCTTTCATGGGTCCTAGACCCGCATTGTTTAACCTTAACTAGCATTAGTCATGATGTTGGATTTCCTATAAATGCATGTACTTGGATGATTGCATTGTCTTCCTGTAGTCTAGCCATGGTCTCCAACCCTCTGTGATACCTTCTAGTCCTTGTGGGGACTAAGAGTCTTTCTGTTTCTTGATATTGGGCTTATCGCCTTCTCATCCTTGCTGGACCTCATGGTCCTTCTTAGTTCATGTCTTTGTCTATGCTGGGGCTTACTGCCTTTCATAGTTTGTGTCTTTGTTTGTGCTGTCTGTGATGGGTCTTGCAGTTCACCACAGTTTGTGTCTTTGTCTGTATTGGACCCACAGCCCTTCCAGTGTCTTAGCCATTGTGTGTCTTGAGCCCATGGCCCTTCATTGTCTCTGCTATAGCTTGCACTGCAGTCCAGCTCCACCTTAGCCTGTACTGGGGCCGAGCTCTGCTACAGCCTGCACTGGGGCCCAGCTTTGCCATAGCATGCACTAGGGCCAAGCTCTGCCACAGACTGCACTGGGGCCAAGCTCCGCCACACCCCGGAACTGGGGCCAAGCTCCACCACAGCCTACACTGGGCCCAAGCTCTATCACGGCCTGCACTGGGGCCAAGCTCCACCACAGACTGCACCGGGGCCCAGATCACTTGTTCGTGTCTTGTGTATGTCTGCTCTGTGTCCCCCCCCCCCCCCCCAAGATTGAGACCACCAAGGGACTACCCGGCGCCTGTGCAGATCTGGGTGGATTTTGGGCTCTCCATCTAGTACAGGACCACCCATGCCCAGGTGGTCAGCAGCTTGCCTCCTTGGTGGCGTAGACAGGTTGTCTGTCTTTTGTCCTTCTGTTCCCAGTTAGCTACCTAGCTTTCTTTGTCCCCAGATAGTGACCTCTGACAATGGCCTCCAGGGAGGAATTAACTGCCTGGTTGAGAGGCGCTTCCCTGTCCCGAGTTCCAATGCCTAAACCAGGAATTTCCCGACACACCTTGAATACTATCATCCAATACTATCAATAAAGTACAACCTGAAATTTAAATCAAGGATCAAAGAAGAATTGTTAAGAGAATGGTGTAAGACAGAACACCTATGGGCAAAGGACCTACTGGAACAAAATGAATGGAGGAAAAATTGGAATTTAAATCAGTGAAATTTGTTGGGGTTCCAACATTTTTTGATAGGGACTGGGAGGAAACAACAGTGGGCCAGGACACTGACTCCTATTGAAAAAGGTAAAGCTGAGAAAAAACCTCCATTAGGGGCAAGTTCCTTCCTGTATTCTTTGCTTCTGTTACAAACGGGAAGGAAACTACCCAGTTGCAGAGAATGGGAAGGGATTTACGGAGAATGATCACAGGAGAAGAATGGCAGAAAGTGCTCACTGTGAATATTGAGCCCAATGGCAGGCAAAGTGCAAGAAACAGGGTACAAACTCAATGGTCCCTGACATCAAACAAATGTTGGAGATGCAGGGAGGAAGTAGGCTCTTTCCTGCACTTATTTTTGGATTGTAAGAAGCTCTCTGAATACTGGAATAGAGTAATAGAAATTATTAAGGAAGTAGGAGAAAAGGAACTAAAAAAGGCTTGGAAATATTTCTATTACATCTAAATGGTAAAAATATGCAAAGATACAGGAGATCACCGATTGATAAACTATGCGAGAAGAATTAACGTGGATAAAAGAGGTACAGGAAATTATGACAATGGAAGAAATGAGTTAATAGATGAAAAAGAACAACAGTTTCAGGAAACTTGGGGAAAATGGATAGCTTATAAAAACTCTTGCAGAAGAGATTTAAAATAATAGAAACAATCAGTGGAATAGTTTTTTTTTAATAAAACCATAGCAGACCTTCTTCCACTTGGCAACTATTATTATTTTTTTCTTGGTTAATTCTATTTACATATACATTTTTTCCTCTCCTTTTTTTTAGAGGCAGGAGAATGGGATTATCCTCCCGCTTAGGGGGTGCAATATCCAGAAAAGCTTATTAAGTAAATTTAGAAATAAACATTTTTTGACCGTATTCCCTCTTCGAAAATATTGAATTTGTAAAAGTTTGATCTGATTTCTTCTGCATGATCTAATATGGTTTTTGAAATTTATGATACTTCTGTATTTATATAAAATATGTTTTTCCGCAATGTAATTATTAGGGATGAGCGAACCTGTTCGGACGAACCGGAATTCGCTCCGAATTTCAGGGAAAATTCGATTCGGCACGAACCCGAATTTTTTTTGGTTCGTGCCGATCGAATTTTCCCTGAAATAAAAAAAAAATGCCGGCATGGTGGGAGCGGGCAGGCCGGCTACGCTGTCAGCGGGCGGCGGAAGCCGGCCCGCTGACAGCGCAGCCGGCCTGCCCACTCCCACCATGCCGGCATTTTTTTAAAAAGCAAACACTTACCTGCATGGTCGGAGCATGGAGGCCGGCGCCGCTCTCAGGCGCCCTCTGATGATGCGCCCTCTGATGATGCGCCCTCTGATGACGCGCCCTCTGATGACAGTTGAGAGCGGCGCCAGTGCCGGTGCCGGCATTTTTTTTTTTCAGATTTTCTTGGGGAAATTCGGCGAATCGCCCGAATCGAACTTTCAAGAAGTTCGCTCATCTCTAGTAATTATGTATTAAGGAAACTTTAGATAAAGAGTATATTAAAAGGGACAGTGCAGGTAATGGCAATAATAGGACAGCAAGCGGCTTACCTGTGCTTCTGCTCCATTTTCTGCAGCGCAGGGCAGAAGCAGTAGGAGGACTACAATTTTTACCCACCTTTTAATTTCATTTCTCCAGGACCACACAAAAAAACAATCACTCCCTGTCCCTGTCCCTTGGTGCTCCAAGGGCCTTATTTATCAAGGAATAGCGACAGATAGCAACAGATAGCGACAGATAGCGACTGGGGAGCCGGCCAGTAAAGCCAGGTACCGCAACTAGAACGCCGGATCCCCTCCACAATCACACATTTATCAAGCCGATACTGCTTAGCGACTGAGATAGCGCCACCTAGCAACTCATTCATCATTATCCCAGCCTCATCCCACAGCGCCAGCGAACATCCTTGAACAGCGACAGGTATGACTTCTCGCTACCTGGCGCTCTCCAATGCATTTCAATGGCAGAATGTATTTTAATTAATAATTATTTTTTAATATTTTTTTTTTTTTCAAATTTCAAAAAAAAATCTGTGAACACGTCTTCCTTTGAAAATGTATTTTTTGGGGATTTAAAAAAAAAAAAATTTTTTGTGCAGAATTGATATTCCAGGTCTGATATTAAACTATTCAGGTTTGAATATTATTTCAAAATCATTCCATTTTTTTTTTGGGTGGTTAAAAAACTACTTTTAACACATCGCCTACTGCGCTCTGGGATTTAAACATGCATTTCACAGCGCTAGGAATTTTTAAGGCTGATTTTTTAATGAATATGGTGAGTGCCGGTCGCTATGTCCAGTCGCTATCATGAGCTCCCATACAACAGCGAACCTGTCAAATAGCGACTCAGCATCTTGTATTCAACATTACGGCTCACCGACTGAGTCGCTATCATCCACCGAACAATGGCGAAGCACAGCGACTACTAGCGGTCGCTGTCAAAATACTGCTACAGTCGCTCAACAGTCGCTATCTGTCGCTATCTGTCGCTATTAATGAATCAGCCTCCTAGTGTCACAGTGATCTTGCAGCTGGCTATGACCACAGCAGACCATGCTCAAAACTCATGACACACCCTTCCCATCTCAGTCATGTTTGGAAATAAAAGTGAAGTCAGCAGCTTTGCTTTGAATACATAGGTACATATAGTTAGCAAAATATCTATGCAGGGTAAGGTAGGGGGAAGTTAGAGTGTGCCTGAACAGGGACTTTAAAAAGGAGCAAAGCCCAAACATTCTTACAATTCCGAATTTTGTTCCTCCTGCCAGTGGATATCACCCAGATTTTCACCAAAAAAAGCAGCTCACATTCCAGATCAGAGTGGAAAGAAAAGCTGAAAAAAAGCTTGCACTGCCTGGTGCTACTTCAATTCTCCACGCACCCGCCCCAGCCATTTACAAATGCCTGGAGCTGGTATGCTTTTAGTCTAAACATGAAGTATAGCGGGGTTGTGGCCGCTATAAGAGTGTACTGAGGAATTCCCTGGGATATGCACAGCAGGCATCCCAATTCAGTATTTAAGAGGGAGACCGTGGCCCCCCAGTGTCTATATATATATATATATATATATATATATATATATATACTTAGTACATATAGATATATATCTGTATGATGAGTAAACAGCAAGTGCAGACCCTGTAGGTGGGAATAGTTATAAGGATTCATAGGATCATGGAAGCAAGAATAAAGCTTAATAAATCTTGATGCTTTTAAGCATCTTTAAAAGCTGTGAACCTCCATAGAGTGCTGGTCATGCTTTAAGTATTCTGGCTGTGGCAGTATCTGAATCAGTATGTTCTGGTCTATTTCTGTTTTAACTACGTCCCACAGACAAAATAATACTTTAACTAAACACAGCAAACATTAGGACAGCACTGCACATAACATTCGTTCCGATGCTGCTAATGTCCGATGCTGCTAATGTAGGACAATTTAAATGAAAGAAAGAAAGAGATTTTACATAATATACATATGTTGCTTGAGTGGTTTCTCATTAGCTAAATGAACTCTGTTTTAAACATAGATTTTACTTAGGCCACAGTACCTTAGGCAGAGCATATTTTGGAAGCTTCATCTGAGCAAATGGTTCCCTCCTGTAGGACACATAGTAGTGAGGGCGTCCTCCGGAGGTCAGCTGTGATAGAAAAGAAGAAGAGAGAGGGGTGAATAGTTCGAAGAGCATGGGGGGATCCAAATAAAAAGGAAACCATTCTCAAATCTACTAAAGTCAGGTTTGTAACTTTGAAACAAGCTTCCCCTTGCACGTAAACCGGATCTTCACCCTGAATAAGAGCATATCTTATGTTTCCCACACCCTGTACATACAGATTGCTCACATTAAAAATCATCCTACCTGCATCTACTGCATTTTCTGAGCCTTTAAACATCCAATATCTGACCCCAGTCCTGCTCTGTCTGTGCAAAGCACAGACCTGCCCCCTGCACTTTTGCCCCCTCTCCTCTCCTCAGTATGTGATGCTTCTGAAGTAAGATGGCTGCACCCATATCCTAAAGTCCTGAACAAAGATGCAGGCCAGTGGCGGTAAGAATAAAGTGACTAAAAATATAAAATATATTAATTTTAGATGCTGAGGAATAGTTTTTTAAGGGTTTGGGCTTTTCGTCATGGTTTAAAATCTCTGCAAAGCCTACTGTTTGGCACAACCATAGATCTGGTGCCAGGTCACCACTGTGTAAGGGAAATCCACAGAACAGACTGATAAAGTGGGGTTCGGATGAAAAAACCCAACCAGAAGGGGTCAGATAACATTTTAGTCTCTGTCCTAGGGTTAAAGTTTTTGTGTTAGGTTTGCCTCATGAGGATAAGTATAGCCTAACCTTTTAAATCTATATCTTTACTATACAAAAAAAAAACAATTTCACATGTATATGTGCAATAATTAAACTAACCAAGTTGCAATATAGTATATGAATGTTTCAGGCTGATTCATTACTAGCGCCAGGTACCAGCAGATGAGCGTCTGTAGCAAGACCGCTAGTAGTCGCTGTGATAGGCTATGGGTCACTGTTACTGAGCTGGCCGCCATTGATGAATTTGATGTGTGAGTCGCTATACACCAGTACCAAGCTATATGGGAGCGAACGGTAGCGACTGGTCAGTGTAAGCGACTCAAACCATATTCATGAAAAAAAACAGCCTCACATAGCGCAGGCGCTCAAAATTGGGTCGCTGTAGCCCAGGGCGCCAGAAGCTGTGTGATTAAAGTCCTTTTTTTGAACACATATCCACTAGTAACAAAGCGAAAACATATGGAATTACATTATTATTACATTGTGACATTAAAACTTTAATGCCAGACCTGTAATGACAATTCTGCATAAAAATATAAAAAATCAAGAAAGTTTTCAAAAATGACTTTTAATAGGCCAGGAGAGATCACACAATTATTTCATAAAAAAAATGAAAAAAAAATTAAAAGAAGAAGAAAGGAACGTCCATTGAAATGTATGGGAGAGCGACAGGTAGTGACAGGTAATACCAGGCGCTCTGGACGCCAGAGCACCGGCGCTATACGCTGAGCCATCTGTGATGATGAATCAGACGCTACATGGCGCTGTTAGAGTCGCTCACTGGAATCGCTTTGATAAATGTGGTATTATGTACAGCACCCGGCATTCACCGTTCGCTACCTGTCGCTATGAGGCACTACCTGCCGCTATCCCTTGATGAATAAACCCCTTTGTTGAAACCACTGTGGCTTGTTGGGCTCACATTTGCTGGAAAACTGAAGTACAGGAGTAGCCATATGAGCACATTTGGAGGTAATCATAGAGGAAAAGAATGTAAATGCAAATATTAGAGACCCTCTGCAGCATATACTGTTGATGAGCCAGTTTTTTTTTTAAATGTGTTTCAAATTTAATTTGGACAATTTGATTTCACTTTGAAATGAAAGGATTTCATTTGAATATTAATTTTTTTCAAATCTGATTATATACATATTTACTAATACTAAATAATAATATACCAGTAAATTGACTTAATGACATATACCAGTAAATTACTCTAAAACAAATCCCTATGTTTAGTTTTGGTTTAAAATGTACAGATTTAATTTACAGTAAATAATGTTCTGTAGAGTAATTACCTCTGTTTAAATGCAATGCTTCCAAAGTACATTATCTGAAATTATTGGGTCCATAATATAATAATTTACTTCATCTTTGTGAAAAATTCCTTGTGTCAAAAATGTACTAAAGTTGCTGTGAAACTTTCTAAGTCACAAAGTTCTGTTCAACTTTACATCATTTATAGTGTACTGAGTGTTGAGAAGAAATGTATGTTAAGTGCTCACAAAACAAGGCTGTAAATGGGCACTTTGACAATTTGACTTTGGAAAAAAGGGAGAGAAACATGCCTGAAGAAATGACAACCCTAATTTCTTTCCAGTAGATCTGATCCCTGCCAAGCCAACCCAGGCAAGAAACAACATGGCTTTCCTTATCAATGGTAATGAGCTCATACATATGTATAGTACTCTCCACTCTCTGCAGGACAAGTGAGGGGAGGGAGAAGGCAGGGTGGGCGAGGCGAGGGCTGCTTTGTGCATTGAAGTGTAGGACAGTTGCTAGTGTCATAGCTCTGCATCACTGATGAGCTGTAATCAGATTTTTTGGGGAGTATTTATGCATTTATATATCTGTTGTATCACAAGCTCTCACATTTCTGGTGCAGTAAAAAAGCCTTTCTGATAGTATAAAGATAAATAATACTTAAAAATGTTGATGAGCACAATTTGTTTAATTTGACAACATGGTTTATTCTTGGTCTTGGGTCTGAATTTATTAATTCTATCAGAATCATTTATTTTTGTACATACCAGGGTACAAATAGCTATTGAACTAATAACTATACTCAAAACATAACTATATTACTAAGCTAACTATTTAGTAAAAATTAGGTTAAATGGTCCAGGGATATGCAATAGGGAATGACTATCCCGAACCATAGCTTAATTACATGATTAGACACATAATTACGTGATTAGGCACATAATTAGACTGACAAAATAGCTAAATTAGACTACATGTTTGTTCTCCGCGCGACCTCTTGTTTATTAAAAATTAGTAGAGGCTGAGAGAACGTTTTTCATCTTTATACATACATCATTTTATTCAGTTTATTCATTACTACACTCCTGTTGAGAGTGGGAGTACTAATTCTGGACACGGAGGCATCGTTGAGTGTTTATCTTAGCGCTTAGCCATCATTCTAGCAAGTTCTAGAGAAAGACTTTTCTCACTAGTGGGAGCTGACCACTCTCCTTCATTGTGTGAAAGTATAATTGCCCCACGTGACCACAATTGAGTAAACACCTTCTTGGTTACCATGATGGAACTATTTGTTCATTATTCAATTAAGTGTCTAATTCAAGTAAAGTCCTTATTATTCAATTAAAAGCTTATTATTCAATTTGTATTCAATAGAATGTCTTAAAGCTGTATCGGAACCTTGGAGAATTTTATTCAGTTGGCCATTCAGCATCTGAATGGCTGGGTGGGAGTACGCGTTCCCCATAGTAAACAATGAGAGCCATCTACCGAATGTTTTGTTCCCCTTTAGGTAGCAAGTCCTGTACTGACAACACAGGTGCAGGGCCATTTCAATGGAAAGTCCTGGCCCCAAGATAATGTTAGAATATCTTTACAGCCTCTGTCTTTTCATGACGCATTTGCTCTTCATGCTCTTCATTTTTGGATTCTTCTTTGTTGACCTCTGCCTGGACGACTTTAAGATTTGGACTTTAGTTTACACTGCTTTGCAGCCTGCTCATGAAATGACTTTTGGCTACAACAACCTGGGCTACATTTTGACTATGCTCCTGCATTTCTGCTCCTCCTCCATCAAGTCCCAGGAATTGTATTTCTTGTATTTGTATTGCTTGTATTTCCAGGCCCTCGATTCACTGGTGGCATAAGCTGGGGCTTCCTATGCAGCACAGCCTATTCTCTATTGCGGAGGGGCTCTTGTGTAGACTGGGGTCACCCTTAGACTCTGGGCCACTGGGTTGAGTCTTGGGTGCTAGCAGTAGTCCCTGGTGCCTGCCTTGCTAGCATTGAGACCCTGATTTTCCGCAATCAGAAATCCATTTGAATGTGACAAATGTGGTCACATGATGTCAGGTCCCAGAAGATAAGCTAGAAGGAGATGAGGTATGGGCTCTGGGGACCAGGTTTGGAGGGAGCTATGTGCTGGAGGGCCATCACCAGTTGGGAAGCCTGCAGCCCCTGTAATATCCTCTCTTTAAATAAAGTCAGCAACTCAATATTGTTGGACTATTTTAAAGTGCTTAAGCAAAAAAAGCAATTTTATACAAGTGCAACAATTCCAAAGTAACAAAAGCTGGCATTTAATCCAAGATTGACTTGAAAACGACAGGAGAAATTTGCATAATTCAAGAATTGTTTTTTTTTAATGCTGATCCCTGCTTGAAACTCACACCGGCCGTTTGCGATTTTAATGTTTCCTGGGGCTTACGATCATTCTATAGCCAAAAGCTCCCTGCAAAATGTTCAGTTGCACGAAACAAAGAAGAAGCTCGGGGGATACAATTAGCCGGCTCGAGATAAGCACACCGGCCGTTGGCTTAACTGAAAGCTAATTACTGCAAGTTGGTTGTATAGAACAGAAGAAAGACCTGAAATGAATAAGCTGACCTTGCACTACTAGGTCCCATCTGCCATCAAGCGGTGGTGGGGTTGTCTTCCTGCTAAGGGCTAAAGGGAACCTGTTATCAGGGCACATGCATGACCTTTGCCTTTCATATGTCTGCAATTGGAAATAGCATTCTTCAGTAGCTTTCCTGGCTTAGATTGTTGATTAATTTGTCCCAGTTGCAGGACTACCTATAGGACAAAACAGGCAGGACTGCTGTATAGAGCCCAGAGACTAAGGGGTGCCCATACACCTCCTCTGATTGCAGCTCTTTTACTTCTCCACACACTTTTAGGAAATCTGGGTACTCCCTGCCCACTTCATACTCTTTTCTGTTTTTCCGGGGAAAGTGTTTTGCCCTGGGGCTTTGTAAAACCTTCTAATACCCATAAAGAAGAGGTCTGCAGAAAACATATTGACAGGAGTCTTTCATATTGCCTCAGTGTTGTAGAAGACACTCGCTGTCTTGGCCACGTCTGCAGCTCATCTTCATTGTCATATCTATGTAAATACATTTCAGAATATGAAGTAGGACTGGGAAGCCCTGGCATTGAAGTTGCATGGGGCCCTAAAATATCCAATGGTGGCCTTGTCCAGTTATAATGCTCTCTACTTAGGTCAGACCAAAAGTCATATTTAGCTCTTCGTCTTCTTTTTATGAGGGGGGCATCTCTATCTGAGATGCTCCACAGCCAAAATCGCTAGCAAACCCCTTGTCCAAGCAGCACACTCACCTAGTCTCCATCCAGCGCTGGAAGCACAAGCAGCAGCATCTCACGCCTTCCTTCCATGTGTGCTCTCAACAGCAGACTGTCATGTGGTCAAATATTTATTTTTCTAAAGCCTATTGTATAATAGCATTTAATTTTCATGGTTGCTTAATTATAGTTGTCCTTTAAGGTCCTTGCTAAAGGATTATGAGTAAGAGTCAGGAATATTGCCCAAATCCTGTTCTGGTTGAACTAAATCAGTTCTGCTTGAATTTAACTTTAACTCAAATCTGAACAGCAACATTAGCGTTGCCTACACCCTGCTTCCTTTTCCTTTATATACATCCTTTAAAGTGGTCCAAAACTTGAGACTTTTACTATGCCCGGGTTTTAGTTTGAACACTTGTGGTGTTCGCATTTGGGATGTCCTGCTGTGTGAAACCCTGATGGTCATCTGATATACCCTGTAAATACCCCACAAATAAATGTGCGGCTAAAGAAATTGAATGAGAGCCTAGCTGCATTTGTGATCGAGACCCCCTTCATCCCTTTATGTCTGTGTACGGCATTCAGTTCAGTTATGGAAGATGTAGCAGTGCACAGACATAGAAGGATGTAAAGGACGCCACTGCCGGCTGTGCATGCACTGTGGGTTTGATGGTGAGGTAAGTAGATCAAGCCACTGACAGGGTTTCACAAATTGAGATGCCCTACGGGTGGGTATTTCACCAGATCTAGCATTGTATAGACATTCAGCCTGGTTTTGGTCCTCTTTAACATGTTTTTCCACACAGTAAATTTGGTTAAAGAAAATGAAAATACCTGTAAGAAAAAAATGGGTTAACAGCTTGAAGTCATTTCATCGGGGACTGACACTGAGCAAGATGTTTCTTTCTAGAATTGTATTTCTTAGCTCACCTGAACAAAAACATATTCATCCTGAACAATGAGAGAATTTGCATCAATGTACCCGGGGAAAGGTTTGGTCCTCACGATCTCCGAACAGTTATTCATCCTGCACACAATGTATTGTGCATCTGAAAATCACAGACAAAAAAAACAAACTGCTTAAAAGGAAAGATGAACACATTATTCAGGCAAGGAAAAGTACGTGAACTGTACTAATTCTGAAAAAAAAACTCTTGTCTCACTTTAAAAACAGCAAGTAAAATGCGTTTAGAAGTACATAAAAAAAATGTCGTTTGAGAGTAGCAGTTAGAGATCTGATTGCAAAACTAGCATAAATAAGGAAATATCCCATTGTATTATCCATACAATATTATATTAATATATTCTATTCAAAAAGAAAGCAAACTAGTTACAAAAGAATAACAAAGACAATTGTTAGATTGTGTATAAGGCTGTCTCAGTGCTTCAGGCTATATGAGGCATGCAAGTATGTCACTGAACCAAAGATGGGCAAGTTTTGCAGCACTTTTTTTGGAGCACCAAGTCAGACTCGGACTTCCACTTGATTCATGGTTGTTAAAATGGGATGCACATTTGTTTTTGCACCAATTTGCGCACTAGAATTCTCCAATTTGCACCTGAAATTTTCCACCAACGCCATTTTGGTGCACCAAACTGTCTCTGATGCCTGATTTATGGCATGTTTAGAGGGCAGAAAAGCATGTGCAAATGTGCCAAATTACAGTGCATACAGTACAGTACATTAGAGTGAATTTCCTCCAGCAAATAGGTGGAGGAAACTGCAGATTTGGAGTAACAGGCTTATTTTATTCCGAAAACACATGCCGGCAGCGTCCTGCATTTTTATGAACAATGAAAGTGTCAAGTTCTTTTTAGGGACTAAGCCCTTTTTCTTTGATTTTGTTGGGAAAAAAAATGATAAAAAGTTGTCAAAAATCAAAACAACAAAAAAGGGCCCCAAAGTTTAGCACAAACAATAAAACATTATAGTTAAATGATTACGCAATAATATGCAAACCAAACAGGGGAGGGAGAGTTAAAGAGAACATCTGGGACCAAACACTGGGCAAAAAAACATTAAGGGTTAACTGGTATCAGAATATCCCCCCAAAAAATTGAGAGCTGTAGAGATCAAATTGCCATGGAGAAACAGTAAAGGAAAGGGAAGAAACATGGAGGACCGTCAGAAGCAGTTAAGCACTTAGCCAGCTGAATGTGCATGGGGAAGGGCCATTTGCACTTCAAATCCATCCTTCCCATCTAGTTTTCTTGCCTCTCTGAGCTCAGAGTGAAGTAGTAAAAGCTGAATGAAATGCAAGCTGGTGTACGGCAAACAGATGAGAGCCCATGCATACACCGTTGGACTCGGAAGAGGTGAGTTATACTGGCCGATCTGGGGGATTTCAGATAGCGGGGTGCCCCAAAATTCCCCCACCAAACACCCAGGATAGTCAAAATCCTCTAATATACTCTTGTACACTTGTACAATTGTACACTTTTCCCCCTTCCACAACCTTCCATATATCCTAATTGATTGTAAGCTCTTCCCTCTTCTGTATCCTTCCTTTTACTCTAATAGATTATTAGCTTTTCCTCCTTCTTATACCTTAAAAGATTGTAAGCTCTTCTGTATCCCCCTTATACCTTAATACATTGGAATCTCTTCTCCTTCTGTATCCTCCCTTATACCCTAATAGATTGTAAGCTCTTCTCCTTCTGTATCCTCCCTTATACCCTAATAGATTGTAAGCTCTTCTCCTTCTGTATACTCCCTTATATCCTAATAGATTGTAACTTTTTTTATTAAGTAAAATCAAGCAATCATATACAATATATACAATATATACAACGTTACAATAATAAAGAAATAAAATAAAATAAATAATAACTAAACAAAAAGAAACAGGCCTAACAATTCGGCATATAATATATAATATCCATTATTCTATATACAATCCTATCTACAACCTAACACTACACTATACACAAATCAACAGGAAGACTAAGAGACCCCATCACCTGTGCACGCAGCCGTTCTTCAAAAATCTGTCTTTGTTATAAAAAATCTATGGGTGATAAGAGACAGAAAAGCCCACCCAGAGGGAAGTCATGAGGACTAAGGAGGCCTGATGTTCCTCCACGCCTTCATCCAGGCCCCCCCGTTCCCACCTGTCCCTCTCAAGCACCCGGATCTTGCCCACCTCATGCAGGATGTCATGCACCACCACCGGGACAGGGAGGACTTTCTTCCTAATGCAGAGCTGGCACCGTGCATTCCACGTGAAATAGCGAATCACTAGACTAACTATATATAAAGTGTCCCAACAAAAATCCCCTCTGTTCTTGAATGCCCCGTACACCAACTCAGCATAGGAAAGTTGGGAGAAGAAGGAGGCACCGAGGGCCAACCCCACCTGTTTACACACATCTACATTAAAGGGACACCGGAGCAGGAAGTGGTTCATAGTCTCCACCTCATCCTGACACTTCTCACAGAGACAAATTATCTCTGGCAGGCTGCGACTCTTCCGGATCCCCCTAAGGTAGAGTTTTCCTTGGAACGAGAGCCAGGCTATATCCCGGTATTTCAAAGGCATTCTTGAGGAGTTAATAAGCCTCAAACCCTCCCTCATGATGGAGCCTGGGCAATCCCTGAGGGACAATGGCTCATGAAAAGCCAGACCCAGGACCCGACTCACAAGAAGCTTCCTCGGAGTAGATCTCATGTCCTCTGCTGTCAATTGCCATTGCCGAAGTATTTTCAAGCCGGGAGCTGAGCCTGAGTAACTCGAGGGCTTTTCACCCGGCCAACATTCTCCCAGTCTCGCAGGAAGGGCTTAAACCAGGACTGGAAAATACCCACCCAACCAGGCGGGCTCTCTGCCAACATGCTTCCAAAATTATGTTTCAGAAACAAGAGAGAGAAAAACACTACTGGGTTGACCATCCCTAGGACACCCTTCCGCCTGGATAGGTAAGTGACATTTCTTTTCACCAGGTTCATACGGTTTCCCCATAACATCTGGAAAAACACGCTGTAGACCCTGGTGTAGAGAGATACTGGCAAAACACAGACGAAGCTGACGTATAAAAAGATGGGGATCAGGTAGGTCTTGATAAGGTCAACCCTTTCCCTGAGAGACATTTTCCAGCTCTTCCAGACTGCAACCTTGGCATTGGCAATTTCCAGCCTGCGCTCCCAGTTTTTTTAGCCATAATCACCAGGACCGAAATTAATGCCAAGGATCCTAATTTCCTGCTGGGGCATTGGGAAGGCATCCGGAAGTTCGAAGCCCTCACCCTCCTCAACCATCCAGAAAACTTCACTCTTCTCATGATTGACCTTGGAGCCTGACGCTTCTGTATACTGTGCAATTAGAGAGGCCACCTCCTCTGCCTCATTTGTCCCAGAGACAATCACAGATACATCATCAGCATAGGCAATGACCTTCAAAGGAGGCTCACCAGGCACACCCAGAGGAACCCCACATAACATGCTGCTCTCGACCCTCCTTATAAAGGAATCGATTGCAAACACATACAGTAGGGGACTCAGAGGGCATCCCTGTCGCACACCAGAGCCAACTTTGAAAGGCCTTCCAACCCAACCATTAACAAGAGGGAAGCTCTCAGCCCCTTCATACAGGGTTTGTAGCCAATTAATGAACCGCCCTGGTAGGCCGTATTTACCAAGAAGCAGCCATAGGTACTCATGATTGACCCTATCAAAAGCCTTTGCCTGATCTAACGCCAACAAGTACTTTCCCCAGCCTGCAGCCCTGCATCGCTCCAAGGCTTCCCGGACAGCTAAAACCACTGAGAAGGTGCTTCTACCTTTGATTGAGCAGTGCTGATGATGGAAAAGCAGTTGCTCCGCTACTGACGACAAGCGCCAGAACAAAATCTTTGCCAGTATCTTTCTATCGACATTGAGAAGGCTGATGGGGCACCAGTTCTCAATCATCGAAGAGTCCTTTCCTTTTGACAGAAGGATCACAGCCGAGCGCCTCATGGAGGGAGGGAGGGAACCCTCTGCCAGACAGCAATTAAAGACCTCCACCAAAGGTGCCAGGATGGTCTTAAAACATTTATAAAATTCAGCCGTCAGACCATCTGACCCGGGCGACTTTTTGATGGCAAGGTGATCAATCGCACTTACCACCTCATCGGCAGTGACCGGCTCTGTCAAGCTAATGATAGAAAGGTCACCATTTTCCAATCCTGGAGTAGAGTCCAGGAAACTTTCTATCTTTGCCCAGTCAAGAACCTTTCTGCCCAGGAGGTCAGCATAAAAGGACCTAATAATCTCCAGGATCCCAGATTTAGATCTTACCAGGGAACCTGTGCTATCCTTCAGACCAAGGACAGTCTTGAGAGCTGCAGCCTGTCTGCAATTCTGATAGGGACCGGGTGAGTGGTATTTCCCATAATCCCTTTCCAGAACCAGAGAAGCATGCCGGTCATACTGACACTTCCTGAGGAGAAGCTTGACTTCAGAGATTGCCTCTTGATCTCCACCATTCGAGACAAGGGTGTCAAGTTTCATCCGCAAGCACTGGTAGGCAATGCATTTATCAAGCTGTTTTCTTTTTCCTAGGCCCCTGAAAAGCCCAGCAATTCTCATTTTGGTCAGCTCCCACCACTCAGACCTGCTGCTGCAAAAATCCTTAATGGAAATCTGTGCCTGAAAAAAATCCTCAAAAGATTGTCTTACCCCCTCCTCCTCAAGGAGAGCCGAATTCATCCTCCAGATGCCCCTTCCTCTAGGGGTTGTGTCAGAGGCGTTCAAGACCATCGATAGTAAAAGGTGATTGGAGAACTCGACCGCCTGCAGCAGCGGAGGCTGAGAAGCCGAGCCCTCCTTCAAAAAAAACCTGTCTATTCTACTCTAGACTACCGCTAGACTACTACCTCGCTTAAAAGTGAAGCCCGTGAGGTCTGGGGAGTGCTTAATGTGCACATCGTCTAGACCTGCCTCTCTAACCATACTATTCAAAAAGAGACTATCGCAGCCCAGCTTGCCTTTGAAGCCTCTCCTGTCCATGGGCCTAGTCACGGTGTTAAAATCACCTCCAAAGACTACTGGCCGGGCCGTAAAAAGGAACGGCTTGATCTTTGTAAGGAGGCATTTTCTGTCCCACTTAGTTTGGGGTCCATATATATTTATTAGGCGCAGGTCCTGCCCCCTTACAATGACGTCCAAGACCATGCAACTCCCGATCTCCACCTCAATGACTCGCCGGCAAGTTACCATGTCGGTTTTAAAAAGCACCGCCACTCCGCTGTAAGGCTCGGCCGCAAGAGACCAAAAAGAGGGTCCGTGCCTCCACTCCCGCTTCACAGCGTGAATGTCGGCCAGACTGGCCAATCTGGTCTCCTGCAAAAACAAAATGTCAGCATCAAACTGGCTGAGAAAAAATAAGGCCATAAAACGAGCGCTTACTGATTTAATGCTGGCAACATTAATAGTTGCCACCTTTATCGGAGGGGGAACTGCCATCAAAATCATTCGGGAGAATGTCTCTTAGCCTTCCCTCCGGCCTCGTTATCTGATCCCTCACTTACTGGAGGAGGCTTGTGTTTCCTCCTCCATATCTGAGGCCTCAGAATCAAATGAAGAAATCTCTATTGAGTCCTCAGAAAGTGCCTCAAACCTTCTGGTCTGTCGAAGCTTAAGTCATGTCCCCACTGGACTGATCAGGGCAAAAATGTCTGCGGCTGCGAATCCCATACCCAGTAAGAGATCCACCACCGCCCGCCGGGTGATAACTGGCCCCTCCCCCTCCCACCTAAGCTGGACCAGGTTGCGCCTATTAAAGCCGCTGGCAGGGGCGTTGGCCTCACGGGGCACAGACATCCTCTCACCAGCAGCTTCTCCACCACACCTGGCAACCTGGGCATAGGACACAGGGGACTGCACTGCAGCACCAACAGCATTATTGGCCCTACTCCCTGTGCCACCTCGCTGGATGAAATACAGGGCAGGGCGGACAGCAGGGGCCCCGGCATTAGGTGGCACAGTCTTCTTATTGTCCACCTGAGGTGCAGGTGAGGGGACAGTCACAACATCAGCAGCAGTCACAGCAGCGGGCCCAGCAGAAAGTCCAACAATAGAATTAACCCCTGTGGACTCAACCCCAGACACAGCAGCAGTAACAGGAGCAACAACATCAGTAACAGCACCCAAACCAGCTGAAGCAGAAACAATAGAAGCCCTGCCAGCAAGACCCAAACCTGCGGGTGAGTCACCCATGGCCCCAGGCCCACCAAGTTCGGCGCACCCAGGAACCCGGATGGGTGCCAGGATGGTACTTACGGCTGGCGCCACCTCACCCTTTTCAGGGCAAGGAGCGCCACAGTCTTCTATACCCCCTGACACAGCACCTATGGCGCACTCCGCAGGTTGGCTGGACAGATGGACGTTGTCCTTAGCTGGCAAGAAGCTGGAAGATCTGCTCCAGTAGGGGCTTCCTGGATGCCCAGCGATGTCACGACTCTTGATGTGTTGCCTCAGCAAGAGAGTCTTCCAATGCTGGTTCCGGGGCTCCCGACTCTGCTACTGCTGCAACTTTGGGTGGAGGTACAGCTGGAGAAGCCTCCACCATAGGGGTCTCATCCACATGGTCGGCCTCTTCCTCCTTTACAGGGGGGCCTGAGTGCTGCATGGACTTAAATCGCTCCTCGTTTTTATATATTTTTTTAAAGGCCCCACTGCTTGCTTTAAGGGACGCAACTAGCTTCTCCTGCTGCCGACATGCTGATTCAAGCTCAGCTAAGTCTGCTTTACTTGACCGCAGCTCCTTGCTGGTGTCCATTTTCTTTTTCTTTAATGCGATTTTCATCTTGCCCAGCTTCTCCTCCTCCTTCGCCACACTGCACAAATTACTGCATACACGGCTGCGAAAAGCTGACAAACTCTCACCGGGCTGGGGCACCGTGGTGTTACTAGCGCCACTGGTGGAAGCAGACCCGGGATCCAGAGGTTTAATATTACTCCGGGGGTACCAGCGCTACTCACCCCCGGAATCATCCATGCTGCCCGGGGAGGCACTTCCAGGAAAACACCAGGCTTCACAGGCCTCTGGTAATTAGGAGCAGTTGTGTGTTCTGGCTCTCACAGTGTGTGACCACACCCACCTAATTACCCTAATAGATTGTAAACTCTTCTCCTTCTGTATCCTCTATTATACCCTAATAGATTGTAAGCTCTTCTCTTTCTGTATCCTCCCTTATACCCTAATAGATTGTTAGCTCTTCTCCTTCTGTATCCTCCCTTATACCCTAATAGATTGTAAGCTCTTCCCCTTCTGTATCCTCCATTATACCCTAATCGATTGTAAGCTCTTCCCCTTCTGTATCCTCCCTTATACCCTAATAGATTGTAAGCTCTTCTCCTTCTGTATCCTCCCTTATACCCTAATAGATTGTAAGCTCTTCTCCTTCTGTATCCTCCCTTATACCCTAATAGATTGTAAGCTCTTCTCCTTCTGTATCCTCCCATATACACTAATACATTGGAATCACTTCCCCTTCTGTATCATCCCTTATACCCTAATAGATTGTAAACTCTTCCTTCTTCTGTATCATCCCTTATACCTAATAGATTGTAAGCTCTTCTCCTTCTGTATCCTCCCTTATACCCTAATAGATTGTAAGCTCTTCTCCTTCTGTATCATCCCTTATACCATAATAGATTGTAAGCTATTCTCCTTCTGTATTCTCCCTTATACCCTAATAGATTGTAAGCTCTTCTCCTTCTGTATCCTCCCTTATACCCTAATTGTGTGTAAGCTCTTCTCCTTCTGTATCCTCCGTTATACCCTAATAGATTGTAAGCTCTTCTCCTTCTGTATTCTCCCTTATACCCTAATAGTGTGTAAGCTCTTCTCCTTCTGTATCCTCCCTTATACCCTAATAGATTGTAAGCTCTTCTCCTTCTGTATCCTCCCTTAAACCCTAATAGAGTGTAAGCTCTTCTCCTTCTGTATCCTCCCTTATACCCTAATAGATTGTAAGCTCTTCTCCTTCTGTACCCTCCCTTATACCCTAATAGACTGTAAGCTCTTCTCCTTCTGTATCCTCCCTTATACCTTAATACATTGGAAGCACTTCCCCTTCTGTATTATCCCTTATACCTAATATATTGTAAGCTCTTCCCCTTCTGTATTCTCCTTTATACCCTAATAGATTTTAAGCTCTTCTCCTTCTGTATCCTCTCTTATACCTTAATAGATTGTAAGCTCTTCTTCTCCTGTATTCTCCCTTATACCCTAATAGATTGTATGTTCTTCCTCCTTCTGCATTCTCCCATATACCCTAATAGATTATAAGCTCTTCCCCCTTCTGTATCCTCTCTTATACCTTAACAGATTGTAAGCTCTTCTTCTTCTGTATTCTCACTTATACCCCAATAGATTGTAAGCTCTTCTCCTTCTGTATCCTCCCTTATACCGTAATAGAGTGTAAGCTCTTCTCCTTCTCTCTCCTCCCTTATACCCAAATACATTGTAAGCTCTTCCTCCTTCTGTATCCTCCCTTATACCCTAACAGATTGTAAACTCTTCTCTTTCTGTATTCTCCCTTATACCCTAATAGATTGTAAGCTCTTCTCCTTCTGTATCCTCCCTTATACGCTAATAGATTGTAAGCTCTTATCCTTCTGTATACTCCCTTATATCCTAATAGATTGTAAGCTCTTCCTTTATCTGTATCCTCCCTTATACCCTAATAGATTGTAAGCTCTACTTCCTTCTGTATACTCCCTTATACCCTAATAGATTGTAAGCTCTTCCTCTTCTGTATTCTCCCTTATACCCTAATAGTTTGTAAGCTCTTCTACTTCTGTATCCTCCCTTATACCCTAATAGATTGTAAGCTCTTCTCCTTCTGTACCCTCCCTTATACCCTAATAGATTGTAAGCTCTTCTGTTTCTGTATCCTCCCTTTTTCCCTAATAGATTGTGAGCTCTTCTACTTCAGTATCCTCCCTTATTCCCTAATAGATTGTAAGCTCTTCTCCTTCTGTATCCTCCTTTATACCCTAATAGATTGTAAGCTCTTCCCCTTTGGTATTCTCCCATAAACTGTACCTTAAAAGATCGTAAGCTCTTTCTCCTTCTGTATCTTCCTTTATACTGATAAATTCTAAGCTCTTCCTCATTCTGTATCCTCTCTCTTACCCTAATAGATTGTTACTACAGTAACAGATTTCCTGTACTGTAAAAAATAAACAATTTGTCTGTAGTTAGGTTTCCATATCAGCTTTGTGGCACAATAACTTGCAGATCCGGGTTTCTTAGACAGAGCTATATCCCCTCACATGACAGATAAGGCCAGTCAGTGCCAGATCCAAATTGTGGCGTGTTAGTGGTAATTATCTGTGGGAGTCGGGTGATTTGTTAGTCTCCTCCATGGATACCTCATTTGCATGGCGCCGCTGTGGACAGGAAACTTGTAATTGTTTTATCAGATGCACGGGCATCCATCATCAGCCCTTTGTTTCATTTGCAGAATTTAGGCCTCGTTAGTGGCAGTTAAAGAACTGAGCGACTGAAAGCGTATCCATAGCGGCAATCACCAGCCCCATGTTGTGTTAGTGAATTATAATTTAGAAAACTTTTCTTCTTGGTGGTTTACGTCTGTTTCAATTATCTCACGCTGTTTTTTGTAGGTTTGTGGTATCTAAATGTTTTTTTAAAAGTAGAATATTTGTGTGTCGAAACATGTGCTGTTCAACTGTAATCTCCTATACTGTTGATTTTCTTTCCCTACTTCCAACTGGAATCCTCATCACAATCTACTATGTTGCTACTTTTCTCTCCTGTAAGCTGTCTTCCTTAACACTGCTCCTTCTCCCCTCTACCAGTTGACTTCCTCACCAAATGTAATCTACTATGCAACCATTTTTCTCTCCTGTAAGCGGTCTTCCCTAACACTGCTGCTTCTCTCCCATGCCTTGCATTCTGTACTTCTGCTGCTTTATTTTCCAACCTAATCTCCTATGCTGACTCCTCTCTCCCACCGGTTGTCCTTCTCAACACGGCATCTTCATTTACATTTGTAATCTCTTTTGCTGCTATTTCTCTCTCTAGCAAGCTGTCTACTTCACTGCTGCTGCTTCCCTTCCTTTCTTCTGCCATGTTTCTCTTCGGCAAGCTTTCATTCTTTCCAATAATGCTTCTCTCTACAGACAGCTGTTATTTACAATATTGCTGCTTCTCTCCACCACCAGCTTCCACCCTTGCTTATATAACTTTTCACCAACATAGGACGCCATCATGGTTTCCAGCTTCTTTCTGACACCAGGGGCTGTCCATCCACTGTCCTTTCTTTCTAAAATCAGCTGCAATCCTCACCAATATTTAATTCCCTAAACTGCTGCTTCTGATGTAATCACTATCACTGACTCTACAGCATGAGCTGTCATCACTGCCACTGTGGCTACCACCCCCCTCCCCTACCTGCTGTCTTCCTCACTATTGTTACTTCTCTTCCCAGCTAGTTGTTTACTATGCAGCTACCATTAATCCTCAGCTTAGTCTGCTGCTGCTTCTCAGCCTTATTTCCTTGGGTTTTTTCCACTTACTATACCATTGTTACCACTTCTCTCTACTCTAAACTCTCCCTTGCCATTACAAGTATGTAAAGTCATCACAGGGGTCATACATTTTTAACCCCTGCCAAGAGTTATAACCCCAGCAAATGCAAATACTGTTTCCTGTGACTGCAGAGGATGCATCCATGCCGTTTTCCCCAGGGACAGTCAGCTCCAGAAAAACATCCCCCATGGCATCGTCCCATCAAGAGTGGTGCCCCATGTCTAGCATTTGCTTCTATAAGGAGCAGTTTGAGCCAATCAGAGGTGGGGGCCAGTGATGAGGGGGTATTGGGGCAATATAGGGTCCAGGGGTCTTTTCTTTGACCCCCCCAGCCCTGGGCAAGCTGTCATGTCTGCCCTATTTTGTCTTTACTGGAAGTGTATGTGCATTTTCCTGTAAAATGTGCTATTATAAAAAAGAAGATCAAGTGTGAGATAATTGATTTATTTGACATATGTTTTGTTAAAATAATAATTAAACTTTGCTGGTTCCCATGAGTGAGGACACTTCTAAACCACCAAAAACTCAGGTTCAGATTGATTCTAATGGGGACTGGCTTTAGGTTCACATCCCTGAACCCAAACATTTATTCAAAGTTCAGCCGAACTTGTCCGACCCGAAGTTTGCGGGGTTCAGCCACCCCTAGTCGTGAAATTTGACTTGTTACATTGTACAGTGCAAACTACAGAGGCTGCATCGTGAAGTATAACATTTGCATCACAAGTGAATAGAAACACACCAAGGAACTTGATCACAGCACCCAGTAAGTTTTATCACATCATAGAACAGCTGTAGAGGAACAAAAGGTCAGTAAAACTTTTTTTTTTTTTTTTTTTTGCCTGGACGGACCCATTAACTAATCGATCAACCTAAGGCCTGTTTTTTGTAAAATATTTTGGGCAAAGCATACAGAATCAGTAACATGAAAATACAATTAAGAAAAGGTATTTTAGACCCAGGTTGTACAGCACAGATTGTTTTGCTCGTGGTGAAGCATTATCAATCTACAGTATCTTTAAACGTATCAGGCTGAAATGAAGATGCTGGTAGGAGAATACAGTAATGGTGATTTCAAAGCCCTATTCTGGAGACAAGAAATGTTTGTATGATTCTTTTCATTGAATTTACTATCTCTTTATCTGTAGCTGGAATCAGGCTGTATAATAATTAGTCGAGACATCCTCCATCTCTCACAGATAAAGCAGAAAGGTTTTCAGGGAGTCGTATAAAAGGTTTGTCTGAATGATTTGAATTGCTGCCATTAGTATGAGAATGATAAAGGCCCATTTTCTTTGTCATTTTTTATTGCACCTGGCCAGATTTCCATCATGTAAAAGACTCATTTTAATATTATTTTCCAGCACGGGAGGAAAGGTAGATGTTGCCTTGGGGATGCACGCAAGCCAAAAAGGAACAAATTCCAAGTGAACAATCTTCAACCCTACAGGACTGGATCTTCACATTACAAAAAGGGGGCACAGTAAGTCAGGCTTCCCTTCTTATTAATGAGGACATAAATGACTTCAGGTCCTCTTCACCAATCATCCTCAGCCATCAAGATTTCCCGTCCAGTGAAAGGTCCATCGGAAGCATGAAATTAGGAATTAATGTTCCCCTTCTGTGTTCCTGGGCTACCATATTGATGTGTATTTTTTCTCCACTGGCAACCAATGGAGTTTGCTGGGTAGACATGCATGTGCCATGTATGGCACCATATATTTGGGCATGGAAAACGTTATTGGACCCTGTCATATGAATGGGTGTTAAAGCATCACTTTAGAGCAAACTGGGTGAGTATTTCTGCCTGTTTCAAGCTTCCTAATGATCTTTTCCTGGAGGCCATAAAGTTGATTATTAAAACGGGACAGTCATTTAGATCCATTTTAAAATCCTATACCCAGAAAGGAAGTTTATGTCTTCACATACTATCTCTAGCCCAGTGCCCCCAAACCGCCTGTGATTCTTTTTTTTACTAAAGCCTTTGCACAATATTTATAAAAACAATAACAGGAAGCAATATAATGTTGAATGGCAGCCATATGCTAATTAATTCAGTCACAAGCTCAACTGTCAAATAATGGCAGTTAGGTTTATTGCAATTATTCTAACTGAAAACAATGACCCCCAATGCTTTGCTGTGTGTACTTCTCTTCTCTAGGAGCATTAGAGTGCTCTGTTCATGATGAAGGCCCGTTTAGGAAGAGGCTGCAGCTTATGTCATCCTTAGTAGGGTAGTGGCAGGGCAAAATAGGGTAGAAGCATGCAGACCTACATCCAGGCTTTAGTTCCTGATACACTATTTAGCAGATAATGGGCTTGATGCAATAAATGGCCGTAGGAAACTAGGGAAACTGCTGGTTTTGGATGTGCAGGGTTTTGAGCCATACAAATTAACAACTGCACATTATAGAGGCATGCAATACGCAGCAAACCAAAAATTTAGATTTTTTCCTGCTTATTGTGCTGGTGGTACCCCTAAAATAACAGTGAGTCCACGCCAATGGGGACTGTGTTCTTCCTCATCCCTTGAACCCTCAGTTAACAATGTTTTTTTGTTAAAAAAGTACATTGATTAAACATTTCATTGCGCTACATGTACTTCTGTTTACATCTGCTGTCTTCTCTAGTGCAGGGCAGAGTCCTTAAAGGGGAAATATGGTCAGAAATCACCCTAGTCTCTCTTTAATATGCAGCAACAGGGTAGCGCGATCTGGGCTGCCCCGCTGTTGATAGTGCTGCTCCATACTCACTGTTTTTGGGATACTCATTTATGGCTGTCGTGGAGCAGCCTATCAGTGCACAAGCAACGTCAGTCATGCTGATAGACTCGGCCGTACTGATAGGCTGCTTGTGGTCATGTGAGCGCAAGTAGCCTATCAGTGCAGCAGGTGTCTGTGCCTATCAGTGCACCCAGCACTGGCCATAGAACAGGATCCAAGAAGCAGTGAGTATCGGGCATCTGGTTCTTTTTTTTTAGTGGTACTATGCACAGCAGGGCAGCCCGGGTCGCACTGGCAGCGCACACTGATAGGCTGCTCCATGGCAACCATAGAACAGGATCCCAGAAGCGGTGAGTATCGGGCATCTGGTTCTTTTTTTTAGTGGTACTATGCACAGCAGGGCAGCCCAGGTCGCACTGGCAGCGCACACTGATAGGCTGCTCCATGGCAACCATAGAACAGGATCCCAGAAGCGGTGAGTATCGGGCATCTGGTTCTTTTTTTTAGTGGTACTATGCACAGCAGGGCAGCCCGGGTCGCACTGGCAGCGCACACTGATAGGCTGCTCCATGGCAACCATAGAACAGGATCCCAGAAGCGGTGAGTATCGGGCATCTGGTTCTTTTTTTTAGTGGTACTATGCACAGCAGGGCAGCCCGGGTCGCACTGGCAGCGCACACTGATAGGCTGCTCCATGGCAACCATAGAACAGGATCCCAGAAGCGATGAGTATTGGGCATCTGGTTCTTTTTTTTTGTGGTACTATGCACAGCAGGGCAGTCCGGGTTGCACTGGCAGCGCACACTGATAGGCTGCTCCATGGAAGCCATAGAAGAGGATCCCAGAAGCGGTGAGTATCGGGCGGCCGGGTCTTTTCCACTGCAGGGCTATGCACAGCGGGGCAGCCAGGATCACGTTACCCTGCTGTTGCATATTAAACAGGGACTATAGTCATTTCTGACCATAGTTCCTCTTTAAACTGTCTGTCGGCTCTTAGGTCTGCTCTAGTCCAGCCAGCAACAGCAATTGATCACTGCTGCCAGCATTTAGGTAAAAGGGGCACACAGGTATTTATGCTTCTACACTGACACCTAACCAAGGGTAAAGCTGGAAGCTTATATACCCCAGAGACTGAGCCTCTGTGAAATTCTCCTGTGTGACTAATTACAAGGCCATAGTCTGTGATCTTATGAGATGTAATGATCTAGAAAGAGTCAGGCTAATTTTATGCTTCCTGTGGGTCTACATTATACTCCCAAACACTGACAAAGTTATCACCCCCCTGATTTCAGATACAGCACACTTCCTGAATAAACTGATTGTCCAGGCACAAGCAAAAGTATTGCAATTTTGTAGAGCTACACATGGCGATGTTCTCATTTGTTTTCCATTTTGAAAAAGGAGCTATATTGACTGAATTTGAATTTAAGTAATTTTAAATCAAAGTTTTGCCTTATTTTATTTTTGGTCTCTGTGATGGGAGTGGCAGGGCTGAGTGATACAAGCACACTGTGTGCATTGCATTACATCTAGCTGAGCAGTTGAGCCGTGAATGACTGTATGGGGAGCTCTATATTAGCCAATTACTAACAGAGCGGTGTCAACCTGACACAAGCTTTAGGATTTGATTGGTGGTAACGTTCGGGGGGGGGGGGTGCTGAAGGCAGAGGAAAAGTAAATTCCCCCTTTCTTTCTGTGACCAAGGCAAATAGACGGCATAAGAGTGACACCGCATAGGGTAAGCTGCCAGGCCAATTATGTTAAAGTCAATCCCTTTATAATACTGGCTGATCAGGTTTTAGATATTTTTTCACTATTGCTTTGCACCACAATGTCCACTTAAAGCCTAGTAGATGGCAGTATTTTACAAAAAGCTGGATGACGCATGGGGTCACAGCGAGTGGAAGAGGGTTTGTTTCATTAGAATACGGGTCAGTCCCTTAGTAAGCATTCTGCTTTGATGTTGATTTAGCAAACAATAATTCTCCTAAACAGGCAACTTCAAGTTATATATCAAAAGGGTTTTTCACCTATTACTGATATTTCCAAAACAGAGGTCAGTTCTTTCTGATCACAAGAACCAACATTGCTAAAAGACCACTGCAACTTTACTATATCTATATTTTCCGTAAAAGTGCTACTAAAGCTCCCAACATGTTGTGAAGGCATCTAATTATGAAATTATGAGAAAATACAACAATTTTAAAATGAAAGTAACTTGTAGCAAATGTGAATGTTTGTGACTTACGTCCTTCGGCAGTTTTGGTCTCTAGGTGGACGTGGTCAGCGTCTCTGTTCGAAACGGTCACCGTCCTGCAGGCAAGAATACATTAGTCAAGATTTTCCTTCATGATGTCATTGTGGAGAGACATTTTGTCCACATTTAGCAAAGGTAAGAAAAAAATAGTAGTCAGCATTAGCTTTGAAAATGCTTTTGCGGAGTGGGATGTTCCTAGATCAATGTAGAACAATGTAGGACACCTAAAACCTAAACATTAAAAAAAAAGGTTATTCCTATAAAGCAATGCAATGATTGTTTACCCCCAATGGTCCCTGGGGCTGCTGAATTTACTACTACCTGGGCATCCTGATTTGGAATGCCATTCCACTGACAGCCCTGAAGCAAACCTGAAAATTGTGAATTTGCATGTCCATCAGTGGTCAATGGAAGAGCATGAGCAGCATTTCCAATAGGGATGCCAGTGCGTGGGGGATGAAATGGCGTTTTGGGCCGTTTTGGGTTTAGGTCAGCTTTTGACTTCCCCTCAGAGGGTATGGTTAGGTTGTGTGCTTTAACTTATACCCACGTTGAAACTCCAACACCCACCTGTGTTTCGTCTGATATGCCCCCTTCATGTAGTGAATTAATTTAGTGTGTCTTGTTCCTGCAGCTTTTTTTTTTGGGGGGGGGGTACTATCAAATGAAGTACTATTTGATAGTGGTATTAATCAATTTAGGGTTTCTTTTGTCTTCTTTTTGCTTTTATGGCCCCCAGCCAGCCCAGGGTATCTACAATGAAATAAGTGTCACAAGATAACCAGCTTTTGACATCACTGAACTCGATTTAGTAAACTATTATGAAATAAAGCAAGAAACGGTCCATGTTTTTATGAGATAGTTTGAGGTAAGTTTACTGAATCAAGCCCAGTGTATTGTTGTTAAACTTACGCAATGTTATCTAGTCTTTTCATTGTATTGGAAGCCAGTTGTTTATTATTGCTAGGTAGCATTTTGGGATTTTGGTTAAAATACCCCAATAATACCCACATGTTTCCACTGTGTTCTGCAAAAGGCTGCACAAAGCTTTTTGCTGCCCGCTGTACAACCACAATGTGGCCCATACATGTCAATGGCGAGCATAGGTAAAGTGCATGTGTTTTACAAACACCACAGAACATACTCACCAATGCCTCCTGGGTCATTGCTGCAGATTCTCAGCCCAGTCACTGGCTTTGTCTTCCGGTCATGTGCCTGCTGTAGACAGGGTTCATCCATTGGAGTCCTTCCCTCCTCCTGCTGTCCTTGTCAGTGCCAGTTCCTGATGCTTCCCCCCTCCCAGGTCATTCCCTGCTAACGCTGCCTCCTCCTCCATGGTCTTCTCTTTCCTGAATATTCCTCCAAGTGCCACCACTGTTGTTGCTTCTGAGAGATGGAAACCATTAATGCGATGCAGGACAGCATGTAGTCCTGTAAATGCACTGCTCTGCAATGGGGCACAGCACAGTACACAACAGTACTGAGCTGTGCTGAATTTGTGCATTTCCCTGGCAATGGTGGAAACGTACAGTATGAAAGAATCCTCAAAATGTAAGCTAACACAGGAGTTTGCATTTCCTACAGTATCCTCATAGCTCTTTTTTTTAATGTGTAGTTCCCTTAAATGCCACAGTGTGGCATTTATTTAATTTAGATTTCTCTTCCTGCATTCATTTTGGATTTAGCTTTGGTAAAACGTATTTTATTGTAATATAATTCACACATATTGCTCAATAATATAATGAGAAGCAGTATATAAACATCTTCAGAACAGTTAACACATTGCTGATTTGCATAATTTCATCTACTACAGATCCGAAAGCCTACAGAGGAAAAAAAGGAAGAAATTCCTTCTGTACCTTACATATTGCAGAAAAAACCTATATTATATTTTTTTAGATTTTCTTCATGGTGTTTGAGCAAACCTCCAGTTAAAAATTACTGTAAATACACCAACTTGTCCATCTCTGGGGCGTGCCCTGACATTTTAAAACACGGTGCTTAAAATTGAGCAAAAATAACTTACCTGACCACCAGTTGCCAATGCATTTTGCTAATAAAGATGTCTTGAAGGTGGGTAAAATGGAGGAAAATGGACATTTGCAGCGGGCAAATAGCCTTACAACAGTGCTTATATGCATCCCTCCCCTGGGAAATTACTTTTTGTAGCTTCTGCTGTAGTCAATTTTAAAAATAAAACAGTGTCTAATGGAGCTGCAGGCACCTAAAAAAGAGAAAGTTCCCTGCTGTTGGGCATTGCGTGTGTATGCCAGTAAAATTCAGGCAGCAGCATGGCTGGGATGCTGGGAAAGGAAGCTACCAGGAGAAAATCGGTGAGGCAGTGTTTCAGCTTTGAGTGGATGCAGGAGCAAATGTAAGTGCTGACAATGATGCATGCAGATGGGAGAAGCGAGTTTTGGGGAGTTTTTTTCCTAATTGTGCAAAAGACTGTTGGTCCGGTTTAAGTTCACCTGTTCCTTAATTATAAGACTATAAATATATACAGGTGGTTAGCTGCCCCTGAGATAAAGAGGGTTAATTATGTAGTGATCAAGTTTGCATTGTTGCACCCAAATAGCTTGATCACATTAACAATCTCTGCAAACAAATGACTCCAACAAGCTGGGAAACATATGATTTGGAGCTTTACCTTCCAACACCAACTCTCCAGACTTCCTCTTCCATACATTAAAGGGAACCTGAAATGGATTTGCGCCTTCCAAATAGTAATAGCCAGAATAAAGATATGGTGCCTGCTGCCTAACTTTGCTACAGTTCTATAGACCTTCCCACCTCTCTACATGTGTGGTATCAGTAAACCACAACTGATCCCCTACAGTAAATATGAAGTCTACAGATCTTCTCACTTCCCTAGTGGTTGGGTTCTACCACACCACATGCAGTCCTCAAAGTCAATAAGAGGTCCACAAATTATGGTTGCTGCATTCTTTATTGTAAACTCTGCATTATAACGCTGAGATGGAGAAATCATTCACACATCACAGAAAGGTGTATCACCACTGGGATGATCTTAATATAACTTCATTATCAGTCACAGCGTTGCTGTTAAAATATATTGCACAGCAGGGATACTACCCTTGAAAACTTCCAAACCCAAGATTCAATGCATTCAGCACTTGTGGCTTTGCATGACTGGTCCTCGAGTCAATATGAAGTTACACATCTTCAAACTTCCCTACCTGTGTAGTCCTAGCACATTTCAACTGGTCTTTTAAAGTCAATATAAATTCTACAGCTCTTCCCACCTCCCTACGTATGTAGTCCTAGCAAACTATTGGGTCGATTCAAAGAAACATGTAACAGCTTGGATTTTGGTGCCGATCATCCTATTTTTCCCGTCCGCTCGTGCGTTCGTATGAACTTGCGAGTGATTCTATAAGCAAATACGTTTCTATCCTAAAATTTACGTCCGTTCGTATGGCAGTTCGGGAATCAGACCTATGTCAGTTTCCATCCTGAATTTTCCGTTTCATTTCTCAGGTTGCAACATTGGTTTTGCCCTTTTTCCTTTTTTGTCTGGACGTAAATCCTTCTGATCTTGCGCCTGCGCACTACAAACTTACCTCATTAAAGTGCATTCTAAATATTTGGTCTTTTATTTTTCTTTATTTCATTCATTTTGTAGTAACCAACCATTAATGAATGCATTTGCATAAGTAAATCTTACTTTGTTTAATTTTTAGTTAACTTGCAATTTTTACTTGTGGATTTAATTTTAATATTTAGGCTTCAAATGGTACAACTTAAAATTTTGTGTGTGGTTACCCACACCCTCTACATACAGATTGCTCTCAAATATAAAAAAAAACCCAGCAACTTCTGCATGTTATGAGTCTAGAAACAGCCAAGATGGCGGCTCAGGTATTCTCGGGCAGCCTGCAAACAGAAAGGGCCTTGTGACTGTGTTGCTCTGCATTCTTTGATTTCTGACCTTTCCGTGCCCCCAGCTCTGCTGTGTCTGTGCAAAATACAGCAGTAACCCACATCCTGCACTTTATCCCGCTCTCCTCTCCTCAGTAAGTGTGATGCATCTGACCAAAGATGGGCTTAAATAATTAAACAAAGCAAAGGTAAACAACTACACCAATAAATGCAATCTAAAAATATTATTCTAGTACATCAATTTAAAAATAAATACCAAAGGACATAAATTTCTTTAATTAACGCAAATATATTGCAAAATAAAGGTTTACATGCAAAGGACTAATTAAGGTCCACATTAAAATGCTTTTATAAGGCATACGTGAATCAGGTATGCATTGCCATACAATTTATGGCCTCGGCCATGCTGATACATGCAGTTCATTGGAGCTCCAGACGCGCAGACTCCTCCACATAGCCAAAAAACCTGTTCAAGAACAGCAATACGACTGCTAAAAGGTGTCGGCAGTGGCTTTCTTTTAAAACGTATTTAGAGGTTTGAAAACTGTTCTCTGAATCACACCTAAACACATTCGATTATCCTAAGTTTTACGTTTTGATCCTAAGTTTTAGGATTTGATCCTAAGTTTTATGTTTTGATCCTAAAATTTAGGAACGAACTTGCGATGATCGTAATAGCATATACGCATTCGTACGTAGGCTCGTGCGAGACGGAAATGGCCAAAAAAACAGGAAAAAATGACTAACACCCACCCAAACTTACGATTCTCGATCCGAAATCAATTAACTTTTGCTCTTTGAATCGAGGGGTATGACTGGTCTTTCAAAGTCAATATAAAATCTACAGCTCTTCCCACCTCCCTACTTGTGTAGTCCTAGCAAACTATGACTGGTCTTTCAAAGTCAATATAAAGTCTACAGCTCTTCCCACCTCCCTACGTATGTAGTCCTAGCAAACTATGACTGGTCTTTCAAAGTCAATATAAAGTCTACAGCTCTTCCCACCTCCCTACGTATGTAGTCCTAGCAAACTATGACTGGTCTTTCAAAGTCAATATAAAATCTACAGCTCTTCCCACCTCCCTACTTGTGTAGTCCTAGCAAACTATGACTGGTCTTTCAAAGTCAATATAAAGTTTACAGCTCTTTCCACCTCCCTAGCCTGTGTGGTCCTAGAAAACTAAAAGTCAACATAGAACATCCAGATTCCCCTACCTGTGGGCACCTAGCATGCATTGGTCCTAAATAAGATGTAGCGGATCCGTTGCAGGTAAGTATGCCAGTGGATGTCATAAGAAGCTTGCTTTTTTAATCTCGACTAGTAGACAGAGAAATGTGAGATGGGGTAGACTCCCTCTGCTTTGCCTGGAACCAAGTTAAAAATGGTATTTATTAAAAGTGAAGGTCTTATATGGCATAATATGCCTCCTAGTCCATAGAAATTGTTAAATACATAATTTGGCCACCTAACCAAATCAGTTTCTGGTTTTGCTCTGCTGCCTGGGCACTGGCACAGATTTTTTTTTCTCCTCGGGCAGTATGCTAGATAAATCTGGGATCATTATAACACATTTAAGCTTCCAAGCAGAATAGAGGTCTGTCCAGCTCAAAAGACTATCCATCTGGTATCAGGTATCAAGTATCTGGTATTCAATATGCCTGGATGCCAAATACGATGACAGTGAAAATCCAGCCTAAAGATTTGATAAGGTAAAAAAGCATATCCCCCTTCCCTCTGGACTATCTGACCATCATACCAGTTATATGGGCTATAACCCAGGGCTCGGGGCCTAGTGGCTTACATCTATCCCTGCAATGTTACCAATCCCTATGAACTTTAGCACAGTTTGGGGTTTCTTCCCTGGGTCTTTGGGCACCCCTGAAAAACACCAGACTTATGCTGATACCCCAGGCTCTTTCCCCACCCTCTGGCTTAAGATAGTAGGGCTAATTGGGTGGAAGGAATTGGCATACCATTGGGTGGCTGCAGTCCAAGGAGGGGGCTTTTATGCACCAGCAAAATATACAGACCCTTCTGCTGACCAAAAAGCAAAATGCATAGGAGGCGTTTTTCTTTAGTCTGATTAATCAAACCCAGAAGAACACCAGAGAAAAATAATCATAATATGGATCAAAAGCATAGTTTTACAATTTTACAAACTGGGAATCAAGTATTAATAAAAAATGGATGCCCTGGAGTGAATAGGTGGATTAGCAAAGGCCTAAAACGTGGCCCCCAAACACCTATTACAAGTGCAAAATTGTATTTAACTTTTTTTCTGCTTTGGCAAAGTCAGTCTGACTTCACTGATTACTCTTTACAACTTTTTTTACTGAAATAATTTGCAAATGAACCAAAGGGATTTTTGAACATGCTTGCCTGAATTAGTTCTTTAAAGTCTGACCCAATTTTTCCCATTTCCTCATGACTGTCTACAGCACTTAGTTTTCTGCTCTGTAAGTTCTTTAAATATGCAGGTTCTGCACTTCTGTGTTGTATGGCTGGGCGTTCAGCTTTGTTCTTTCTTGGTCTCGGTCCCAAATGATTTTGGAAACACACAATAAATAACAAGCGAAGAGAAGCCCATCAGGCTCCCCCGCCTGCTGTTGATCACAATAGACAAGTCTGAAGATGTATCTGCGCATGCAAGCAGCTACTTTTCTTGGCAGCCTTCAGATCCCTGGAGTTGCTTCCCAACTAGCTTTTAAATTTGAACAGAGGAAGAGTGGTTATGATTAAATGGATGGCAAATCTGTACCTGACATTTATGGAATATTTGGTAATTTCTTTATTACACATCCTACTAGGACAATGTATATGTATGTATATATATGTATATATATGTTCCTAAATACCACCAATCAGTAACCCTTTGGTAGATGAGTTAGCTGAACACCATTTGAAAGACATGGTTACACTGACTGGGAGCTGGAACTGATGGCATATACAGTAAGTAAGTGTACAGGTTTCTACTTATTGCTTAAGTGTCCAATGCAGTGCAAAAACCTAAACAGGACCCATGCCCTTACAAGAAGTAGTGCTCATATGCTTCCCCCATATGCCCCAGGGCAATTCAGATTGCTGCGCATAAATATTCATTTATATCTTTTTAACTCCTGCTGTGGTCAATTTTACAAACACATTGGCTTCCCATAGAATTTCAGGCCACCTGCAAAGTGGAAGTTTCCTGCTGCTGTGCATTGTGGGGTTATTTGTTGAATCCAGGCAGCAGCACAGCCAGGATTCTGGGAAAGAAAGCTCCAAAATGGCCGCTACCAGGAAAAAAATTGGTGAAGCTTCAGCTTTGAGTGGGTGCAGCAGCAAATTAAATTGTTGACAATTATTCAGTATCATACATACAGACAGGGCACGTAAGTATTGTGGAGTTTTTATTCCAACTGTACAAGGCTGTTGGTTCAGTTTAAATTCACATGAAAGTTGAACCAATAAATGAAATAACATATCTCTCCAGTCTCCAGCATCCTAAATTGGTGGAATCTGATTGCGCCTCTGTCCTTATCCAGTTTGTTCGAGTCCTGTTGGCTTGTCCAGGTCCATCAAACTGTTACCATCCCTATCAGCTTGCTTAGGACTAACGTGCTGTTATTGTTCTCATTGGTGTCCCAAGTTACCTGAACTACAGTATCGCTCATCAGCTTTCCCAGTACTGCCAAACTGCCATTCCCACATTTGCTTTGCATAGTAGGTTTTCTGCACTGTTACTTTCCTAACTGGCCTGCCCCAATAATTTTCAAAGTTTTTGACTTGTGCAGAACTGCCAAACTCTTTTTGTCCTACTATATTGTGTAGGGTCTTTAAACTGTTACTGGCCTAATGTGCTTTCCCATGCTTGCTGCACTATTACAGTCCTTTTGGCTTGCCCCACCCTTTGGTGCTGCTGCAATTGTCTTCCACAGAATTGCCAAACAATTACTGTCCCAATAGCTTGTTCAGGTTCAGATAACTGTTGATGTCCCATTTGTTTGACACAGTTTGCAGCAGTGTTACTGACCTTACTGGTTATTACTCTTGTTGGCCTGTCCAGGACTGCAAACTGTTAGTGTCCCATTCTCTTGTCCAAGTTCCAGAACAAATGTGGTCAGGCTGTGGCCTAGGAGCCACATGTGCCCCTCAGAGCCATCTGATGGGAACCCCGACCTGGCGTAGAGGTAAGTGGGAGGGGTAGATAGACCTGATCTGTAGAGGTAGTTAAACAGGGGTAAGGTAAGAATGGACGATTGCTGGGAGAGTGGCATAGGAGGGGCGATCAGGTTCGAAATCATTTCAAGGGGCCACATTCGTCTAAAGGTTGAGCACCCCTGCTCTAGAATTTACTTGTTCAGTTTTGCTGTATAGTTACCAGTCTCATTCGCTTGGCTGCCCAAAACCTGCACTGTCACATTCCTCATTGGCTTGTATCAGAACTGACAAATGATTACTGTCCCATGGCCTGTCCAGGTTTTCTCAACTGTCCCTTTACAATTTGCGTGACCGGATTTGTTGCCCTGTTACTTACCTTGTTGGTGCTCCCCCATAACCTGCACTGTTACTGCACTCTTTTAATGCCATGAACTACCATACTATTACATTTCCAAACGCTTGTCCATGTTTGCTGAAATATTACTTTCAAATTTCTTGCCCTGTTTTGCTGCACTGTTCTGTTATTGTCATTGTTAGCCTGGGCAGAACTTCTACAGTCATGTCAGGGTTTCTATGTCATTAGTTTGGCCAGCTCTGCTGCACTGTTACAGTCATCTTTTTTTTTCATACTCCACACTTCAACTAACCTCTTTTGCTAGCCCAGAACAATTGCTATGTTGCTGTCCCATTTGCTTACCCAGGTTTGCCTATTACTGTCATTGTTGGCAGGCATCCATACCATGCTGTTTTCTGCCCTCTTTGACTTTCCCAGTACTATTACTGCCATTGTTGGACTTGTATTCCCCCACTGACTTATCCATGTTTAAAAAATGGTCACATTTTTGCCCAGGTTTGCTGAAATATTTCTGGATTACCCCATACACTGCATTGTTCCCATAATACCCGACAATGTTACTATCCTTTTTGGTTTTGATCTGAACTGCCTGTCTGCTTGTTACAATACCTATTGGACCCTGGGTTTTATAGATGTGCAGCATTGTTTTTTTTTTCTTCTTCTAAAACTGGACCAAAACACACCCTGGAGTCTATGAGACACCAGGGCAGACCTATCCCCCCCCCCCCCGGGACATTTCAATCTGGACGGCCAGTAAACTCATCTTTCCCCCGAGCCCATGGTTCATACACGGCCAGCGCCGGCATCACGAGCCTCCCTTCTCAGTTGTGCGCAGCCCCGCTGCCTGATGCCGAATGCTGCTCGGAAGTGCGGCTGGGGATTCCATTTAGCTTCTCCAACTGCACAATAATATGCATGGCTGGAGAAGCTGATTGGAGAAGCGGCCACGCCTGTGCCATGGGCTCAAGGAGAAGTGAGTTAGCTCAGCGTTCTGGGGAGTTTAACACAGCGGGGCACCCTAAACTGGGGTGCTCCAGAGGGAAGGGCCAAGACCCTCGATAGATAACATTTTAGAAAATGTTTTAGAGATTATCCAGTTATAATCTGTTACCAGTGTTCCACACAAATGTGACCCATGCTCCAAGCTTAGGTAACTCTACAGCAAATAATTTAAATCAGCAGAGAGGAAGGCTAAACTTGCCTGGAATCTTTTCAGTTTTTCCCGCCTGCGTGGATGGGAATTAGCAGCACTCTGTAAACACTTGACAACATCAAGGCTTGTTTTTTACTGTGTGATGACTGTCAAAACTTGTGATGCGCTGTTCTGTGGGGGCAAACTTCAATTGTCAATATTTGTTCACAGCAGAACAGCCCCTTCGGTATGCCTGTTTTTCTCTGGTGCACAGGTTGCTAATGTGCTAATGTGTCTAATGGTCACTAATTGTACTTTTATACGCAGTGTATTTGTATTTGTGTAGATGTTTTACATGTTATTTGTAACAGGGAGTAACTAGTTAACAATTTCTGGTTCTGTGATCTGGGCTCTGTGCAGCAGGTGATTTCACCTGCTGTGCGCGTCATGAGCGTGTCTCTGTCCCGCCTCGTTCCCTCTACGCGCCTGGCCGTTGCCATGACCGCGCATTGCTGTGCGATGACGCTGGTTGGGGCGTGCTGGGGGCGTGGTTTGGGGGGCGTGGCGGGTCAGTGGGATCACGTTCCTTTGTCTTGACTGGGGGGAGATGAGAGCGCGCACGGGGGCTGTTGCACTTCCGGCGCGATGGCGGCTGCCGGCCGGGGCCGCCGCGTGTGCGGGAGGGCGGGGGCCTTAGTGTGCGCTTCCGTTTCCCTCTCTTTATAAACTGGAGCTCAGGACACAGCACCTTATAGCACCTTGAGAAAGTAGCATAACGCTACGGAACGCGTGGGTGAACTGATCGATCCAGCAGGAGGTTTTGCTGCACATACAGAGGTGAATGAATATTGATTTGTATAATAGATTATATTTTGCACTGGTCACTTTAGGTATTGGCACTTTATATTAGGCAATAGTTTTTTTCAATATAGGGATTCATTTGGGTATTTGGGGTAATATGGGGCTTACTCCTGCTGGTGCTATGGTGTAGATATGTTGTGTACACATATGTGTTTTTTAATGTATGTTATGATGATGTATGAATTTGTTATATGACTTTTTATTTTTTGTAGATGAATTGATTAATTAAATATGATTATTTGGATCAGTTGGTATCATTGATTAATTTGCTGTAGGGTTGTAGTGGTGCCTTCAAGCGACTGTGTCTATAGTAGGCTGGAACTATAGAAATTGTTTATGTGTGTTGTGGTAGCAGCTTTGGGTTGCTGATTTGGCACACTATCCATCCCTTTATTGATTAACAATCAGGTGGTGCTATATAGGAAAGATTTTGTTATTCTTACGTGTCTAATGGTCACCCTTAATAACCATAAATACATATTAATTTGAAAAACAAAGCAAGGCACATACCACTTTGGTTTTATTTGTGAGGTCCGCCTCCCGAGTTTTACTGAAAACAGTGCACACAAAGTAAGGCAAGCTTTTGGGCTTAGTAGCCCTTTTTCAGGCCAGCTTTAGGTTAGCAGTGACATTTTCTCTTTAAATGGCAGATAGGGCAAGCTCAGAGTTGAAAGCCCAGCCCCCAATGGAAGTAAAGTAGATGCCATAGAATGTACATACAACCCTAAACAGCTGAACTGCAAAATAATATTATAAAAAAATGGTGTAGAAAAGTGTCCATCAATGTTGAAAATTGTCCATCTCCTACGGGTGCAAATACAAACGTATGTCTCTGGGTGCTGGTGCTGAAAATTTCACATTCAAAGATGGCAGAGCCTGCTTCAAGAGGACAGTAGTGTGTTGAGAATCCAGTGATTGGCTAGCGCTGCGGTCATGTTGATGGAACTACTCTGCTCTGTGATTGGAAGACGGTATTCTTCCTGTGATTAGCTGGGGGGGGGGGGAGTTTTACATTGGCATGGACAAATAGTCCAGAGTCTATAAAGATCCCTTCCCCCTGAATCAAAGCTGAAGATGGAATGGCACTGCAGAGAGAATTCAAGTCATGCAACCGGGAAAGAGCAGTGACAGTACATGATTTCTGGCATGGATACAGAAACAGATACTATTTTTTTAGATCCTTATCAAGCAGCTAAGAATTCCAGTTCGTTCGGAGTTGGAGATTTTGGGCAGGTGGCTAAAGACCAGGAACAGAATTGCATTCGGATAGCAGACAGATGTCATGGGCAGGTGGCTGAAAACTGCAATTGGTTGGCAGGTAGAGAGCATAGGAAGGTTGCTCAGAATTACATTTAGACAGGCCTTGGAAGTCTTGAAGTCTTTTATACTGTAGAATTAGCCAAAAATGCTGTTGTTCCATTAAAGGGGTCCTCTAGCTATTGAAACTTGATCAGTGATTGGCATAGGATTGCTGTGATCGGGGGGTCCTTTTGCTCGGCTATGCTTACTGGCACAGAGCAGGTGAGGATTTTTTCAAAGCAGCCTAATGAGGCTTAAAGGGGGGAGGGTGAGAGTCTGCCTCAATGTGCATCTCTGCTGCCGAGTATATGGGAGCAGGCTCCTTCATTGATTGACAGCAGGGGGCACATCACATGACCATTATAAAGGGCCTGCCACTGATAAATATTTTTAGTGAAGGACACTCATATGCATGCTGAGGGCTGGTGGGGAGTGTGCTCTCAGCCTCAGAGCTTGCAGGACTAAGAGGGAACTATTTACTGGCAGGTAAATGTTTATTTTTTAGGATGCCTAGTCTCTTTTCAGTAGACCGTCAGTCAAATACTCTCTGGTAATCACTGCTGTCTGCTCAGACCCTTGTCTTCCCCGACTTCCCCTCCCAAGCAGCAAACTATTGTGCCTTGCTGGGGGCTCTAAAGAAGACTGGGGTGGTCCTTAGACTCCGTTCTGGCAGAGTGGAGCTTGGGTACTGGGCACTAGTCTCCGTGTGCCATCCTCAGCAGTGGAAATCAAGAGTTTCCACCCACAGTGCTCTCCCTCCTGGTCAGCAACTGTGACAGACATGTTCTCTAGAGGTGGAATAGTGGGAAATGTTCTCCTATCTTGGTTGCCCTACCTACCATCAAAATATAAACACACCATATTTTCTGCTAACCACAAACTCTAGAGAGGCATCTTCTACTGTTGTAGTGGAGTGGAAATGTGCCAGCACATGGGGAGTTATGTGGGTGGCAGTAGCATCTACTTATAACCTAAAACTGACACTGGACTTTTGCAGTCCATATTGTAGTGATGTACTTTTAGGACAATGAACTCTTAGGCTGTTAGCATGGATGAGTGTTCTGCTAAGTGTTAGAACTTTAGGTAACCCACAGCCACAGCAGAATCCCAGGCCCCAGAATTTGTGAAAGTCTACAGTCTTTGCTAGAGCTTTTAATAGTGGGGATAGGCTGGAGCTACAGGTATAAGCAAGTTTCCCCTGTGGCTGATGGCTCTAGCTGGCCAGTGTAAATAGAGACAGTGGAGGCTATTCTAGAAGCTTTCGCTGAGTCAAAGGGTCATCAAAAAATAGCATAGCCATAGTCAGGACAAGCAGTTCTATAGCCGTTAACAAGCCAATACCACAACTGACAGTGGAGCACCAATTGTAGGGACCCAGTAGTTCCACTACCTGCCAAGAATCAAATCATTCAGCCTCGTGTCTAACGGCCTCCACAATGGAGGACAGACTTGCTACTTGAGAAGACTAAGGTTGTGCCTGCAGGCAGAAAGTGGTTTCCTGATTCAGATGGTACAGTGGCACACAGAAGCAGAATTATATTCTAACATACCCAGGGTCAAGGTTTGGAAAAATCAAAGCCAGAGGTAGTATAGTATAGGTTCAGGCAAGGGTCAGCAAGGAAGGGTCAAAGGTTCAGGGTATCCAAACACAGATGAAATTGAACAGAGAAAATGGGGGAACCCACCCTCCCCCCAAAAAAAATCCCAGGTGCTTATTGAGAGGCACTACTCATAAATATACCAAAATATAAATAGTTTATTATTCTAACTAATTACACAGCAGTAACATACTAACACAATTACACATACACAACATACAATAAAAACAACAGGGGACGCCAGAGGTCTGCTATAATCATAATATAACCCTAAAGGCCTACCAAAAACAAAATCAAGTACTCCATATCAAATATGTGCAAACACTACAATTGATTGTGCAAATGTGCCATATATCAACATTATTAATAATCAACAGTCAAAAAATGCAAATATCACTCACATATAACAGGAGGACAGACCAAGGTGAACAAGTGAAAAATAGCGTTTTATCCCCCCTGGGGTACCCCGGTTGGTCTGTATACATGCACAGTTACTTTTTCTTTGTGGTATTTTTTGTACATTGGCTATTTTTCACTTGTTCACCTTGGTCTGTCCTCCTGTTATATGTGAGTGATATTTGCATTTTTTGACTGTTGATTATTAATAATGTTGATATATGGCACATTTGCACAATCAATTGTAGTGTTTGCACATATTTGATATGGAGTACTTGATTTTGTTTTTGGTAGGCCTTTAGGGTTATATTATGATTATAGCAGACCTCTGGCGTCCCCTGTTGTTTTTATTGTATGTTGTGTATGTGTAATTGTGTTAGTATGTTACTGCTGTGTAATTAGTTAGAATAATAAACTTTTTATATTTTGGTATATTTATGAGTAGTGCCACTCAATAAGCACCCGGGATTTTTTTTGGGGGGAGGGTGGGTTCCCCCATTTTCTCTGTTCAGGTTCTATATTGCAGTCCTGGGTGGAGTGAGCACACATTTATCCTTTCATAATACAATAAGTAATAGTGGCTAGTTGGCTAGTGCTGCCCAGTTAGCTTTGTCTACTTTTGTTTGAAATTTTGCCCACAGATGAAATTAGGCATTTTCTGGTGCCCTGTTTATGTCAGGAAGCTCCTTTCAAAGGCCCCTCAGTTGTGTGTGGCAATAAGTGCACCTGCACTATGGGCGGAAGTTAGTGCACACACACCAGGAGCAGAGGTTAGTGCATACATACTAGCATCTTGAGTGAAAGTTAGCGTACAGGTACTGTTACTAGGTGTAGATTCATGAAAGCCAAGCAGGGACAAGGCATCCAGTCAAGCCAGGATCACCACAGAGAGTACAACATAGGAGATCTTGACATGTATTTGAGAAAGACTGTGGAGAAATCATGATTAGGACACAGTGGAATGTTAACTTCAGAAGTAAACCTATTTCCTGGCTACTGCGAAGTGAAACTTTGCATTTAACTGGTTTTGTAGCACGCAGAAGGCAGCACAGATGCTCCATTCTGGTTTACAAGCCTCCAGCTGGCACAGCCAATGCACAGCTGGGACATGCAGGGTTTTATCCCCAGGATATAAGAGCTGGTGTTGATTCATCTGGATACAAAAAGCTGCTCATTTATTCATTAAAAACGATTACAGGTCAGATGTAAAATTTTAGAAAATGTGTTTTTGTTCATCATGTTTTATTTCATCATTAATGATACAAAGTTAACTGATATAGAAGGAATTTTAACACAAAAACATGTTGCTAACTACAACTGATCATACTTCCAGTGTATTTTTTTTATTTTAATAGTCATATGGAAATCATTTTGAAACTTGCAAATGATAAAGGACAGCACATAGAAATAACTATTGCTGTCAGAATGGATGTCATTCTATCTGTATCTATTCTCTCCTCCACAGGATTTCATTCCACCTCTGCCGATTCTCTCCACCCCTTTATGTCATTTTGACATTTGCTGATTCTCCCCACCACTGTATGTCATTCCTCCTTTACTGATTCTCCCCACCACTGTATGTCATTCCTCCTTTACTGATTCTCCCCACCACTGTATGTCATTCCTCCTTTACTGATTCTCCCCACCACTGTATGTCATTCCTCCTTTACTGATTTTCCCCACCACTGTATGTCATTCCTCCTTTACTGATTCTCCCCACCACTGTATGTCATTCCTCCTTTACTGATTTTCCCCACCACTGTATGTCATTCCTCCTTTACTGATTCTCCCCACCACTGTATGTAATTCCTCCTTTACTGATTCTCCCCACCACTGTATGTCATTCCTCCTTTACTGATTCTCCCCACCACTGTATGTCATTCCTCCTTTACTGATTCTCCCCACCACTGTATGTCATTCCTCCTTTACTGATTCTCCCCACCACTGTATGTCATTCCTCCTTTACTGATTCTCCCCACCACTGTATGTCATTCCTCCTTTACTGATTCTCCCCACCACTGTATGTCATTCCTCCTTTACTGATTCTCCCCACCACTGTATGTCATTCCTCCTTTGCTGATTCTCCCCACCACTGTATGTCATTCCTTCTTTGCTGTTTCTCCCCACCACTGTATGTCATTCCTCCTTTACTGATTCTCCCCACCACTGTATGTCATTCCTCCTTTACTGATTCTCCCCACCACTGTATGTCATTCCTCCTTTGCTGATTCTCCCCACCACTGTATGTCATTCCTCCTTTGCTGATTCTCCCCACCACTGTATGTCATTCCTCCTTTACTGATTCTCCCCACCACGGTATATCATTCCTTCTTTACTGATTCTCCCCACCACTGTATGTCATTCCTTCTTTGCTGATTATCCCCACCACTGTATGTCATTCCTCCTTTACTGATTCTCCCCACCACTGTATGTCATTCCTCCTTTACTGATTCTCCCCACCACTGTATGTCATTCCTCCTTTGCTGATTCTCCCCACCACTGTATGTCATTCCTCCTTTGCTGATTCTCCCCACCACTGTATGTCATTCCTCCTTTACTGATTCTCCCCACCACGGTATATCATTCCTTCTTTACTGATTCTCCCCACCACTGTATGTCATTCTTTCTTTACTGATTCTCCCCACCACTGTATGTCATTCCTCCTTTACTGATTCTCCCCACCACTGTTTGTCATTCCTCCTTTACTGATTCTCCCCACCACTGTATGTCATTCCTCCTTTACTGATTCTCCCCACCACTGTATATCATTCCTCCTTTACTGATTCTCCCCACCACTGTATGTCATTCCTCCTTTACTGATTCTCCCCACCACTGTATGTCATTCCTCCTTTACTGATTCTCCCCACCACTGTATGTCATTCCTCCTTTACTGATTCTCCCCACCACTGTATGTCATTCCTCCTTTACTGATTCTCCCCACCACTGTATGTCATTCCTCCTTTACTGATTCTCTCCACCACTGTATGTCATTCCTCCTTTACTGATTCTCCCCACCACTGTATGTCATTCCTCCTTTACTGATTCTCCCCACCACTGTATGTCATTCCTTCTTTACTGATTCTCCCCACCACTGTATGTCATTCCTCCTTTACTGATTCTCCCCACCACTGTATGTCATTCCTTCTTTACTGATTCTCCCCACCACTGTATGTCATTCCTCCTTTACTGATTCTCCCCACCACTGTATGTCATTCCTTCTTTACTGATTCTCCCCACCACTGTATGTCATTCCTCCTTTACTGATTCTCCCCACCACTGTATGTTATTCCTCCTTTACTGATTCTCCCCACCACTGTATGTTATTCCTTCTTTACTGATTCTCCCCACCACTGTATGTCATTCCTCCTTTACTGATTCTCCCCACCACTGTATGTCATTCCTTCTTTACTGATTCTCCCCACCACTGTATGTCATTCCTTCTTTACTGATTCTCCCCACCACTGTATGTCATTCCTTCTTTACTGATTCTCCCCACCACTGTATGTCATTCCTCCTTTACTGATTCTCCCCACCACTGTATATCATTCCTTCTTTACTGATTCTCCCCACCACTGTATGTCATTCCTCCTTTACTGATTCTCCCCACCACTGTATGTCATTCCTTCTTTACTGATTCTCCCCACCACTGTATGTCATTCCTCCTTTACTGATTCTCCCCACCACTGTATGTTATTCCTTCTTTACTGATTCTCCCCACCACTGTATGTCATTCCTTCTTTACTGATTCTCCCCACCACTGTATGTCATTCCTCCTTTACTGATTCTCCCCACCACTGTATGTTATTCCTTCTTTACTGATTCTCCCCACCACTGTATGTCATTCCTCCTTTACTGATTCTCCCCACCACTGTATGTCATTCCTCCTTTACTGATTCTCCCCACCACTGTATGTCATTCCTCCTTTACTGATTCTCCCCACCACTGTATGTTATTCCTTCTTTACTGATTCTCCCCACCACTGTATGTCATTCCTTCTTTACTGATTCTCCCCACCACTGTATGTCATTCCTCCTTTACTGATTCTCCCCACCACTGTATGTTATTCCTTCTTTACTGATTCTCCCCACCACTGTATGTCATTCCTCCTTTACTGATTCTCCCCACCACTGTATGTCATTCCTCCTTTACTGATTCTCCCCACCACTGTATGTCATTCCTCCTTTACTGATTCTCCCCACCACTGTATGTCATTCCTTCTTTACTGATTCTCCCCACCACTGTATGTCATTCCTCCTTCACTGATTCTCCCCACCACTGTATGTCATTCCTCCTTTACTGATTCTCCCCACCACTGTATGTCATTCCTCCTTTACTGATTCTCCCCACCACTGTATGTCATTCCTCCTTCACTGATTCTCCCCACCACTGTATGTCATTCCTCCTTCACTGATTCTCCCCACCACTGTATGTCATTCCTCCTTCACTGATTCTCCCCACCACTGTATGTCATTCCTCCTTTACTGATTCTCCCCACCACTGTATGTCATTCCTCCTTTACTGATTCTCCCCACCACTGTATGTCATTCCTCCTTTACTGATTCTCCCCACCACTGTATGTCATTCCTCCTTTACTGATTCTCCCCACCACGGTATATCATTCCTTCTTTACTGATTCTCCCCACCACTGTATGTCATTCCTCCTTTACTGATTCTCCCCACCACTGTATGTCATTCCTCCTTTACTGATTCTCCCCACCACTGTATGTCATTCCTCCTTTACTGATTCTCCCCACCACTGTATGTCATTCCTCCTTTACTGATTCTCCCCACCACTGTATGTCATTCCTCCTTTACTGATTCTCCCCACCACGGTATATCATTCCTTCTTTACTGATTCTCCCCACCACTGTATGTCATTCCTTCTTTACTGATTCTCCCCACCACTGTATGTCATTCCTCCTTTACTGATTCTCCCCACCACTGTATGTCATTCCTCCTTTACTGATTCTCCCCACCACTGTATGTCATTCCTCCTTTACTGATTCTCCCCACCACTGTATGTCATTCCTCCTTTACTGATTCTCCCCACCACTGTATGTCATTCCTCCTTTACTGATTCTCCCCACCACTGTATGTCATTCCTCCTTTACTGATTCTCCCCACCACTGTATGTCATTCCTCCTTTACTGATTCTCCCCACCACTGTATGTCATTCCTCCTTTACTGATTCTCCCCACCACGGTATATCATTCCTTCTTTACTGATTCTCCCCACCACTGTATGTCATTCCTTCTTTACTGATTCTCCCCACCACTGTATGTCATTCCTCCTTTACTGATTCTCCCCACCACTGTATGTCATTCCTCCTTTACTGATTCTCCCCACCACTGTATGTCATTCCTCCTTTACTGATTCTCCCCACCAATGTATGTCATTCCTCCTTTACTGATTCTCCCCACCACTGTATGTCATTCCTCCTTTACTGATTCTCCCCACCAATGTATGTCATTCCTCCTTTACTGATTCTCCCCACCACTGTATGTCATTCCTCCTTTACTGATTCTCCCCACCACGGTATATCATTCCTTCTTTACTGATTCTCCCCACCACTGTATGTCATTCCTTCTTTACTGATTCTCCCCACCACTGTATGTCATTCCTCCTTTACTGATTCTCCCCACCACTGTATGTCATTCCTCCTTTACTGATTCTCCCCACCACTGTATGTCATTCCTCCTTTACTGATTCTCCCCACCACTGTATGTCATTCCTCCTTTACTGATTCTCCCCACCACTGTATGTCATTCCTCCTTTACTGATTCTCCCCACCAATGTATGTCATTCCTCCTTTACTGATTCTCCCCACCACTGTATGTCATTCCTCCTTTACTGATTCTCCCAGCCACCGTATGTCATTCCTCCTTTACTGATTCTCCCCACCACTGTATGTCATTCCTCCTTTACTGATTCTCCCCACCACTGTATGTCATTCCTCCTTTACTGATTCTCCCCACCACTGTATGTCATTCCTCCTTTACTGATTCTCCCCACCACTGTATGTCATTCCTCCTTTACTGATTCTCCCCACCACTGTATGTCATTCCTCCTTTACTGATTCTCCCCACCACTGTATGTCATTCCTCCTTTGCTGATTCTCCCCACCACTGTATGTCATTTCTCCTTTACTGATTCTCCCCACCACTGTATGTCATTCCTCCTTTACTGATTCTCCCCACCACTGTATGTCATTCCTCCTTTACTGATTCTCCCCGCCACTGTATGTCATTCCTCCTTTACTGATTCTCCCCACCACTGTATGTCATTCCTCCTTTACTGATTCTCCCCACCACTGTATGTCATTCCTCCTTTACTGATTCTCCCCGCCACTGTATGTCATTCCTCCTTTACTGATTCTCTCCACCACCGTATGTCATTCCTCCTTTACTGATTCTCCCCACCACTGTATGTCATTCCTCCTTTACTGATTCTCCCCACCACTGTATGTCATTCCTCCTTTACTGATTCTCCCCACCACTGTATGTCATTCCTCATTTACTGATTCTCCCCACCACTGTATGTCATTTCTCCTTTACTGATTCTCCCCACCACTGTATGTCATTCCTTCTTTACTGATTCTCCCCACCACTGTATGTCATTTCTCCTTTACTGATTCTCCCCACCACTGTATGTCATTCCTTCTTTACTGATTCTCCCCACCACTGTATGTCATTCCTCCTTTACTGATTCTCCCCACCACTGTATGTCATTCCTCCTTTACTGATTTTCCCCACCACTGTATGTCATTCCTCCTTTACTGATTCTCCCCACCACTGTATGTAATTCCTCCTTTACTGATTTTCCCCACCACTGTATGTCATTCCTCCTTTACTGATTCTCCCCACCACTGTATGTCATTTCTCCTTTACTGATTCTCCCCACCACTGTATGTCATTCCTTCTTTACTGATTCTCCCCACCACTGTATGTCATTCCTCCTTTACTGATTCTCCCCACCACTGTATGTCATTCCTCCTTTACTGATTCTCCCCACCACTGTATGTCATTCCTCCTTTACTGATTCTCCCCACCACCGTATGTCATTCCTCCTTTACTGATTCTCTCCACCACTATATGTTATTCCTCCTTTACTGATTCTCCCCACCACTGTATGTCATTCCTCCTTTACTGATTCTCCCCACCACTGTATGTCATTCCTTCTTTACTGATTCTCCCCACCACTGTATGTAATTCCTCCTTAATGATTTTCCCCACCACTGTATGTAATTCCTCCTTAATGATTTTCCCCACCACTGTATGTCATTCCTCCTTTACTGATTTTCCCCACCACTGTATGTCATTCCTCCTTTACTGATTCTCCCCACCACTGTATGTCATTCCTCCTTTACTGATTCTCCCCACCACTGTATGTCATTCCTCCTTTACTGATTTTCCGCACCACTGTATGTCATTCCTCCTTTACTGATTCTCCCCACCACTGTATGTAATTCCTCCTTTACTGATTCTCCCCACCACTGTATGTAATTCCTCCTTTACTGATTCTCCCCACCACTGTATGTCATTCCTCCTTTACTGATTCTCCCCACCACTGTATGTCATTCCTCCTTTACTGATTCTCCCCACCACTGTATGTCATTCCTCCTTTACTGATTCTCCCCACCACTGTATGTCATTCCTCCTTTACTGATTCTCCCCACCACCGTATGTCATTCCTCCTTTACTGATTCTCCCCACCACCGTATGTCATTCCTCCTTTGCTGATTCTCCCCACCACTGTATGTCATTCCTCCTTTACTGATTCTCCCCACCACTGTATGTAATTCCTCCTTTACTGATTCTCCCCACCACTGTATGTCATTCCTCCTTTACTGATTCTCCCCACCACCGTATGTCATTCCTCCTTTACTGATTCTCCCCACCACCGTATGTCATTCCTCCTTTGCTGATTCTCCCCACCACTGTATGTCATTCCTCCTTTACTGATTCTCCCCACCACTGTATGTAATTCCTCCTTTACTGATTCTCCCCACCACTGTATGTCATCCCTCCTTTACTGATTTTCCGCACCACTGTATGTCATTCCTCCTTTACTGATTCTCCCCACTACTGTATGTCATTCCTCATTTACTGATTCTCCCCACCACTGTATGTCATTCCTCATTTACTGATTCTCCCCACCACTGTATGTCATTCCTCCTTTACTGATTTTCCCCACCACTGTATGTCATTCCTCCTTTACTGATTTTCCCCACCACTGTATGTCATTCCTTCTTTACTGATTCTCCCCACCACTGTATGTCATTCCTCCTTTACTGATTTTCCCCACCACTGTATGTCATTTCTTCTTTACTGATTCTCCCCACCACTGTATGTCATTCCTCCTTTACTGATTCTCCCCACCACTGTATGTCATTCCTCCTTTACTGATTCTCCCCACCACTGTATGTCATTCCTCATTTACTGATTCTCCCCACCACTGTATGTCATTCCTCCTTTACTGATTCTCCCCACCACTGTATGTCATTCCTCCTTTACTGATTTTCCCCACCACTGTATGTCATTCCTCATTTACTGATTTTCCCCACCACTGTATGTCATTCCTCCTTTACTGAATCTCCCCGCCACTGTATGTCATTCCTCCTTTACTGATTCTCCCCACCACTGTATGTCATTCCTCCTTTACTGATTCTCCCCACCACGGTATATCATTCCTTCTTTACTGATTCTCCCCACCACTGTATGTCATTCCTCCTTTACTGATTCTCCCCACCACGGTATATCATTCCTTCTTTACTGATTCTCCCCACCACTGTATGTCATTCCTCCTTTACTGATTCTCCCCACCACTGTATGTAATTCCTCCTTTACTGATTCTCCCCACCACTGTATGTCATTCCTCATTTACTGATTCTCCCCACCACTGTATGTCATTCCTCCTTTACTGATTCTCCCCACCACTGTATGTCATTCCTCCTTTACTGATTCTCCTCACCACTGTATGTTATTCCTCCTTTACTGATTCTCCCCACCACTGTATGTAATTCCTCCTTTACTGATTTTCCCCACCACTGTATGTCATTCCTCCTTTACTGATTCTCCCCACCACTGTATGTCATTCCTCCTTTACTGATTCTCCCCACCACTGTATGTAATTCCTCCTTTACTGATTCTCCCCACCACTGTATGTCATTCCTTCTTTACTGAATCTCCCCACCACTGTATGTCATTCCTCCTTTACTGATTTTCCCCACCACTGTATGTCATTCCTCATTTACTGATTTTCCCCACCACTGTATGTCATTCCTCCTTTACTGATTCTCCCCGCCACTGTATGTCATTCCTCCTTTACTGATTCTCCCCACCACTGTATGTCATTCCTCCTTTACTGATTTTCCCCACCACTGTATGTCATTCCTCCTTTACTGATTTTCCCCACCACTGAATGTCATTCTTTCTTATTTTTCTTTACCAAATCTCACTCATCCTGCACTAATTTTTTTCACATCCAGATCAGATTCTATCTCTGCTGATTCTATTTACCACTGGATGTTATTCCTTCTCTACCGATTCTCTCTGCCATTCCACCTCTGTCAATGTCATTCTACTAGAGCAAATCTCATGAAATGTGTTTTGGGATACCTTTCAAGATCCCATTTTTTGGGATCAAGGGGCCAATTTACATTTAATACAATGTATTTAATTTGTTTGAATCTGACAATTATTATTTTAGATTCAAATTTATAAATAATACATTATTTTAGATTCAAATCCATTTGGATCAATCGTCCGACATAGTATAAAACTAGTTTAGTTTTAAAAATATGAATCACATGTTCAGATCTGACCACGAGATCAACTTTGAATCTGTACTGATTTGAATAAATACTGTAAATTTGTATGTATGTTTTTATAATGTATTTGATTTCTGAGGATTTAACCATATCATTTGTTTAATGTCTGAACTTATTTGGATAAATTGTCCAACTTTAGTGAGTCACTAAAATAATTATGTTTTAGGTATTTTTTTAAACCCAGATGGTTTTAGGAAAATCTGGCAGACTTTCATTCTATTTAAAGTAGACCAAAACCCGCGGACATCGGCCCTGGAATTTATAACATTCCAGGGATTCTGGATTCCCTCCCCCGGGGTATCCAGAATTGGGATGCCCCACCGTGAAACCCCCCCCCCCCCCAGTCACTCGATATACTTACCTTTTTACCCGGTCCAACGGCAAATGCATGAGAAGCGCCGCATCCTCGCTATCCCTTTAGCAGGGAATGCTCCCTGTTAGAGGATAGAAGGATGTGGCTGCCTTAGTAGAGTGACAGACAGTACTGAAGCAGTGCCAGGTGAGCTCTGTGCTGCAACAGTGGTTTTGGCCTAGGGTTGGGGTTGGCCTTTGAAAGTTCTATCCAATAAAACATTAGGCATTTAGGTCATACCATACAGGAATAATAACTGAGTCCCCCTTTCTTATAAAAGGTTGTACGTTCGAATATAAAGATGTAGGTACTAATATACTAAACTAAAAAGAGATTTCCTTACAACAATTAAACCTTTTGGTCTTACAGTAGGCTCAGAAGCCTCTTGGAGAAAAACAAATGCACAGTACAAGCAGAAGGCACTTTGAGGGTTTTTTCTTTCAAAAAATCAGAAAGCAAATAGGACTCATGCTACCTCCAAGATAAATGATAGGCTTTCCAGTCTTCCCCAGCTAATAATAATTACCCATTGTATTATGGGTTCGCTCACTGAATTTTCAGCAAATATCAGTAATATTCAATGCTGACCTAAATTTGGAATCAACAATAATCAAGTTAAATGACACCAGCTTCACAGCACTATACGTACGTATTTTGATTCAGAACCATGGAGAGCATCCATGACTGGCAAGCCATTTTGAACGAAGATGCCTGTTTCTCTTTTCATTACACCTTTTTTATTCTATTCTGAACAATAGGCTCGATTCAGAGAGACAAAAAAAAAAACCTTCCGTTTTAGTGCCAATTTCGTATTATTTTCAAAATGTCCCGCTCTCGTATGAGTGTGCGAGCGATTCTATGCATGCATTGTAAACCTTCTGTAAAGTTTCCGTCTGTTCGTATGCCAGAGTACGAGTACGAGGATGTCATTTTCCATCGTGACTTTTCTGTTTCATTTTCTCAGGTTACAACGTAGGCTTTCGTTTTTGCCCTTTTCCCACCGTATCCTCCCACGAATCCTTTACGTTTCCCGATAGATTCTGTTTCACTTTTACAAAAAATAATCGTCCAGACGGAAATCCTTAAGATTTTGCGCCTGCGCACTACAAACTTAACTCATTTAAGTGCTCGCCTACATATTTGACACCCTCACTTCTACTACAATGTTTAGCTAAACCACTTAGCGCTATCCTCCAGCTTCCCTTTGGGACCCTTAAAGCTCACCCCAACCCCTTAGCACTATCCTCCATCTTCCCTTTTGGACCCTTAAAGCTCACCCCAACCCCTTATCACTATCCTCCATCTTCCCTTTTGGACCCTTAAAGCTCACCCCAACCTCTTAGCACTATCCTCCATCTTCCCTTTTGGACCCTTAAATCTCACCCCAACCCCTTACCACTATCCTCCATCTTCCCTTTTGGACCCTTAAAGCTCACCCCAGCCACTTACCACTATCCTCCAGCTTCCCTTTTGGACCCTTACAACTTACCCAAACCATTTCGCAGTTATGTTCTTCTTCCATTTTATGCCCCTAAAACTTACCCAAACCACTTCGCGGTTAGGTTCTTCTTCCATTTTAAGCTCCTAAAACTTACCCAAACCACTTCGCGCTTATGTTCTTCTTCCATTTTAGGCTCCTAAAACGTACCCAAACCACTTCGCGGTTATGTTATTCTTCCATTTTAGGCACCTAAAACTTACCCAAACCATTTCGCGGTTATGTTCTTCTTCCATTGTATGCCCCTAAAACTTACCCAAACCACTTCGCGGTTATGTTCTTCTTCCATTTTAGGCCCCTAAAACTTACCCAAACCATTTTGAAGTTATGTTCTTCTTCCACTTTAGGCCCCTAAAACTTACCCAAACCACTTCGCAGTTATGTTCTTCTTCCATTTTAGGCCCCTAAAACTTACCCAAACCACTTCGCGGTTAGGTTCTGCTTCCATTTTATGCCCCTAAAACTTACCCAAACCACTTCCTGTTCATCTGAATCTTTATTGAAACCTTCAATTGGTGTTAATGTATTTGTGTAAAAAAATGACACTGAAAAAATGACACTGAAACGTTGTTTTTGTTTTTTTTTTAGTTGAAGGCCATTTTTTGTTGCCATTTGTAAAATTTTTTAGTTTACACATTTTTAAAAAAATTAAAAACACAATAAAATGTAAAATCTGTAAAACTTTCTAATATTTAAAACTATTTACATTAATAAAAACAGTGACAGGACCCAGAACACTATTCTTCTTCTGTTGTCCCCAACGAGTCAACCAGCTGCTGCATATCGGCCACCAACTCAAGGACCCTTCAACTCTTGCCCGTGTGGTCCCTATATAAAATTGATACAAAAACATTATTTGGCGACAAATACATGTTTCTCACCTGTGGATGGAATGTTTGTTAGTTGCTAACCTAAATAATCACGACATATGTCATTCTGCTAAGTCATTACTCTAAGTAAGTGGGCAGAGGTCATTCTGCTAAGTCATTACTCTAAGGAAGTGACCACAGGTCATTCTGCTAATGACATTGACTCTGCCTTTATGAATCTGGGTGATCATGTCACTTAACACATAATGCAAAGAATGACATTACAACTTACTTGGTTGGTGGCCAACGGATGCATCATTGGGGACAACCCTACATCCTGGGCCCTGCCACTGTTGTGAAGTAGAGGCTGTTGAGACATGGCAAATAGGGTCACTTATTATGTCTTAGTCAACAGTAATCAAATGTCATTTTCTATTTGTGTGTCACATCACTCACCTACTCCCTGTGCCTCCTGGCCGAGATCTGCTGCAGCCTGCGCATCTTCACCCGCTCCTGAAGCATCTACAAAAACAGATTAAGTGAATCAGCTTGGGTGGAAATGGCATGTATATGTGTGTACGGTTACATGAAGAGTAACATACCAGAGGCTCCCGCATGCGTCGCTTGGTACGACTCCCTGCCCACGCCGTGCCGCCCCTCCTCTGTGGAAAGTTCCAGGGGCTGGTCTGAGGAATCAACAGAAGAGGGGTAGAACGCAGTGTAGTCGCACTGGAGATCCACCACCTTCACTTCCAGCTTCATGCAGCACTGGTCGGCCTGTGCGCCTCCGGGTGCGGCGGATTCGGTAATCCATTTCCAGCACTACAAAAGAAATACAATTATAAATCAATGCCTACCCTCTGCATCAGTTACATCTAGCATGCAATCGCTATGTACTTACTAGGGAAATGGATTCCGAAAAAGCGCCGCACCTGGGGCATGTGCAGCTGTTTCAGGTCTGACCAATGCTGCATGATCTGCGTGTGGGTGAAGGTGATGTCCGTTTGATGTTATTATGATGTATTGATTTGATGTATTTTGGCAATGATCTCCAGTGCGATGGAGTTGGGCAGGTAGTACCTGCGCTCCAGCATGGTCTGCAAAACACAAAATCAAGCTAGGTTTTAGTTAAAACTGCATACAAATATCTGTCAACAATCGATCATTTGACTAAATGACATTAACATACACATTTGGAGCCTAATACAATCCTTTAAGCTGGCCTCAGAGTTGGTTCACATGTGTGGGCCCTCACTTCGTTTGGCCACAGAGTTTGAGACACTTTTTAAACAAACCCTTTCGTCATGCGCTTTCTTAAGGGCTAGGCATGCATTTAGATGGCAAATCAAAGTAAAAGACACTTACAAGCATGATGATCTCTTCTTGTTGGCGGGTGAAGATTGTGGGCGGCATCTTGCCTCTTGTCTGCAGCAGATAAGTAATGCCCCAGCGGTTTCCGGGTTCCGCACGGCTGAACGAACGGCCGTACGCACGCGTACGTGAGCACGTAGGCGTCACAGTCCGCAAATCTTATTTTAAGGTCCCTGGACACACAGCTCATTCTCTTTCAGAGTCCGTTAAAAATGCCACCCAAGAAGCAATCAGCGGCAAGCGGCAAAAAGGCACCCAAGCGCCAGGAGGCATCAGAAGGGCCCAAAACTCGCTCACAGATGCCCAAAGCCAAACTGCGGAAAAAAAAACAATGCACCGGCCAAGCAACCCACCACTACTCCCAAAAAAAAGGAGGCACAACCAAAGAGCAAGACACAGGCCACCAAGCCTACCCCAAGGGAGGTGGTCAAACCTGGTAAGAGGGTGCAAAGCCCCAGCCCCCCTGGACCAACATCCCCTCCCCCCCACGTGCCACCAAGGCAGTGTTCCAAGGCCAAAAACACCATGAACGAAGCCCAAGCTGGCAAAGAAGCCCCAGACACCCAAGAAGCTACAGCAGGGCCAGAAGCCCCAGATGCCAAAGAAGCCACAGCAGGGCTAGAAGCCCCAGACGCCAAAGAAGCCACAGCAGGGGCAAAAGCCCTAAAAGGCAGACAATGCCAAGCTCCCCCTCCCCACCCGCACGTGGCTACCAATCGATGGGCAAGAGTGGCAGAACCACAAGCTCTGGGTCACCCCAGCCAAGTACCTCCAAGGGCCATGCTCCTTCCAAGGGCCCACAGAGCCACAGGGCCCCAAGCACAAGTTCCAGCTCCTCCAGACCCTCTCTTCCTCGGCCACATTCCCCACCGGCACAGGTGGGCAGGCAATCACCCTATGCCACATCAACCCCTGCAACTTCTGTGGCCACCTAGCCATGAACACCCAGTCCCTTTCCCAGTCCAGTTCGATCAGCAGCCAGCCTCCAGTCCTTGATTTCTCCAACACACACCCAGGCCAGAATGTCACCCCATTTTCCTGGAAACAATGAGGAGCCACAACCACCACAAACAGGGCGCACATTGCGCAGAGGCCACTTGAGTGGCCGTTTTGGTGAGGCCCAAACTCTGGCATTGGCTAGTGGTCTCACGTTATATTATGATGAGCTATATGGGAGCAAATCCAAATCAACAAGCAAGCAGCGCAAAGCGGAGATTTTGGCAGAACTCACCAGACAAGTCAATGCAGCGGGGGATGAACTCAAAGATGTAGAACAGATTCAACGGAAAATATCGGACCTCAAATATGCCGCACGGAAGAAAGAGAATAAAAGGCTGCAGTAAAGGTACATATCTTATTTTTGTTTTTTATTCTTCTTGTATAGACATCAGTGAGCTTATTTTTGGAAACTATGTTTTTCAGCTTACAAACTGGTGGAGGATTCCCCACTAAATTGAAATTTACCCAGGCTGAGGAGATGGTGCTGGGCCTGCTACATCCTGTTGCATTAGAGGGACACTCGGCACAACAGGACACGGACAACCCGCCAATTTCTGCAGGTTAGTAATGTGTGAATTTCCCTAAAAATGGACCAACCAGTGAAATTAGCCAGCAAGGCATATCTAAACACATGCCCCTAGGGTGTGCCTTGTAGTGGAGTGATCAATTTGACCAGGGTGTGTCATGTGTGTCGACAGATAATTTACAAATTTTCTGGCGTTTCAGAACATTTAGGAAGAGTAGTAAAGTATTGAGATTAGCAAAGGACTGCGTGCTATGTATTTCTATTCAATCACATGCAACACTTACATCTTTATCTGTTGCCCACTTGGATTTGAGCTGTGCTTGGGGCCCAACGGCTTAAGATGGGGTGATTGCAATGTTTTCATAGATACAATGGTAACCACCAGAATCATATTGTAACTGCTATTTGCCAGCTGAGTGTGTTCACTTAATGGCCTATAAAGGATGTTTAAACACACACAACAGGCAGTACTTGCATGTTTGGTTGGCTTCATGTGACCAATGTGTATGTACTTGTTTGTGAATCCATTTTCAACATAAAGGCATTCATAGTGAAGGTCAAGTTGCACCGTTGTGGTAGTGGCCATTCCAGCTTGGCCACGTGTTTGATTTAAGCATATGTGTTATTAACCATCACCAATTCATAGTTGTGTGTTGACATTGTTTGTTTACTTCTAATGCAGCCCAGCCTCATCCCTCAGCTAGAGGGGAATCCTCAGCCAGTTTAACAATGCCGTCTACTTCCGTGCTGCCTTGGACCCAGGATCCGATATCTACGGTAAGTGTTTTTTTATGATGTTGCGTATGCATGTGCCTTGCCATGTTTCTTTTGGCTGAATTACATATGTATTCCCCACACTGAACCTTTCTTATTTACATGTCCCAACAGAGCCACACACTGATGAAGGTAATCCAGGAGCTGGAGGAGGATGGAACCTTCATTGAAGATCTCCCCCTGGGCCAGAATCTGCAACTGTCCCAAAATGTTTCTCAGACAAATCCTCAGCAGCAGAGGGAAGCTGGCTGCATGCTGCCTGCACATCGTGGGCAGCATGCAGAGACTGACCCTTCAGTCCCCAGTTTAAGATCTGCTGTTGAGGATTTGCACAGCATATCTGTGGCTGTTGGGGGTCCTAGAGCAACATCATCTGCACGCCCCCCAACCCGGGGAATTGGGAGGCGTACTCAGCAACGTCGCCCAGTTACCCAGGGGAGGGGCGTGCAGATGATGGAGTCAGCATGGCAACATGAGAGGTGGCTATTTTGGCGCCAAAATCAACAAAACCACGAGAATATTAATGCCCAATTAGAGAACCTCAATAATACCTTAAGTGCCATGCTGACTGAATTTAGGACCCATAACAGTCACATGGACAACTTGACAACAGAATTCAGGTCCAGCATGGCTGAATTGCAAAGTAACCAAAGAAACATTTTTGAACAGTTGCAGATTCTGAATGTCACACAGGCCCAGGTAAGGGCCCACCACCAAGGGCCACAACCTGGGTTCTATGGGCATCCCCCATATTAAGGTGTATTTGGCCTGAATCTGTTCAACATCTTTGCTCTACATCCCCACTGTATTGACTTGTCTGGCGAGCCTTACCAATATAGCATTTTGGATTTGCCCCATATAGCTCATTCAGCTCATGCTGAGGTAGGCCACTAGCCAATGCCAGAGGTCAAGCCTCACTGAAGCAGCCACTCAAGCTGTTGCGCTGCAGCCTTGCCCATAATTACATTGGTTGTGGCTCCTCCTGTTTGTAGGCATGATTGTGTGACATTCTGGCCTGGAAAACTACTACCTTGGACCCTGGCTGAGATTTTACTGTACTTGGATTGGGACTGGGTGTTCTTGTTTGGGTGGGCCACTGAGTAACAGGTGTAGATGTGGCATAGGTATGTCTGCTTACAACCTGTGCCTGTGGCAAATGTGGCCAAGCAGGAGAAGGTGTGTTTTTGTCCCTATTTTTACAATGTAACATCTGTGATTTATACCCTTGACAATGCTTGGCACACATATGTTACTATGTTCTTTTGAAGGTTAACTTTGTCCTGGAGTGCCTTACTTTGTAAATCCAGGCTGTGTGCAATTGCTATGTGGCATGTTTTGGCATAAATTTCAGGTCCATGTATTCCCCATAACTATGTGAGTGACCATCAACTACAATTGTTATGTTTAAAAATGTATACCTTTAAAAATTAAACAAACATGTTTATGACTAAGTTACTGTCTTTCGGTTTTTGGATAATAAAAATGACTTAAAGTTGCCCCAAAAACAAAGACACAAAAAAAGTGAAAAAAAGTTTAAATACATTGTTGATGGTTTTGGAGATTAATTCAATACTGTTTTGTTATTAATAAAACACAAAGTCAAAACCAAATGGCACAAAGCAATAACAAACAATGTAAAAAAAACACCAAAAAAGGAGAAAACAATTAAGCAAAATATGTTGCTATTAGATTAGCACGGACGGCTTGCCCAGACGCACTGTGCTGCCCAACATAGGCGTCCTCTGGCTCATCGGCGGGTGGAGAGGGTGGCAAATCCACATACCGGGGGACCCGCTGCAAGATAGCAAAATTATGCAGTGCAGCACAGGCCATGATGATATCTATGACCTTTTTTGGGTCATACTGAAGGGATCCCCCGGTATGGTCCAAACATCTAAATCGGGTCTTCAATAGGCCAAAGGCCCTCTCCACCACTGCCCTGGTTTTGCGGTGCACCCTATTATAGGCCTCTTGGGCGGCATTCTGTGGGCGTAGTACAGGCGTCAACAGCCACGGGAGGAGTGGATATCCAGAATCTCCTTGAAAAATTAAAGGAAAAAAAAAATATTACTGCATACATTACAGCCAAAAAACCCACAAACTAGCTGAAGAAGAGGCTAGGTGACATTGTCCCAAAAACATGAGCATACATATTGCACAGGGCAAGTCGCCAAAGAAACAAATCTAATAGATGGGGGCCGAAATTAGAGAACCAATATTGCGGATGCTGGCCAATCAGCCAGACTGTTAAGAGCTATTGCTTTAGGTCTGTGCTCCTCAGCAATCTTGGATGGGTTAAGTTTGCATGACCCATTATCTTCTATGTCTGAGTATAAAACAGGTCTAAGCCGGACCCTGCACTTTATCCCGCTCTCCTCTACTCAATAAGTGCAATGCATCTAAGCAAAGATGGCACAGACCCTATGATAAAGTCAAAACCAGATTTACAGAAAAGTGTGGGGAAGACTGATTACTAATTTGGCTCAAATTACTCTTTAGAGTTTTAACAATGCAGGACAAACATTTGGCCAGCCTTGGTTGTTTTGCTAATGTCATGGGTACAGTCGTGTTTCACATGTTACCAAGGTGAGGAAAAGGGCATAGTTTAAGAAAGGGGAACCAAAAAAAAAACATAACCATACATAGAAAAGAAAATGATGTTATTGGACTCAACTTACCAAGGAGCCATGCACCGGAAAATTCCCCAGACTCAAACCGACGGAACAATCCAGATCTTCTAAGGATGTAGGCGTCATGGGATGAGCCTGGGTAGCCTGCGAGGACGCTAAGGAACCGCATGTCCTGGGCCACCACTGCTTGCACATTCAGTGAGTGGCCCATTTTGCGGTTTCTGGGAAAAAAAAGATAAAAAAACATCAGTAACGCTTGCAAAACGATTTAAACAATAACTTATAACTCCCTAAGTAAAACGTGGATGGCAATACAAATCACACCAAACAACTACATTAAATTTTAGTGCCCACAAAAAGGATATGTATGTTAGACCCTTTAAAGTTTTGATTCACTTGTTCAATTTTAAGTACACTTTAAAATGTTTGCCTTTGCACAACATGAAAAAAATTGAAAGCCAAAAATATGGGCTATTGGTTCACATGCACTCTTTGCAAGGAGGGAGTCTTGGCAAGGAGTGACTGTTTGCAAGGCTTTACAAATTACAAGGACGGAATAATTACAATGAAGGACAAATTAACATGAGGGAATAATTACAAGGAGGGACTAGTTACAATGAGGGTAAAATTACAAGGAGGGACTAGTTACAATGAGGGAAAATTTACAAGGAGGGACTATTTGCAATGAAGGACAAATTAACATGAGGGAATAATTACAAGGAGGGACCAGTTACAATGAGGGTAAAATTACACGGAGGGACTAGTTACAATGAGGGAAAAGTTACAAGGAGGGACCAAAAAATGAAAATAAAATATGAAAAAGATTAGCTCAAACTGAACTTGCCTGTATATGTACTCGTCGGCAGCCGGAGGCACCAGGGCTATGTGGGTACAGTCAATGGCACCCATGACGTTGGGCATATCAGCAATATTATAAAATGCCATCGAGTTTCTGGCTACCATATTCTCTGGAAAACAAATATATTTTCGAGTTAGGGTAGCCATGCCTTCCAAAAACTTGGATAGGGCGCGGCTCAGCGTATGCTGTGAGATCCCCACGGAGAGGGCACCCAGCCTCTGGAATGATCCATTCGCCAAAAATTGCAGGCAGCCAAGCATCTTGGTCATACCTGAAATTGCTTGCCCCTTTCTTGTGGTGCAGGCTAACCATGGCCGCAGCTCACTATACAACTTATGTAGGGAAGCGCGATTAAGCCGGGTGAGCGCGAACAGCTCAACGTCATGCATGCCATTGATGTCCATGCGTCGCCGCCGGTGCAATCTGGCCTCCGGACGATCTCAATGCCCATGAGCAGCAGATCTTCATGGTCCTCAAATACACTAGACTCGTCCATGCCTGCTAGTTCCCGAGGTCAAAATGGTAACGTAAGGGGATCGAAAATGAAACGGATTTATTGGGTGTTGGCCCCTCGGCAATCAGCTCTCTGAATTAATTGCCAGCCCATTGCAATAACGTAAGTGTTCTGAACGATCGGAACATTTCAGATTTGGATTGGAAAAGGTCCAGAAATTCCGTAAAACTTCCGATTTCCTTTGGATCATCGAAAGAGCATATACGTATTAGTTCGAACGTTCGTGCGAGTAAAAAATGGACAAAAAAAAGCAAAAAAAAAGACTAACACCCACCCAAACTTTCACAGACAGATACGGAAGTCCGGACGAATGTGTCTTTGAATCAAGGCTAATAGGCTCAATTCAGAGGCACATTCGTCTGGACTTCCGTAGCTGTGTGTGAAAGTTTTTGTGTGTGTTTGTCATTTTTTTTTTTTTTCGGCCATTTTTCATTCGTACGAAACGTTCGGGAAAATGCGTATATGCACTTTCGATGAACGAAAGCAAATTGGAACATTTGAGTTAGTTCGGATCATTTTCCCAACAAAATCTGATATTTTTCGTTCGTTCAGATAACTTACGTTGTTGGGATGGGTTTCTGTGTGATTCAGAGAGCTGATTGCCGAGAGACCACCACCCTATTAAACCGTTTAATTTGTGATCCACTTACGGGACCTTTGAGGCCTCGGATTGCTATTGTTGAACATGTTTAGCGGCTATGTGGAAGAGTCTGCGCGCCTTTAGCACCAAGGCATTGCATGTATCAGCATGGCCGAGGCCATAAATTGTATAGCAATGCATACCTGAATCAATACATTTCATGTATGCCTTATAGAAGCATTTTAATGCTGACCTTAATTAGCATGGTCAATTTAGCTTGTAAACCTTTATTTTCCCACACATCCATATAATTGCTATATTTTTTATGTCCTTATGTCCTTTGTGAATTATATTTGGATTGTTGAACTTGAATCTTAATTTGTTGTAGGAGTTATTGTTTTAGTCGGTTACCTTTGCTTTGTGTAATTATTTTATATTTGGTTGCAGGAACCGCAAGAAGTGCCACTTGCACAACATACAAGCAGTGTTTGGTCCAGCTATGCGATTCCTCAGTGTTCTTGCAGGGCATCCAGGGTTGTCCCATGATGCTTATAGATTGCGGAGCTCCAGCTTATTTTGTCAGTTTGAGTCAGGAGAATTATCTGGTGGATGGCTCCTGGGTAAGTTTGCTCACATTCCATCAATCCATTTTCACTGTATGGCAATGATTATAGTTGATGACACATGTCTTAACCTATGGCTGATGTTAAACAATATTGTTGCTTAGAATGTGTATTTTATGTTAGTATTTTTATATTCTTTCAGGGGATTCTGGATATCCACTCCTGCCCTTGCTCCTGATGCCCGTTCTTTGCCTGCAGAATGCGGGCCAGGAGTTCTCTAATCGGGCCCTATGCAAAACCCGGGCCGTGGTGGCCAGGGCCTTTGGGCTTTTGAAGTCCAGATTTAGGTGTTTGGACCATACGGGGGGGGGGGGGGGGCACTGCAGTATGACCCCAACAAGGTTATACCAATATTTTAATTTACGTTTTTTAACAGGGACCACACGTGCCAGAGTGGCACAACTGAGTGTCAGGGTCCTTCAGTTGGTGGGCGAGATGCAGGACCTGCGCGACTCGTTGGGGACCACAGATGAAGAATAATGTTCTGTGGCCTGCCATTGCTATGTATTTAGTTTTTTATAGTTGTAAAAATTTTACATTTTCAAAATATTTTAATATTTTATATTTTATGATGGAAAAAAAATAAAAGTTTCAATGTCATTTCATTTACAAAATACATTAACACAAAACTAATGGGCCCAGAAATATTTAAAGATGAATATTCACATGACCGAGAACCTAACCGCAAAGTGGTTTGGGTGAGCTTTAAGGGTCCAAAAGGGAAGAGGGAGGATAGTGCTAAGTGGTTTGGGTGAGCTTTAAGGGTCCAAAAGGGAAGAGGGAGGATAGCGCTAAGTGATTTAGCTAAACATTGTAGTAGAATTGAGGGTGGCAAATATGTAGGCGAGCACGTTAATGAGTTAAGTTTGTAGTGCGCAGGCACTAGATCGTAAGGTTTTCCGTCTGGACGATTATTTATTGAAAAAGGGAAACAGAATCTATCGGGAAACGTAAAGGATTCGTGGGAGGAGACGATGGGAAAAGGGCAAAAACGAAAGCCTACGTTGTAACATGAGAAAATGAAACGGAAAAGTCACGCTGGAAAATGACATCCTCGTATTCGTACTCTGCCGTACGAACGGACGGAAACTTTACAGAAGGATTGCAATGCATGCATAAAATCGTTCGCACACTCATACGAGAGCGGGAAAATTAAAAAAAAAAAAACAGATCGGCACAAAAACGAAAGTCTTTTTTTTGTCTCTCTGAATCGAGCCTAATGTATTGTAAAAAGAAAACATGGAATCTGGACAGGTCTGCAAAAGAGGAAATTCCTGGGGGTGTTCAGCCTTGAATGATTGTATCAGGCACACCATGTAACCAGCATCATTAATAAGACAGCCTCTATTATCTCTGCATCAGAGTAGGCACATTGCTGGGGCTGAGAGGCTGCCCATAGGGAAAATCACTACAAGGGAGAGAGATTCAGGTTTGATGTCATTGGGAGTGCTATAATATTTAAATCGAACAACAGGTTACCGCAAGGAAAAAAATATTACTTCCATGAAAAACAAGTACAAAAGTATACAAGTCTAACTGTAAAGTTTTTATGTTGTTCAGGTTAGAATCTTGCAAAGTCTGGGGTGGCCATGCAAATTCTTACAGATTCCACAATTTCCCCTGTATGTTTTGCTTCTCTATAGCTCTGCTCAGATGTTGAAACAGATTCTGCTTGCTTGGATTACTTTTCACAGTTTAAAGTAGGGCAAAACGTCTGTATGTAAGCTAGATGCAGAGTAGCGCTCAAAGTGGCCAAGTAGACAAAAATAAATTGATCGTTCTGCTAACTATTAAGAAATGCATACTGTATGAGAATCATTTTAGGCCATGCAAATAGTCTCTAAACTGCTACAGAATATGTGATACATTCACAGTCCACAGTATCAGTACAGTTCACTCCTCTGCAGCTCTTTTCATATGTACAGATGGGACAGAATTGAAAGTTATTTTGCCCGTGCAGTGCTTTGCGGGCAAGTTCGGCAACTGAATGCTGTCCATAGTTCAGCATCGCTTGACGCCCCTGATTGAGGAACCCCCTTATTCTACTGTAAATCTCTGTTATCTATACTGTTGGCATAGGTAGGACGAAAATGTGCACTGGTCATTGGGACCATGCACACTCGAGGCAGCTTGGTGGCTTCGCCAGAGGCTGTCCAGGCCACACGTACTGTGCGGTCGCATATTGTTTCAGAAAGCTGACCATTGCAATCAGAGCAATCGAGGGCTCCAGGCAAAGCCGAAATGCATATTGTTTCAGAAAGCTGACCATTGCAATTAAATAAAAATAAAGGGCTTCAGGTGAAACTAATAAATTTCCCAGAGCATACAGACCCTGAGAGTGCATGGGAGGACAACCTGAGATTTTCCAGCCTATCCCCACTATCAGGGGCTCTAGTGACAATCAGGGTTTCTTGTAGATTCCATGTCTCAGCGGTAGAGGGGTTTTCCATTTTGGCTAAAGTGTTGCTCATTCTTACAGTCTGCCACAGATGCAGCATTAATAAAAATGAATGTTGCATCGTGCTGGCACATCATTGAACTTGCAGTTGTTGCAAGGCCAGCATTTGTATTGAAAGACATATTATTCCTTACACTTAGCACCACTTAAATGATCATGTAATATTTTAGTCGCATGGTGAGCCCTAAAAATATTCAGAAACATTGCAGGTGTATGATAAGGGGTTAAGAAGGAGAAACAAATACAAAGAAGCCCAGCAGGCAAGCATTTTAAGTGCGTAGAGTAAGCCATAATGTTATCAGCGCCTGACACTATCCGTGGAAGTAATATCCCATGAAACTAAGCAGAATGAGAAATTGTAGCAGATATACTTCAGCAAATATTATCTTGTTGGACTACCACCATAACATCCCTTTATTCCACACATAATAATGGCTTTGTAATTCAATTATGGGCAACATTTGTATTGAAGGATTTATCTCTGGGAAATATCTGCATTAGTGCATATCTTTCATGCTACTCAATGAGATTATTCCAGCAAACGTTTCTATGTGAAATGGCATTTTTCAGCCCTGATGTATATGTGTCTCCTCGGGGGAGATTAACTTTTCTGGTAAGACATACAAGATGCTGACCAAAAGCTTATGGAACTGCATATGTGTGTGGGGTGCAAACTTGGTAGCAGGGACCTAAAGTGTGCAAATACATGAAAGGAATAGAAGATAGATGAATGCGCTGTGCACAGTAACACTCTTGTGGCTGTGTTCCTGCATTTCCTAAATGTTTTAAAAACAGCCTGTTTTTCGAATGAGGGCAGCATGGACAGAATGGAATCCGAGCATTGGAGAAGATGGTAGCTTATGATAAGAACCAGTGACATAACTAAATGTCTCAGGGCCCTGGTGTGAACATTAACCATGGCTCATAGAGTGTTCTTTTTCCAGTTATTTTAACTAAATGGAATACAAACAGACAAATGGAGACTAAAACAGTCAAGACAAATGTTGCTTTTTTCCCATTATATGATTTCGAGTGAGCACAAATCTGATAAATAGGGTGAAGGAGCAAATAAATGGGGCCTCCTGACCTTAAGGGCCCTGGTGCACTCACACCCCCTGCGTCTCTGTAAGCTCTGTGCAGTAAGAAGGCTTCGTATAATGCCTGTACTGCATGTCTCCATAGGGGTGGAATTTTTAAAGGCTAGTTTGTGTGGAGCATAAGACTGCATGGAGGTGCTCAATAACTAAAGATGCCTTCACTCCTCCCTTAGCTGAAAGTACAACTCCCTCAGGCCTGGCAAGGCTCCCCCAGTACATACATTTGAATGCCTACTGCCCAGGTAGAAGCAGGAGGCCACAACAGCCGTCTTATTCATATCAGCCTAGAAAGGGTTTTATAGAATAGCTGCCATTATATTGCCTACATCCCATTGGATTTTATACATTAGGGGATGGAAATGTGGTGGGCCCTTGCAGGGTTCCCCCAGGAATGCTTAGTAGTGACAACAGAATGCATATTTTATGTAACTGCTTTTTATTCTGTAGGTGATGTGTGGATGTCCTCTGATATCCAATCGTAGTTCATTTTTATAAACAGCAGACAATCCACATTTTCTGTGGACAAGTGGCTGCGTTGGCGGCGAGAAATCCCAGTTCAGGAGAGGAGACAACTATCATTCAAAACCTCTGAGCGTTTAATGTATTTTCTAAACTGCAGACCTCAGTTTCCCCAATAAGCATCAATGGGGGACAGTGGCAAATGCTTTAGTAAAATCCTGAAAAACTTTATTTATAGCCATCCCTCTGTCCAGGCTTTTACTTGTTTCTTCATAGAAGTCAATCAGGTTAGTCTGGCAGATTCTGCCCTTAGTAAAACCATGCTGGTTGTCACTTATAATATTATGCATAGTTATATATTCATGTATATAGTCCATTAGTAGCCCCTCAAGTTATTTTCTCACAATGGGTGTTAAACTTACAGCTCTGTAATCGCTCGGGGAAGTCCTAGAGCCCTTTTTAAATATGTATTTAAGTAAATATGTAATTAAGTACCACATTTGCCTTGTGCCAATCCTTGGCACTATAACAGTTGTTTGTGAGTCTTAAAAAATCAAGGATAGGGGTGATTAAATAACTGAGGCGAGTTCTTTAGGAACTCTTGGGTGAAGTCCATCTGTTCCCATAGTATTATGGGATTATTTAGCCTTTCTTGGATGATATCCAATATATGTCTAGCCAGTCAAGAATTATGCTTGGGGTATTGCCAGCAGTGGCATTGACTACTGTATATTGACTACTTATTCCTTCATTGTGTTCACAGAGCTAAAGAAACCCATTTAGCACATCTGCCTCTGAGCCTCTAGTTGGAGCAGCTACCTGTTCTGATCTTGTTTTCTTTGAATTTATATATTTTAAGGCATGTTTAGGGTTGGGTTTTTAGGGTTTTTCTTTGGCCACATCTCGTTTGTTTTGTGTTTTTGCTAGCTTTATTTTTTTACAGGCTTTATTAACTGTGTTATCATTTTTAAAGTTTACTGCTGAGTGTAACTCGGCTCAGCTTTATAAAATGTAATGTAATGTCATTTATTTTTCGTTATTGTATTCAAATTAATTGTGAATACCAACATTGCAAAAAGTATTTCAATAGGCAACAAGTATAAGCAACTAAAATTAAAGCACTCTCATTTGGCATCCGTATGATTGTTCATCAAAAGATACTCCCAGTCTATGTCCTGGAGTTTTTATGAACTGTTAACATTGTTCTACCCACAAGGATTCCACATCCTCAGCACTGAGATGCACCCCTTTCCTATTGTCATGTACCTGGATGTGGATCTTGCAGTGGAGTAGAGAACAGACTGCTACCAGAGGCACCCACTATAGGGCCCATTCAGAGCCTAGTGAGAAAATTTTTTAGGAGAGAAACCTGCCATTCATTTTTATTGTCTACTAGGTGTAAATCTTCACCAGGCTCTCAATCAGCCCCAAGGTAGACAATGAAAGTAAATGGCTATTTTCTCTCCTGAAAAATATGTTTTTTCACCAGGCTCTGAATCGGTTCTGAATCGACCCCTATGTCTCCCCCCTAATAGGTGTCACAGTGGAAGCAGAAGAAGCTGGAGGGTAAGAAGGCTAGAATCACAGGATCAGCAGTACAGGAGCAATGTGAGGTACTGGAAATGGCAGTGGATTACATGAACCAAAGGAAGCAGGAACAAAAAATCCAGAAGTTCCCGTATCTTACTACACACTCTACTAACAAGGTAATTTCAACCATCTCTGGGAGGTTAGACGGCCTGGGTTGGGGTACAATCGACAAACACACACAGACCCATTGCATGCGCGGCCACATAAATAAAATCCCAGAAGCTTGCAGTGAGACGTGCTCTTTAAAAACAATCCTAAAAGGTCTGTATATTATTTATACAAACATGGATATGAACTCCATTATTTCTATCTTTTTATTAGACACAGTATATCCTATAAATAGTGTAAGATATGAGTACTGGAGTCATATTTATTTTCTTCTTTGATAATCACTCAGAGACAAGAATAACCCTATATTAACCCTATATATCCCTGATGGAAGTGAATGTGCAAGTTATAAGCATTCCAATATTACCACTTAATAACTGCTTACGGCAGGGTACTGAAATAGGAGTTAGCCCCATGATATCTATGTCTTCCACTGTAGTCATTTCATTTTTTGATATATGAATCATGAGTTTTAGGCCACTTGTGCTCATTATATGACATCCATTTTCTGAATTGTATGTAGAACTGTGTATATGTCTTAGGGGGTATATTAGCTGTCCATCACATACATGTCACAAACCTTTTAATTTAGACCATATGGATGCAGAAGAAGCTAGTGTATTTTAGTGAAACTGGTACATATATATATGGGAGTTACAAGAGGAAAAACTGTGATCTTGCATAGTGCATTGCATTCAAATATTTGTATGAGTATAAGTCTACTAACCTAGAAGTGCAGGATCTTAAGTGAATAGAAATCTCCGGCATAAGTATTTCATGTTGAAAATCTGTGTACTATTCGATATGAGCATGTATAATGGTGGACACTAAAAAAATGTATAACAGTCCAATAGGAAGCACTTATATGTAGGGATAGCAGCACTTTAAAGTTATACTAAAGGCAAGCCCGATTGTGGTCCCATTTCCCTGGGCTACATGTTTCACTGTCCCAAAAAAGTTATCCTTAAATGTGTTAGAGCATTGGAGATTCATAGAAAAAATGAAGAGAAACAGTGGGTGTGGCAACTGCAATGTAATGTAAGCACACTGTGAGAGGAGAGAGGAGGGTGGGGTTTGAGAGCTGCTGACAGGGGCAGCCAATCAGGATGTCTGGGAAGGGAGTGGGGGGTGTTTCCGTTCTTGGTCTCCTGAAGGCTGATTGATGGACCACATCAGCGGGGTGGGGACAGAAAGCTGAATGAGGAAGTGATTTTCTTCACTAGGAAGGCAGACAGAGGAGGAAGCACAGTGCTGGAGCCACTCAATGAAAAGTAAGCTACTGATATTTATTTTTTGACTTTTGACTTGCCAAACTCTTTAAGTGAGGGGGCTAAGATCCTCACACATCAATGTATAAGCAAATGCAATACAAAGGGGGTGACGGATAGATTCCACTTCTCCTTATAATTAAGGAGCACTTTAACTGTTAAGTTCCACTTATATTAATGCAACAATATAAAAGTGCCAATAAAATCATTCAAACCCATATGTGGGGTTACTCACCAGTGCAACTTGGGGGGTGTTTGTAAACCACTCCCCAAGCCTGTCAGACGTTCTCCGCGTTGTAAGACCTCTGTCACACTACTGGATATGCTCTGCTGTCTATTTCTCTGTCTCCCTTAGTCCTCCCGCTGGCAGTATAAATGACTCCAGCCGCCTTGTCCCATTTTGTGACAGTAACATATACTTTAGAAAGTAAAGTAAAAGAATGCTTCCTGCATTTTCGTAAAAAATGTTGATTGCTTTATAAAAAAAATAGTTGAAATGTTATTAGAGGTGACTACGTAAATAACTATATTTTTGATCTTTGTGAAGACAAATTATGCTGCTATTAATTCCGTAGCTGTTTTACTTCTAAGACTACATGATGCCTAGCACCCTCAACATGACAGCTGCGCTGCACTGCTGTGTATATTTAAAAAGTGGGGAGGGCGCGGGCTTGCTAACTCCAGATGACGTCAGGGCCACTGACGAAATGTGCATCCTAGGAAGATACACGGGAGTAACCAAATAGATGTTTCCACTTGACAAACTCAGAAAACACCTAGAACAGCATTAACACATGGAGGCTGATTCTATAAGAAACTTACCTGGGGCCCGTTCCCGCGGCGCCTCGGCACGGTCTCGGCCGGCTCCGGTCTTCCGGTGGCTGCACCGGGCGGCCGCCTCCTCTTCCTCTGCCTGGGCTTCGGCCTCCGCCGCCTCCTCGGCATCAGCGGTGGCTGGGGTCCCCGGCGTCCCGGGCAGCTCGAGCGGCTCCTCCGCCTCTTCGGCCTGCGCGGCGTTTTCCCTCTCAGGGGGCGTGCCCGGCCTGGTGTCATGTGCTCGCGCTCGAGCACGTTCTTCTTATGTCCCCCGGTGGCGCTGCTCCCAGCGCATTCGCCGGAGGCAGAGTTAGGCTCCAATCAGGGTCCTGGGCTCCCGCAATTATGAGCCCAGGGACTGGGCAGCCTGACTGGTCAGGGCGGTCCAGTCCCTGGGGCTTCTCCTATTAGCACTGTGATCCTAGTTGCACCAATCACTTGTTAAAGTACACCAATCATTACACTCCCCCCTTCCCATTGGCCAGCTCCCCTTTAAATATGGCCTTGACCTGACCACCAGTGCCCGTTATAGCCATTATTAGCTTGGATGTGCTGTTGGAATTGCGTTTAGTGTGTTTGATCCGGCTTCATCTTTGACCACTCCTGCCTGCTGCCTGCACCGACCTTCCGCTTGTCTGACCTTGCTTCTGCTTACCCCTTGGATACCGCGCCCTGTGACCACCCGGCTTTGACCCCTGCTTGTCTCGACTATTCTCTGCCTTACCCCTTGGATACCGCGCTTCTGTGACCACCCGGCTTTGACCTCTGCCTGTTCCGACCATTCTCTGCCTAACCCCTTGGATTGACATTTCGGACCCTGTTCGCTGTAACTCCTGATTTGCGATACCCCGCGGTTCACCCGTCTTTACTATAAGCCAGCAATCTTTGTGCCAGTAAGTCCTGGGGGCAACCGAGTCTGGAGAGGCATTACCCGTGTCTCCAGCGAGCGGGGGCTTGACTATAGGCACAAGAGGCGGTGGAGATTGGGGATTGTTGGCTTATGCAAGAAGGGTGTCCGGCGATCCCTGACAGATTCATTACTAACGCCAGGTATCGGCAGATGAGCGTCTGTATAGCGGCGCTTAGAGCGGCTGCTAGTAGACACTGTAAGCATGTATCGGGCGCTGAAATATAGTGCCTCAGTCGCTGTAGCAACCTGACTGGTATTGATGAATGTGATGTATGTTGGACGCTCTAACACCAGTACAGCACTGCAGGGAGCGAAAGGTAGCGCCAGCTCTGTGCGACTGACTCTAAGCGCTCCGCACCATACACAGCGCCGGTGCTCAAAAATCTGGTTGCTATAGCATAGAGTGCCAGACGCTGTGTGATTAAAGTGTTTTTGAACACATATACACCAGTAACAAAGCAAAAACACATGAATTACATTATTTTAACACTGTGGCAATAACAGTTCAGTGCCAGACCTGTAAATCCAATTCTGCATAAAAATATAAAAAGTCTCTAAAGTTTCTAAAAATGTTTGTTTGCAGCCAGGAGAGGTCAAACACGCTGTTTGAATACAAGCGAATGAACGATCATTGAAATGTATGGGAGAGCGACAGTGAGCGAAAGGTAATACCTGGCGCTCTGGAAGCTAGAGCGCTGGTGCTATACACTGAGCTGCCTGTAATAATACATCGGGCGCTACATGGCGCTGTTGGAGTCGCTCACCAGATTCACTTTCATAAATGTGGTTTTGGGTACAGCGCCCAACCTTCACCAGACGCTGCCTGCCGCAACGAGGCACTGCCTGCCGCTATGCCTTCTTAAATAACCCCCTTAGGCAGCTGGAGACATTTGTACTGCCAGTCGGAGGTTTAACCATATAGCTCTGATGTATATTTGTCCATCAACACTATGGACTGACAGAGATGTACCACTTTACCCTACTTTATATAACAATAAATGCTTGGAATTTTAGCCAGAGGAGTTTGTGAATCTAAGACCACTGGTGGCTCAGAGACGAGGGGAACAGATAGCAGACCAGGTCCAATAGCGTAATGGAGGTGTTACACCACGGAGAATGCCAGACACGCTTGGGTAGTGGTATACAAACTCCCCCAAGCCGCAGTGATGAGTAACCACACACATAATATGGTTTGAATTATTTTATTGGCACTTTCATATTGTTGCATTAATATATGCAAATCTAAGAACAGGCATAAGTGAAACAAAATACTTATCCCTGTAAGATCTAAATAATAATAATGATTATTGAACAATCATATCTGCCATATTACAATATTCCATACATAAGTAAGATTCAATTTAAAGCGCGCCTTAAATATAAGGAGAAGTGGAATCTATCAACCATCCCACTTGTATTGCATTTGCTTATATTGGAGGGCAAGACATTGTAAATTTTGTATTGAATTTTTGTATGGAATAAAGGTCACAGATATGTGTATATCATGTGCTTATAGGGCCCAGGTAGAGGATAAGAATCCAGAATTGGAACGTTGGAATTTAGGGCTGCAGACAAGCCAAGGTCCGACAACCATTGCCAGATATAGGTGATACGTTGAAGGCAGAACTGGATGCAGTAGTTAGCCAGTGCCAGGATTGAAAGCCAAAGAGGGTTGTCAGCCATTTGGGGGGGGGGGGGGGGGGACCGTATGTCTTATGAATGAAAATAAAAGTGCTCTTTTTACCTCTAGTGCTGAATTGTTCCCTAGGTAGACAGTGGAAGCAAATGGCCCTTACTCCACAAAAAGTAGTGCGCTTTTTGCATCTGTGCAGCGATGAAGCAACAGGCGCAAAAAATGCACTACAATGTTTTCAAGTAAAAATTGCCATTCATCTACCTAGGGGTCAATTTAGCACCCCACTTTAATTTATTTATTTTACTTAAAGTGCACTTTTTACTCCAAAGTGCCCTTTCTTGCACCTGGAGAGATCAAAATTTAAATTTATAATAGGATTACATAACAACATATCTTGGCACCAGAAAAGGAAATGGTACTAGCTATATTTAGAAAAGGTTTACAGGTTCAGCCAATGACATATACATCCTGTCCCTCCAATCAGCTAAGCAGAGCATGGCAGGATTGCTGGTCCCTCCCTCCTCTTTCTCCAGATTCACATTGCTCTCAGCACAGAGCACTGATAGCCTCCTTCCCGCCACCTCCCTCAGTCGCCACCTCCCCAGCCTACACACCGGCCAGTAGCGGAGAGAACCCACACTCTTAGGGGGAGATGTCAGCGGCCACCGGGGGCATAATTCTCCTCCTGCTGCATGTGTGAGCGGAGAGTAGGGGCACAGTGTGTGCTTTGGGGTGACAGTGTGTGCTTTGGGGTGACAGTGCGTGCTAGAGGGAAGAGGAGGCTGCAGCTGTGCATTCTGCCAGTTCATTTAGGCTGGCCACCAAGAATAATTTTTTCTAGTGGGTCCAAAGCACTCCAGTCCTACCCTGCCTGCAACCTCACATCCACCCCTTTCACTTTGGGAGTGCACGCATGCACTTTGGGAGTGTGTCTGAGAGTGCTGGTCTAGACTCCAATGTCATCTAGCAACAGGAGGAGAGAGAAGAAGAACAGACAGGGTGTCTTATGAAAGTTCTGGGAATAATCCAGACCCCGCTCATTATGCTGATTATTTTGCAGCATCACAGATCCAAGGGCCACGCCCACTTTCTTCAGCATAGAAATCAAAATGTAAAACTGTAAACCCTGATATCTCAGGCATTTCCTCTTTAACGTAAAAATGGAAAACAGTTCAGGACAGTGGCAAATGTAGCCCTACGCAATGGAGTAAAATACCCTTGCCTGAGGTAGCACTTTCATTCCTGGACACTGGCATACCATTTTGCTACCAGCTTCTTCATGTCTTTGAACGTGGAAATAGATAATGAAACTTTAAATGTAGTACACCTGACAAAAATTGTGGCGTTGTTCCTCTATTTTATTTACCCCTAAAGATCGCCAGAAAAATCACCTCTTCCTGGTTACCACGTGGACTGTTTATGCAAAGCTGATCATTCGGTGACCAGGGGGTGTCACACATTAGGGAACCGTAATTCGGCATGCCACATAAAAAGGTAATGCAACACCCCCAAGGTTCTTATAGACTAGAGGTGGTTGTTGCTCCTCTTTAACTCATTTAAATAATCTTCTGACAATATTACAAAAACATTTTTATGAAAAGTCATCTTGCAGCATTCATCTCACAGGCAGCACTGCTCACTGTAGTAAAACTCCGGGCTGAGGTTTTAAAAAGTTGTGCTGATAACTCCCTCTTCAGGCTGTACAATGTAACAGGGAGAACTTAGTCCTCATTAGCTTCTGAGTGCACCTGCAGTTACATTGCACCCTGCAGTTACACTGCACCCTGCAGTTACATTGTATAGTAGCCATATGCCTGCTGTTACAATGTACTGTAATCAGCTCTCAGCAAAAACAGGTTTTTGTGATGTGTGATTGATCTCTCCATCAGTATGATGAGTATGACAGTATGATGGAGAGAACATTCACACATCACAGAGCAGTAAGACACTCTGCAAAATGCCACATCTGTAACCGTGTAGCAACCAGTAAACACAAGGTATAACTTTTCAGTAAGAATGTGATTTAAACTATCAAGTCGTCGTATCAAAGTAAAGATCAATATCCAACATTGTACAAGCATGATAGATCAAATACCACAAAAATCCCCCATGACCTCTCAGAAATGAATAGGTTATAGTCTCCCACAATCTGTGAACAAGCCCAAATAAAATGATTTGCAGTCAACCTCTTTCTAGATCATTTGCATCTCTTAAAAGCCTGCTCTGTGTTCTATTTTATTTCTTCAGAAATATATCTATAATTGTCATGCCTAAATGTGTGGGAAAAATGCTTTGTTTCATTCTTGCAACACACGCTATTTGAATTGACTTCCAGCTACAAGGAGGTTCGAAAAACCCTTGCGCAGCCCTTCAAGCATTTCCACATTACCAGGCTTTATGTACAATCAACACGCATCTGCTAATAGGTGCCCCGTCATTCCCCGACATGCCGTTCACATTTTCTAGCAACTTCATTTTAATTAGATGCTTGCGTCGCTTATCTCCCGATCCTTCTGTTCTGGTAAACAATTATTTGAAAGCGCCAGACTTTATCGTTTTATATTGAATTAATATTCAACAGGCATTTGTGACTGGCTGAGAAAGGCCCCAATGTCGCATAAAACAAAGTAACCCTGGCTCTATAGAGCCCCGATGATTAGAGACTATTACACATCGTGTTCATGCTTGAAGACCACGGGGAGTGTTCACCCTTGTTATTTCAGATTTTATTGCCACAATTTCAAAGAGGAAAACAGAAGAACTCTTGTAATGATACCAATAATGTTGGGGTCATAATGCATGCATATTTTATTATTTTTAATTATGTGTGACTCTGTAGCTAATGAGCAAGTCTCACAAAAAAAGTAACACAAAAAGTTCATTTCTTAGGACAAAAGAATGCTAAACAGTGATGAGCCAGAATGAGTTCTATATGATCAGGAAGCTGTCAAGATGGATATTTCCCCAATACCCAGTATTCAAAACTTCCCAACACTAGTTTATGGGGAAAGGTATCTGGTAAAAATATTTGGCCTTTGGACCCCATATTAGTTCTTAATATGTTAAATGCTAATTGTATCACTCCGTAACATTTGGTAATCACCAGCTGAGGCCAGCCTGCTACATAAAATCATTTCGGCTGGGCCTGTTGGGTCATTCCTGACTGGTTGCCACAGTGGAAAAACAGGGTACCTGTTACCCCCTGAAGAAGACCTGCCAATGGTTCTGTCCCCAGCCCAAAGAAGATGATGAAGACCTGCTGCTGGACCAAAAGAAGCTGCTAGAGAGAGATTGCTACCCAGTGCTGTATAGAAAAGAATCTGTCAGCGGATTAGTACTGATCAGTACAGTAAGCCCACGCATGCACCATTGAAGCAGGGAAAGGTCAGTGTTTACGGACGCCTCAGGGGTTTCACACAGCTGGGCATCCCAATTCTGGACCTAGTGCCAGATAAATCTGCGGGCACGTATGGGTTAGCACTTTTGCCCCCACTTGGAAGGAGGTTTTAAACTGGGCTTGAGGTGTGAAAGATGTACAAGAAACAATGTAGTTTACAATGGAAAAAAAGCAGTTAATAAAGAAGAGGAATCATGTTACATACATACATGTTATTTTAATATCTTTCAGAAACATGGGTCCCATGCCAATAGGCACAGGGCTTTTCTTACACTTCCCCCCCCCCCCGACATCAGGATATATAGGTATTTGGACAGAAGGTATTGCCAAGCGATCTGGCAGCTGTTGGCTTTTGGCCCCTTACTCTGAACTAATAAACAGGGTAGTTCCCATGTATGAAGGTACTTATTATTCTTAAGGTCTCCATAGGCCAAGCCCACCCCACCCTGTTACAGCAGGGAGATGCTTTTAAACAGCAGTCTATGTGACGATTTCCCAGTTATGCCACATGCATCACAGTGATGCTGGGGATGCCATACTGACATTAAATGACAATTTGCATGGGTGACACCTAAAGTGCAGTTTTATTCACATCAAAATGCAGGTGTATTGCTGAATCATCCAAAAGTGTACTTTCCCCACATCCAAATCCCATGAATCACCTGCAGTGAACTCTTAACAACAGTGTTACATCAAGCTTGAAGTACTTAATGCCTAAAATTTTTCTATACTAGCAAAATGAAATGAGAAATTCATCCAGTGACAAAATATCTTTAAATCTATTTGCTTATCTCACCAGATAATACCTAACAGTAATAAAGTGAACTGGTATGAAATAAAAAGAGGGGTGCTGGGCTCAAATATGGCACAATTTTCACATAAAAAGTAATTTTTTGGGGGCCAGATACCATCTCGTAGAACATCATCATTCCCTTTGGCAGTCACATAGTACAGGAAAGCAACGGCAGGACGGATCACGTTTCAGTGTCACGAGATGCGGATATTCTGACCCAAACTGAATATATATTACTTCATTAAAACGGTAACATTAGATTTGATATTAAGCATTTGAAAGCAATCTTACCAGTAGAATCGGTTAGGAGCAACTGACTCGCTGAGAAGCAGCCACCGCCTTCCAAATTCAGATGAACTGAACAACTAAAAGAAAAATGTAACAAGCAATTATCAATATGCTGACTTTGCACAACACATCAAGCCAATCAGCTTCCTATTGTAGCTGACACCTTATCACTTGGGCCAGTGGAGTCAAGAAACCCAAATAGGACAGACTAAAAGACATTTTGTTTCAAGAGCCAATGTAACGATGAGCAAACACATATGGAAAAAAATGAATTTGGTCTAAATATCTTTAATATATTGAGATCTGAAACTTTTGGGATTTGTGCTGGAGGGAGACATTTGTTTCTGAACTACAGAGGCAGCACTGTGTAATGAGACACAATCTGGAAATTTTAGAACTCACAGTTGCAACTTACAATGTGGCAGCAATGTAAGATTGTCACCAGGTTTTAGCCCGGGACCTCTGCAGTGGTAGACAACAGCCCTGCCCACTATTCTGTTGAAGATGCTCAGTTATTTGTCACTCTGTATATTTCTGTCTGTTATGTTCTATCTGACATCACCGCCTCTGACCTGGTAGTCATTTCCCTGGCTATTTAAACATGTCTAGCCTTGAGAGATTGCCAGGACATATTATGCATAAGATAATATTTTACAGGGAGTATTATCTGGTTAATCTGACATATTACACATGGTTTGGTATTTACCATTATTCAATATATTACAGGGCGTATCTCAGCTACTTTTAAATGATAGTAGGCTTGATTAGATATATAGGCTAGTTAATTACTTCAGTCATTGTGTAATCATGATTAATTAGAATATATATGCTAGCTAATTAATTGTTATTATATAAGTACTAATTTTTAATCATTATTTAATTGTTCATTGTTTGATTATTTAATAATACATTGTCACGGTGGCAGATTTGATCCTGCATGTTCTTATGCTACTGAGTATGGGCAGCAGGCCTTTTCTGGTGCTAGTGGTCTTTAAAAGGAGGCACTGGGAAGATGCTTGCAGGCCTTATCCCATACTACGGCCTTGTTCCTACATGCACCTGAACTCTGAATGCCCAGCTCTGTTCCTGCATGCACCTGAACGCCTAGCTCTGTTCCTGCATGCACCTGAACTCTGAATGCCCAGGTCTTTCCTGCATGCACCTAGTTGCCTAGCTCTGTTCCTGCATGCACCTGAACTATGAATGGCCAGCTCTGTTTCTGCCCCCCGGGGCTCTGAGATTCTAGGCTCTGTTACTGCACACACTTTGTACTGAACTCTGAGCTCACTACCAGTTGCGGGACCCTGGCCTGTCTAAAGAGCAGTATATCTCCTCTTGTGGGGAGCCCTGGCGATAACCAGACTTGATGGCAGACTTCCCACTCTGCAGTACCACAAGGCAGCTTCAGACATACCCTGCTGGTCTCCTCCCAGCTCAGCCAGTATTAATCCTGTCTTGTCTTCCAGCTCCTAAGTTCCAGCTCAGCTTACCCGAATCTGCATTTCATTTACGCCTGACACTCTGGCCTTCCTTTCTGCTGTGTTTCCTCTGTAATCACTAATGGGGGAAGCCGCAGGTGGCAATGCTGGAAGTAGTCTGTGTCTACATTGGCCAATCCACAACAAGGTTAGGGATTTATTTAATATATTGGATGGTCTGTAGCATCTTAATATTACTTATTGAATATTTGATTAATTCTAATTGATTAATTATTGTTAATGTTTATTATCAGTGTATTCAGTATCTTTATATTTATGTTTATTATTCATTTTAGGTTGCAAATATTTTGTATTAATTAGATTGTTATGCTGGATGAATACCCTTGCATTGTAATCAGATTAGACACCTGCCCTGTCCTTTCAATGTTGTACACCGCTCTGGTATAGGGTGCATAAAGTGGGTTTGCTTTGCACAATGGTCTTATATCCTTATAGCACAGGCACCCTTTTCCCTCTCTCATTAGGCAGTTATCGATTTGAGCCTTATGCTCATAATACAGACATGTCTCTTGGGTGGGGACCACTATCTTTTGGGTTAGACATGGTCATCACTTCGCTCATGGGGTAGGGGGTGTGGCCCTTAGGTGGTTCTGACGCATGGTGTGAGACAAAAGCTGCAAGGTGCACCATTAAAGGAGCCAGCTCCCATGGAAGCAGCACCCACAGCTGTGAGCATGTAGGAATGTTTAGACAATGTGATGAGCAAACCATCTTCATTTTATTGTCTTTTTCTGTCCTATATAAATCTGTGATTCATGGCAATATGGTGAGGCATTTATTCTCCAATCAAGCATTAGAGTGAAGGCTGATTGACTCAGTATGTATGATATTATTTAGAAAGTATTGGTATATTTATGAGGATATGAATTCATGTATATAGTCACATGGATTGCTGCTAACTAGGGTATTAATGGCCATCTGGCTTGTATGGGTATAGGGGATTACTTGCCAGTATGTGTTTTTAGATTTTTTTCAAATAAACATATACTGTATATTCTTTTGAATTTTTGGGTTTGACATTTTTTGGATTGTGGTTTAAATGGGTCTGGGGTTTGGTTTACATATCTAAGTAGATAGTAAGACCCATAATGTGTTGATGATTACTACTCACGGCTTTGCATATACATTGTTTCTGAACTACAGAGGCAGCACTGAGTAATCAAACACACTCTGGGAGTTTTAGAACTCACACTGCTGCCACACGGTTAGTTGTAACTGTGAGATTGTCACCAGGTTTGAACCTGGGACCTCTGCAGTGGTAGACCACAGCCCTGAACACTACTCTGTTGCAGAAGCTCAGTTCTATATCATTCTCTGTATATCTCTATAGTCTTAGGCTACGTTCACACCTGTCTGGTCGCATTTGCAGACTGCACTTTGCGGCAGGCATTCCATTTTTTGACTGCCATTTTATTTGTGTTTGCATTTGCCCCCATTTGTTATAATATCCCTGTTTTACTTTATCAATCTTTTTATTGTGTATATTCTAAACATCATTCTATTAGCATAATACTGTCCATACACAGAATTTAAAGATTACAGACAACTTAAGTCACAGTCAGAAGCTTATTCACTGCATACAAGAAAACCGATTCAAGAGTTACTAAAAAGGTTCAATTCAAATAACCTAAAAGAAAAATAACAACCCCTATGAGGGGGGAGGAAGTGAGGGGGGGGTAAAGGAAGGGGTTGAGGAAGGATCAGATGCTCATTAGGTTTACTGTAGGGAGAATATTCCGAACCCAAGGTTTCCACACCTCCAGGAACAGCTCCAAAGTTCCATTGTGAATGGCGGACATTTTTTCCATGGCCATAATGAAGTTAACCTTGTTTTTAAAGGCGTTGAGCTCAAGATGGGAGACCTCCAAGTCCCAGCTATCACCAGCTTTGCCCCGATAGGATATAATACATCAACCGCTTTTTCAGTCTAGAACTGTGGGGTATTGGGGCGTTGAGGAGATCTACCACATATCTTGCTGAGAACTCTAAAGATTCTTGACCAAAATTCCCTAACTACTGGTAAATCCCACCACACATGCGAGTATGACCCCGGAGGGAGGCACCCCGAAAGCAGTTCCTCTGGGACTCAGTGGAAAAGTGATTCATTCTCTCTGGGATCATACACCATCTTGCCATTAGTTTTACGTTAGCCTCGATTAAAGTCACAGATGCCGAGCAACCAAAGGAAGCGTTCCACATCCTCCGCCATTTTTCTTGATCCATCTGTCCACCCAGTTCCGGGTGCCAACTTTTGGTATAGGATAGGCATGTATCCGTACCCCTTGAGGCCAAGTTATGATATATCTCTGAGATTGCTCCTCGGCCTCTGGGGTCCCTACAGCAGTGCGTCTCAAAAAAAGTTAGTTTTTCAAACTCCTGCCAATTCCTCACCGTGGATCTCACAAAACTTGCAGAAAACAAAAAAGCTCATTAGATGGCAGGTGAAATTTATCTCGCATCTGTTGGAATTTACTGACCTCTGAAGATTGCAGACAATCTGAAACTCGCTGTATGCCCTCCTCCTTCCATTTGTTAAATCGACCAGGGTCCTCTGCCCCTGGGGGAAACATTGGATTGTTCCACAAAGAAAGGAGAGGGAGGTACGGGGACACCAGTCCGCCCGAGTATTTAACATCATCCCACACTTGGAGCGAATGTCTAACTATGGGGTTTCGTAATAAACGACTAAATTTAGGCGTAATCCACAAAAGTTTATTCACTGAAATCTGATTCAATCTGCACCCATCTTGGCACATCTCAAGTGGAATGGAGGGTAAGTAGTTGTGCAATCTAAACTGCTTGGTAATACAAAATTTGGCACCCCCAGCCCGTCCTCCTTCCTAGATCTAAGCATGACCCCCTTGGGGACCCTAGGCCTCCTTCCACCCCAGGCAAAGGACATGACCTTGCTTTGTAATGTTTTTAGCTTTTGTGGGGGGACTCTAGTTGGGAGGACTCTGGTGACATACAGAAACTTAGGCAACAACGTCATTTTAACTGCCACAATCCTCCCCAGCCATGACACATTGTAGTCTTTCCATTGCTCTAACAACCTATAGAGTTTCTGATAGAGGGGTGTGTAATTTGCTGAAGCCAGGGAGTCATACAAGCCAGTTAAATATATTCCAAGATATTTGATGTTTTTTTTCCTCCCAACTAAATCAAATGATGTCTTAATTAGAGTCCATGACTCCCTAGGTATCGTGATATTCAGCACTTTGGATTTTGCTGTGTTCACCTGAAGCCCAGATACAGTTGCGAACTTACCCATAATTTGGAGTAGATTAGGGAGAGAGACCATTGGCTTTGTAATGAATAAAAGGACATCATCCGCAAACAGACACAATTTGTTGTGCTTACCCGCTACTTCCAGACCCGATATGTTCTCCGATTTTCTAATCAATTGGGCCAAAGGTTCCACAACCAGGGCGAACAAGAGGGGGGGAAAGCGGGCATCCCTGCCTTGTCCCTCTAGAAAGTTTTAAGGGTTCAGACTTATACCCGCTATACTTTACATACGCTAAAGGGGACGAGTAGAGAGTCTTTAAGACATTAATAAATACTGGTCCGAACCCCCATCTCTCCAAAAGGAAAAACAGATACTCCCAGGAGACCGAATCAAATGCTTTCTTAATGTCTTGGGACAATAGCATAGCTGGAATCTGTCGCTCTCTTGCTATATGGGACAACTGTACAATCCTTCTAATATTGTCCCCGGCCTGTCGCCCCGGTATAAAGCCCACCTGGTCATTATTTATCAGTTTTGGTAAGAATCCCGAGAGCCTGTCCGCTAGCACCTTAGCTAGGATTTTGATGTCCAAATTCATTAGGGAAATGGGTCTAAAGTTAGACCAAAAAGAGTGGTCTGTATCTGGTTTTGGGAACATACTGATAGAAGCCCTGCGTGACTCTCCTGTAAAAGTACCCCCATTTCTGATATTATTAAACATTGCAGTCAGCTTAGGAGTTAACACTTCACTAAACTTTTTATAATAACAGGCTGAGAAGCCATCTGGGCCCAGTTTCTTATTAAGTTTCAAATTCTTCACTGTCTGTTGAACTTCCCTTTGCCGAATTTCGTCATCTAAAATTTCTTTCAGATTTTCGGGTAGGTCGATTTCCCTAAAAAATCTCTCCAATGTCTCCAAGCTTGGCGGTGAAGGATTAGAGTACAACTTCTGCAACTATTGTTTGAACAATTTTACTACCTTAGTTGGATTACTTGTGACAACCCCTCTCTCATCTTTTAATCTAATCGGGCAGTAACTTTGTGGTGGAGCTTTAAATTTCTTAGCTAATAGTGAGCTTGGTTTATTCACTTTACAAAAATATTTATGCTTCAACAAACACAAAGCTTTCTCTGCTCTTCCTGCTAGCGCCTGATTTAACTCCTGTGACGTTCTGTGAAGTTTGGCCCGCAATTCTGGAGTCATACCCCGCTTAGCTGCCTCTGAAACCTGAAGATATTCTTTTTCTAGCCTGTCAATATACGCGCTCCTATCTCTTTTCTTCCTAGCCACCACCTGAATCAGCTTCCCTCTAATCGTAGCTTTATGGGCCTTACAATATAATGTTGCTGATACCTCAGGGGTTTCATTCACTGCAAAGTAATCAAGCAACGCTTCCTTAAGAGTGGTAACAATTGCGTCATCTGATAACAGGGACTCATTAAGAGACCAGGAATATTCTGATGGTCTGCTGATCAGAGAGCCCAGTTTTAGCAGCAAGCCATCATGATCAGACCACAAGATGGGAATAATTTTAGTTGATCTCATAAGCACTAAAGATCTCTGCGGTAAGAAGATATGATCAATTATCTTATAAACTTCATGTGGAGGGGAGTAATGTGTGAAATTTTGCATTCCTGGGTGTGCCTCTCTCCAGCAGTTCACCAGCCAACATCTATCCAACAACTTTCTAAAAGATCTAGCACTTGTCGTCATATGGGGTGTTACTAGAGAAACAGACCAGGACTGCCTGTCTATATGGGGGTTTAAAACCATATTCGAATCCCCACAGATTATGGCCGTGCCTTGTGCTACCGCTGCCACTTCATCAAAAAACTTATAAAGAAAATTAACCTGTTTGACATTTGGAGCGTAATAGCCAGCTACTGTTACGATCACATCCTGCAGGGAACCAACTAAAATCAGAAATCGCCCTTCCGGATCACTAATTTCTTTTTTGCAATGGAATTGGGAACCCCTCCTAAACCCTATTAGGATGGCCTTTTGTTTGGTGTCGGCACATGCCAAAAAAATTTGGGCATATGAGGAGTCAAAGAATTTGGGCTTGGAGCATTTCGAGAAATGTGTCTCCTGGAGACACAGTATAACAGGATGCAATGATCTAATTTTACGGAATGCTAAACTTCTTTTCTGTGGTGAATTAAACCCTTGTACATTGAATGAGAATACAGTAGCCATTGTTTAACTTGTAACTTGATATTAAAAGAAAAGGGAAAAATGAGTGGGGAGAAGAATAAAGAATAGAGAGAGAAAATAAATAAATAAATAAGGAGGAGAGGGGAGGGGGAGGAAGGAATGAAAAGGAGATGGAGCGAAAGGAGAGGAGAAAAAGAAAAAAAAAACAAGAATTTAGTAATGTAATTAAATAACTTTTAGATTGGGAGAAAAATTCCCTCAGACTCTATAAGTACTGGTGGGATTCTTTTCCCCTGTACCCGGGGATAGAACAATGTCCCGGAAAAAGTTTGATTAACTGAGAGCTAATAAAAAAGGAAATAGTAAAATAAAACTATATATGTCTATCTGCCAGACTAAGTCTCCCAGATAGATATGAGTGCAGCATGTGAATGCCGCCGAGCAGAGGGTCTTGACACCTAAATGCTATAACTGTGAGCTAACTAACTTAAACACATATGAGGCCTGAAAAAGAGAGTCACAATATCGCGTTGCCACTCCCCTTCTCAGGACCCCTTTGATTTTTCGCAACAATTTACAAAAAAATCCTACAACAAATAGGTTAGAGAAAAGGAAGAAGAAAACAGCTAGTCCGGTTCTTCCAGATGAACCACTGACAAAGTAGCAGTCATATATTTAACTTCAGCTGCAGGCAACAGTGACAAAATAAACCAAGAACCTCAACATGGGATCACCTCACGATTTACTAGTTCTGGAGCTATGAGATGAGCTCTACTCTACCGATTGTGCTCTGCATCTTGGTCTTTTCCCTGCCCGTTGTATCTTGAGAGAGTCATCTCTGGTTCTGGGAGATTTCATGGAGCTGTTCTGCCTTGCATCCTGTAGGAGACCTGTCGAAGCCAGATGCCTTTGCAACTCCTCGACAGATACCGCCGTATAGGAATCGCCCCTATAGGAAAAAGATATACGGAATGGGAAACCCCATTTATAGGCAACTTTGCAGTCCTGTAGAATTTTTAGACTTCATCTCCCTCCGTCTTGCCAATGTTACAGGTGAAAGATCAGAGAACACCTGGAATTTGTGGCCTTGAAATGACAGTGGCCTTGAAAGTTAACAGTGTCCCGAGCATCCCGCATCACTTGTTCTTTAGTATTGTAAAAGTGAAACTTCGCTAGAATGTCCTGTGGAGGTTCCTCAGGTGGCTTTCGGGTCCCCAGTGCTCTATGGACATGGTCCAGCTCAAGGCATTCAATAGCAATTACTGGGAGCAGTTCTTGGCATGGAGTAGTGACCACAGATTTCACATCCTCCATATGTTCAGGTAACCCCCTGAAACGCAGATTTGACATTCTATCCCTGTTTTCCATATCCTCAAGCTTAGCATGCAGAGCACTATTATCTTTCCGCAGCTGATTAATTTCGGCAGCATTAGATTCCTGAGTGGATATAACATCTCCTAATTTCCTCTCCAGGGCTCCCAAGCTCACTTTCTCAATTTCCTTAGTAAGATGATCAGTAATAGTCTTGGTATTGGCAGAAAGTGCACTCTGAAGTATATTGACAAATTTATCTACCAGGTCAGGGCCTTTTGCATGCTGGTTCACATTACCCAGTGAGAGCAGCTCCCCTGCCCCCCCGGCCAAAACTGATGCCTCACTTCCCACTACCTCAAGCATTTCAGTCTCACTGAAACTGGTGGCCATCTTAAACATGCTATGCTGAGGTGCTGAGGTGTGCTGCGCTGTGCTGCGCTGTGTACCCCTTTAAGGCTTGAAAAGCCGGTGAATAGTCTGAGGTAAGATTTCTCCTTGGGCCCCTTTATTCCCACTTTACCACAAAAATATAGTCCCAGGAGCTCTTATTTTGTTAATTCTAATTTAGCTGGCAGTCATCTTAAACTCCAGGCTATGCTGAGGCGCTGAGGCGTGTTGCACTGTCTACCCCTTTAAGGCTTGAGAAGCTGGTGAATAGTCTGAGGTGATATTTCTCCTTGGGCCCCTTTATTCCCACTTTACCACAGAAATATAGTCTCAGGAGCTCTTATTCTGTTTATTCTAGTTTAGCTAGCAGCCATCTTAAACTCCAGACTATGCTGAGGTCCTGAGGTGTGCTGCACTGTATACCCCTTTAAGGCTTGAGAAGCTGGTGAATAGTCTGAGGTGATATTTCTCCTTGGGCCCCTTTATTCCCACTTTACCACAGAAATATAGTCTCAGGAGCTCTTATTCTGTTTATTCTAGTTTAGCTAGCAGCCATCTTAAACTCCAGACTATGCTGAGGTGCTGAGGTGTGCTGCACTGTATACCCCTTTAAGGCTTGAGAAGCCGGTGAATAGTCTGAGGTGATATTTCTCCTTGGGCCCCTTTATTCCCACTTTACCACAGAAATATAGTCTCAGGAGCTCTTATTTTGTTTATTCTAATTTATCTGGCAGCCATCTTAAACTCCAGACTATGCTGAGGTGTGATGCGCTGTGTACCTCCTTAAGACTGAGAAGCTGGTGAATAGTCTGAGGTAAAATTTCTCCTTGGACCCCTTTATTCCCGCTTTGCCACAGAAATAAAGTCTCAGGAGCTCTTATTCTGTTTGGTGTGTGCGGAGCTAGTTTAGCTGGTGGCCATCTTTGATTCCTGTCAGCATTAAGCTGCCTTTTTTGCTCGGGGCTGATAGCCTAACATGAGGAAGGGATTCTTCTGATGTCCTCTTACTCTCACCTCACTGCCTGGATGCTGTGGTGAGCGTCGCTCGCTTCTATAACACCCCTTCCACTCGGCGGGCAGGGAGCGAATTTATCAGGCTGCCATCAGCTTTACGTGCGCAATATCCCTGTTTTAATAGATGCATTTTGGTTAGGTCGCAGAAGGCAGGACTTTTTGCAGCCATGTTTTTCCCCTCTGCCGCACCGGAGAGGTGTGAAAGGGGCCATAGAGGTAACATTGATGTATATTTTTGCGGTACCACTGCATTTGCACGAACACAAAAAATGCATGCGGTACTGGACAGGTCTAAACAAGGGCTTAGCTTTCTGTCTATTATGTTTTATCTGTCTCACCCCCGCCCCGACCTGGTAGTTAGTTCCAGCAACCTCCTGGCTATATAAGTATGTGTCTGGGCTTGAGAGGTTGCCAGAGAATTCTTTGTGAATCCTTGTTAACTACAGATGCAAGATTGTTTTTAGTCACTCTGCTACCTCTCTGTGCGTTGTCCTACATAGAGATCATAATCACACTATCACACACTCCCCAAACACGCCACATGGTTCCATTCCACAACCATAGTGGAGCTTAGCTGCCACTCTGTACAATACAGGGCTCATGCACACAGGGGACAGTCCACATCTAGGCAAGAGAGCTAACAATTACAATAGATTCGAACCAACTGCTGCAATTTTACTCTCATACCAGCCTGTACCAGTTGTTTCATGAACTGCTAAAGGTTTTGCCCTACCTTTGCCATAAGACGTTCTCAGTAGAATCAGCGTCAGTAGCAGGGGCAATAAATTATCTTTTCTACTAAGCAAATTTTAGTTTGAGGTTGGAGATCTGAACCTGCCCCTCATATCCACAAATATATTTCTATACCTTTTAAGGGGACCAACAGAAAGAAATGGCTGTTGGTCCTCTGAGCAATGTAGCGGGGTGGGGATTTATGTGCTTAATGCCCCGTTCTATATACTGGAACATTCTACAGAGTAACCCAAACCTATATTTGTGTTCCTTCACAACCCTGTGAACTTAACTAGTGGCTGAATGTTGCATGGGACCAGAAAGACCTGTGGGAATAAGGAAGTAGCTGAGGAGCATTGTTTGGGTTCCCTTGAGGAATGGGCTGGTATGTGGAGCAGGGCATCCAGCAATTGGTCTTCGAGAACATTCATTTTTGACCAGTTTTCAGATGCCAGGTCACAACACATGTGACTGCTAGTGATGTATAGGGTTCACTGGACAGGTGGATGGATGCACATTACTGTGCAAACTTGCTCCACAAGCCTCACTTGGTCATCAGCTGCCATGTGGGTAAGTAATAGGCCAGGGGTTTGGATTATTGAATCACTCCCCCCCTTGCAACCTTGTTCAGGGGCCCTCCAATCTTGTTCATTTTAACCACTGAAAACTTGCTTCCATAAGTAAAAATGGTACTTCAATATGGCCCATGTGGAATCCCTAAATGGGATTTGCTACTTTGTGAAAACTCCCTGGTATCACTTTTTTTCTGACCTCACAGGTGATCATGTGTGGGCTCTCGTCAAATCAGACCAACCAAAAAGAATGGCTTGCCCCCAGCTGACAGGTGTGTCAACCTATCTACAAATACTTCTAACAACTAGTTACAAGTGTTTATCTGGCAGGTCCACTCTCTCAATTACTTCAGTCAGCCTGGTGCCAGCCCCAGAAGCCCAAAAACCAACTATGTATGACCTGCAGGTCCCTGCTGATTTTTACAGTAATAAGCAGAAGAAGAGACCTGCTGTTAAACTATAAAAAGCCAGCCAGTCCCCTGCTGTTTTACATAATAGACAGCCAGGTGCGTGACTGCTGTTACAATATAACAGTGGATGTGCTCTGCTGTGTTACATTGTATAACAGCCAGGCTAACTGTGATGTGTGAATAATCTCTCTGCTTCTGTGATAGAGAGCTCAATCATGCTGTATATTGTAAACTCCAAGCAATCTATAGGGAAGTGCACCGCATTACTGGTAGTGGATAGGTGCCGGCCATGGGGGTAACATGAATCCACAACAACAAACAAAATGAGGGAGCCTAGACTATTCCCTCCAACCCCCACACAAGGCCGCACACTGAATGTAAGAAATATATAAACAATAATTTTAATAGATACCATATATATCAAAAAGACACCTTACAAGACATACAGACAATTTAAAAAACACAAAACACAAACAGGGGTATCCCAAACAAGGTGACTATTGCATATAAATATCAATATTATCGCCATATATACATACACAATAGATATATGAATCACGCTATGAATGTACCCAAAATGTTGAAGATGAGAAATCAATAAATAAATAAATGTGTCCAATGAAAGTTTATATGAAAAAGTGAGTGCAAGACAGTCTGCCTGTGAGAAAAAACACTGAAGGTGCTGGATATGTGTGCAACTGACAAGACAAATAATGTGTGCAAAAAGACCAGAAAAACTGGGCTCTGTTGATAACCTAAAACTCTAACAATAAGTGCCAATGTGTAACAACCAAACCACACATGTGAAAAAACTGGGAGGATGAACAACAGTTAGGTCATTCAGCAATAAGATAACAAGAGATGTAAACAATAAAAACAGTAGTACTTAACCATGTCACCAGGGGTCCCCCCGTCGCAGCCGCCACCTACGCGTTACGTGTCATACAGACACTTCGCCAGGGTGTATCGGCTGTGCCCCCTCGCCCCTCCTTAAATACCCCGGGAATGACAGCAAGGGCCAATGGGGCGCCGCCGCCGTCGCCCGCACGTGAGCCCCCCCCGGCCAATGAGACTGGCCGCAGGGGCATCACATCCGGCGCCACGCAGCCGGCGCCGTCATCGGCCGTCACAATCAGGAAGTGCCCGCGGCGGGCGCGCTGCGGGCGGGCGCACTCCCCTGCAGTAGGAGGCGTCCGCCCGCCGCGCGCACGGCCACACGCACCGCACACGAGCACCGCCCGTCCACCCAGCTGCCGGGCGAAACCCGAAGCGGATCCGTGGAAGGTAAGTATTCGGGGAAGGAGGGGAGAAGGGGGGATTAAAAACATAAGCAATACTTGTGAACAGCAGGTGTCGTATTATACATCAATGGTCACAGATTTCTCATGAAAATGGAGTATATATGGGGGTTAATAAACCCCACAAAGATGTAATTATTGCTGTATATACTATAGCCCATCCAAATCCTCACCAGTGACCCAATGAACATGTATGGGGCGCTCTACATTACATAGGAGCTGCCGCTATTATAGATATGGATCATGATATCTGTGAGTACTATTTTATGGGGGAATGGAGTAAGATAAAGGAACATGGCAAATCTTAAGATCGCAAATGCCTAAAGCTGGCTTGAACCATAATAAGTAGCCAGAAGTCACATTTATAGCGACACAATACTGAAAGGGATGTAATGACATATACTGTGAATCATTAAGTATACCCAGAGTGTCACCACTTCACCACTCAATCAACAAAGATGCAGTGTTCGACTAGGTATTAGGGGTGGAAACCTAAAAAGAAGGTTGCAGCAACAGGAATCTCGGTGGATCTACACCTTGAGATCACAGGCGCCCTTTGGCATCAACGAGGACTTTGGGTTCTCATCTTTCTTGGGTCGTGATTAATGTGCCAGTAGCACATTATTCTGTGGTTGTATATATTATTTATTTAATTAATTTTTTTCCTTTTTTTTCACATACGTTACAGTGTATATATCGTCATCGTGGATTAATTTAATTTTTTAATTTTCTATTTTTGTTTACCAATTAGAGTACGATGACTGGTTGATGCAAGTTTTTGGACCCCACTCATGCATTTGAATTGGTGGCGGCTGATGTAATATGCGTGGTTTCAGCTTGGAACACCAGCCTTGGCCAAATGATCATGATCTCTATATCCCTTGAAGAAGGTTAAAATAATGTACATAAGAGATGATGGAACGCCGCAAGGATACAACAAGGAAAATCGGAACAACTTCAAGGTGGGGACCTATCCTATGTGGATCCCTGTGCCTGTGTGACCTCCTCGCCATTTTGTCTACGTAGAGGGCGCTACATCTGCCTGTCGACTATAAATTGTAAACAGTCCTGGATATGACACCTGGGGCCTGGAGGGCATAGTTGGCCCTTGGGAACTTGTCTTGGCCATAGTGGATGGACTATATTTGTGTGAAGTGGGGTGCCAGCGGTCCAGTGTATTTGGATAATGTCCTTGGACTCTTGATAAAATCGACAATAAATACAGCGCAGGATTCGCCTGCACACCACTTGGGCTTTTTGGGATCATTACTTATGGGGTACAATGCATCCGACCCCGCATTTAATTTTATTTAATCCAAGTTTCCAGTCTTTCTCCTATTTGCATCCTCACACCGCATCTTTGTTGATTGAGTGGTGAAGTGGTGACACTCTGGGTATACTTAATGATTCACAGTATATGTCATTACATCCCTTTCAGTATTGTGTCGCTATAAATGTGACTTCTGGCTACTTATTATGGTTCAAGCCAGCTTTAGGCATTTGCCATCTTAAGATTTGCCATGTTCCTTTATCTTACTCCATTCCCCCATAAAATAGTACTCACAGATATCATGATCCATATCTATAATAGCGGCAGCTCCTATGTAATGTAGAGCGCCCCATACATGTTCATTGGGTCACTGGTGAGGATTTGGATGGGCTATAGTATATACAGCAATAATTACATCTTTGTGGGGTTTATTAACCCCCCTATATACTCCATTTTCATGAGAAATCTGTGACCATTGATGTATAATACGACACCTGCTGTTCACAAGTATTGCTTATGTTTTTAATCCCCCCTTCTCCCCTCCTTCCCCGAATACTTACCTTCCACGGATCCGCTTCGGGTTTCGCCCTGCAGCTGGGTGGACGGGCGGTGCTCGTGTGCGGTGCGTGTGGCCGTGCGCGCGGCGGGCGGACGCCTCCTACTGCAGGGGAGTGCGCCCACCCGCCGCGCGCCCGCCGCGGGCACTTCCTGATTGTGATGCCCGATGACGGCGCCGGCTGCGTGGCGCCGGATGTGATGCCCCTGCGGCCAGTCTCATTGGCCGGGGGGGGCTCACGTGCGGGCGACGGCGCGGCGGCGCCCCATTGGCCCTTGCTGTAATTCCCGGGGTATTTAAGGAGGGGCGAGGGGGCACAGCCGATACACCCTGGCGAAGTGTCTGTATGACACGTAACGCGTAGGTGGCGGCTGCGACGGGGGGACCCCTGGTGACATGGTTAAGTACTACTGTTTTTATTGTTTACATCTCTTGTTATCTTATTGCTGAATGACCTAACTGTTGTTCATCCTCCCAGTTTTTTCACATGTGTGGTTTGGTTGTTACACATTGGCACTTATTGTTAGAGTTTTAGGTTATCAACAGAGCCCAGTTTTTCTGGTCTTTTTGCACACATTATTTGTCTTGTCAATTGCACACATATCCAGCACCTTCAGTGTTTTTTCTCACAGGCAGACTGTCTTGCACTCACTTTTTCATATAAACTTTCATTGGACACATTTATTTATTTATTGATTTCTCATCTTCAACATTTTGGGTACATTCATAGCGTGATTCATATATCTATTGTGTATGTATATATGGCGATAATATTGATATTTATATGCAATAGTCACCTTTTTTGGGATACCCCTGTTTGTGTTTTGTGTTTTTTAAATTGTCTGTATGTCTTGTAAGGTGTCTTTTTGATATATATGGTATCTATTAAAATTATTTTTTATATATTTCTTACATTCAGTGTGCGGCCTTGTGTGGGGGTTGGAGGGAATAGTCTAGGCTCCCTCATTTTGTTTGTTGTTGTATATTGTAAACTGTGATTGTAAAATCAGAATAGAAATACTCTTGTTTAAAAAATTCTAAGTCAGTCAATGGAATCAAATCAAAAACAGTCAATGAATGTAATCATTCACCTAAATCTTAGAATTGGATAATTAATCACAAATGTTTCTGATTCTTTTGACTTTTGCAATGCATCATGTGAAGTTGATCTACAGATGCTCTGCCTTACACTTCTCATGGCTAGATTTGCTGTGAGATGAGTTATGCGAGATGGCAAGTCTTTCACAACATCGATTTAGAGCCAGGTGAGAATTTTCACTGCTTTTTTATAATTGAAAATTGCCATTTACTTTCATTGTCTACCTTGGGGCTGATTCAGAGCCAGGTGAAAATGTACACCCGGTAGACAGTGCATTTCTGTGACACTGTTTTATCTAGGCTATGGTATTGGAAGTCTATAGGAGACAAATATTTATGTTAATGCAGGAATTTTGGCAACGGTATAGTGATTGGAAAATCAGAAAAGGACCAGCATGCAAATGTCCTGAAAACTTCTGTATTCCACAACAAAACAGAACAGACATAAAATCTGTGTATCTAGCTAACATTTCAGGGCAGCTTAAGGAAGCACTATTGAGAAAAATGGCCCAGTGATAAAAATCCATTTAAATATGCTGGATGGTGGGAGGAAAGGTCACTTATACACCCGGCATTAAAATATCCAGCCAGGCTAGTTTATTTTTTATTTTATTGGAAGGAAGAGGAAATCAGGGGTGACAGGCTCTGTCACCTCCGACACTCTAAATCTGTCACCCCTGGATTTTATTCCTACCATAAGAGAATAAACCACGGATTGTGGCTCCTCCTCTCATTAGCCAACGTGTTTATATACATTTTTAATATTACACAATTTTAGTTTTAGTGCTCCTTTAAGTACCCCTTTTCAAGCCATAACATCAAACATACAGCATAGCAATGAACAGAATGGGATCTGTGTGGAAGGGGAGGGTTGGACATGATCCATCACCAAGCAGTTAGGATCAGCGGCCGTGTCATCTGTTGTTGGGCAAACTAGACCTGTGGACTGAACTTCTTGCAACCTGGACAGGTTCCCGGGTTTCCTAGCAACCCGGTGCTCAATTATGGACTAAGGCGGTGTATCACCCATAGGGGTGCCGTGATGGCGTTAGGGGAAGTTAAAAGGGAGTGAAGGACACATGGCCGCAACTGGTTAGCTTATACTCATGGGCGCATGATATGTTTTAGTATGTGCATAAGGCAAAGGACATCTCATGCACTGGCTCTTCATGACATCAGAGATTACATCGGATGGCTGCCATTTGGCACCTCCTGATTGCCACTAACTCTGCATGTAAGGGGTACTTATGCTGCACCAAAGCATTGTCTGGATAAAAGGACTTTATCTCTGTTTTGTTACGGAATACAAATGTGTTCAGTACTTTGGCAAGTTGGCTCATTTTTGCTTCTTGGATTATAGCGATGCCTCTGCACCCCTACACAGTGACGGACTGGGGACAAAAATCAGCCCTGGATTTTATCCCAAGATATCCCTGTTGAGGCCCTCAACCATGATGTCAGGGCTATAGCATGGGGACTGGGGTTCCTTGGCTTGTGGGTACAGTTGGGCTGGGTACAGGGGACTGAGAGAGAGGGATTTAATGTTGGTGCTAAAAGCAGCAGCCCAAATGTCCCCAAATTAGTGCGGCCCACCAGATATTGTCCCAGGTGTTCCTATGGCCAGATCCCCCCTGCCCTTATGTTTTTAGGAAAGACTTCAAAAGTGTGCAGTGGCATATATCTGTCACGGCCACTGCCACCTCCTTACCTGGCCTTCGCTCCCCCGCCGACTCCTCTCGGCGGGATGCACGTCTGCTGCAGCCGGCGGCGGGTCGGCGTCGCTCCTGCCCGCCCGCCGCTCGGCTGTCACGAGCAGCCGCTCAGGCGGCTTCCGGCTCGGCGGCGTCGGGAGCGGTCGCGCCGCTCTCTGTGCGGCGCGCTCCCGGCACGTGTCCACGCACGCGCGCGCACGCGCGCACGCGCGTCTCACGTCCTCCTATGCTCTCCGGCTGCGCTGCGCACAGCGCGCCCGCCGGAGGCGATTTAATTGGGCCAATGAGCCTTAGTTATTAAAGGGCATGTGCCCAAATACAGTCCGCCTCCCTATAGTGAATTGGGCCAATGAGCCCTTGCTATTAAAGGGCATGTGCCCTATAACACAGTCCGCCTCCCTATTCAAACTGGGCAATCAGCCCAGAGATCCCAGTTGCTCCAATCACTACACTCCTCCCCGCAGCCAATCCAGTCAGTCCCCATCCTATATAAGTACTCACCCTGCAGTCAGTCGTTGCCCGTTATAGCGTGCTACTGGGTGTGATTTGGATAGCTCTTCTTCTTGTGATTTTTGCCTTGTTTTGACCATCCCTGATTGCCGCCTGGACCGACCTTGCTTGCCCTTTGACTACGATTCTGCCTGCTCCTTTGTACCGCGAACTTCTGACCTCCCGTTGTGACCCTTGGCTTGCCCCTGACCATTCTTCCGTCTAACCCTTCTGTACCGTGCCTCCTCGGATTGACCACTCGTGTATGACCCCTGTCCGTTTATCGCTACTCAGTCTAGTCCCTGGATTCATCTGCCTTCCCCTGCATAAATCAGCATCCTTTGTGCTAATAAGACCTGGGGGCAACCGTGTCCGGTGAGGCGTGTCTAGCGTCCCGGCAAACGGGGGCTTACTATAGGTGAAGAAAGCAGCGGAGATTGGGGGTTGCTGATTTATTGGAAGGTGGGTGTTTCTGGGACCTGACAATATCTTTTGGTAAAGTGTCTGGGTTAAATTGATATCATGTGAAATCTTTAACTAAATTAAAGCTAGCTTGACACATCTGTAAAAGCCCCAATGCCTGCTTACAATATCTGTGGTTATCATGGTGGAGGATTCAGCCATGTGCTCTTCCCCTAAATCTCACCTTTTGGTCTTGACTGTAGGCCAGGATCCAGTCCTCTTGTTTAGGATGAAATAGAAGACTCTGTATATAAAAATTAAGCCTGTACTTCTGATAGGTCGCCCCTTCATCTGAGCTAATCAGCAGACTGCTCTCGATCTCCGGGTCGGTCAGAAGCATAATCTGCGGAAAGAGAGATAAAACAGTCAGCAAGGTACTCCACATGCAAGGTGCCCAGGGCTTATACTTCACTCTGCCCTCTCCTTCACCCCTAACATTAACATTTACTACATCCGGCTTTTCCTGCTAAAATACTAGTGCGATCATTGTCATTCCCAGCCCGAACACTGCTCTTCTGATGCTCACCGCTGAACATGCCTGACATATCATGTGATATCGGGCTGCATTAACACAGCAGTAACTGTTAAAAGGCTTCGGTAGAATGTTTCTTTGTGTTAGTAGACTTTTAGAATGATGCCTGGGGATACAACAGTATTTCCTCCTCTACCTGTCTTTTTATTATGAAATTACCTGTATCTGCTTGATCATGTGATCAGACTGATGACAAAAAACACAGCAATACTGCAAAGTACTGAACATTTATTCAGGTGATAAGTTGTATCTGGTGGTGGAATCATTTTACAACAAAAAGCAAAAAAAAAAAAGAAATAGCAGCAGAACATAGAAAGGAAAGAGAGGAAACAAAATAAAGGAAGATAAAAGTGGAAAATCATCAATAAAAGCAGAGTGACAACAAGAAAATGAGCATCAAAGAATCAGAAAAGAAACATATAAAGGGAAAAAAGAACAATGAATACATAAGAGGAATGACAATAATGAATCTGAAGAGGAGACTGTTAAGTAACAGCAATGAAAGAGAAGAGAAAAAGAAATACAATAGAAGAACCAAAATGAAATAAAAAGAAATACAAGATAAGTGAAAGAGCAAAAAAAAATCTGAAGAAAAACGTAAAGAAGCAAATGGGAAAAAAGAAGATAAGGAGCAGAATCTGACGATTAGAACAGTGGAAGAGTAACAGAGAAAGGGAAGTAAAAACAACAATAAAAGAGAAGCGACAGTGAAATAAAAACCAAAACAAAAAGGTGAAAAAAGAGCAAATAAGAAGTAACCACATCAAAGAAAGGAAAGAAAAGAAGCAAAATGCAAGAAGAGGAGCCACACAAGGGATTAAACAAGAGAACGTGCAACAGTAAAAAAAGAGCAACAATGAAGCCGAAGAAACAAGCAGAAGAATGGCAGAGAAGGGGAAGAAAGAAGATTGTGAACAACGGATGAGAAGATAGTGGAGAGAAAACAGGTGGAGCAAGACTCAAATAAAAAAAGAGGAGGATCAACAACAACAAAAGAGAGAAAACAACAATAAAACACAATAAAGAACTAACAGAGCAGAAAACAGGGATGGAATAAAAGGAACAGTAGAAAAACAAAAAGTAGGGGTGTGACCACACACTATAGGCAAAAAAGAAATGTAACCCTCTGCATACTCATACTATTGGAAAACCCAGCTAACACTTGTTAAGAACATGGACTTGAATTTCTTTTTTGCCTATGGAATAAAAGGAACATCATTACCTAAGAAAAGGTCAATTGAAATAGTGACAATTAAAAAAGTCAAGAGTAATACAGGAGGAAAAAGAGACAGTAGAAGATAGGGGAAGTAAAATAAAGGTAAATCAAGCAAAGGAAGCAGTACAAGGCAATATAAAGAACAACACTGAATCAGAAGAAGAACAATATGTGAAAAGGGGGAAATAGGACAAGCAATGAGTGAAAAGGGAGAAAAAGAAAAGGCAGAAGCAGAAGGAAAGCAAGACAAGGAAGAACATCTACAAAAGAGAGAAATAAGAAAAACAATAATGGAAGAAGAGAAGATGAAAGATGAAGAAAGAAAATGTTTAAAAAATGAGGACATAATCAACAGCTTTTCTTCAAATTAGAATGTTGCAAGGTCACTCATTTTACATTTGTAGAAGCATTTTAATCATCAAAATAAATCTTGCATGGTAGAATGCATTGCAATGCACCGATAGAAAAGACAACCCATCCCAAAATACAGAGAGAAAAACACAAGCTGACAGCTGGAACAAATAACACCTGGAGGGGATATGCTATGTTGTTAAACAAATGCTGGCAATCTAATAATAAATATGTTAATGAGTTTATACAGGGATGGGCTGCTTAAAACGTTAATTTACTTTTTTCCCACTTTGAGAGACGCTCTACAGGGAAATATAATAATTAAGAGAAATTAGAATGCTAAAAAGTCTGGATAAATAAAGGTTGACATTAGAGATGAGCGAACTTTTGAAAAATTCGATTCGACTGATTCGCCGAATTTTCCGACAAAAATCGTTTCGACCCGAATAAATTCGCGATGAATCGCTATTAAAAACGGCTATTTCTGAGCCTCCTACAGCCTCAATAGGGTTGTAAACCATTCAGCCTTGCTGTAACACGCACAGGATGCGTGCTGGGTTAGTTAAATAATACTTTGAAGAAATATCACATGCAGATCAGAGGCATCGCTAATAGAATCGCAGAGCGGCACAATTGCAGAGAGTTGAAGTGGCATCACTATGAGGGGCAGAAGGAGCCCAAATATACACTGGAGTTGGCCTCAGGAGCCCAAAAATTGGATGAATCACACCCTGGAGTTGGCAGGAGTTGGCAGCAGCAGCAGCAGGAGCCCAAATATACACTGGAGTTGGCTTCAGGAGCCCAAAAATTGGATGAATCACACCCTGGAGTTGGCAGGAGTTGGCAGCAGCAGCAGCAGGAGCCCAAATATACACTGGAGTTGGCTTCAGGAGCCCAAAAATTGGATGAATCACACCCTGGAGTTGGCAGGAGTTGACAGCAGCAGCAGCAGGAGCCCAAATATACACTGGAGTTGGCTTCAGGAGCCCAAAAATTGGATGAATCACACCCTGGAGTTGGCAGGAGTTGACAGTAGCAGCAGCAGGAGCCCAAATATACACTGGAGTTGGCCTCAGGAGCCCAAAAATTGGATGAATCACACCCTGGAGTTGGCAGAAGTTGGCAGCAGCAGCAGCAGGAGCCCAAATATACACTGGAGTTGGCTTCAGGAGCCCAAAAATTGGATGAATCACACACTGGAGTTGGCAGGAGTTGACAGTAGCAGCAGCAGGAGCCCAAATATACACTGGAGTTGGCTTCAGGAGCCCAAAAATTGGATGAATCACACCCTGGAGTTGGCAGGAGTTGACAGTAGCAGCAGCAGGAGCCCAAATATACACTGGAGTTGGCCTCAGGAGCCCAAAAATTGGATGAATCACACCCTGGAGTTGGCAGGAGTTGACAGTAGCAGCAGCAGGAGCCCAAATATACACTGGAGTTGGCCTCAGGAGCCCAAAAATTGGATGAATCACACCCTGGAGTTGGCAGGAGTTGACAGTAGCAGCAGCAGGAGCCCAAATATACACTGGAGTTGGCCTCAGGAGCCCAAAAATTGGATGAATCACACCCTGGAGTTGGCAGAAGTTGGCAGCAGCAGCAGCAGGAGCCCAAATATACACTGGAGTTGGCTTCAGGAGCCCAAAAATTGGATGAATCACACCCTGGAGTTGGCAGGAGTTGACAGTAGCAGCAGCAGGAGCCCAAATATACACTGGAGTTGGCCTCAGGAGCCCAAAAATTGGATGAATCACACCCTGGAGTTGGCAGGAGTTGACAGTAGCAGCAGCAGGAGCCCAAATATACACTGGAGTTGGCCTCAGGAGCCCAAAAATTGGATGAATCACACCCTGGAGTTGGCAGGAGTTGGCAGCAGCAGCAGCAGGAGCCCAAATATACACTGGAGTTGGCTTCAGGAGCCCAAAAATTGGATGAATCACACCCTGGAGTTGGCAGAAGTTGGCAGCAGCAGCAGCAGGAGCCCAAATATACACTGGAGTTGGCTTCAGGAGCCCAAAAATTGGATGAATCACACCCTGGAGTTGGCAGGAGTTGGCAGCAGCAGCAGCAGGAGCCCAAATATACACTGGAGTTGGCTTCAGGAGCCCAAAAATTGGATGAATCACACCCTGGAGTTGGCAGGAGTTGACAGCAGCAGCAGCAGGAGCCCAAATATACACTGGAGTTGGCTTCAGGAGCCCAAAAATTGGATGAATCACACCCTGGAGTTGGCAGGAGTTGACAGCAGCAGCAGCAGGAGCCCAAATATACACTGGAGTTGGCTTCAGGAGCCCAAAAATTGGATGAATCACACCCTGGAGTTTGCAGGAGTTGACAGTAGCAGCAGCAGGAGCCCAAATATACACTGGAGTTGGCCTCAGGAGCCCAAAAATTGGATGAATCACACCCTGGAGTTGGCAGGAGTTGGCAGCAGCAGCAGCAGGAGCCCAAATATACACTGGAGTTGGCTTCAGGAGCCCAAAAATTGGATGAATCACACCCTGGAGTTGGCAGGAGTTGACAGTAGCAGCAGCAGGAGCCCAAATATACACTGGAGTTGGCTTCAGGAGCCCAAAAATTGGATGAATCACACCCTGGAGTTGGCAGGAGTTGACAGTAGCAGCAGCAGGAGCCCAAATATACACTGGAGTTGGCCTCAGGAGCCCAAAAATTGGATGAATCACACCCTGGAGTTGGCAGGAGTTGACAGTAGCAGCAGCAGGAGCCCAAATATACACTGGAGTTGGCCTCAGGAGCCCAAAAATTGGATGAATCACACCCTGGAGTTGGCAGGAGTTGACAGTAGCAGCAGCAGGAGCCCAAATATACACTGGAGTTGGCCTCAGGAGCCCAAAAATTGGATGAATCACACCCTGGAGTTGGCAGAAGTTGGCAGCAGCAGCAGCAGGAGCCCAAATATACACTGGAGTTGGCTTCAGGAGCCCAAAAATTGGATGAATCACACCCTGGAGTTGGCAGGAGTTGACAGTAGCAGCAGCAGGAGCCCAAATATACACTGGAGTTGGCCTCAGGAGCCCAAAAATTGGATGAATCACACCCTGGAGTTGGCAGGAGTTGACAGTAGCAGCAGCAGGAGCCCAAATATACACTGGAGTTGGCCTCAGGAGCCCAAAAATTGGATGAATCACACCCTGGAGTTGGCAGGAGTTGACAGTAGCAGCAGCAGGAGCCCAAATATACACTGGAGTTGGCCTCAGGAGCCCAAAAATTGGATGAATCACACCCTGGAGTTGGCAGAAGTTGACAGTAGCAGCAGCAGGAGCCCAAATATACACTGGAGTTGGCCTCAGGAGCCCAAAAATTGGATGAATCACACCCTGGAGTTGGCAGGAGTTGGCAGCAGCAGCAGCAGGAGCCCAAATATACACTGGAGTTGGCTTCAGGAGCCCAAAAATTGGATGAATCACACCCTGGAGTTGGCAGAAGTTGGCAGCAGCAGCAGCAGGAGCCCAAATATACACTGGAGTTGGCTTCAGGAGCCCAAAAATTGGATGAATCACACCCTGGAGTTGGCAGGAGTTGGCAGCAGCAGCAGCAGGAGCCCAAATATACACTGGAGTTGGCTTCAGGAGCCCAAAAATTGGATGAATCACACCCTGGAGTTGGCAGGAGTTGACAGCAGCAGCAGCAGGAGCCCAAATATACACTGGAGTTGGCTTCAGGAGCCCAAAAATTGGATGAATCACACCCTGGAGTTGGCAGGAGTTGACAGCAGCAGCAGCAGGAGCCCAAATATACACTGGAGTTGGCTTCAGGAGCCCAAAAATTGGATGAATCACACCCTGGAGTTGGCAGGAGTTGACAGTAGCAGCAGCAGGAGCCCAAATATACACTGGAGTTGGCCTCAGGAGCCCAAAAATTGGATGAATCACACCCTGGAGTTGGCAGGAGTTGGCAGCAGCAGCAGCAGGAGCCCAAATATACACTGGAGTTGGCTTCAGGAGCCCAAAAATTGGATGAATCACACCCTGGAGTTGGCAGGAGTTGACAGTAGCAGCAGCAGGAGCCCAAATATACACTGGAGTTGGCTTCAGGAGCCCAAAAATTGGATGAATCACACCCTGGAGTTGGCAGGAGTTGACAGTAGCAGCAGCAGGAGCCCAAATATACACTGGAGTTGGCCTCAGGAGCCCAAAAATTGGATGAATCACACCCTGGAGTTGGCAGGAGTTGACAGTAGCAGCAGCAGGAGCCCAAATATACACTGGAGTTGGCCTCAGGAGCCCAAAAATTGGATGAATCACACCCTGGAGTTGGCAGGAGTTGACAGTAGCAGCAGCAGGAGCCCAAATATACACTGGAGTTGGCCTCAGGAGCCCAAAAATTGGATGAATCACACCCTGGAGTTGGCAGAAGTTGGCAGCAGCAGCAGCAGGAGCCCAAATATACACTGGAGTTGGCTTCAGGAGCCCAAAAATTGGATGAATCACACCCTGGAGTTGGCAGGAGTTGACAGTAGCAGCAGCAGGAGCCCAAATATACACTGGAGTTGGCCTCAGGAGCCCAAAAATTGGATGAATCACACCCTGGAGTTGGCAGGAGTTGACAGTAGCAGCAGCAGGAGCCCAAATATACACTGGAGTTGGCCTCAGGAGCCCAAAAATTGGATGAATCACACCCTGGAGTTGGCAGGAGTTGACAGTAGCAGCAGCAGGAGCCCAAATATACACTGGAGTTGGCTTCAGGAGCCCAAAAATTGGATGAATCACACCCTGGAGTTGGCAGAAGTTGACAGTAGCAGCAGCAGGAGCCCAAATATACACTGGAGTTGGCCTCAGGAGCCCAAAAATTGGATGAATCACACCCTGGAGTTGGCAGAAGTTGGCAGCAGCAGCAGCAGGAGCCCAAATATACACTGGAGTTGGCCTCAGGAGCCCAAAAATTGGATGAATCACACCCTGGAGTTGGCAGGAGTTGGCAGCAGCAGCAGCAGGAGCCCAAATATACACTGGAGTTGGCTTCAGGAGCCCAAAAATTGGATGAATCACACCCTGGAGTTGGCAGAAGTTGGCAGCAGCAGCAGCAGGAGCCCAAATATACACTGGAGTTGGCTTCAGGAGCCCAAAAATTGGATGAATCACACCCTGGAGTTGGCAGGAGTTGACAGTAGCAGCAGCAGGAGCCCAAATATACACTGGAGTTGGCCTCAGGAGCCCAAAAATTGGATGAATCACACCCTGGAGTTGGCAGAAGTTGGCAGCAGCAGCAGCAGGAGCCCAAATATACACTGGAGTTGGCTTCAGGAGCCCAAAAATTGGATGAATCACACCCTGGAGTTGGCAGGAGTTGACAGCAGCAGCAGCAGGAGCCCAAATATACACTGGAGTTGGCTTCAGGAGCCCAAAAATTGGATGAATCACACCCTGGAGTTGGCAGGAGTTGACAGTAGCAGCAGCAGGAGCCCAAATATACACTGGAGTTGGCTTCAGGAGCCCAAAAATTGGATGAATCACACCCTGGAGTTGGCAGAAGTTGGCAGCAGCAGCAGCAGGAGCCCAAATATACACTGGAGTTGGCTTCAGGAGCCCAAAAATTGGATGAATCACACCCTGGAGTTGGCAGGAGTTGACAGTAGCAGCAGCAGGAGCCCAAATATACACTGGAGTTGGCCTCAGGAGCCCAAAAATTGGATGAATCACACCCTGGAGTTGGCAGGAGTTGACAGTAGCAGCAGCAGGAGCCCAAATATACACTGGAGTTGGCCTCAGGAGCCCAAAAATTGGATGAATCACACCCTGGAGTTGGCAGAAGTTGGCAGCAGCAGCAGCAGGAGCCCAAATATACACTGGAGTTGGCCTCAGGAGCCCAAAAATTGGATGAATCACACCCTGGAGTTGGCAGGAGTTGACAGTAGCAGCAGCAGGAGCCCAAAAAATGGCCTAAAGACATAAATATGTTTTGCACCATTTGGAAAGTGTAAAACGTGGCACCATGCTGAATCTAGTCGCATGCATCAGGCATTGGTGGGTGGAAATCCTGGCTGATCCATCCCTGATTCATTTTGACAAAGGTGAGTCTCTCCACATTTTTAGTTGACAGACGAGTTCTCCTCGCCGTAACTATGGCCCCCGCCGCACTAAACACCCGCTCAGATGGCACGCTACTTGCCGGGCAGGACAGCTTTTCCAGGGCAAACTCTGCTAGTTGCGGCCACAAATCAAGTTTGGCTGCCCAGAAGTCCAGCGGATCCTCAAGGTGTGTTGGCATGGTCATGTCAAAGTATGACATGACCTGCTGGTTCAGGTCCTGCTCCAGGTCTTCCTGCTGCTCATGAGTAGCCTCACTATGCGGGTGTAGAAAGCTACTCATTAGCGACTGAAGACTGAGGCTGCTGCTGCTGATGGAGCTTCTGCTGCTGCTGCTGCCAACCCCCCCAGCGGCCATGGCAGTGGAAGGTGAGCGCAGAGGTCCCCTCGAGTCAGACCTGCGAGAGTATGGACCATGGCGCAGATAGGCATCGGCCAACTGCCTACGTAGAATGTCTTTGTAGTAGTTGAGTTTGTCCTCCCTCTCGGTGGGTTTAAAAAATGCCCCCATTTTGTGCCGGAAGCGAGGGTCCAATAAGGTGGACAGCCAGAAGTCATCCCGCCGACAGATGGAAACAATTCTGGGGTCACTACGCAAGCACGTGAGCATGCTTCGTGCCATTTGCGCAAGTGACTCGGATGGACTACCTGTCTCCATCTCCACTGCATACTGCCACGGTGTGCCCGGGTCCTCTGTCTCTCCTTCCTCAAAAACCTCTAGCTCCTCTGGCTGCTCCTGCTCCTCCTCTCCTGTCCGCTGACTAGATAAACCAGCCATTTCGCCAAGCCTAAACTGTGTTTCGCTGGGCAACTCCTCCTCCTCCTCTTCCTCCTCCTCCTCCTCCAGTTCAGCTCCAAGGGGGTTCATGTGGCCGTAAGATGTAAACGCCATGTCTCCAGTGCCCTGACCAGCCATGGTTTCCAACATGTGCTGTAGTACATGAAGCAGTGGAATCACGTCGTTCATCCCGTAATCCTGCCGACTGACAAATAAAGTGGCTTCCTCAAAGGGCCTGAGCAAACGGCAGGTGTCACGTATGAGCTGCCACTGGTTGACATTGAAGTTACACAGGGGAGTCCCCCTATCTGCTTGGATCATCAGGAAATCCGTGATGGCTTTTCTCTGTTCATATAATCGGTCCAACATGTGAAGGGTGGAATTCCAACGGGTGGAAACATCGCAAATCAGACTATGTTGGGGGATACCATTCTGACGCTGTAGCTCAAGAAGGGTGTGTTTGGCGGTGTAGGAGTGGCTGAAGTGCATGCAAAGTTTCCGTGAAGTTGTTAGGATGTCCTGCAGATGGGGGGAACACTTCAGAAACCGCTTGACAACCAGATTGAAGACGTGAGCCATGCAGGGGGCATGGGTCAGGCTTCCTTGGCGCAGCGCAGACAAAATGTTCTTCCCATTGTCGGTAACCATGATTCCCATTTTAAGTTTTCTCGGAGTAAGCCATGTTTGGATTTCCTGATGAATACATTTAAGCAGTTCCTCCCCTGTGTGACTCCGTTCGCCAAGACAAACCATGTGAAGCACTGCGTGACACCTCCGTGCCCTGCACACATGGTAGACTGGAGGGGCACTGAGACTTGAGCCTACAGTGGAGGGTGAGGAGATGGCGGAGGATGAGGAGGCCGAGTCGCACGGTGTCACAGGCCCAATGGGCAGAGAGCGCGGAGGCCGAAGCGGCGTGACCTGTCCAAGTTGCTGCTGCAAAGGGACCACATTCACCCAGTGGGCCGTAAACGACATGTACTGCCCCTGACCGTAGTTACAGCTCCAGATGTCGGCGCTGCCATGTATTTTGCTACACACCGACAGGCTCAAGGACTGGCCCACCTTCTGTTCAACAAAAGTGTGCAGCGCTGGTACTGCCTTCTTGGCAAAGAAATGACGGCTTGGGACTCTCCACCTCGGCTCGGCACAAGCCATCAGTTCTCTGAAAGGTGCAGATTCCACCACCTGAAAAGGGAGCGACTGCAGCACCAGCAACTTGGACAGGAGCACATTCAGCTTCTGCGCCGTAGGATGAGTGGGCGCATACTGCTGTCTCTTGGACATGGCTTCGCTGATGGATTGCTGGCGGGATGCATGACTTGGAGGAGGAGGAGCAGGAGCGACAGAGGATGGGTATGACGCACAGCTGCCTTCGGCTGAGGTGCTGGAGCCTTGGCTGGCAGAAATTGGGAGCTCACTTGGTGAGGAAGCAGACTGGACCACCCCTTGGGAGCCTCGGTTCTCCCAGGTCGTTTTATGGTGACGCATCATATGTTGACGCAGGGCCGTGGTGCCAACATTTGGACCCTGGCCACGCTTCACCTTTTGCCTACATATCTTGCATGTGGCCATGTTACCCTCCTGCGGATGCCTCAGGAAAAACTGCCACACTGCCGAGTAGCTACTTTTCCCACCCCCTGGCCTCACTGATTCACTGCTGCTGTTGCCAACTCCAGGAACCCCTGCTCCACTACCTCCCGATAAGGTAGACTGCCGCACAGCAGGTGCTCTACCCCGGCCCCGGCCCCGGCCGGCTCCAGCCTTTGGAATTGTGCCCCCATGCTGACTGCTACCACCTTGCTGCCTCAGCTGCTGACTCCGGGGCAACCTGCACCCCTCTTCTCCTGATGATGACGATGAAGCCCCTTCATCACCCGGCTCCCAAGTGCGATCGGCTTCATCGTCATCATCATCATCATCACCGAGTTGTGGCTGTACGTCACTGATGTTCGTGGATTCGTCAACAGTGTCTGGCGCAGGAGCTGGAACGCTCGCAGCACCCACGACACTGTCCACATCACTATTTGTCTGCCTAGCTAAAGAAGCCACCTCCATTTCTTGGCTGGGCAGTAGCTGCTGACTGTCCTCTATCTGATGGTCCTCCTCACTAAAGAGTGGAGCTGAACCCAAAGCATAGGATACGTCGCTGGGGGAGGGAACGGCGTAGGCCAGAGGCAATGGGAGGACAGGGACTGCTCTCGGGGCATGCCAACTCAGGGTTGTGTCAGAGGAACCTACCGACCCTAGACTGGGGGTCTCAGACGTAAGTTGTGATGATGTTGTTGATGAGCGCGTCAACCAATCTACCACGGCAGATGCGTTACTGGTGGAGACCCGACCGCTAGCAGATACTGGCAGATTAGGTCTCTCAGCGTGACTCCTGCTGCTACTGGCCCCCAGTCTGATGCGAGCTCTGCCTGCGGAATCTTGGCCTCTGCCACTCCTCTTTTCACTTCCAGGCACTTGTCTGCCCGACATAGTCTAACTGGCGTGGTAGTAGGTGATATTTAAAAAAACCCCGGGCAGCGGTGGGTCTATATGAAACAGAATATATTGCACACCAAAAGTGAGCAGTAACACTCAGCCTCCAACAGGCCTGCTTAGTGTAAATAAGAGAGCTGCTTAGTGTAAATAAAGAGGGGTATGCTATGTTACAGAATGGGATGCCTCAACAGAAGTGCACCTGGCAGGCAGCAGTAAGCCTATGCCCAGCAAAAGTGTCTTATAATATAAATATAATAAGAGCAAATGCTTATATGGTCTTAAACAGAGGCTGCTTTAGTCACAGAATGGGATGCCCTGGGCAGGAATGGACCTGGCAGGGTCCAGTAGTGCTTTGGCCAGCAAAAGTGTCTTTATCAGGCCTAATTTCAAATATGATAAGAGCAAATGCTTATATGGTCTTAAACAGAGGCTGCTGTAGTCACAGAATGGGATGCCCTGGGCAGGAATGGACCTGGCAGGGTCCAGTAGTGCTTTGGCCAGCAAAAGTGTCTTTATCAGGCCTAATTTCAAATATGATAAGAGCAAATGCTTATATGGTCTTAAACAGAGGCTGCTGTAGTCACAGAATGGGATGCCCCGGGCAGGAATCGACCTGGCAGGGTCCAGTAGTGCTTTGGCCAGCAAAAGTGTCTTTATCAGGCCTAATTTCAAATATGATAAGAGCAAATGCTTATATGGTCTTAAACAGAGGCTGCTTTAGTCACAGAATGGGATGCCCTGGGCAGGAATGGACCTGGCAGGGTCCAGTAGTGCTTTGGCCAGCAAAAGTGTCTTTATCAGGCCTAATTTCAAATATGATAAGAGCAAATGCTTATATGGTCTTAAACAGAGGCTGCTGTAGTCACAGAATGGGATGCCCCGGGCAGGAATCGAGCTGGCAGGGTCCAGTAGTGCTTTGGCCAGCAAAAGTGTCTTTATCAGGCTAATTTCAAATATGATAAGAGCAAATGCTTATATGGTCTTAAACAGAGGCTGCTGTAGTCACAGAATGGGATGCCCCGGGCAGGAATCGAGCTGGCAGGGTCCAGTAGGGCTTTGGCCAGCAAAAGTGTCTTTATCAGGCCTAATTTCAAATATGATAAGAGCAAATGCTTATATGGTCTTAAACAGAGGCTGCTTTAGTCACAGAATGGGATGCCCTGGGCAGGAATCGACCTGGCAGGGTCCAGTAGGGCTTTGGCCAGCAAAAGTGTCTTTATCAGGCCTAATTTCAAATATGATAAGAGCAAATGCTTATATGGTCTTAAACAGAGGCTGCTTTAGTCACAGAATGGGATGCCCCGGGCAGGAATCGAGCTGGCAGGGTCCAGTAGTGCTTTGGCCAGCAAAAGTGTCTTTATCAGGCTAATTTCAAATATGATAAGAGCAAATGCTTATATGGTCTTAAACAGAGGCTGCTTTAGTCACAGAATGGGATGCCCCGGGCAGGAATCGAGCTGGCAGGGTCCAGTAGGGCTTTGGCCAGCAAAAGTGTCTTTATCAGGCCTAATTTCAAATATGATAAGAGCAAATGCTTATATGGTCTTAAACAGAGGCTGCTGTAGTCACAGAATGGGATGCCCCGGGCAGGAATCGAGCTGGCAGGGTCCAGTAGGGCTTTGGCCAGCAAAAGTGTCTTTATCAGGCCTAATTTCAAATATGATAAGAGCAAATGCTTATATGGTCTTAAACAGAGGCTGCTTTAGTCACAGAATGGGATGCCCTGGGCAGGAATCGACCTGGCAGGGTCCAGTAGGGCTTTGGCCAGCAAAAGTGTCTTTATCAGGCTAATTTCAAATATGATAAGAGCAAATGCTTATATGGTCTTAAACAGAGGCTGCTTTAGTCACAGAATGGGATGCCCCGGGCAGGAATCGAGCTGGCAGGGTCCAGTAGTGCTTTGGCCAGCAAAAGTGTCTTTATCAGGCTAATTTCAAATATGATAAGAGCAAATGCTTATATGGTCTTAAACAGAGGCTGCTGTAGTCACAGAATGGGATGCCCCGGGCAGGAATCGAGCTGGCAGGGTCCAGTAGTGCTTTGGCCAGCAAAAGTGTCTTTATCAGGCCTAATTTCAAATATGATAAGAGCAAATGCTTATATGGTCTTAAACAGAGGCTGCTTTAGTCACAGAATGGGATGCCCCGGGCAGGAATCGAGCTGGCAGGGTCCAGTAGTGCTTTGGCCAGCAAAAGTGTCTTTATCAGGCTAATTTCAAATATGATAAGAGCAAATGCTTATATGGTCTTAAACAGAGGCTGCTGTAGTCAGAGAATGGGATGCCCCGGGCAGGAATCGAGCTGGCAGGGTCCAGTAGTGCTTTGGCCAGCAAAAGTGTCTTTATCAGGCCTAATTTCAAATATGATAAGAGCAAATGCTTATATGGTCTTAAACAGAGGCTGCTTTAGTCACAGAATGGGATGCCCCGGGCAGGAATCGAGCTGGCAGGGTCCAGTAGTGCTTTGGCCAGCAAAAGTGTCTTTATCAGGCTAATTTCAAATATGATAAGAGCAAATGCTTATATGGTCTTAAACAGAGGCTGCTGTAGTCACAGAATGGGATGCCCCGGGCAGGAATCGAGCTGGCAGGGTCCAGTAGGGCTTTGGCCAGCAAAAGTGTCTTTATCAGGCCTAATTTCAAATATGATAAGAGCAAATGCTTATATGGTCTTAAACAGAGGCTGCTTTAGTCACAGAATGGGATGCCCTGGGCAGGAATCGAGCTGGCAGGGTCCAGTAGTGCTTTGGCCAGCAAAAGTGTCTTTATCAGGCTAATTTCAAATATGATAAGAGCAAATGCTTATATGGTCTTAAACAGAGGCTGCTGTAGTCACAGAATGGGATGCCCCGGGCAGGAATCGAGCTGGCAGGGTCCAGTAGGGCTTTGGCCAGCAAAAGTGTCTTTATCAGGCCTAATTTCAAATATGATAAGAGCAAATGCTTATATGGTCTTAAACAGAGGCTGCTTTAGTCACAGAATGGGATGCCCTGGGCAGGAATCGACCTGGCAGGGTCCAGTAGGGCTTTGGCCAGCAAAAGTGTCTTTATCAGGCTAATTTCAAATATGATAAGAGCAAATGCTTATATGGTCTTAAACAGAGGCTGCTTTAGTCACAGAATGGGATGCCCCGGGCAGGAATCGAGCTGGCAGGGTCCAGTAGTGCTTTGGCCAGCAAAAGTGTCTTTATCAGGCTAATTTCAAATATGATAAGAGCAAATGCTTATATGGTCTTAAACAGAGGCTGCTGTAGTCACAGAATGGGATGCCCCGGGCAGGAATCGAGCTGGCAGGGTCCAGTAGTGCTTTGGCCAGCAAAAGTGTCTTTATCAGGCTAATTTCAAATATGATAAGAGCAAATGCTTATATGGTCTTAAACAGAGGCTGCTGTAGTCACAGAATGGGATGCCCCGGGCAGGAATCGAGCTGGCAGGGTCCAGTAGGGCTTTGGCCAGCAAAAGTGTCTTTATCAGGCCTAATTTCAAATATGATAAGAGCAAATGCTTATATGGTCTTAAACAGAGGCTGCTGTAGTCACAGAATGGGATGCCCCGGGCAGGAATCGAGCTGGCAGGGTCCAGTAGGGCTTTGGCCAGCAAAAGTGTCTTTATCAGGCCTAATTTCAAATATGATAAGAGCAAATGCTTATATGGTCTTAAACAGAGGCTGCTTTAGTCACAGAATGGGATGCCCTGGGCAGGAATCGACCTGGCAGGGTCCAGTAGGGCTTTGGCCAGCAAAAGTGTCTTTATCAGGCTAATTTCAAATATGATAAGAGCAAATGCTTATATGGTCTTAAACAGAGGCTGCTTTAGTCACAGAATGGGATGCCCCGGGCAGGAATCGAGCTGGCAGGGTCCAGTAGTGCTTTGGCCAGCAAAAGTGTCTTTATCAGGCTAATTTCAAATATGATAAGAGCAAATGCTTATATGGTCTTAAACAGAGGCTGCTGTAGTCACAGAATGGGATGCCCCGGGCAGGAATCGAGCTGGCAGGGTCCAGTAGTGCTTTGGCCAGCAAAAGTGTCTTTATCAGGCCTAATTTCAAATATGATAAGAGCAAATGCTTATATGGTCTTAAACAGAGGCTGCTTTAGTCACAGAATGGGATGCCCCGGGCAGGGATCGAGCTGGCAGGGTCCAGTAGTGCTTTGGCCAGCAAAAGTGTCTTTATCAGGCTAATTTCAAATATGATAAGAGCAAATGCTTATATGGTCTTAAACAGAGGCTGCTGTAGTCACAGAATGGGATGCCCCGGGCAGGAATCGAGCTGGCAGGGTCCAGTAGTGCTTTGGCCAGCAAAAGTGTCTTTATCAGGCCTAATTTCAAATATGATAAGAGCAAATGCTTATATGGTCTTAAACAGAGGCTGCTTTAGTCACAGAATGGGATGCCCCGGGCAGGAATCGAGCTGGCAGGGTCCAGTAGTGCTTTGGCCAGCAAAAGTGTCTTTATCAGGCTAATTTCAAATATGATAAGAGCAAATGCTTATATGGTCTTAAACAGAGGCTGCTGTAGTCACAGAATGGGATGCCCCGGGCAGGAATCGAGCTGGCAGGGTCCAGTAGGGCTTTGGCCAGCAAAAGTGTCTTTATCAGGCCTAATTTCAAATATGATAAGAGCAAATGCTTATATGGTCTTAAACAGAGGCTGCTTTAGTCACAGAATGGGATGCCCTGGGCAGGAATCGAGCTGGCAGGGTCCAGTAGTGCTTTGGCCAGCAAAAGTGTCTTTATCAGGCTAATTTCAAATATGATAAGAGCAAATGCTTATATGGTCTTAAACAGAGGCTGCTGTAGTCACAGAATGGGATGCCCCGGGCAGGAATCGAGCTGGCAGGGTCCAGTAGTGCTTTGGCCAGCAAAAGTGTCTTTATCAGGCTAATTTCAAATATGATAAGAGCAAATGCTTATATGGTCTTAAACAGAGGCTGCTGTAGTCACAGAATGGGATGCCCCGGGCAGGAATCGAGCTGGCAGGGTCCAGTAGTGCTTTGGCCAGCAAAAGTGTCTTTATCAGGCCTAATTTCAAATATGATAAGAGCAAATGCTTATATGGTCTTAAACAGAGGCTGCTTTAGTCACAGAATGGGATGCCTCACAGCAGACTTAAGATCAGTTCAGTATATATGCACAGTTAGTTACTATAAGCAGCCTGAAAACGCTAACAAAGGCTGGATGAAAAAAAAAAATCTCCCTGTCAGCCAGCTCCGTTTTTCCTACCTTTCCCTGGCTTTCTGTCTGTCTCCTGTCTGTCTCCTGCCTGTCTCCAGCCTGTCCCTGTCTGTCCCTGTCTCCAGCCTGTCTAACTGCCTCAGCTACACAGCGTTCTGTCTGTCTGTCACGAATGCAATAGAGAAATGAGGAAAAGCAAGATGGCCGCCGTTAAATACCGCTGTGTGACGTCACCGGGCTTGCTGGCTGCTGATAGGCTGCATGTGACTGCCCCAGCTTGCACTGGCGCGGGATACATGTCCAGACATGTCCCGTCCGCCATCTTAGAATGCCTGTAATGTAAATGAATGGATGTTAAAGGAAAACTTCGAGTGATCGAATCGCGGGGAAATTCGGATTCGATCCGAATCGAATTTTTCCTGAAATTCGGATCGAATCCGGGTTCGTCCGGATCGATTCGCTCATCCCTAGTTGACATAAAGGGTGGATGCAGTACTTTTGCCATCGGCATGCAGCTCTTCAACCCTCCTAATGGCAATTATAGAAGTGATCCTATACCTAGAAAGAAACTTTATGTCGTCACCTTCTATCCCCAGCCCAGTGTCCCAAAACAGCCTGTATTTCTTTTTTACTAAAGCATTTGCCCAATGTTCAAAGATTAACAGGAAGCAGTATGATGTCCGGATGGCGGCCATATGCTAATTTATTCAGTGGTAAGCTAAACTGTCACATAATTCCAGTTAGGTTGAAGTGCTTTCAGAATGATTGCAGTTATTATAGCTGTTAAAGCTGGCCCCCAATGCTGTATTCATTGGAACTGAATGTATAATATCTATAAAGCATGGATGCCAGGAAGCAATATTGCCAACTGCATCCCGGTCGTGTTGTTATGAATATTGGCCAAAGACTTTAGTAAAAAAAAAACATGGGCTGTTTAGGGGCCCTGGGCTGGGGAGGACATGACAACATGATTTTACTATCTGGGTATACGGTCAATATGAAGGGTAAGTATTTTTTAAGTGTAATTTCTCCTTTTCTTATAATCGCACAAAAGACATTAAGGGCAATTTAACACCATTGTATTTTTGCACATTTTCAGGTGAAAAAAAACTCATGTTTGACACTCTTGCTCTCTTTTTACCAATTCAGCAGAAACTTTTTTGGGGGTGGTAGCGATTTTGGAAGAGTAACATCAATTTTTTTTTCTCTCATGTGAGAAAAAATCTAAGGGGGGCAGCTGGGGCGCCTCTGTTGACTTTTAATGCTGGCAGCAAAGTCAAAAGTTGAAGCCATTGTAGACACAGTATAACAGTGGGTGGGTGTGCTGCCTTTTCAGGCTAGTTCAGTTATAATTGCTCTTAGGAGTGTATTACTTATAGTTGTGTAGTGCACCACTGCCATCTACTGGCAGAAGGTATGATAGTTCTACTTTTATCAAAGTGTATTCAGTGAATTCCTTAGACAGGAAGTAACCTTTACTACAGGAAGTTCTCTTCAGCCATTTTAGATTTTCATTCTCTATGGATGCAGCAGATATTTTCCTCTCCCAGAAGGTTTGAGACATCATCACCTGTAAGTGCCTTTCTGTTATGTCATTATCATCTATGCTGACTAGTGTTTCATGTGTACTGATGTGCTGTTATTTGATTGTATTGCAGTTTCACAAAATTTAATGTATACTGAAGAACGTATAAGTATATACTAATAAAACAGTATAAAGTTGGATTCCTTTGGTGGCCAATACAAGCATGGGCTTCTGTTTACTGAGATCTCCAACCAGTGTTTAGCTGTCCGTTTAGAATCACACACAGTCAGTGCTTTGAGAGCGGAACAGTGGGCAAGGTCCCCCCTTCTTCTATCTTGACTGTCAGCTGTAATGACTGGCAGACCCTGAGAGAAAGCCTTTATATCTCAGAGGCGGAGCCTCTCAGGATCCCAGCCCCCAAGTGACCAACTGCCGGAAACCATCTCCATATCCCTCCCCTCCACCGACTTGTTGATCACACAGAGGAGATTTCAGAGAGGCTCCAACTCTCTAGCCGGTTCTGGCTTCATTTTACTTCATCCTGCACTGGATAAGGTCAGTAACAGTTAAGTATAGGTTAATTAAGATTATTAAATATTATTTGTGTAATCTCTTTAATGATATATCCCAACATCCTAGCTGGTGGTTTGCTGTTCCCCCAATTATATTTTTTGCACCATCAATAGTCAGGGGGTGCAGAGGATCTCATGGACCCCCCCCCCCCCCCCCATTTGGTGGCTGTTCTCCCTCTCTGCCAGTGTCCACAGTCTGATGATCTGGAACTTTAGACCACCAGCTTAGCCCTATACCTGGTGGTCTATCCCAAATGAATTCAGGGGGTGTGCCACTACTCTTTTCCTTGTTTCTACTTTCAGAAGCAGCTGTGTTTGAACAGGAAGGTAAAGCACAGTCATGATGAAGGAAGCTGCCGAATGACAGTTTATGCACTTTGCCTTCAGTGTCCCTTTAACTGATTTGAGTATGAATCCATCCTTGTAGATCATGTACACCCATACATGCTGATTGTCTTCCCCGGGGCGAGTGAGAGCTTCCAGTAAGACAGTGAGCCATGTCACACATCTAAAGGTGCACCACATTGGTTAGAAGGGCATTTATGGGATCACACCATTTGTCAGGTTGGCTTTATGAATCATCATTCGCGCACCCTTCAGCAGATGTGGTGTGCACTGCAGTCAGCATGGCTCCAAAGACGTGTGACCATTTACCTAGCTGCAGTCATTCCCAGGCCACCTACCTGCTGTCTAGTGCATATTTACTTTATACTGGTTCCCTACAGTACTTGTGCTGGAAAATGCATGTTATGCACATTATGCAAATAGCACACCTGTAATATGGTTTTATTTATGTTTATTTGCCCACTTATATACATTCAATATCACTATATATATACTATATATATAATATATACCACCTGCTCTCCTGCATGGGGTGGCAGTTGCTTCCTGCATTTCCTTAAAGGACAATTATTATTTACAACTTCTGAACAATGTGATGTTCTTATATTACAGACCTTGGAAAAATAAACATTTCACTAATATACTTTTATTTGACTTTATTTTTCCCACTTGAGTTACATGTTGAGTCAGCAGAAATCCATATAAATGCTATGCACAGAAGTGGCACTTATGATGGGTGAGGGATTGTGATGTGTCTGTCTGAAGATACAGACCTGTGCTTGAAATCTTTGTGAGCAGACACTGCACACAATTGTCCTGTAAGGCATGACAGGCCTGACACTTTTTGTAAATTAAAAAAAGTATCGGGCCAGTCTTGCCTGATAGAAGCAGTATGTGCATTGTCTGCTCACATAGACTTGACCAGATTATTACGTCAAAGATTTCACCCCGGGGTGTTGTACAATCAACGTAAGGGTGTTCCTCCAAGCCAGCAATACCACCTCTTTTTGTTAATGCTGCTCTATCACTCTTCGTGTAACCCCCCGTCTTTACAGTGTCACTATTTACCTTTCAGTTTCAGTTACCTGTCAGTTACCTGTCAGTTTTATTTTCCTGACAGCAGGTCAAGGGCCACATGTGGCTCCTGGGCTGCAGGTTTAGTATGTGTGGTGAATATGTTTAGGGAAAGTTCTTTTGCTCTTTGCAATCCTATTGAGTTTCTACTTTATTATTTGTTATTCCCGCCTCCCATTTTGGAGCTGGACCTAATTAAATGAGCTTGGTGTCATGATAGACCTAGAGGAGCTATACTATGAAAACAGGAAATGCTCGAACTCAGATTTCTAAGATAAAGAAGTGAGGGATCTTATGATATTAATGCATATAGATTTTAACAATATAAACACTTTGAATAGGCAAATGAATCATTATTGATTCAAATCTGTATATTAAACCTCAAAGAAGGACAACAAAGGACAGGGGGACATGGACTCAAAAGAGGGACAGTCCCTCCAAATCGGGGACACTTGGGAGGGATATATAGTCATATGGAAAATGACTATGTGTAAATACTATAGTAAATAGAAATGATTGCAAAAAATAACAAAATACCCATCCGGGAGCTAGTGATTTTGTAAGCAGCTAGTGTATGACTCCCGGTTTATAATAGCGCTGTTCGCTGTCCGAGCTGTCAGCTTGACAGCTATTTATTTCTGTAGGATGAAAGAAATAATAAGATGTCAGCACAATGCAGCGCAGTGTAGAAAATGAATAGGAATTCCAGTTAGCTTGAAATATTCTTAAATTATAAATTAATAATCCCCCTGTAATTCTTGTACTTTAGTACTAAAAAAGAGTTTCAGGTATCCTCATGTAAAATACTTTTTGCTTTATGTATTCCTTAATGAAACAGGGATTTCTCCCTATTCGATATCCTCACATTCTGTTTTATATTAAAAAATGACATTTTTTTTGCTCCTAATGTGTTTCACCATTGGGGATAACTGTCATTGAATACACAGTGAAAAAAATGCTGAACGCAACCTGAAGGGTGGCAGGGGAGCATGTGCCCCGGGTGCAGCAGGTCAGGTGGGCGCCAAAAGGAAGGCCTGAGCACAGGTGGGGGGCACCATTTCGAATCTTTGCCCTGGATGGCAGAAAGCCTAGCTACTCCTCAGCTGAAAAGCTACAGATAATATGCTTACAAAGCTTTTAACTGCAACTCACAAACCCTGTCATATCAGCCCCGTTGTATTAGCTGGGTGCTTGTTGTTTCCGGACACAAAAACTTTGACAGGTATTTAGTGCCAGATTAAAACCTGATGTCAGGCTCGAGAGTAAACTAACCGTTTTTTGTGGTCTGAAAGTGGGATAGTTTAACCCTTTAAATGCCAGCCACGTAAAATTTACGTGGCTGCCTCCCCTGCAGTTGACCGCCAGCCACGTAAATTTTGCGTGCCTGACTCCCCCCCCCAGCAGAAAAAGTAAAAAAAAAAGCACTCACCTTACCCCTCGTTCGATCTCCTCTTCAACCAGAGGGGCTCCGATCACCCATTGGGGCTCCTCCGGCTGCAGGGGAGTGCCCAAAATAGGGTGCCTCCCCATTTCACCAGCCGCCGGGATTTCCTGTAAAAAAAAAAAAAATATGACATTTACTCACCTTCGTGCCCGATAGCTCCCACCGGCTCTCCTCTTCACGGGGGGGGGGGCTCCGTCCAATCACCCCCCGCTCTTCCGCCTTCAGGAGAGGGCTTAACAGCCCACCTCCCTCCGTAGTTCCGATGGCCGCCGCCATCTTTACTTCTTTACCCTTCGGGGGCATGGCATCCGATCGCCGAGGGACACAGGAGCTGACGATCGGAGGTGAGTAAAGAAAAAATTTTTTTTTTTTTAATAAAGTTTTTTCTAAAGTGTGTGGTGTGTTTTTTTTCTTACTGTTAACCCTTTGTGATGGGTCCATGAGACCCCTATACCAGTTCACAAGGCTGGGGGCTGGCAAGTCACCTGCAACTAGTGGGTGACTTGCCATTAACCCCCGGCACCCCCAATTACCTGCCTGCCCAAAACCCGGGGGGGGGCAGAAGAGTCCGGGCACACACAGGGTATGTGGGCTTGTAGGCTGCAGGGTGGGGGGGCCACCAAAGCTGGCCCCTGCACCCTGATCTACAAGCCCCCATAGCTGGTCCCGGGCTGGTAATGCTGGGTAAGGGGGGCCCCATTTCTTTTTTTTGTTTTGTATTTTTAAGGGTTTTTAACACTTAAAATTCCCAAAAAATGATAGGGGGGACCCTATGTCATTTTTTTTAAATAACCCCTTATGCTCTGTCGCCCAGCAGCTATATAAGGTTTCCAGCAGCAGCAAGAGAGCAGAAGCCAGAGTGATAAGCGTGGGACAAAGTGCTCTGGGATGGATGGGAGGTAAGTATTAAAAAAAAAATAATAAATAAAATATTTTTTCTCTGTGTCAGTGTTTTTTTTTACATTTAACCCTTTGTGAACAAGTAAAGGATCTATGAGACCAGTATACCTATACCAGTTCACAAGGCTCTGGGTCTGGCAAGTCACCTGTGACTAGCGTGTGACTTGCCATTAACCCCCGAGCCCCCCCCCCCATTACCTGCCTCCCCAAAGCCCGGGGGCAGAAGAGCCGTGGCCCTAGGCTATGCCGGCTTGTAGCCTACAGGGCCAGGGGCCACCAAAGCTGGTCCCTGCGCCCTGTTCTACAAGCCCCCATAGCTGGTCACAGGCTGGTTAAGCTGGGTAGGGGGGACTCTATCTTTGGATTTTTTAGGGGGGACCCTATGTCATTTTTTTTTTTAATTAACCCCATGTTACCTGTCGCCCAGCAGCAGGAGAGCAGCAGCTAAAGTGTTTAACGTGGGACACAGTGCTCTGGGATGAATGGGAGGTAAGTATTAAAATAAACATAATAAAATATTTTTTCTCTGTGTCAGTGTGTTTTTTTACATTTAACCCTTTGTGAACCGGTAAGGGAAGGGATCTATGAGATCTATGGGATCTACGAGACCCCTATACCAGTTCACAAGTCTCCTGCGGCCAGTGGATGACTTGCCATTAACCCGAGACCTCCCATTACCTGCCTCCCCAAAGCCCAGGAGGGGGCAGAAGAGCCCATGGCTATTAGGCTTTGGGTCTTGTAGCTGGCCAGGGCGGGGGGCCATCAAAGCTGGCCCTGCACCCTGTTTTACAAGCCCCATAGCTGGTGCCTGGGCAGGTTATGCTGGCTAGTGGGAACCTCACGACATTTTTTTGGGGAATTTTAAGGGTTTTTAACCTGGGAAGGGGGACCCCACACCATTTTTTTTTATTTAAACCTTTATAGCGTGGATAGTAGTTGTATTTTATTTGTAAATGTTATAAAGTACTCTTTTCACTTTAGGGGATCTCCTGGACAGGAACGGGGGGCTACCGATACATTTGTGGTATCATTGTAATTGGGAGAAATGGGGCTTTCATATGCAGTATGGTTTTCTTTAATAAAATAAATGTTTTAGTTAAAATAAAGGAGACAATTTTAGAAAAAATATATATTTTTTTTATTTTTTTAAATATCCTGTCAGCTGAGGGTGCCAAAATCTCAAGTAGGCTGGCAGTTAAAAGGTTACCGGTACCTAAGCATGTGTAGCCAGCGGAAGGTATTCAGCCATTATCTTTGTTGGTCTTTTAATGTAATGGTTCATATCTGTTCTGCAGTTGCACTACATCACCACAAGATGGCACTGTTGGATAAGAAATGAATTGTGACATTACAGGTCTACCAAACGTAAAGCCTAACCACATAGGAGTACAGCTTAACTGCTATTGGCTAAGGTGAGTAGAAAGTTAGAGAAGGTTCTAGAGGCCACTAGAGGGAGTCTATATAAGGGGAGTTACCTCAGAATGAGTCAGAACAAGAACATGCAAGATGTAGTTCTCTATTGTAGTAACCGGGAGTGAGAGGAAGGTACCAGCAGGGTCAACTGGTAGCAGTCGCAGAGAGAGAAGGAGAGAGCAGAGGAGCCACATTCATACCTAAGGAGTATCCACAGGAGAAGGTGAACCTTTCTACCCAAGATGCTGAGGAGGAAGCTTAAGGCCGCAGTATTCTGCCATGGGATCAGAATGAGTGACCACCACCTGTTGGAGTACATCTGGATATAATGCTGTGCTATAGAAGCTGCTAAGGAAACTGTTGTGGAAAGACTGTATGACCTGCTGTGACGTCTAAAGTGTACCTGAAGTCCTGCTAATAAAGTAAGTGCCCTTTTCATAAAGCCGGTCTCATTGGAGTTTTTGGAAGTAAGCCCACGTCAGGAGGTCCCCCAAGCCCGTTAACAAAGAAACCCCTCAGGGACCCGTATGCTACACATGTTGGGTATTGTTCTGCTCAGGGGACCTTGCAATTTCAGATTTAGCTTGTTTTGTTCTTATTTGCTCTTGATCTTTTAGGAAAAGGTGTTTTTTATTCTGCTTTTTAACACATTTTTTAGTGAAACCCTGTGCAACCTAAGAATTCTTCGAGGGATTACTTCCAGAAAGATGAGCCCACTACAACAAGCTGGATATACTTAGAAAGCTTAACATGTGTACTTTCAGGGAATATATGGTTTATGGGGGTTATTCCAAATGTAAAGGGTTGTTTTGGTAGAAAAAGCACAAGGTGTGCACTTTGTCTAAGCTGAAATTTTGAAGTAAAATTACCGTTACGCGCATGCTTTACTTTGGTGTGTTTGGCAACTCTTCCCTTGACAGTACCTATGCATGTTGGGTATTGTTCTGTTTGGGGGACCTTGCTTTTTCAGATGTTCAGTTTTTTTCTTGTTTGCATATAGTTTTCTTTAGGAAAATGTGGTTTTGATACTGCTTTTTTTTTTCTTTTTTTAGGGAAACCCTGTGCAACCAAAGAATACATTGAGGGATTACTTCCAGAAAACTGCACCCATGTCAACAAGCCTGGTACGCCTAGAAAGCCTGAGGTCTGTACTTCCAGAGAATATATAGTTTGTCGGAGGTATTTCAAATGTAAAGGGTTGTTTTTCTTGAAAAACTGCAAGGTGCGCATATTGCATAGCATAGTTGTATTTTATCTGAAAATCTCCTAAAGCGCTGTTTCAGTTTGGGGGAGTCTCCTGGGCAGAAAAGGGTGTCTACCAATACATATGCAGTACCGCTGTAACCGGGAGAAATTGGAATTTCACATACAGTAAGATTTTATTGACAAACTTACATTTTTTATTACAAAAAAACACTACAAATTGTAAAAAATAGTTTGAGTTTTTTTGCACATATTTCACCCAAAAATATTGAGAATACACATAAAAAATTACTAACAAGACATTTTATGTCAGACTCTGCTGAAAAAAACAATATATCACTTTCCTGGGAAATCCCTTCAAAAATCACAGTTGAACATGGGGAGCGAAAAATAGTGCAAAATGGTCTGGCAACAAAGTGTTAAACCAGTTTGTGAGTGATGGGCATGGTAACATTTGCCTATTTTTAGTGCTGCTGCTTCATTCTAATCCCAGATAATGGCGCCTGCTTTAGATGTAAAGCTCCGCCTGCTTCATTCATTGCCACTGTTATGTGGCAATTATGTCATTGCCACACCTATGCAATGACATCCTCTGCCATAAAAAAAAAAAAAATCAGTGATGTAGGAATATTTGGTCCATAAAAGATGTTCCATTCAACCAAAGAGTCAGAGCAGTTGTAAACTACGCAGATATCCAGCATTTTGCATTTGGTGGGACAGTCTTTCACATGTCAGCAAAGTGAGACATTTAGGTGTCCCCAGAATTTTCTCAGGGATAGTGGGCCTCAAAGTGGGACTGTCCCACCGAAAGTGGGACTGTCCCACCGAAAGTGGGACATCTGGTCAGTTTACCCTAGAGCTACCCAAATGGAACTTAAGTTAACTTAAAAAAGAATGTATTTATGCTAGGCAAATTAAAGAATAACCTATAATTCAGGCAGAAAAACAATCAAGAAAACATTGAGATCAGGATACAAAATAATACAGGGCATAGGAAACAAAAACTAGCTAACACAAGCTTTAATACACAGAAACACAGAGGGACCCCCAAGGTGCTGGTGCGACTCATCCAAGTAGAGGGAGATTCCCACCTAAGTAGTCCCAGCAGCAGGTGCAGCAGATGAGACGCAGATACAACATCTAGGAGCTCTTCTGACACCCGCTGGTGGCTGTCCAAACTGCAAGCATGGTAGTAAATAGAGCTCAAGCCACTAGCAGTGCATAAGCTGGCCCCTGGATCATCACACCTGATGAGGATTTGTATGTCTGAAGACACAGCACTGACATCAATCACTTTCTTGTGTACAGAGAGCTAAAGAATCTATTTAACTGCTTCACCTTCTCTTTATCTCCAGTGACCAATTCCCCATTATTAATTAGGGCACCTACCTGTTCTGATTTTATTTTTCTTTGAATTTCTATAAATGGTTAGCGTTTGTTTTGCTTTCTTTGGCCACATCTTTCATTTTGTTCTTTTGCCAAATCTATTTCTTTATTCACTCATTTATACTTATCAAGGGTTATAGCTGAGAGCTCTTGAAATTTTTCAGTGCCCTTTTCTTCTTAATTGCCCTTTAACCTCAGGTTTCAGCCGTGAGGGGTTTAATTTTAGCCGCTTATATTTGTTACCCAAAGGAATACATTTTGCAATGTTGGTACTCACTATTGATTTCAAACACTCACATTTGGCAACTGTGTCCTTAATCCTCAAAAGATGCTCCCAGGCTATGTCCTGGAGTGCAGCTATGGGTCTGGGGAAGTTGGCCATCCTAAAATGAGGGGGGGCAAGCAGCCTTTTTTAGTTTTGCCTGGGGAATCTAGAGCCCCTCCCTCAGTGTGCTGATTTCTAACTACCCTACCCCTTCAACAGCCCTCCGCCCAGACCTTCACCTCTGACTGGATGTCTTTAAATGGACCATTTTACAAGAAGTGGTTGAGTACCCCTGCTTTAACCTATCATATGATAGCATAATATTTTCACAAGTGTTCAATGGTAGTAGTCAGTTTACTACTTAATTTTGACTTGCTGATTCCCAAGGACAACTTTGTGTTTTGTTGTTCATTCCCAATAAAAATCCTCAAAGTGATTGACCATTAAAATAGGAGGGGTGTGCCAAAGCCTGACAGACCTGCTCCATTGCAATGAAAAGGCGTGGCTACGACTGATGGTGGAGCGGCCTCCCGAAATGGAAGTGCCAGTAATCAGAGTTCAGGCCTGACCGTCGTGGGATCCAATGCAGTATTTTTAAGAGTTTTTTCTGCCTATGGGGAATCGGGGGGGGGACCCCAGTGCCTATGGAAATGGGATGGGGTAATGCCACACTGCCTATGGGGAATGGGAGGGGGAATGCCACACTGCCTATGGGGAATGGGAGGGGGGAAATGCCATACTGAATAAGGGGATAGGGGAATGTCACACTGCCTATGGGAATAGGAGGTGAGAATGCCACACTGGCTGTGGGGAAAGGGACGGGGGAATGCCACACTGCCTATGGGGAATGGGAGGGGAGGAATGCCACACTGCCTATGGGGAATGGGAGGGGGGAAATGCCATACTGAATAAGGGGATAGGGGAATGTCACACTGCCTATGGGAATGGGAGGTGAGAATGCCACACTGGCTATGGAGAATGGGAGGGGGGAATGCCACACTGCCTGTGGGGAATTGGAGGGGGAATGCCACACTGCCCATGGGGAATGGGAGGGGGGAATACCACACTACCTGTATTCGGGTGTTTTAGCACAACATTTGGTTTACAATATTTTATTTTCTTATTTTCCTCCTCCATATCCTGGGTGCGCCTTATGAGCAGGTGCATCTTATACGGCGAAAAATACGGTATATATGTGTAAATAATTTATGTATAGTTTATAGAAAACTGGAAATATGGAGGAAATCTTATTCTATTGTAATGTAATAAGGTAAGGCAACTAACATGATAAAACCAAGTATAAAACTGAAAGATAGCACACTATGTTAGTGCATTTGGTATTGTACAGTATGTAACTTGTGATACATGGTGTACTATCGTTTATCTTCTTGATATCATTATACCTTATAAAGACAAATGTATGGAAAAAGGAATACAATTTTTTGAAAATATTTGTGTGGATTCCTTCCCCAATTGCACTGGTTCGATTTCGGGGGTTGCCAGCATGTTTCTTGACAGAATCAAGGCCTATGTAAATAAACTGAAAAATGTAAATCAATATGCATACATTAGTAGTATTAGTCAACAACAAAATATCTTCTAGTAAAATGTGAAGGGCGGAAAGGATGCAGCACAATATATTTTCACTGGCTGGCTATATTCAGAAATTCAGCCGTACTTGAGTAAATATATTTAGGACACTTTTAAATGCGTGGCCATGAAAGGTATTGGGGCCGCTGGCAGTAAACTGCGAAGGGAAGAGTGGTGTCTGAGTACATTAAAAATGGGCTGCATTACCGGTGAGGTGACCTACGCGTTCCAGGTTACATTGTCTATAAACACATATGGCTTCATTAAAACTCTCAAGTGCTTTTAGCGTGGTGATAAAACTGCCTTTTAGCCAGAGTAGTGTAGCATGACAAGTGCTCTTAAATTGCTACGAAGTGCCATGACATGCGGGACAATAGCGGAGCAACGCCATAAACAAGAGATGGGATGATTGGAGGAAGTGCTGCGCGGCGTCTTACAGCTCTTTTTTAAGCAGTTGTGGATTTTTGTTTCCATTTCAGTAGTCATTTTTGCTCTTCTCCATCCTGAACTTTTCTCTGAGGTTATTTTTTATATCATTTAAAAAAAATGAGACTGGTAATATTTTTTTTTACAGCAAGCCTGGACGTGTCAGCATTTGAGGTGTGTGACCTGAACATGGGGCCATCCCAATCCTTCTATGAGTGCCAGGAGATCCTATTATGTCATCAATTTAAAGAGAAACTTTCATATGGCTCAGCAGTTTTCCTCTGTCTTATCTTCATCATTCTCTCTTTATATATATATATATATATATATATATATATATATATATATATATATATATTAGATAGATAGATAGATAGATAGATAGATATCACTATATATCTACAACACTTCCATTAATTTTGCTTTACTTTTTTCTTCCTTTTTCTGTCTCAGTCTCTTTTTCCTTACCCCCACCTTTTCACCACATATCCATATTCTCATTCTCATTTCCCCATCACCTCTTTTGTTACTTTTCCACATTTGTTTCTTCTTTTCTTATTCACAATCAAACTTTCTCTTATTTATCTTCTTTCATTTTCTCACACATTGCCTCTATATTTTTCCTTGTCACCTTCCTTCCATCTAGCACTTGTTTCAACTTCTCTTTGCCTTCCTCTCTTTTTACCTTCCCTTATTCACACTCTCTTTTCCACCTTAATTTGTAGACAACACGTGGGTGATGGTACAGCTACTTGGGGCTGCCCCACTGAATAAGAACTCCAAATTGGGCACAGGGGGTTGGCCAGGGACGGGACATTCTACTCACACAGTCCATGGAACGATGGTCACCATGATTCTCCAGAGCACAGCAGAAACAGTGAAGCACGCAGTTCTCTTTACAGGATGCTCCTTCTTTATTAAGCACTTTTCACTCTCCAGCACATACGGTTCAACAGAAAACGCAGTTCCTTCCCCATTCTCAATGGGGTCTGCTCCTGTGCTCTCGCCTTTCTGGGCATTCCTGTACTCCTCACATCCAAGGTCCCAAGTTTGTTTCTTCACCTCTCCTGTGCTAGCACAACAGGGGCACCAACCACTGAGGCCTAAGTCCTCATTCATTCCACTCCCAGGGTTATGACCAAGCTGCATTCTTTTTCTCACCCTTTCCAAGGTCCGGTTTTCTCTTCCTCGCCTGTAACTCTACAGGGGTCCTGGACACTATCTCATTAAGCATACACTTGATAGGATCTCCAGCAGTTGTACTTCAGGGGTGTTCTCTACCATTCCTTTACCATCAGACATGTCTGAATGGACCCAGGCACTCTGCAACTCGAGGACGCCATGTCTCAAGAATTTAGCTCTACATGGTGGCCTCTCTTCAGGGCTCTATTTCCATGCCCTCTGAAACTCTCTAGAGTTTCCTCTGCTCCCCCTTTGATAGCCTATCTCTCTGTTGCCCTCTCATGGCCAAACCCAAGTAGCTGTACTACACTATTTGTTCTATTTGTTATCCTATGGGGGCATCTAGTGTCCTACCCCAATAACTACATTTTTACTATACACTTATTAATAAACCTTCTCCAAACATCCCACCCAGAGTATCCCACGGCTTTCTCCCACTCTCCAGACCCGCCCTCCCAGATGTGCCCTTAGATGTCAGACCATCTTACTACGCATTCCTTCTCTTTTTCCCACATAGTCTCATCTCTTTTTCACCTTGTAAACTTGGACCAACACCCTTACAGTTCTCTTACAACTGCAAACAATTTATGGCTGCACATAGAAAAAAATAATTTTTGTAACCCTGACTGTGATCAATTTTACAAACAAAATGGCATCCTATGGATCTGCAGGCCACCTGTACAGAGGAAGTGCTGCTGGGTTTCTTGTTGCTGTGCATTGTGGCTTATATCAGTTGTATCCAGGCTGCATCATGTCTGGGTCGCTGGGAAGCATCAATCTAGCTGCTACCAGGAGAAAGTCAATGTGATAATGTCTCAGCACTGAGTGGATTCAGGAGTAAATGTAAGTCCTGACATTGATTCAGTATTATGCATGCAGATGGAGCAAGTGAGTTTTGGGGAGTTTTTTTCCCAACTGTGAAATGCTACTGGTACGACACCCTGTTCTTCCCACATTTTTTTCCAGCTCCAATCATCTTTCTTCATTCCTCCATCTTTACCGTGGTTTCATGGTTCCTTGTCTCGTCCCCTCCATTCCTATCTTCTGTTTTACAATACTCCCTTCCTCGATTCAAAACATTTATCTGTCCAGAAAGTTGACTAGTACATGCCCAAGACAAAACTTGAATTTCATGTTCTGGAACACACACACGCGGATGCATTTTCACACCAGAAAATGTTGAAATTTTGCTACTGGTTACATGTACTTGCACATTGCACAACCACAGCACTTCCTGTCATTGCCACTGTTGGTGGAGGTAGTCAGCCTGAAAGGACACTAAAACTCCAAGGGACTAATAGCAAAAGGTAACTGAGGTAAGACATTTTTTTATATAACTTGTGCCAGTGTGGATACAGTGGACTAGGAGGGACCATATACTATCTGAGCTGGAGTAGAACTAGTAATCAGATCTGTGTAGGAGAGAGTGAGATCAGCAGGGATCAGAAAAAAAAAAGCAGCCAGAGAGCTGCTGGGTACCAAAACTGCATCAGAAATGTGGCTGATTCACCCCCAAGGTACACAATGAAAGTAAATGTCAGTTTTCTCTTCAAATAAATGTAGTGCACTTTTTCACCTGGTGCTGAGTCACCTCTTACTCTTACTAAGATGTAAAAAGTGCACACCACTTCACCTGATGCTGAATCGACCATGTAATGTCCATCATCTTGCCGACTACTACAAAGTGATGGGGGGAATGCAGGCAGCAAAGCAGATTTTATTCCCCCAAAGGTATTCTCCTTCATGATTCTCAATATAGAAAGCTGTGGGTCTGGCAATCTGTGGACCTACCCAATTTCTAGACCCAAAAGCCTGCCCCTAAGGTGCCAACAGCTCAACGTTTCCTTCTGCTTCTCTGGCAACTCATATGGCTAACATTATAATAAGTACTCCATAAATACCTATGTCCATCTAAATGGCCAAGGTAATGCCCAAAACAGGGTCAGTACACTCACCCCGTCTGCTGTTTATTTGGCCTGTAAGAAAACAAACGGGTTCAGACGCAGCCAGACATGTACTGCATGCCATGCATCACTGTGAAAGTCCTGGCAAGCGACCCGACTTTCAGTTGGCCAACGACCAAAGAGCATTGCCTGCATATGCATGCATATATGGCATGCTTTGAGGCTGTTCCATTGGTCAGGATGAGAAGGGAACAGCTGCTCTATGGTCCATGGCAGGATTTAGGTATGTGTATTTGTATTATTCAGTTTGCATAGATGCAGAAAAGGTATATAACAAGTGCATCAATATTTTATCAAAAAAGTCTAATGTATATGTTGCAATTGTCTTTGTATTTTCTTCTTGCTCTCCTGTATGCCACTGCTCCCCGTCCCTGGCATGTATGCCCTCATTTGATTGATTAATCGCTTTTCATAGCCAGTCAATAAATTCAACACAGACCCCGAAACCAAACTCTGAATGGCCATTCATCATTCGCCACAGAAAAAGGAAGAAACTTTATTTGCTTTGCCTCTCTGTTGATAAACGAGCAGGAAACTCAATTTATGGATCCAGCTCTGAACGACCAGATGTGGCTGCCAGCCCAATATATTAAAAATGTAAAGCACTCTGTATCTCTCTGGTGACCTCACTGCTACTTCTCAGTTCCTTCTTTTTTTTTTAAAGGATTTTTCTCTAATTTATTGGCGGCCAATAGAAATCTGGCGGCTCTACTCTAAGTCAACACAACAGTTGTTCCCAAAACCATTATCTTTTCAAAGGTTGCCGGTCAGTTCAGTCAATGTACACTATACTATACTATATTATAATACTATATCCAAAATTTATATTTTATGATTTGTCGTGCTTGATTTAGGCTGCAGCTGTGTTTCTAATTATATATTTATTCTATTGCAATGTATTATTGTGTTTTTATTTTACAAAATAAAAAAAAAAAATTCTAAAGCCTGTCCTGGATTTTCCTTATTCCCATCCCTACAATGTATAAATCTTACTTCTTTTTTTATGTAATTGCTGGTTCCAGAAACAATGTAATTTATGGCGCACTGGTGGCCCTTATAAAAATACGTGAATTTATTGAAAATGCAGGAGAATGCCAATGTGAGTACCCTTTCCCACCATTGCCTAAAAGCTAGTGGAATGAGAGAAATAAAAGTCATAAAAGGGGCCTTCAATCAAAAAAAAGAAAGTTTCGTAAATTGCTTCCCTTCTTATAATCAGTGGCAAAAGCAGTTTGAGAGGGCTTAAACCCATGCAGATGTTGTGGAATGGCATAAAGATTAATCACTCTTGAATGTATGGGGGCGACCATCTTGCCACACACCTGATAGTCCTGCTTACACATGAGAATTAGGGGGTGCTGTGACAATAGGAATTCACACCAAATTGAGAGAGATATATGCCTCAGAAACAAGGAGAAGCTCCCTTGTCATTTTTATTACACATGAAAACACTAAATGAACAGCTAATATAGCAAAAGAAATATGTGCGAGGAAAGCTGTTACAATGTATCTCTATGGCAGCGGTCACCGCAAAAGCATCCAGTTGGGATACAATGTATTTACAAGATTTCAGCAGCTAGCAAAGCAATAATGAGTTATTACAGCTAAAGGCTTGCCACTTCTGGCTAGAAATAAGAGGTGATTGCCCAGAGCTAAGAGGGAATTTTGACTGAGGGATTTTCAGAATCAGCTCCTTCATGTGTTTGGCAATATGGCCACTGGTATGCAAGTTTAAAGAGTGCAGAATCTGCCAGCTATTCCAAACATCTGCATGGAGTTAATCTCTCTCAATGACGTGCCGTCATACTCTGGGTGAGTGATCCCACCCAAAGTGGGTGGAGATATCTTTCTCCCAGGAGACGCGTTAACCAGCTTAATGGGACCAGGGAGGAGGGGAGAGCCAGACGCACCTAGGGACAAGGGGAGAGCCAGGCACACCCGGCTAACAGAAAATCCACCAGACCTGGCAAGAGTACAATACAATAATGAATAACATTTTATAGGACAACTTAAATATGTGACTTGAGTCCATGTGAAATATATGTACACATTAAATAACTAAATCTAAATCAATAAATAGATCACCATATAAAATGAATAGGTGGTGATACCAATATAATTACAAAACCTATTATACTAAAAAAATCACAAGGTCCCTAGTCACACATGAGAATGAGAAAAACTTTATAAGGCAGTTTACTTATCAAAAATAAACATTGTTCGATCGAATGTCCACTAAACTAATATAAGTGAATATAATAATGGTTATAATGAAGGATGGTGGACATAGACAAGGGAATTTGTTACAACAATCCTGAACTAATGCTAACAAACACACATAGGAGTGGCTTGTTCCTAGAGTGAAAATCTAGCAACAAGCCTAACTATATTTATTAAGGAGCCTGTGATGTGTATCATCCCCCATTGGATGTGATAAAATCTGATCTATGATATGTACAGTCATGTGTTGCTATACCCAGTATTGGGGTCCTAGGTAGGCCCCAAAGAGAGCCCCTATAAAGTGAAGCTTCACACACTAATAAATATGTTAAATTAAAGACATCACCTTATTTACAAATTCCAAGCACTAAACAATGGTTACGTAACGAGTGGGTGCCGGAATTGGGTTATGTACTTTTTCTTTTAGCCTCTTTTACCTTTGCCTTATCGTTAGCTATTGGTCCTAAAGGTCCCCACTTTCTATTAAATTGTATGCCATTCTACTGTGAATACTTTTTTGTATTTATTGGCATATTGTATTAGCACCGGTGTGCACTTTTTGAAGCACTAGCTCTTTGGAGATATTAGTGTCCTCATTTATAATTTGTTACTGTCTAGGTAATATTAACTTTGTCACTTTTTCTATATTTCCGTATTGTATCTCCTACCTATTTAGATTTGAGGCACCTGTTTTTATAGGTTTGTGCAGCACTTGTCACTTATGCTTGTGTAATATTGAATAGTTCAGGCATAGACACCTTATTTATCCCGGTAGATTGGGGCCTTATTTATGATGTGCGCCGTTTAGCATCTTTCTGGTGGCTATAACGCCAATTGTGGAGCGCCAGCATTTTTGCTCTGGACTAAATGGTACAAGAAGGTGCAGCGCTGTATGCTAACTTATTTGTTTTGATTGTTGCACTAGCTATTGGATGTCCTGTGTCAGCGCTTTTTGGACCCGACTATGAGCCAGTGAGTGCCACTCTGTACCCCTGGCTTTTCACCGCTGCACAGCATATTTATGATTTTTTTTCCTCTTTGAAAAGATTGGTGCTGTATTTTTCCACTGCTGGTCAGCATTTCATCATTACAGTTACAAAAAATCACTCCTGCGGACTAGGTGGGAAACTCTACAGTGCGTTTAGGTTGCGTTTTAGTTATTGCCCAAATTACAAATTTGTAAAAAAAAAGCCATAACATATGATCTTTCTATAAAAGCAAATGTCACATCTAGGTTCTGCATTTCAATTATTAACAAGTTACATTGCAAGTTCTGTACAGATAAATGTATGTAATATCAATTATAAGCATAAAACACTTCAATCCAGTTCTGCCCATTGTGCTCTATGGGATCTTGACCTACAGTGGCAGGTTTTATCTGGCGCTTCAACCAGAGCCCTAGCGTTGCAACCTTTGTGAGAAGCTCCATTGAATACCAGGCCTATTAGAAGACTCTGGGTTCTGTTCATCAGTGAGTGCTTCCTAGGGAAGCATCCTCTTAACTGGAGTTAACTGACAATGCCAACATTATTGACGGTTCCCGCTTCCCTACACTATAGGGTCGATTCAAAGAAACATGTAACAGCTTTGATTTTGGTGCCGATCATCCTATTTTTCCCGTACGCTCGTGCGTTCGTATGAACTTGCGAGTGATTCTATAAGCAAATACGTTTCTATCCTAAAATTTACGTCCGTTCGTATGGCAGTTCGGGAATCAGACCTATGTCAGTTTCCATCCTGAATTTTCCGTTTCATTTCTCAGGTTGCAACATTGGTTTTGCCCTTTTTCCTTTTTTGTCTGGACGTAAATCCTTCTGATCTTGCGGCTGCGCACTACAAACTTACCTCATTAAAGTGCATTCTAAATATTTGGTCTTTTATTTTTCTTTATTTCCATCATTTTGTAGTAACCAACCATTAATGAATGCATTTGCATAAGTAAATCTTACTTTGTTTAATTTTTAGTTAACTTGCATTTTTTACTTGTGGATTTAATTTTAATATTTTGGCTTCAAATGGTACAACTTAAAATTTTGGGTGTGGTTACCCACACCCTCTACATACAGATTTGCTCTCAAAAATTAAAAAACACCCAGCAACTTCTGCATGTTATGAGTCTAGAAACAGCCAAGATGGCGGCTCAGGTATTATCGGGCAGCCTGCAAACAGAAAGGGCCTTGTGACTGTGTTGCTCTGCATTCTTTGATTTCTGACCTTTCCGTGCCCCCAGCTCTGCTGTGTCTGTGCAAAATACAGCAGTAACTCACATCCTGCACTTTATCCCGCTCTCCTCTCCTCAGTAAGTGTGATGCATCTGACCAAAGATGTGCTTAAATAATTAAACAAAGCAAAGGTAAACAACTACACCAATAAATGCAATCTAAAAATATTATTCTAGTACATCAATTTAAAAATAAATAACCAAGGACATAAGTTTCTTTAATTAACGCAAATATATGGATGTATTGCAAAATAAAGGTTTACATGCAAAGGACTAATTAAGGTCCACATTAAAATGCTTTTATAAGGCATACATGAATCAGGTATGCATTGCCATACAATTTATGGCCTCGGCCATGCTGATACATGCAGTTCATTGGAGCTCAAGACGCGCAGACTCCTCCACATAGCCAAAAAACCTGTTCAAGAACAGCAATCCGACTGCTAAAAGGTGTCGGCAGTGGCTTTCTTTTAAAACGTATTTAGAGGTTGGAAAACTGTTCTCTGAATCACACCTAAACACATCCGATTATCCTAAGTTTTACGTTTTGATCCTAAGTTTTAGGATTTGATCCTAAGTTTTACGTTTTGATCCTAAAATTTAGGAACGAACTTCCGATGATCGTAAGAGCATATACGCATTCGTACGTAGGCTCGTGCGAGTCGGAAATGGCCAAAAAAACATGAAAAAATGACACCCACCCAAACTTACGATTCTTGATCCGAAATCAATTAACTTTTGCTCTTTGAATCGAGGGGTATGTATGATCAGTTTTTTAAGGCTAAACATGTGATTTTGTTTGATCATGCTAAACTCCAATCGCATTGCTTAAACACATTTAAGTCCTGAAAAAACTTTTCAATTGTTGGAGAGGAAGAGGGGGCCCTGTCAATGCACTGTGACTCTTGGCCCCAGAACTTGCCTCTTTCATTGTAAAGTGCCAAGAAAGAGCAGTATTTTTTGGTGTCAGTAGTGCAGTAGCTTGGAATAATGCAAAGCAATTTATTGCATTGTGAGCACTATTGTTTAAAAAACTGATTTGGCATAAAAAGGGGCCCAATGATCTTCTTCTAAATAAACAGGCATTAACAGTATAGTTTAGTATAAATAATAGCTAAGTGTCACTGAATAAAACAAGCAGCACAAGTTCTAATGCTATAAAGACTGCTTTATCTATATGTGAAAAAGATAAAACTTGACTATTCAGAGTGTACACTGCTCCCCTGCCTCATAATTAACATGCTGCATACAAGCAGGTTCCAAACCTCAAAGCGGGTAAATTGCAGAATCTACATCTAAATCTTACTCACGCTCACGAGAGGCCGGAAAACAAAGTGCAGCTTTGGAACTGCCAAGCCAGGTAGGCCAGCTTTCTTCTCTGCCTGCTTAAATTTGATTCATCCCCATGCATAATGCAGCAGATGATGGCCAGCTCTGGGCACACAGACACACCGCAGGAGCCTGAGAGCCCCATGTATCACCTGAGCTGAGCGACAAGTTGGGGAACCCTGAGCACGGAGGTGGGGTCACACAATATATAGGGAGGGCAAAGGACGGAATTACAAACACTGTGAGAGGGCAAAGAACACAGGGGAGAGCCACAAAAATACAACTGACAAACACTACAGCAGGTGGCTTAATCTAATGACAGTGTTGGCTGTCAATGTTTGTATACTGCATTATACTGACCTGTCTGTGTGAGCTCAAAAACTGGAGTAGAATTTACCATCAGTGCACATGTTGCAACAGCAGTCAGAAAATGGCTTTTTACCTGATTTCCTTTTCCCTTCTTCATCTTCTCTCACACCAACCCTCCTGTATTTGGCTTCAAACTGGTCATTTATAATTTCTCATTCAACGGTCCTCAGTGGAGGAAATACTGCGCTCAGTGGCAAGCAAACAACCTGGCAGCTTCCCTTCCATTTGTCTGTGTTCCTGTCTGGGTGGTTATAAGTCACTCAGGCACCATACCTGTCAAAGTGATCAATGGTAGAGCATCTGGGAAACCTGCTTAAAATGCTTTGAGCACCATATATGCTGTAAGTATATATATATATATATATATATATATATATATATATATATATATATATTTCAACTTGATTCAGTTCAATCAAACTAGATTTTGTTACAACTTATTCATCCTGGTGCAACAAAATTTGTGTTTGCCAAAAACTAGCCACACACCCTATATATAGATTACAAAATAGGCTGAGAGACTGCTACCCTAACTACAACAATAAAAGAGGTTTTCCATAGTTGAAGGGGGTCTCTTCTATCGCTTTCCCCTTTCAAATGCATCTCTGATGATGGAGGATGTGATGTGCCACAGGAGGAAGCAGGAAGAAGAGGAAGGCCCGTTTTTCTAGGCGTCAGGGCAGTGCATATGTGGCTCACAGGGTGGGTTGCTGGCCCGACAGCAGCCAGGTACACCACTGTCCAGCCAGCGGACAGTTTTGAAGGAATCGAAGGAGCAGGAGGAGTAGATACCTGACACTGAGGACAGCTTTTCCTTGACTCAGGGCAGCCTGGCATACATGAACCACTATATGCTCCAGTGCCTGCACAAAGACCGCAGAGTTGCCAGTGTAGTCACCAGTGCCAATTACTGGGTGGCCATCCTGCTATAAGGACAACAGCACCTCCTTGATTCCACCACTGGAGCAGGATAGAAAGATGAGGGAGTACAAATGTACTCTGGTGGATGCACTATTGGAGTTCCCAGCTGACTTTGAGGGTTGAGAGGTGTCACAAGGTTAAGGATGAGCCAATGCAGCAGCCAATGCAGCAGGAGCACCTCACAGGGGAGGGTGAGCATGGCCAAAATGTGGAACACCTTATTTCATTGTCCACCACATCCACCACCATTGAATATGGCTAGTGCGACTTGACTCGCATGGTGGATGACTACCTGTCCATGCGTCTCCTGGTACTGAGCGATGGGTCCTCCCCATTCAGTTTCTGGGTCGGCAAACTGGATATATGGCCTTAAAGGTGCTGGCCTGCCCTACAGCAACTGTCCTATCAGAACATGTGTTGGGCACCGCAGGAGGTGTCATCAACAACAGGAGGAGACACCTTTCCACAACCAGCATGGACATGCTTATATTCCAGACATCGATCCCACTGGACTTAACTGTGCCAGCTTCTGAGTGGTTAAATTGTTTGCTACCTCCTCCTCCTCCGGCTCTTCCATCTCCACCACCACATCCACCTCCACCCCCTCCGCCCGGACCTCTGACACCTGTAGAAATGTAATATATGCATATATTTATTTGCATAAATTCACGTCCCCATTGACTTCAATGGGGTTTGGTTGAGCCCGGGAACCCCAAACAAACTTTTGCGACAAGTTAGGCGGAACTTGTTGAACTAGAACTTTCGGGTTCGCTCATCACTAATTGTAAGTGAAGGCTGAGCTGAGAAGAGCATGTCATGTTGCAGCTTTGGTGCAGCTGAGTCTTGAGCATACTCTGCTGTGGCTGTGTTCAGGGACAGCTGTGGCTTGACATGCTCACTCACACTGTGAGCACCAAGGCTGTTGAAATGAAATTGAAAGGAGGGCCAAACTTTGGAGCCCTGTTACGGCTTCTACTCTGTGCTTCAGGGGATGAAGCAAATGCACATGGGACAGGCATTGGGGACGAGCTCATTGCTGCCATATTATTGCCTTTGGGTTTACAGTCCCTATAAACCTTTTTTATTTTAAGTTGAATCAGCAAAATCCACACCAGATTCTCATTTGACCCAAATCCGGAACCCAACACAACCATTTATTTAGTAAAGTTAACTCGAATTTCTACCCAGACTCCTAAACCTACAGTATGTTTACCTAAATACTGTATAACCATAAGTTTAAATTTGACAGCTGCCTTTCTATACTGTATGAGGCCAGGGTCAGATTAAAAATAAGGGTTCGAGATTATGATTATGTGGTTAGATACTTGCAGGCAGGGCTGGATTAAGTGTGGTGGAGGCCCCTGGGCGCAAAATCTGGTGGAGGCCCCAGATACGTTTTTTTCTTTAAAATAATAGTTCATCCAAGTAACTGATTGGTGGTTGTCTGGCACCTTCCCGCTAACTGGATCGTCAGATCGAGTCCCTTGTGCGGGTGCGTGCTGCTCATGAACTCCTGTTTCGCCATTCTGGACAGGAGGGTGTCCAGCAGAAAACAGTTCCCTGCATTGAGCTGCCAGTGGCTGTGCTTGGTGGTTTATGTGCAGTGAGTGGCCGCCGATTGACAGCTTTGCACCCTCCCATCACTATAGTGCTGCTGACGGCGGCTTTGTTGCTCTAGATTGCCCATCCTGCCCTGTGGTGGCTTTGGCTGCAGGTTTGCAAAAACGAAAAAAGGCTTGCCCAGGTGCAGGGGCCCCACTGCCAACAATAGCTTTGTTGCTGGCCCAGCGGACCATCAGACCAAAAACTGAAAAACCTCCTGGACAAGACCATAAACCAAAGGTTGGTGGAGACCCCCTTAGTAGGGCAAGTGGTGGAGGCCCTGGGGCATGCGCCCCTTGTGCCCAACTCATAATCCGGCGCTGCTTGCAGGGCTTTCACAATAACTGGAGCACTGGTTCTAGGAAAAGTTCTAGGATGGTTTCTTTAATAGGGATTTAAAAAGGTGGTTTGCTTGTGTGTGAGTTGCAGCATGATGGAAGTATTGCTATGTTCCTTCGACCCTCCCTTGCTTAATACATGACTTCACTTGTAATAGGCCCGTGCCAGGAAGATGATTGCCGTGTCTGACTGGCTTATCCATTTATGGCTCTGCTGTGTGTCAGGTACAATATGAGGCTGTCACACACATTTTATTTTATATATAACATTATTCCGCCAATGAGCCAATATAAATATTTAAAGGACAGCATACCATTAAAAATATTATTATATGATAAGCTAAAGAAACAAACAATACATTTCCTAATATTATATATTAAATCTTCCCCTCTGTATATTCCTGCTGGTTGCCATTTGAAAAAAAAAAAAAAAAAACAGAAGGTGAAGGGGCAGACTAGCATGTCATGGAGACAGTATGTGTCTACTTTCAAACAAATCACAAAATGTATTCTAATCCCTGGATAGTTCAGTGGATTTGCAGCTGGCTGAAAGATAGGTATCAAAGTATTGTTGTTAATGGTGTACAATCTGAACAAAGGCTATAAGTGGTGTACCACAAGGTTTTGTCCTGGGCCCTAAGCGCTATGCGCAAGAATAAAAAGTGGAGTCAAAGCCACATTTTCCTAAAAAAAACAATATGCAAACAAGAAAGCAACATCCCCCGAACAGAACAATACCTAACATGCATAGGTCCTGTTAAGGGAAGAGTTGCCAAACACCCCAAAGTAAAGTATGTGCGTAACGCCAAAGTGTGCACCTTGCGCTTTTTCTACCAATACGACCCTTTACATTTGGAATACCCCCCGAAAAACCGAAAATATATTCCCTGAGAGTACACATGTTAAGCTTTCTAAGCATACCCAGCTTGTTGTAGTGAGCTAATCTTTCTGGAAGTAATCTCTCAAATAATTCTTTGATTGCACATGGCTTCCCTAAAAAATGTATAAAAATTTCAGAATACAAAACACCTTTTCCTAAAATATCAATATGCAAACAATAAAAAAACAAGCTAAATCTGAAAGAGCAAGGTCCCCTGAGCAGAACACTACCCAACATTTATAGCTACTTTCAACCCTTTACATTGCCAGCTTACTTGAAGTTTTGTCATCCTCTGTTGACAGGTCATTTTCACTATTTTGTGCAATGTTTAACCATGATTTTTGCAGGAATTTCCAGGAAAATTCTATATATTTTTTTTGCGGTTAAGTTTAGGCTTCAACATAAAATGTCTTATTTGTAATTGTTCTCCTTTTTTTTAAAACTATTTTAAGTAAAAAAAATAAAAATATATATTTTTTTAAATTGTCTAATTTATTTGAAATAAAACATTTATTTTATTAAAGAAAACCATATTGCATGGGAGAGCCCCATTTCTCCTGACTACAAAGTTACGACATATGTATGGGTAGCCCCCCCGTTCCTGCCCAGGAGACCTCCCCCCCAATCTGAAAAGAGCACTTTATAACATTTACAAATAAAATACAACTACCATCCACACTACAAAGGATTACATTTTTAAAAATTGTCGCGAGGTCCCCCTTCCCGGGGAGGGGGGATTAAAAACCCCTAAAAATAAAAAAAAATGGCGTGATGTCCCACCTAACCAGCATAACCAGCCCAGGGGCCAGCTATGGGGGTTTGTAAAACAGGGTGCAGGCTACAAGCCCGGAAGCCTAATATCCCCGGCTCTTCTGCCCCCCCTGGCCTTTGGGGAGGCAGGTAATGGGGGGCTCAGTGTTAATGGCAAGTCACCTGCTAGCTGCAGGTGACTTGCCAGACCCAGAGCCTTGTGAACTGGTATAGGTAAGGGGTCTCATGGATCCCTTACCAGTTAACAAAGGGTTAAATGTAAAAAATAACTTGTAGAACAGGGCTCAGGGGCCAGCTATGGTGGTCTATGGCCACAGGCTCTTCTGCCCCCCCTGGGCTTTGGAGAGGCAGGTAATAGAGGGCTTGGGGTTAGTGGCAAGTCACCTGCTAGCCACAGGTGACTTGCCAGCCCCCAGCCTTGTGAACTGGTATAGGGGCCTCATGGACCCCTTACCAGTTCACAAATGGTTAACAGTAAAAAAAAAAAAAAAAAAACACCACACACATAAGAAAAAATGACTATATTCAAAAATAAATTTTTTTTTACGTTACTCACCTCCGATTGTCAGCTCCTGTGTCCCTCACCGATCCGATGACTGATGCAGTGATTGCTGGAGGGGGGAGGCAGGGGATCTGAGGATCTCCTGCTCCCTCCTCCTCTGCCCATCCATCACTGCATCTGAGAGCTGAACACCCGGGATGACGCCCGCATGGTGATGTCATCCGCCCCCAAAGGGGTGGGGCTACTCCCAAAGATGGCGGCACCCATCGGAAAGGAGGGGAGAGAGCCTGTCGGCTCTTTCCTGAAGACTAAAGACCCGGGGGGGGTGATCGGAGCCCCCCGGTGAAGAGGAGACCCCGCGGGAGCAATCGGACACGGAGGGGAGTAAATGTCATTTTTTATTTTTACATGTAATGCCGACGGCTGCTGAAGTGGGGGGGGCTATTCCGGCACTCACCTGCAGCTGGAGGTGCCTTGGTGGGGGAACGAAGCCCCCTGGATGAATAGGGGACCCGGCCGGATCCAACGAGGGGTCAGGTGAGTGTTTTTTTCACTTTACTTTTACTGTGGTAGGGGGGAAAGTCAGGCACGTAAATTCTACATGTTCGGCACTTAAAAAGAGTGAAAGCGGGCATGTATAATCTACGTGCTTGGCACTGAAAGGGTTAAACATACCTGGGATAAGCATACATCTATCCTAAGATAAAGAGTACGTACAATATACACATAAGGGCAGACTAGATGGACCGCATGGTCTCCTTCTACCGTCACCTTTCTATGTTTCTATGTTTCCATCATAAGTTTCAATGCTCTGCCTGTCATTTCCTAACACATAAAAATAATAATAATAAATAATGACAGGCACCACAATGAAACTTATGATGGGTAAGAGATTGTGATGTGTGTGTCTGAAAACAGCACTAGAAAGCTTTGTGAACAGGCACCTGATGACCACCCTTCACCTGTCAGGCTGCTTAGTCCTGTAACGGCTGACTTTCTGCTGTGCTTGTTGAGTCTATTTTTTTCTCTAGCATGTCATATAATAGCATTTCATTTTCACAGGTGTTTAATGATACTTGTCCCAAGTGATGTCAGCTGGAAGCAATGCGATATACTCATGTCTGCAATGCCACTGCAATTTTTCCAGGCCCACGTTTTAGTCCAGTTCAGATGTGACCTTTAGGGGGTGCTGCATCCCTCAACTCTTTGGCACCCTGATTTTGGATGTCCATCCTTTCAGTACTCATTAGGGTACTGAGCAGGAAAGCAGGAGTAAGAAAACCAGAAAGACACAGGAGCATACATATCATAGGACAGTGCCGGCACATGCCCTCAGGCCTGTGGAACAGGGGAGCCCGGCGCAAGCTGCTGCCAAAGCTTCTCTATTATGTACTCCTCTGCTCAATGAATACTTACCCATCCATGCCATGCAACTCCATTTCAGCCGTGCATGTGTGACTCCCCCTTCTCACTAACAGCCGCATGGACCCCTTATCCCTGACACTCCTCGTCGCCACGCGCGTGCACGTGCCTCGCCTCTCCGCCTGCGGAACATCACTGAAGTCCCAAGATCAGGTTCTCCTAGCATCTACACATGTTTCAGGAGCCACGTACAGCAAGGACGTGCTGGGCAGTGCCTGGCAATCCCCCACCCATTGCAGTGAATAGAGTGAGCATGCTCCAATCAATATGAGGACAGGGCTATATCCCTTTACGTCACCTGTGAACAGTGGACAGACACCCAAGGAAATCCTGGGGCACTTGAAAGCCACGGGACGTGATCTCAGAAAGGAGTAGGTTTTTGAGCAATAAACCAGTTCCTATTAAGCAGACCAAAACCTTTAATTAACCCCCTCCCCTGAAATATGGTCTGCTTTCCTGGGACATACCAAAACCCCAAGAAAAACTTCTCAGTTTGTCCGATATTCACCTTGATCCGACAATCCCATGGCATTTGCCATGGTCCCCGGCAGCATCCCCAGTGAATGAACGCACACCAGAGCAGGCAGACTTGATTCGCCAGGTAAAGCCAGGTTGAAAGGGTTTTGAGGGCGTGACCTGACATGGGAGAGTGAGGATGCTTTCTCTTTGATCTGCTCTCTTCTTGAAATGCCAGCTAAAACTGGGCGAAATCCCACAGCTAACATCTACAAAATTACCCCACAGACCCGCAAGATAAGCTCTTACCTGGTGGTGAGCGGGCCTCTGGGGAACGGAGTAAGAAAATCCAAGATGGTGGTGGTTTCTCTAAAGGAGGACGAGGAAAGCAATATGGCCACGAGTAACGGCGGGTCCTGATCCCAGCTTTCTCCAAGCCCTGGAAGCTCATTTCTAAATACAATCAAATCCACAATTTAAAGTGGACCGTTCAAAAGCACAACGGAACATTTTTCCCATCCCGACGCATAATATCGATACAGACGTTGACCCCTGGGGCCCACAATGCTCACACTCAGGCCCAAGAACCCAGAATCCAACATTCATCTCCCAAAAATATAACAAGGCAGATCTCGCAGATATAAGAGAGGAAATCAAGGCCTTACCATCTAAAACCAATCTGGAGGCATTTATCTTAAGGGTCTTAAAAAAACACTTTTAAAAAGGACATTTCTGACCTTCAAATCTAGATTTCGAACAAACGCAATAATTGGCCATACAAAGAATCGAAGCCTTGGAACAAAAGGCTGCAACAATCCCTCTCTCAATCAAAATTCTTCAATTAGATGACCTGGAGAACAAGCAAGAGCACCCCTTACAAACAGTCACCAGCTGTCACGAACAACTCACCTTCACGCCGGTCCCGCGGCATCTGTAGGCGGCGCGGGCTCCGGCGTGTGTCTGCCTCTGTCCCCGCTCGGCGGCCGCGTCTCCGGCAGGCGTCGTCGGAGCGAGTGGGGACGAGCAGACACGCCCCCTCTCCTCCCTGCCTCTCTCTGACAGCTCGTGCTTGCGTGTACGCGCAAGCACGGCTGTCTTATAACCTCCGGCGGCGCTGCAGTCAGCGTGCCCCCCGGAGGCTGAGTTAAGGTGGGCCAATGAGCCCTAGTTTTAAGGTGGACCAATGAGTCCTGTGTTCTGGGCTAGTACGCCCTATAGTTTGAATGGGGCAATCAGCCCAAGTGTCCTAAGTTGCACCAATCATGTCAACCCATTTCCTATAAAGGTGTTTCCCTCACATTTTGTCCTTGCCCGTGATAGCGTGCTGCTGGGTGTGATTATCCGTATCTGTACTTCCCGTTTGATCTTGCTGTGTTGACCATCCTGTGATTGCCGCCTGGACCGACCATTGCCTGTTTCTGACTCCGATTTTGCCTGCTCCCTTGTACTGCGTACTCGTGACCTCCCAGCTTGACCCTTGGCTCGACTTTGACTACTCTTCCGTCTCATCCTTTTGTGCCGCGCTTGCCTGGACTGATCTCCCATGTATGAGCCCTGCTTGCCCGACCTCGCCCAGTCTCGTTCCTGGTTCATCCGCCTTCCTCCCCGTAAGTCCACATCCTTTGCGCTACCAAGTCCTGGGGGCAACCGTGCCCGGTGAGGCGTATAGAGTCCCGGCAGACGGGGGCTTGACTATAGGTGAAGCTAGCAGCGGAGATTAGGGGTTACGGACTTACTCAGAAGGCAGGTGTCCCACGGGACCTGACACCAGCATTTTCAATGATTTTCAATGATCTTCTCAACTGGCCCCCCACTAATGAGATTTTGATGGACCGCATCCACAGGGTCTTGGGCCCCATACCCACTAACCCTAACTGCCCACAGAATGTAATATGTCACCTACATTACTTCTCTGTAAAAGAGAAAGTTATCAAAAAAGCCTGGGATAGAAATCAAGTGAACTTTGACAGGGCCATAATAAAATAAACAAAAATTAAAATAAAGCAAACATAATAAAACAGACTCTAGAAATAAGGAGCCTCTTAAAACCCTTGCTGGCTAAGAAACAGAACTATTGGGTGCATGGCTACTGATACCCCCTCTTCCATGCTGGATTCACCGCGGGGTTATGGAGCCTCTGCTTTTTCTGGAACGCTCGAGCGCACGGCTGTCCCACTGACGCGACTTAACTTAATGATGGGAGCATTAGGTGGATAGCTTAGATCTAATTCACTCACCCATTAATATAACTCCAAGGAAAAAAACACAATCTTTGCACATTGCACATTTAAAAATTAATATCATAGTCTCTCCCCGGACTCAAAATGTAAAGGTGTTCCCATCCTAATAGCAGGTTCCCTGGACACACTTAGAGACCCTTCATGACTCAGACGGCAGATTCCTTTCTGTAAAAGGAATCCTTTTCTCATTAAAGATTACCCTGGCCACTTGTTATTGGCCCAATTCTAAATTCTTACATTCCACTCTAGATAAATTGTTCTCATTTTCCAGGGGTTTGCTAATACTGTGGGTGGGGGGAGGGGGCTTCAGCATGACATTAGACACATCATTTGCTCTTCTCAACCCTGAGGAGAATTAAGACAACTAATTAATAGACACTTGTTGGGATTCTCAATCCTAAGGGAAGGTATTATACATTTTATTCATCTCCTCACAATTCTTACTCCTGCCGAATAGACAGGTTTCTGATCCCACACAAGTTCCTTCATCTATTAGTTAACATGGACATATGACTCAGACCATGCTCCAGTAACCCTAACCCTATACATCCCATATACTCCATCCATTAGAGGGCATTGACTCAATAATTCTTTATTCCAAGATCCTTCTATCATTGAAGACAATCTAAACTCCATTACTGAATTTTTACTATCAATAGCATATAAAAATCTACCTCAATTACTCTTTGGGAAACCCATAAGTGTGTGATTAGGGGGATCCTAATCAAACACGGGTCTGGTCTAAAGAAAAAAATAAACAAATTGCCAAAATAACTCAGGAGATAATTAAGGAGGAAACAGGTTCCAGAGACACCGGAGCTAGATTTGTACAGCTCTAGGAATCCCTCAGAGAAATTTGCATTAATGAAGCTAAAATCTTGCGGTTAGATGTCGCATTTTTTTTTTACGAATTCAGCTACAAGTGCAGTGAAGCCCTGGCAAACTCCCTCAGAGCCCAACGTTTCCGGAACTGTATCCCACTTATACACAATCTAAAGGGAAACAGAAAGAAAAGAAATTGCAGACACATTCAAAGAATACTATGAAAGTCTCTTTGACATATCTCAAAATCCACCTCTGGTCCAAAAACTAACATTACCTCATACATAAAAATATCCGGCCTTCCTTCTCTTAAACAAGAGGTGATCAACTCTCTTGAAAAGGAGATAGATATGGATGAAACACTAACAAACACAATAATATGGATAAAAACACTAAATCTGGTAGGGCACCTGGTCCAGATGGATTTAACTTAAACCACTACAAGCAATTCTGCAAAATTCTAAGCCTTCAATTCATCTTGGCCTTTAGTTCACTTAAAACTGGCAAACCCCTACCTGGGGATACGCTTAAAGATAATATAACCATCCTACCTAAAGAAGGCAAAGACTCGACTCAATGTAGCAGCTACAGACCAATATCTTTGTTGAACAGTGATCTAAAATTGTTTAACAAATTTATTGCAGATAGGTTAACACCTCACCTACTCTCCCTTATCCATTGGGACCAGGTGGGATTTGTCCCATCCAGGGAAGGACGGGACAACACAGCTAGAGACATAAATTTAATACGTCAGGCTCACTCAAAAAATACTCCCATGGTTCTTTTCTGGACAGATGCCCAAAAGGCATTTGATAGGGTCAGTCCTGGGGAGAAATCTACTGAACTGGATATCAGCCTCATATTCTTGACCTACAGCATCTGTCGGGGTGAACGGCCTTCTTTCCAAGCTCTTCAACCTATCTAATGGCACCAGGCAAGGTTGCCCATTATCCCTATTGATATTCATTCGCACCCTGAAACCATTTCTATGAACTATTAGGAAAAACCCAGACATCTCAGGAATCTTGATCGGAAAATCAGATCAAAAAGTCGCTGCATACGCTGATGACTTAATTTTCTTAGTAACAAAACCTGAAATATCCCTCCCCATTTCTAATGGCTGAATTTAATGCATACCAAACATTATCCAATTACAAAATCAATCACCAAAAATCCTCAGCACTAAACAACTAACTAAATCAACGACCCCCCCAAGAGAATTAATCAAAACTTCACCTTTAAATGGGAGCAAGAGGCAATCACCCTCAAGAGAATTAAACAAATCTTGGAAAATTTCTCATTTAAATGGGAGCAAGCATACTTGGGAACACAAATTCTTTAACCACCTCACTAACATTTGCACCAGATTCTTATGGGCGGGGAAATCCCATAGACTAGCCACTTCTCTCTCTCTCTTTTCTTCCTGAAAGGAAATATGGCGGCATAGGCCTGCTGAACTGGAGGCTCTAACACACCGCTGCCTACCTTTTACAATTAATTGACTGGTGCAGACACTCTAAATTTAAACAATGGACCCTTATTGAAAAATAAGCTTCCCATCCTCCACTTTTAGGGTTGCCCTGGATACCTCATGACCCCTTACCAACACTTAACAAACATCCCACAATAGGCCCTACGAGGAAAGCAATACTGAAATATTTTTCAAGATCAAACTTAATCCTCCCCAATCCAGGCTTCCCCGTGAGTATGTCTGATACAATATTCCGCTCCTGGAAAAATCAAAACTGTTTTAGAACTCTGCACATGAGAGATGAAAAATATTGGTATAAACTAGAAGGCTTAACTAAAACACTCTCCTTATAACCTCTTGACATTTTGCGAACCTTCCAATTAAAACACAATCAGAACTCTATGCAGCTATGACAAACATACCTCTCACATCTTTTGAGAAAATGTGATTACGGGAGAATCCTATCAAAGGAGCTCTCGACTCTCCAGTATCAATATAACAAATATCAATCCAAATACAAAATTCTGATGAGTTGGTACTGGGTACCAACTAAAATATCTAAAATGCCCCCCCCCCCCCCATGCTGGAGATGTACACAGGCAAAGGGCACAAAGATCAATATCTTTTGGAGCTGCTCCAAATTAATTAGAGTTTTGGTCCAATTTGCAGAAAGTCACACTATAACTGACTAAACTTGATCTAAAGAACGACCCGGCAAGCTACCTTTTAAATCTGTAAAAGGTTAAAGTGAAAGAAAGGTTGGAATAATAAGGGGTTAAAATTCTTACTGTTCAATCAATTCTCACTACAGGCGCGCTAAAATGTTTGACATTGGAGGGTTGCCAAAGTCAGTGATGTGACCTGACTACCTTTACCATTCAAGTTTAAAATGTTTTTGATATTGGCTGAAGTCTGATCAAAAAAACAGAAATACAGCCAGAGGTTGAGTTACAAATGGGTTACTAATCAAATGAGGGACCTTGAGGAAGTCATGTGATGAAACGCGCGTTGGACCCAAGTATTGCAAGCCGCAGCAGGACTGAAAGAGCTACTTTTAAACAAACTTTATCTTTTTACACTGCAAGCCCGTGCAGTAAGAAGCTTCACACCGATGGATTTATCATTTGACATCCTTTCCAGGGGAGTAGAACCAAGAAATAACTGAATCCTTTTTACACAAACTGCACTTTGGATATCATTTGCACACACGTGTTGCAACTTGCACAATCCTTGAACCACTGAGGAATGACAAAACTCGTCTTGGATCTTATTTCCATTTTTATGTTTTAAAATATTTCTAATAAAGCTTTTTAAGGACATTCCAAAACCTTCCGGATTCTCTTTTCATGAAACAACCGCATTCATTCTGAGCTGGATACACCACAGACAATGGCAATAACAATCCTGTGAAGTCATTCAGAGGCCCAGGTCAGGTTTTATACCTCCGGGCCGGGCGGGTAAGCGCCCTTACTTTATTACTATTATCTCATTTGATTCGTAACCCATTTGTAACTCAACCTCTGGCTGTATTTCTGCTCTTTTGATCAGACTTCAGCCGATATTAATAACATTCTAAACTGGAATGGTAAAGGTAGTCAGGTCACATCACTGACTTTGGCAACGCTCCTATGTCAAACAATTTAGCGCGCCTGTAGTGAGAATTGCTTGAACTGAAAGAATTTTAACCCCTTATTGTTCCAACCTTTCTTTCACTTTAACCTTTTACAAATTTCACAGCCTAGCCACATGTTCAGGTCGCAGCTCCATATATACTAAGCGCCGCTCTCCCTAACTTACCTTCTAAATCTAGCTGAAACATCCATCCACAGAAGGCCAATGTAACTTCTTGCCGCACTTCTAAAGGCTGCTAAGTCCTGCATTCCCTCCTGCAGGAGATCCCCTAACCAACCTACAACGGCCCTGTAGCTATCTAAAGTAAAATAATATGTAGAATATAGGAGCTGATATCTTTCATGAAAAGAAGGGACAACAAACATTGGGAGACTTGGCACCCTTGTGAGCAATTCACGCTTTTCCTGACTGCCTCCTTTACTTACAAGCCTAATTACCTGATCTCTTGGTGCCAGTTTAAAGTGGACCAACACCCAGGATTTTGACTATCCTGGGTCTTGGTCCACTTCGGTGGGACATCCCCGATCGGGGTGCCCCGCTGTGTGAAACCCCCCCGAACCCCCCGAAAAACTCACCTCTCCCCGCTCCCAGCGCCGACGGACAAGCCGCGGACAAGCGGCTCCTCCGCCGCCGCCTCCCGCGCGTCACCCTTGACGCGCGCACGCGCGCGCCGGCCATTCGCACCCCTGGGTGACGGTCCACTTTAAGTCCATTCTATCTCCTTACTCAACTTCCCCTTCCCTCCCAGCTTTATTCCCTCCTTCCTCTTATCACCTCTCCTATAACCTCTCTACAACTTTACCTATCATTCTTCTCCCTACTTCTTTTTTCCTTTTTTCTCTTTTTTTCTCTTGGTTGTTCTTAGGTTTACAATACTATAATGCTATGCCTTATGAATAAAAAAGTAAAGGAGATACGCAGTGCTGGCTAATGACTAAGTTACAATGAAACAGTATAAACATGTGATGAGTGTTCAGTTAAGCAGCTTCTATATAAGTTCACCTACTGAACAGGGTCAAAACTTTGATACAAGTTAGTAATGGTAAGTCATTTTACCCGCCACACTGTTGTGTAATATCACACTGTTGCTATTTGCATTTGTCTGTAAAACTTTCTTCTCCAATAAAAAGAAAACATGTATAAAGTACTACAGTGTGATAATACTATCTGCAGATGAAATTGTACAAAAAAATAACTTGTCTATATTGACTTTGGTAATAAATACATTTTTAAGAAATTAAAGACTTATTTAGCTGTCGTTCATCTTTTATTTATTTTTTTTTCCACAATATTTTTATTGAAGATATGTAATTGTTACAACCAAAAACAGCTTACATTTCAATTTGTAAAAAACACATCCAGTTGAAATCATTATCATATAAAGTAGAGCTCAAGTGAGATGTTATACAGAGCATTCAACGCATTTAGGAAACAACAACGGCTAAAAGTTTAAGTACAGAACATAATAAGAGAATAAGAAGGATAGCCGAAGAGTGAAAAAAAAGGGAAAGAGGGAACGGGGTGGGTGTCCATACTACCACCGAGTCAAAAAGGGTAACACTAGGTTTCTGAAAGGTGGGAGCTAAGGTACAAATAGGTGACGATCAAAGTGTTTAGGCTGGAAATGGGTGATCCAACCTTCCCAGGTAGCTAGGAAGGAAGTAAGATCCCCCTGCATTGAGGCAGCCATCTTTTCAAAAAGCATTACCTCGTTAATACGAGGTATGAGGCTTCCACTGGAAATGGACCTATTCTTCCATGACCGAGCAATAGTCATTTTAGCAGCTGTTAGGATATGCCTCACTAGCTCAAAATGTGTTCTGGAGCAGTCGAGAGGTCTTAGATTTAGAAGAGCTAATTGGGGAGAGGGGGTCAAACGCAGGCTTGTTGCCTTCAATATAAGATAGAATACCTTAGCCCAGAACTGTTTAACCAGCCTACACTCCCACCAAATATGAATGTAGGTTCCTTGCTCACGACAGTTTCTAAAGCATTCTGAAGAGTACGAAGGGCAAAACTTGTGAACTCGCTCTGGAACCAGGTACCAGCGGAGTAGAACTTTGGTATTAGTCTCTTGGGCGCCTGTGTGGAGAAATTTAGTAAATGAGTTCCTCCATACTGCTTTCCAGTCCTCATCCGAAAGGTTTATACCAAGATCCTCCGCCCATCTAGTGGTGTAGGCCGAAAGGGATTTCCCATCTGCCTCGCCCAATAACTGGTATAGCGTGGAGACCATCCCCTTACCGAGAGGCTGCGTCTCACAAATAGACTCAAAGGGGGAGGAAGGTTTTGTACTGACCCCAACTCTGATTTAGCTCCTATATTATGAGTAATTTGCAGAAAGTGAAGAAATTCTTTACTCGATATGTCCCTAAGTGATTGAAGGTCGGAAAAGGTTATCATACCCCTATGCGATAAAAAATCTTTAAACTTCGTTAAGTTGTGTGCCCTCCACCAGGAGAAGGCCGATGGCTCCTGGAAAGCAGGGAGGAATTCAGGATTGCCAAATATAGAAAGCAAGGGGGTCTGAGGGGAGGAGAGGTTACCTTTCAATCTATTTGTCTTCCATATTTTGAGGGAGTGGTTCAAAACAGGATTGTCAATGTCTTTATAGGTCGACGATGGCAGCCATAGTAAGTTCACTATCCCTATCGGAGAGCAGCTGGTCTGTTCGATGTCTACCCACAGTGGTCTCTCCATACCAGCGTGGACGGCAGATAGTTGGGCAATCTGACAGGCAGAGTAATATCGTGCTAAATTGGGAACCCCAAGGCTCCCCTGGTGCTTAGGTCTGTATAGTGTCCCACGATTAACCCGCGGTTTTTGCTTCCCCCAGATAAAGGATTTCAAAGACGCCTGGAGACCCTTAATAAAGGAAGCCGGAATTGGAATTGGAAGGACCCGAAAAAAGTAAAGCATTTTAGGAAGCCAAGTCATTTTAACTGCCGTTATCTCGTTCATCTTTTAACTTTTGGTTTTACAGAAACTTGGCAACATATAGTGCCTAGCCCATTTCAAGAACAAAATAAAACAAAACTATAGTTGAAATTGAGATCACTTTAACCAGGTTAGTACAAACTCAGAACACAGGTATTTGTTATAGAACAGCAATTTCCTCTGAAACCCTGGGGAGCCTCCTCCGACACCTTGAGGTATTAAATATTCATCAACACATCTTCTTAAAAGTTGTAGCAAATGTAAAACTGGATTTGTAGCCAACACATAACTCGCCAATTTATATAAAGATCTTAATCCTGCATTTCTGCATTTGGCATTTTTCAGCTCAACATTTTAATCAGCATTGAACAGTTTCTGCATACCCAGCTGCACGCCACTCTGGAATTTACCCATCATTGTCGGCACCCCAGGCCAGGCTGGTTGTGGAGGAGTCATCATTAGATCTTTTCATTATCTAAAAAGAGTCCTGCAGATTATCCATGCCATGACGATGAATAGCACAGAAGGAGGAACTGGAGTCATTTCTACAGGCAGCAAATGATTAGACTTCATTTAAAGAGTAATTATATTACCTTTCTAACTCAATATGAGCCCTAGGATTAGATACATCTTTCAACTCTTTACAATATATAGAGCAATTTTATATGTAATGAAATAAGCGGAAATAAGTTGTATCCTTTGTTGTGGAATCAGGGCAGCCATTAGGGAAGTACAGGCATTACTCCAGTATTTGGCCCAAACATTTGCGAGGTTATATAAAGGGCCATGGACGGTATAGATGTGTTCCAATGTAGTGTTTATGGGTCCCTAGATCAGGGGCGTAGTTAGGGGGGCATGTACCCCTGGTGCAGCAGGTCAAGGGGGCGACATAGAAGAGCCTAAGCACAGGTGGGGGGTGTCATTTTGAACCTTTGCCTCAGGTGCCAGAAAGCCTAGCTATACCTCTGCACTGGATGGTAAGCATAATTATACTAATTTATAAAAAGAGGGTCCTTTATGAATAAGGTGGCTATTGGGAAATATAGGTGACCCCCCATGATGGTTAAAGTGGAACAAAACCAGCCCTGGAGTCTATAGTGTTGATTCATCACCATGAGAGATCAACCTCCTCACAGTGAGTATATTTTTTTGCTCAGGTCTTAAACACTGTTTTTTTTTTGTTTTTTTTTACCCTGTGCATGGCCTTGCCCACCGTAACTGAATGGCTGTGTGTGGCCGATATGTGAAGCTGGGATTCCATTTAGCTTCTCCAGCTGCACATTAATATGCATGGCCAGAGAAGCCGATTGGATGAGAGCCACTCCAGCACCATAGGATTCAGGAAAGGTCATAAAGACCATCAAAAGCCAGGATTCACAAACCAGGGTGCCCCAGGGGGGACAGAACAAAACCTATGATAATGAAAATTCCTGCTTTTGGTCCACTTTAAGGGGTTTCTTGGATGTCATGTAGCACTGTTTTATGGTGTATGCTGTTTATGTCTATTTTAGGTTGTTGTTTTGGCAACTCTAGGGTAGCAAAGTATGCAGGGTCCTTAGTGTTTAATAAAAAGTAACGGTAACCATAGAGAGTTCTTGTTGACTAATGTGACGGTATATTGGATGGTAAAGGGGATGAGTAGGGGAAGTAAGGGAGGCCCTTTAAGGGTACTAAAGATGGGACTTGTTTTTGATATGTAGCATCCTTTAATGGCATGGCATTGGACCAACAAGGTACTGTAGTATGGCAGGGTGCACAGAAAAGTCCTGACAATTTGGCTTTATGGGGCCCTGTATGAGAGAGGTAATGTAGTCGTTACAGTTCCTGCCCAGCTGGTCTGAAAAGAAAGGGATACTTAAAGTGGACCAAAACCCAGGATTTTGACTATCCTGGGTTTTGGTCCTTGCTCCCGGGGCACTCTGATCGGAGATACCCCACTGTGTGAAACCCCCCAGGTCGTCCAATCTGACTCACCCTTCCCCGGTTCTACGGCACACATGCAGCCTCTCATCCAATCAGCGTGCTCAGATCCACTCCCGCCCTTTCATCAGCTTGTCTAAGGTGAGCGCATGCCCCTCTACCCTCTAACAGGAAGAGTGCCTGCACTGCCTATTCACAAATGGCTGGTGCGGGCACACGCCCTGCTAAAGGGATCGCAGGGATACGACTACTGCTTGCCCATGTGCCGTTGGACCAGGAAATAAAGTGCGCTTCTGGGCGACCTGGGGGGTTTCACACAGCGGGGCATCCCGATTCTGGATTCCCCAGGGGGAGGGAATCTAGTGGCCCAGAAATCTTAGAGATTCCAGGGCCCTTGGGGCATGGGTTTTAGTCTACTTCTACCTAACGGCTGCTTCTGTGATCTTTAAGTGTAATACTCACCCAATCCTGATATTCAGGATGAGTCCAGCTGCCTTGTACAGAAGGGTTGTGTTGGGGAGGCCGATTCATTAATAGAGCCAGGTAGCGACAGATGAGCGCCAGTAGCGTTATTTTCACAGCGCACGCTAGTATTCGCTGTGCTTGGCCGTTGTTCGGCTGTTGACAGCGACTCGGTGTGCGGTAATGTTGAATATTGGGTGAGGAGTCGCTATTTGACAGGTTCTGCGCTGTATGGGAGCGCATGACAGCGAATGGCCATAGCGAACGGCTCCCATCATATTCATTAACAAATCACGCTCAAAAAATTCTCGCGCTGTAAAATGCTTGTTTAAACCCCAGAGCGCTGGCGGCGATGGGTTAAAAGTAGTTTTTTAACCCCCAAACAATCATATTTTTGGAAAAAAAAAAAACATGTTTTTACAAACATTTTGTAATATGAATACCTTAATATCAGACCTGTAATATCAATTCTGCACAAATTTATTTATTTATTTTTTTTTTACCTTAAAAAAAAAAAATAACATTGCAGAAGTGGTCACAGAATTGCATTGAAATGCATTGGAGAGCGCCAGGTAGCGAGAGGTCATACCTGTCGCTGTTCAAGGTTGCTTGCTGGCACTGTGGGGTGAGGCTGGAATAATGATGAATAATTCGCTATCTGGCGCTCTGTCAGTCGCTAAGCAGGATCGGCTTGATAAATGTGTGATTGCGGAGGGGAGCCGGCGTTCTCGTGGCGGTGAGCGTCATTACCGTTCGCTCACCATTCGCTACCTGCCGCTATCCCTTGTTAAATAAGGCCCAAAGTGAGGCAACTTTACCCTGCTACACATACAAATGTGGCTTTTTTTTGGGTTATCTCTGCAGCTAACACATCACAGCCAGCTGTGAGCTAATTACATTGTAACAGCAAAGTATGTGGCTACTATAACAATTTAACACAGCAGGGCTTGGCCCTTGTTACATTGTACTAGCAACCATGCACTTCACGAATGCAAATAAACATTTACCATATTTTCTTCTCCAAAATAGCCATTTTATCCTGTGCACATAAAGATTATGCCACCACCTTTAAACTATGGCCCTTATTCATCAAGCGATAGCGCCAGGTAGTGTCTGACGAGCGCCAGGTAGCGGCAGCTAACGGCGACTACCGACTCAAGTACGCCCGGCGGCGGTCACAATGACGCATTTATCAAGCTAAATGAGGCTAGCGCCGGCGAGAGCGACGGCTAGCGCGGCATTCATCATGAAGCCGCCTGGACCGAACAGCGCCGCTGCAAATTCCTTCACAGCGACACGTATTACCTGGCGCTACCTGCCGCTCTCCCATACATTTCAATGGCAGACGCTGCAATGATTGTTTTTAGTGGTTTTTGTGGTTTTTTCTTTGGTCCCAAATTCAACACATGTTTATATTGATATGTTTTAATAATCTGGCTGGTTATTTTTATGTATTTGAAGTTTTTATTATTTTTCACAATGTAATGTTGTGAGTGACATGGGTATTGCATCTCCTCCACCCAAACTCATTGGCATCAAAATCGCTTGTTTTCAACACAAACGGGGCTTGTAAAGCTATTTTGTAGCCTGTCAGGTTGGGCGGTCACGTTCGCTCTTCGAAATTGTCAGCGCCCAAGCTATTCGGCAGCCCTGTCCTTGATGAATCTGTGTTGGTCAGTGTTTGTGCAGTCGCTGTTTTAATTCGCTATGTGGCGGCGCGAGCGTCGCTGTGCCTCGCTGCGCTGCGTTGTGCGGCGCTGTGCTGTTCATACATGTGCCCTTCTGCCATTTGCCAGGAATTCACTTCCAGCGACCCCAGTCGTTGTTAATGAATACACTGTAGTTGTGAGCGTGGCTGCCCACATATTGCAGGATTAACATTCAGTCGTACCAGCTCATAACAACCCGTTATGCATTCTCATGTGTGCCACATTTTCAGGTAGTTGTCTACTTTGATTGTGTGATGACTTTTTGATTGATTCAGATTTGTATATGTAAGGCCCACGGTGTATGCTTTAGAAGGACCTATGCATTACAGTATGTAGAATCCCCTGCTAAATCAAGCTAAGAATTCGTGGCGCCTTTTCCCCTAGCTTGTTTTGCTGCGTCATTTTAATGTATTTCCGCCACTTAGCGTGTACATAGCTGATATTAGCTTGTCCCTGTTGCGCGCATGTTTGCTTTTGAATTTGGAAGCACAGTTGCTTGCGTCATATCCGGTTCCGGGATCCTCCTTTGCGTTTCAACGCCACCTTAAGGTAAAACTGTCTAGCGCTTATGCCAATAGCTTGTTTTTCTGCGTCATTTTAATGTATTTCCGCCACTTAGCTTGCACATAGCTGATATTAGCTTGGCCCTGTTGCGCGCATGTTTGTGTTTGAATTTTGAAGCACAGTTGCTAGCGTCATATCCGGTTCCGGGCTCCTCCTTTGCGTTTCAACGCCACCTTAAGGTAAAACTGTCTAGCGCTTATGCCACTAGCTTGTTTTCAAGCGTCATTTTAGTTTTTCCGCCACTTAGCTTGCACATAGCTGCGAATAGCTTGTTGCTGGTGCGCGGAGCGTTTTTTTTTTTTAAACTTTTTCCCAATGTCGCTTGGGTCATTTCCGGTTCCTGTTTCCTCCTTAGCGTTTCCAATATGATGCCCAGAAGGCGAGTCATGCGCCTCCCCAGCTCCTCCTCAGACTCAGACCCCACCACCCCTCCCCCACCTCCCCAACCTACCTCACCTTCCTCAAGCACCACCCCTCCCACCCCTTCCCCTCCTGGGCCTATTAAGGCCAAGCGCACCCGGGTGGATAGTCGAGTCAATGGCCAGGTGGTAAAAGTGAGTATTTTTTGGTTTGTCTTTTTAGCTGAAAAGTTTCAGAACACACAGGGGGGATTGGTTATGAAAAATTTTGCTTTTAATAACACATTTGAGCAATCCCCGTGGGGCATCCCCATTGTGGATGTTCTGCTGGGATGCCCCCCCTGGAGGGCCCTAAATATTACCTCAGTCCCGTCCCATCTGTGCATGCGTTAGCTGCGGATGCCTATTGCGCTTACCTCTAGCAGGGTGTACCCCTGCGCCAGACATATTGTAATTTTGGGTGCAGGCGCACTCCCTGTTAGAGTCTAACGCCACATGCCAACTTTGCCGTGCATACCCAGCTGAGCTGGTATGCACGTCCCAACGGCCTTGTATGCGCATGCCACAGCGGCGCAAAGCCCTGTGTTTTGCTGGGGGAGTGACGTGGGAGTGGCCTCAGTGGTGTATTTGTGGCCTTCCAAGGGGGTTGCAGACAGCGGACCACCCACAATTGGTGTGGCCCACCAAAGTGCACACAAACCCAGAATAGTCATAATCCTGGGTGTGGGTCCACTTTGATGTTGTCTATGTATAACTGTTTATGACTGTTTTCTGATGTCATGTATTTATGTTATTTTGTTTGTTGTTTTTTCATAGGACTTCTGCCTCGCCGAATATGACTATGCCCGTGGAGGCAAAAAACGCATAGCCATGGAGGTGAAGGCCACAGTGTCCCGGCGCTTCCAGACCGAGCCCACAATCCGCTCTATACAACAAAAGTGGTCCGATTTCAAGCGCCGGGACCCTGAAGGCGTGTACCGCCTATATGATGCCTACGCATCAGGTAAGTTAAAGCTTATGTTATGTTTTGCCTTTGTGCAGAATCATCTGCTAAGCTCTGTCCATTTGTGCTCTTTAGATTAATTATTTTCTTTCACCCCCTCCACACAGATAAGCGTCCTCCCCTGGGGAAACGTGGGAAGGGATTCCTCCCCCGAACCAGGGAGGCGGACTCGGGGGAGTCATCGGGGGAGGGTCCCTCCCGCGGGTCCTATTTAGAGGACCCAGGGGAGGAAGGGGATGACGCCCCAGAGGAGTGTGCTGCTGGGGGGCTGGCTGGATCAAGCCTCAGCTCCTCACACTCTGAGTGTGAGGAATCTCACCAGGCAAGGGGCCACTCTCAAGCAGGGAGTGAGAGGGAGGAGGGTGGCCCTTTGCCTGGTGGATCTTCCGACCAGAGTGTGAGGAGCCGAGGCTCCCCGCCTCCTCCTCAGAGCCCTCCCTGGGCTTCAAGTGGCGCTTCATCCCCTGGTGAGTGTACATTTTTAAATTGTTAGTCTGTGACAGGTTTCATCTTGCAATGTGTCCTTAGCCCTTGCCATTCCTCTCTAATTTGCAGGGCATCATATAGGCGGCACCTCCATGGCATTTTGGCGTAGGATTCTCCACGGGCATAGTCATGGTAAGTGTTATTGGTTACCCATCACATTCCCAATGTTATTACATTCATTCAAGTGTACCCAAAAACATTGATGGTGCTCGGTTTCTGGAAGCTTCCAGGACCAATCACATCCCTCACCCAGGGCCCCCCCACCCAAAAAAAACCACAAAACTCCTTACCTCTTTGGGGGTTGGCAAAGCCACCGTCCAAGCCTCCTGTGTGACACTGTAGATGTGTGTGCGCCTGCGCTCTTTTTCCAAATGGCCTGCGCGTCCGCACACACTCGAGGAGTGATGTGTTGAAGGCAGCGGGCGCGGAGTAAGTTGGCTCATGCAAATTGTGTGGCTCGGCCAAAGTGGACCCAAACCAAGATTAGCAGCAATCCTGTGTATAGGCCCACTTGTAACAGACACATGTTTCCTGGTCCATTGTCACAGCTGGTTTGATAAGGTACCCTAACCTCACAAACCCCACTACAGTGCTAGCCAACTGTCAACCACCCCTATGTTTCTGCCAACACCATGATGGGTGTTCGCATTTCTTTTCTTGGGTTAAGTTGTTCCCGCTCCAACATGTGGGCCACTATTAACATTAGCCAAACAACTGCAAAAGATTCCTTTAAATAGCACTGTCTATGTTATTGGCACATTCTCTTTAGGGATACATGTGTGAAGCCTTACAAATTGACATTAACTCATGGTCCAGGAAATATGCTAATTTAGGTCAACCTGTATGTAACCATGCAAGCCTTTGCATTTTCAGACTCAATAACCAGATGGATGTCAAATAGTCATGTGTCATTTGCCCACTAATTGTGTTTTTGCCTTTTGCTTTATGTTGACAGATGTTGCGACGCAGACGGAGCCAGAGACCCTCCTCCCCACCCCAGCTCCAGGGACGGCCAGCAGCATGGGCCCCCGCCACAGCTGCGATGGTGAGTACATCCCACTTCATATGCCTAAAGACTTGTGAAACCTATGTCTTCTAGTCACATCTGCAGCCAATTTAAATTTACCTATGTGTTAATTTCACACACATCTCTACTCAATGTGTTTGCACAATAATCCAACATGCCTGTTTGCATGCTTGATTGTTGGCTCACATCCTTCATTAGGCCCCATAGAGACTATTTTTGCGTTAGACACAACCAAATGGGCCCGATTAGGTCTGGACCTGTAACATTATAGGGTAAACTCGTGGACTCGTTCGGACTTAGGCCCTGATGTTTGGCTGTTACTAAACACAAAAATGGACACACAGGGAATTACACCTTCTTTGCTTCCCAAGAGTTAAACTGGAACAACAACCAGGATTTTGACTTTCCTGGGTGTTGTTCCACTACGGTGGGGCACCCCTGATCGGCACCGCTGTGTGACAACCCCCTGAACTCATTTTGACTCCCACAAACGTACAAGCCATTGCAAATTGCCTCCTCCTCCGCCTCCCCTGCGCCCCTTTTTACGGGGGCGTGCCTGCGCCGGCAATTCACAGACGGCCGGCGCAGGCACGCACACGTCTAGAGGGGCACCAGGGAGGGCCCAGCGGCACTGCCACACAGAAACTGAGGTAGGTATTTTGGGGTTTGGGGGGGGTTTCACACCCAGGGACATCCCGATCTTGGATGTCCCGTGGGGAGGGAGGTGATGGGGCAGGGAATCTGATAGATTCCCGGGCCGATCACCCGTGGGTGTTGGTACACTTTAAGCTAAAATGTATGCTTGGGATGTGTTGTTCACATTCCTGCCAGTCAATAGTACTCATATAATGTTAACCAATAAACACACAGTGGTCAACAATGTTAATGTGAGTGTCACCTAATTGGACACACTGACATTACATTGCTACATCTGTGTCTGTTGAGGTCACTGCCAAATTATTAATAAATTGTTGTTTCTACATTTCTACAGCTTGTGAAAACCAGCATCGCAGACTGTGGCGGGAGATCCGGCTCCTGAAGCTGATGCTGCTGGCCAGGAAGAGGCGCCGACGGCGTCGTTAGGGTGGGGGGAAGGCTGGGCTCTTGATGGCCGTTGTTGGCCAAGGTTGGCCGTGTTGGCCATGGGTTTGATTAAAAATTTTTTGATTCACATCATTACAGTGTGTTGCATTGCAAAGCATAGTTTAACTGTCTCCCAAACCATTTGTGGGTCAATGTAGCCATACCTTTTGAGCCATTTCAGGTGTTAACCATAGTAAGCTATGGGCTCCAATGTGTGGGCTAAATTGACCAATACATTGACATATGTAGATCCAGATACTCATCCCTGACTGTGTTATTAGCGAGGTCTTAGGAAACACACAATTTAGAGGTGGGTGAAGCAAATATATTTACATAACCAAAAAGATACAAAATTAATATTCTTGGCTGGGTGGCCGGGGAGGTTGGGAGTCATTGCTAGGGGCGGTGTTGGGGGACAACAGTGCAGTAAAAAATATAGACTGCTGTTGTATGAGCTGTTGTAGCAACAACAAAGTTTGGTCCTGCCGCTGTATTGCTTCTTCCTGGCGCTGTACAGATTGCTCAATTACATTTGCCAGCCGACCAAGTTCCTGGTTCTGTAGTTGGTTTTGGCGTAACTGGTCCATCTGGCGCTGCAGGGCCTCATTTTGTTGCTGACACATCAGCACCTGATTTTCCAACGCCGCAATGCGCTCATTAGTTCCATCACGCGGCTGTTGGCGACTGTAGTCCTCCAGCATCCGGACCCCTAGCTCGTAGAAATCGGCACTGGTTGGTGCCACACCTCCTCTTGCTGTGGTTTGAGGCTAAACAAATAGTAAACCACATTTTAGTCAAACAGAACCAATGCAGTTATGCCCCTCAAAATAATTCCCATAAACAGTCACTATACAACTTACCCTTGTCTGTGCCTCGGAAGCTTGGCCACATGGGACTTGGGAAGAGGTCCCAGCTTGGGGTTCTGGTTCCGCCTCCTGCCAAAACAACAATGAAAGGAAATGTGACATGTTGCTTCTTCCACTACCCACGAAGATGCCAATGTGGTTCTAGGTCGTCTACATCAGCCATGTTACCTGCGTGTCCTCCGGCACAGGTAGGCTCGAGGTTTCGCTGCCAGAGAGTGGCAATTCAACATCCGAGATGTCCGGCAAGTTGGCATATGCTAAACAGGAAAATCAGGTTAGTAGGTCTGTGGGCCAAACTCTAATGTAACCTGGTTAGGCTATCGAGGCCATACCTCTAAAAAGTTCCAAAATACACACTAGACCAAAGGTCTCAGTTAAACTCAGATTGTTAACATGTATGTTACAGGACTAAGACGCACTAATTTCTGCTAATCACATCAGAAACATTGCTTAAATTAAACATACCCGCAATCTCCCAGATGTCTGGAGTGGGGTCCTCACTCGAGCTTGGACCTTGAAAATACATGTGGACACACAAGTTGCCAGAAGCAAGTGCCACAAAAGTAGAGCCAAAATACAGACTAGAGCAAGGCAAAACCACTTACCCTCATCTCTGGCAGCCGGAACTTGAGGGGCCCTTTCTGGACAGCCACTTCCGATATTCGGGTCAACTAAAAAAAAAAAGGAATGTCTCTAAATAATCAGCAAACTACTACGGGGAATGTTTGGCTAAAAAGATGTCTGCAAAAATACATTGCTATCACTCAAATAACTAATAGACTGACCCTGGGGAGGCAACCAGCACTCCCAAGAGGCATCTTCAAGTTTACCAAGCAAACATGTAGCTTAGTAGACTAACCAAAATGAACCAGTGTAACATAAACAGCATAAAGGATACATTATGTCTTGCTCTACACACCAACAGGGTCCTGTTGACCGGCAACATCGGAAGTGGGGTCCAAAGATGAACCAGTCACTTGGCCTACCAAGGAAAAAGAGGAATGAGACACATGCACTAGAGTAAAAGTGGATCAAGCAAGGTGAACACATGCACTTACCGACATCCAAAGAGTAGGTGGGATCCGGAGGAGATGCTGGGGCCAAGGGCATGGGAGCTAGGCCAAAATAAACCCAACATTGAGCCATAGTTAATGTGCGTGCCAAAATACAACATGCATTAAGGTGTGTGAGCAGCTCTTTCACTAATATTCACTAATCAAGGCCAGTGTGGCTCCCACATTGATATGCCGATATATGGCTACACATCTCTGGCGTCCTACATATCTACACATGTTAGGGCCTTGTTAGTTAGTTGCTGTGAGTGTTACAGTGGGCGTGCAATTAGGGCGGTGGCACATATTATTAATACTCAACAGGGCAAAACTTGATTGTTTGAGCTGCTCCCACACCCATTTGTTAACAAAACAACCAGCAACCAAATTAGGGGTAAATACCTTCAATGGCAGACTGGGGTAGCCTTGAGGTTGCTGGAAGGGCAGGAGCTTGGGTGTCCTGAGGCACATCCCGGACAGCAGCATGTGCACCTATGCATAAAGCAACAGACAGAAAAGTTACAAATGTTTGAGCTGTAATGTAATACTTCACAGGTCCTACTGTTAGTTGGTCAGAATGTAAAAATGCAAATCACATACATTAACATTAGGTTAGTATAAAAGCCAGAAAATATGTACCTTCAGTCCAACCGGTGGTGTCATCCCCAGGATCCACACCCTGCAGCCGAGCCAGTGGGATTTTGGCCTTCAGCATCTCCTCATACGGCCTGTAGGTACTCTTTGGAGCCTGGATGAACCCACTGTCCACATCAAGATCGTGATTCATCTTTTTCATAAGGGCCCCTCGCAAAGTGTAGAAGTGTTTCCTGCAGGATGGGCCACTACGTGGGTGTTGAGCTGTGCTACTAAGCTCCACACCAATGGCATCCCACAGTTTGCTTCTTTCTTGTTTGCCTATGGACTTGCTTTGGGAGCCAAATAACAGCTCCCATTTAGCAAGTGTAAGGCGCACAAGATGATTATTCTCAGCCAAATTAAATTCAGGCTCCCTCTTGGCACCTGGGCGCTTAGCCTGGGGTGCTGCCCCACCTTCAGGCTGTGCCCTTTTCCGTAAGGGAGGTCTGCGCACAGCACCCACCAAACTCCTACTCGGGCCTGCTGTGGCCGGCAGATGTCCTGAATTTGGCTCCATCCTGTAGCTGCACACACACACACAAATACACACCCAACAAGCACGCATGCAGACTACAGAATGGCACCGCAATCTCTTAGGCTTGGGCAGGTTTTATGTGCTCTAACAGCCAATCCAAAAGCAGCCCACTTAATTGATTCACACATACAGCCCAGTTCCTTCTAGGCACACCTCCACTGCACTGACAGAAGCATGTGTGTTAGCCAATTAACTCATTACAGACCTCATTAAACAAACAACACACACCCAAATCCAACAATGGACTGATGTATCTCAAACCCTTGTGACATGTGGTTAGCCTAACGGCTATTTAAAAAAACATCAGCTTCCCTTTCATTGGTCCACCCCTGATTTTTGGGCCATGTCCGTTAATGCACGCAAGTTACGGCTCAAGTACGCTAGTAGCGCTACTAGCGTGCGCGTGCGCACTCTGTTTTACGCACACCTGGGTCGGCTAATTGGCGCCCGGAAATAGCAGAGCGACGCAAAAGGCGGCAAAGCGGACCTGTCACTTTAGAAAATGAAGTATAAAAGGAAGGAATGTTCTAGCTTCTGCTATTCTTACACTGTGGCAAAGGCTGTGGTGTGGTGCTGTGCTCGCTTCCCTTAGCTCATTTGAGCCTCTGTCTGGTTTCTGTCCTCACTCTCTGTGGCTTGTTGGGTGATTTCTGACATCAGTGCTGTTTCTTTAGGAGCTTGGTTTTGGTGGCATCTGCAAATATTGTGTAGCATACAGCAAGTGAGGCTTGATTTTGGGGCCTTTTGTGGGCTGTGCAGCAACTCCCCTCTTGGTTGTGCCTAACTTAGAAAGCTGGTTTTCAGCAGGCTGGTGGTTTGGACCACTATAGTTCTGGTTTTGTGGTGAGCTGCATTGTAGCGGGTGTGTGTGGAGTGTGATTGTTTGTGTGTGTGTTGTGTGTTAGTGGTTTTTTTTGTTTATTTTTGTTTTTGTATATATCTTTAGTGTGGGTGATGGATAAGAGGGTGATGTATGGTGTCTGGGTGGATGGATGTATGTGTATGCTGAAAGAGCAGGAGGAAAGGGAGCGGGGTGTTGTGAGGCTTAGGGCACCCCGCTCCTTTGCAATCCGCCTTTCAGTATGGGACTTAAGTGACGAGCAGATCAGGAGCCGCTTCCGTCTGAATCGTGCTGCACTACAGTCCCTATATGATCAGATTAAGACCAAAATCGAGCCATCCACCAAACGCACTCATTCCATTCCAGGCATAGTACGCCTGTGTGCCACTCTGAATATTTTGGCACGAGGGACCTTCCAGGCAACCTCAGCCCTCCTCAGCGGGATAAGCCAGGCTACTATGAGCCGCATACTAATCCAGGTAGTTCTGGCAATTTGTGATTTAATCCCAATTTACATCAGGTTTCCTGAGGATGAGGAAGAGGTTGCCAAAATAAAACATGCTTTCTATTTGATGGGAGGGATCCCGAATGTGCTAGGGTGCGTTGATGGTACACATATCCCTTTCCGCCCTCCCCGTGCACAGGAGCTGTCCTACAGAAACCGGAAACAATTCCATTCAATTAATGTGATGGTGGTCTGTGACCCAGACATGAGGCTGCGGGCGGTGAGATCGGGGTTCCCCGGCTCATGCCACGATTCTTACGTCTTGCAGCGGACAGTCCTGTGCCGGAAGTTTGATAACAACGAAATGCCAGCTGGCTGGCTACTGGGTAATAAATTAACCATGTCAATGTATTTTGCAAATATGTGGCCTAGTAAGCCAATTTTAACCAAACTACCACCAAAAAACATGTACTAGTACTAATTGATGTCTCTCTCCTTGTGTTTTTTCTACAGCGGACAAGGGATATGGGCAGAGAACGTGGGTCATGACTCCGGTCAGGAACCCACGGACCTCTGCCCATGAACGCTACAATGCAGCGCATCGCAAGACCAGAAGCATTGTGGAAAGAACCATCGGCCTGCTGAAAGCACGCTTTCTCTGTTTGGCACGGCCAGGAGGAGAGATGCTCTACAGCCCACAGAAGGTCTCCAAGATCATCCTTGCCTGCTGTGTGCTACACAACATTTGCATTTGTCACCGAATCCAAGCCCCCGAGGAGACAGCACTGGTGCCAGAAATCCCCAACCTGCCCGCAGAAAGAAGTGAGGACACCCAGACTGGCGATGAGCTAAGGGAAAGGATGATCACTTCTTTTTTTGCGGTAAGCTAACTACCCTTCACTCTAATGCAAGTACTGCACTACTGGGTAAATGTATTTGACCTCCCATCAAAATGAGCAAAAAAACACACTAAGGGGGGTGTAAGATGACCAAAACCACTCTAAAGGGGGTGTAAGATGACCCAAACCACTCTAAAGGGGGTGTAAGATGACCCAAACCACTCTAAGGGGGGTGTAAGATGACCCAAACCACTCTAAGGGGGGTGTAAGATGACCCAAACCATTCTAAGGGGGGTGTAAGATGACCAAAACCATTGTAAGGGGGGGTGTAAGATGACCCAAACCACTCTAAGGGGGGTGTAAGATGACCCAAACCATTGTAAGGGGGGTGTAAGATGACCCAAACCACTCTAAAGGGGGTGTAAGATGACCCAAACCAATCTAAGGGGGGTGTAAGATGACCCAAACCACTCTAAGGGGGGTGTAAGATGACCCAAACCATTCTAAGGGGGGTGTAAGATGACCAAAACCATTGTAAGGGGGGTGTAAGATGACCAAAACCACTCTAAGGGGGGTGTAAGATGACCCAAACCATTCTAAGGGGGGTGTAAGATGACCAAAACCATTGTAAGGGGGGGTGTAAGATGACCCAAACCACTCTAAGGGGGGTGTAAGATGACCAAAACCATTGTAAGGGGGGTGTAAGATGACCCAAACCACTCTAAGGGGGGTGTAAGATGACCCAAACCATTCTAAGGGGGGTGTAAGATGACCCAAACCACTCTAAGGGGGGTGTAAGATGACCAAAACCATTGTAAGGGGGGTGTAAGATGACCCAAACCACTCTAAGGGGGGTGTAAGATGACCAAAACCATTGTAAGGGGGGTGTAAGATGACCAAAACCACTCTAAGGGGGGTGTAAGATGACCCAAACCACTCTAAGGGGGGTGTAAGATGACCCAAACCACTCAAAGGGGGGGTGTAAGACGCCAATGTTGGTTATCAAGTAATGCATTTTTGTATTTGCTACAACTATACTACTTTAAAGATCTATACTAACTGCACTTTTCTTATTTTTTCAGGCACAAACACGGGCACCGTGATCAATATTTCGGACTTTCCCAACTTTATTTTACTTTACTTTGCTTTTTCCTTTCTGTTTTAATTTTACTTTACCATTTCTCTTGTGTTCATTTTTAATTTTATGTAGATTTGAATAAAAAATCTACTATATATAGATACATGTGGCTATGTGTTTAATTCTGGTGAACGTTTCCTTGGCATTCTACTTCCTATTGTAATTATATTTTTCTGGCTGATTTATGTTTTTATTTCCCTTTTCCATTTTCCTTTTATTTCTCTGTTCTGTTTTTTATTTCTTTTTCTATTTTCCTTTCTCATTTCTGTTTTTCTTTTTACTATTTTGCTTTCTCATTTCTGTTTTTCTTTTTTCTATTTTCCTTTCTCATTTCTGTTTTTCTTTTCTTTTTCTATTTTCCTTTCTCATTTCTGTTTTTCTTTTTACTATTTTGCTTTCTCATTTCTGTTTTTCTTTTTTCTCTTTTCCTTTCTCATTTCTGTTTTTCTTTTTTCTCTTTTCCTTTCTCATTTCTGTTTTTCTTTTTTCTCTTTTCCTTTCTCATTTCTGTTTTTCTTTTTTCTCTTTTCCTTTCTCATTTCTGTTTTTCTTTTTTCTCTTTTCCTTTCTCATTTCTGTTTTTCTTTTCTTTTTCTATTTTCCTTTCTCATTTCTGTTTTTCTTTTTTCTCTTTTCCTTTCTCATTTCTGTTTTTCTTTTCTTTTTCTATTTTCCTTTCTCATTTCTGTTTTTCTTTTTTCTCTTTTCCTTTCTCATTTCTGTTTTTCTTTTATTTTTCTATTTTCCTTTCTCATTTCTGTTTTTCTTTTCTTTTTTTTCAATTTTCCATTTTTCTCTGTTCTGTTTTTATTTACATTTTCTTTCTCATTGGTGGTTTAATTGTATTTCCTTTTTATTTAACAAATAAAAAAAAAAAAAATTGTGGCTATGTGTTTAATTATGTTTTATTTTGCATTTATATTCTAATATCTGGTTGAATTTAATTTCCTTTTCAACACAAAATAAAAACTCTTTAAAATTTTAACAAATGTGGCAATGTGTTTTATTCAGAAGGTACTGGATGGCCAGGACACAGCAAAGCTAACAGGCGCTGTGTAGAATAGCGTGGTCACACTGACTGACAGCGCCTACAAAGCTGAGGGCCAACATCATATTCAGCAATGTAGGCGTTGTTCGCAACAACGCCAGGTAGCGACTGAGGAGGCCTGCTATAGCGAATCGCTACCGCCCGCGGCTGACGCTAGCGGCGCTCATAGCGCCATACTTCAGTCGCTCATCTGTCGCTACCTGGCGCTATTGATGAATCGGCCTCCCCGTCTGTCCACCCCTTTTTAGTAAACCTCACCCACTTTTCCACTGTTGGATACCTGTATTAGGATCACAGTTTCCAAACATATGCAATAATATATATGTTGAAAATGTTGTTTTTACATCCTTATTTATTACTAAAGCTTTTTTTGTGCAGTTTTAAAAGTCTACTTTAAACAGATTATGGTAAACTTGGTTGCTGAGATACACAGCTTGAAAAAACGGAATATGTTCACCTCAGGGATTATGGAAGCCAAGTTTAAAGTGCAAAGGGCATTTTATCTAGAGAGCTGGGAATTAAATTACTATTCCATTTTTAGTTGCAAATTAAAGACAAATAAAAATAACAACAAAAATGTAAATGTAAAGTGTTTGTTTATGATGTGCCTTGCCCGCTTCTCTTTATACAGCTGGCTTGCATCCCTTGGACATGCCACCATTTTTGGGTTGGCTGCCACCAGCCCCTCTCACGTTCTTCGCCATCTCCATTGGCCAACAGAGAGGACAGGGTGGGTAGTTGGCACTCCCCTCCCATTGGTCTGGTACCAACTGGTGGGTGAGCTGTACCTGATGTAATCATGACCGAGGGCAGTTCTACCCCATCTGGCTTAAGCCGACCAACAATTATTTAAACCAGACCAACACAGTGCTCATATGCATCCCTCCTCAGGGCAATTTAGATTGCTACACATAATAATTTATTTACCTTTTTATAACTACTGCTGTAGTAAATATTAGAGACAAAATGGTGACTCATGCATTTGCAGACCACCTATAAACAGGAAGTGCTGCTGGACTTCCTGTTACTGTGCATTATCAGTTATGTCAGTTGAATCCAGGCAGCAGCATGGCTGAGATGCTGGGAGAGGAAGCTCCAAAATGGCCACTACCTTTCTTTTCCAACTGTGCCAGGCTGTTGATACGATTCAGTGATGCTAAGGCTGGGAATTGCTGTTGCTTGCTTTTGCCTGGCTTGTATGCTTTAAAGTGACCCTACACTTAAACCGGAGCAACAGGCTGGCACATTTGGAAAAAAACTCCCCAAAACTCACTTGCCCCATTGGCGTGCATGATACTGAAGCATTGTCAGCACTTACATTTGTCCTGCACCCACTCATAGCTAAAACACCACCTCACAGATTTTCTCCTGGTAGCGGAAATTTGGAGCTTCTTTTATCAGCAGTCCAGCCATGCTGCTGCCTGAGTTCAGCTGACATAAGGTGACAGAAGGTGAATACATTTTTATGTTCAGCAATCTGAATTACCCTGGGGAGGGATGCATATGAGCACTGTTTCTTGTAAGGGCGTTGGTCTGGTTAAAATAAGATGAGGCGGAACTTGGGGGATCAAAATGGCCAGTCCACCACTTCCTGTACATTGTTCTTATTGAAAACAGGCTGCAGGGCTGCAATATAAACTCATCTATTTTGATATTAGTAAATTCAATATTTATCAACCCTTTTGTGTGTGTATATATATATATATTTATTTCACTAGACACTTGCATAAGGATCAGTTTTCTTTGGGGGGGGGGGGGGGGCTTGAGCCTTCGTTTTTATTTTTTATGTATGTTTTGTCATGTGTTTATTTGCAAATAACCTCTGATGCCAGGTAGTGTCCCATCTATAAACAGCGCTGGCGAGTATACGAGTGCCGGCCCAGTGTTCCCTACAGTGCCACATAAGACGAGACACACACCAAGCACTGTGTGGCCTTATCCCAGAGATTTCAATGGGCTGGGTTGTTTATAATTTTTTGCCCACTTTTTTTTTTAATTTTTCATTTTTGGGGGGCTGGGGCACGTTCCACGGTATTCCCTGGGTTTGTCATGTCGTTCAAGTGTCCCCAATGAAATTCCTGGTATTTCCACAGTGAAAATGTGCTGCCATCCCCCCCCCCAAAAAAAATTGGGAATTGCAACAGGTGCTGTATGCTGGTTTTTAACCTGCATGTTGGTGAGCTTTTTAGCCTTTAGACACAAAAAAGTGCAAAAGAAAAAATGTTTTCTCAAACTTTGTTCCCAAAAAATGACCTGAACCTTTGATGGGGTGTTTTTATAGGTGAGGAACATCATTCTTCCTATGATAAAAGGTGTTTTTTTTAGTTTGGAAACCATAGCACCCTATGCTTGCCCATAGGATGATGTTATTTCCAAACTAAGAACATCCTTACTGCATAGGAAAAATGATGGACCTCACCTGGAAAATTTCCCTATCACAGGTACAGGTCGTTTTTGGGGAAAGGGGTTGAAAAAACATTTCTATTTGCACTTTGTATTGTCTAAACACTAAGAGGCCGATTCATTAATAGCGCCAGGTAGCGACAGATGAGCGCCAGTAGCGTGATTTTCACAGCGCCAGCTAGTATTCGCTGTGCTTGGCCGGGGTTTGCTTGTTGACAGCGACTCAGTCGGTGTGCGGTAATGTTGAATACGGGCTGGGGTCGCTGTTTGACAGGTTCAGCGTTGTATGGGTGCGCCTGACAACGAATGGCCAGAGCGAACGGCTTGCTGCAGATTCATTAACAAATCACGCTCCGAATTTTTTAGCGCTGTGAATTCCTTGTTTAAACCCCAGACCGCTGGCGGCGATGGATTTAAAATAGTTTTTAACCCCCAAACAACCATATTTTTTGATTGTAAAATTATACAAGTTTTTATAAACATTTTGTAATATCAATACATTAATATCAGACCTGTAATATCAATTCTGCACAAAATCATTTTTTTTTTTTTACCTTAAAAAAAATCCTAACATTGCAGAAGTGGTCACAGAATTTTTGACATTAAAAAAAAAAAAAAAAAAAAAACCATTAATAGCAATTAATTATGATTAATTAAAGATTGCTCCATTGAAATGCATTGGACATCGCCAGGGAGCGACAGGTCATACCTGGCGCTGTGATGGGATTAGCAGCGGCGCTGTTCGTTGCAGTCGGCTACATGATGAATCCCGCGGTCGCTCTCGCCGGCGCTAGCCTCATTTAGCTTGATAAATGCGTCATTGTGGCCGACGCCGGGCGTACTTGAGTCGGTAGCCGCCGTTAGCTGGCGGGACCTGGCGCTCGTCAGACACTACCTGGCGCTATCGCTTGATGAATAAGGGCATAAGAATCTTACCAACATGCGGGTTATAATCCACACCGCAATGCACACTGCAAAGGCAAGTCACACTGGCTTCACCAAATAATTAGCATGTCCACCCATTTATACAAAATCAATAGAAATAAAAACACTGCATGAGACTCAATTATCAACAGTATCTATATAAGCTGTTAGTAGCAGCTAAAAAAAAGTCAATACACAATCTTTTCCACTAATTTAATACAATGGATATCCTTCATTTATCCTCCGATGAATAAAAAATGGTCATCCTAAGAGTTTATTGCTCAAATTGAACATAAGATTAAAGATTTTTTAACTCAACGCAACCTCAGGCATACCTAAAACTAGAACATAGCCTAGAGGCTATGTCAACTTCAATACACCACACAATTCTCCCGTATCTATCTTTTCCCTTCTACTCAACTCTAATTGAGTTCCCACAACTCTCACTTGTTGTTTACTCATTCCAGTTGTTCTCTGGGATTATACAACAGAGTTATACAGGGCACCCAAGGGTTAGCCTGTCTACAGCAGGGTAGATGTAAACAGGCTGAGGCAGGTAAATATAACATCGGTGGAAGCTTTGGAGTTAAAGATGATCATTTTATAAATTTTGTAGGTTTGATAACTACAGAATACTTTTACTTTGCCAAGTACATCCGTTATGCACAAGGAATTTATTTTGCCTGGTTACACAAGGGGGGGTACAAACAAGAAATACATGTCTAATTCAGTTACATAAAGGAAAAAAGGGTTAAACTTCTCAAGTTAAATGCTAAATGATATACATTACTAGTATATTGTTTCCCTAGACAGCTAGGCCTTGGCTGTTTTGGCCATGTTTCTGTTGAGTGCCCATGGGCACTGCAAAGAATCCTTCTTTATACCTGGAAGTCTTAGGAACAGGGTCTTGAAGCACATCACAGATGGGAGAAGTTGAAGCAGATCATGTCCTGGATGGGAGGGATCCCCAAGGATCTTCTCTGCTTTTGTTCTTATTCCTACTTTATGTGCCCCCTTCATGGGTGGACGGGAAAGGAGTGTTCTGTTTAGCCTACATTTAGTTACGGAGAAGGAAAAGCTAAGCACTGACCCAATTACAGCATAGAAAAATAACACCAGCAGTTTATCTTGCCTTTTTGAACTGTCAAATATAAACTAGTCTCTTCTGGGCCTTTCTTACAATGGTTGTACTATTTTCTCCCACCCTAGATCATTTGAGATAATACCTAGAAGATTATCTGAATCAAACTTCAAAAAGAATAATCTAAAAAGCTTATCTCAGTCCCCGTTCCAGTGCCGTGTGACGTCCTCATGCTCCGGTCGGCCGTGATGTCTAATGCCAGCTTACTCTGCCAAAATAAAAGGCCCCTCCCTGCAGCGGGGAGCAAGATGTCAGAAGCTGAACACAGGGCAGATTCCGCCATTCTCTCCTGCTATCAGAAACAGCGGCAGACGGTGTGGGACACATGGATCAGCGATGTATCAGAGTTAAGTATAGGGGAAAACATTAAATAATAAAATATTTTTTATTGCTATGTGTGTTTTTTTTTACATTTAACTCTTTGTGAACTAGTAAGGGGTTCTTGAGACCCCTATACCAATTCACAAGGTAGGGGCTGGCAAATCACCTGCCAGCAAGCGGGTGACTTGCCATATTCCCCATTCAAATTACCTGCATCCCCAAAGCCAAAGGGGGTGCATAATAGGGGATAGGGGGGACCCCATATAGTTTTTTTTAAAAACGTTTTGGGGGAGGATTCCCGTTTCCCCCTAAATAAAAAATATTGTCCCAATTAGGACTTAGGGAAAGGGGGGGAAGCCTATTTGGGAAGTTTTATTATGACCTTCATGGGTTATCCCTTGTTACCCCATCTGATGTGTACTCCCTTTAGTTACAATCTATAATTGTACAACTTTAATTAATGTAAATGTTGTAAAAAAACATTTTAAGGGCCAAGGGCACTTCTGCAACCCCCTGGGCTTTGGGAATGCAGGTAATGGGGCAGAGGGGCGTGGCAAGCGACTCACTTGGTAATTGCTTGGTTCTTTCTAAAGAAAACTATCATCTCAACAGTTCTTCTTAGGTATATTATAATGGGGTTCCTTCTGCACCACCCCAACCCAAATATAAAATAGTCTCTTCGGGGCATGTCTCAGGATGGTTGTAATGTTTTTCTCCCACCTTAGATCATTTGAGATGAGTGAAAATGAGTCTCTTTAACCTTTGGAACATCCTTATCTATGAGGATAGATGGGGTTATTGCTTGGTTCCTCCTAAAGTGAACGTCATCTCAACGGTTCTTGTTAGGTTGATCTAGTAGTGTAACTAAATGTGATGGGCCTCAGTGCAAACATTAAATGAGTTCTTTTTATGGCTCATACAGTTCGTCTTTTTCTGTCTTTTAACTCGCTGGATTTAGCTAGACAATCAATGACTGAAACAGCATAGGCAAATGGTGCCTTTTTCTTCTAAATGAAGTGAGCGCAAATATGAAAAATAAGGTGGAGAAGCAACAATGATGAGGCCTCCTTTACATTCTGGGGCCAGGTGCGGTTGCACCCCTTGTACCTCCTCAACCTATGACTCTGGGTTGATCATGAGGTGGTTCTTTCCACACCATCCCACCAGGTCTTCAATCACAGATCGATTTGCCACCTCAGTTTAGCATTGTGAGTACTTTTAGCATGCCATGAATGTTCAAAGCGCACCAGAAGTGGGAAATCTATTTGGCCAGATACCCTGCTGATACTCCCTTTCTTATGGTGTAGAACTATAGGCTCGATTCAGAGACACATTCGTCTGCACTTCCGTAGCTGTCTGTGAAAGTTTTAGTGGGTGTTTGTCATTTTTTTGCTTTTTTTTCGTTCATTTTTCATTCGTACGAACGTTCGGGAAAATGTGTATATGCGCTTTCGATGAACGGAAGCAAATTGGATCATTTCCATTAGTTCGGATCATTTTCCAAACAAAATCTGATATTTTTCGTTCGTTCAGATAACTTACGTTGTTGGGATGGGCTTGCGTCTGATTCAGAGAGCTGATTTCCGATGGATCACCACCCTATAAATCCGTTTCATTTCCGGTCCCCTTACGGGACCTTTGAGGGCTCGGATTGCTATTGTTGAACATGTTTTGCGGCTATGTGGAGCAGTCTGCGCGCCTTTAGCACCAAGGTATTGCATGTATCAGCATGGCAGAGGCCATAAATTGTATAGCAATGCATACCTGAATTAATACATTTCATGTATGCCTTATAGAAGCATTTTAATGCTGACCTTAATTAGTCCTTAGCATGTAAACCTTTATTTTCCCACACATCCATGAACTTGAATCTTAATTTGTTGTAGGAGTTATTGTTTTAGTTGGTTGCCTTTGCTTTGTGTAATTATTTTATATTTGGTTGCAGGAACCGCAAGATGTGCCACTCGCACAACATACAAGCAGTGTTTGGTCCAGCTATGCGATTCCTCAGTGTTCTTGCAGGGCATCCAGGGTCGTCCCATGATGCTTATATATTGCAGAGCTCCAGCTTATTTTGTCAGTTTGAGTCAGGAGAATTATCTGGTGGATGGCTCCTGGGTAAGTTTGCTCACATTCCATCAATCCATTTTCACTGTATGGCAATGAATATAGTTGATGACTCATGTCTTAACCTATGGCTGTTTTTATCCTTTTATGACATGTTAAACAATATTGTAGCTTAGAATGTGTATTTTATGTTAGTATTTTTAAATACTAATCAGGGGATTCTGGATATCCACTCATGCCCTTGCTCCTGATGCCCGTTCTTTGCCTGCAGAATGCGGGCCAGGGGTTCTCTAATCGGGCACTATGCAAAACCCGGGCAGTGGTGGCGAGGGCCCTCTGGCTTTTGAAGTCAAGATTTAGGTGTTTGGACCATACAGGGGGGCACTGCAGTATGACCCCAACAAGGTTATACCAATATTTTAATTTACGTTTTTTAACAGGGACCACACGACCAGAGTGGCACAACTGAGTGTCAGGGTTCGTCAGTTGGTGGGCGAGATGCAAGAGCTGCGCGACTCGTTGGGGACCACAGATGAAGAATAATGTTCTGTGGCCTGCCATTGCTATGTATTTTGTTTTTTATAGTTGTAAAAATTTGAAATACTCAACATTTTTTAAAATTTTATATTTTATGATGGAATAAAAAAAAATGTTACAGTGTCATTTCATTTACAAAATACATTAACACAAAACTAATGGGCCCAGAAATATTTAAAGATGAATATTCACATGACCGAGAAGTGATTTGGGTAAGTTTTAGGGAGCTAAAATGGAAGAAGAACCTAACCGCGAAGTGGTTTGGGTGAGCTTTTAGGGTCCAAAAGGGAAGATGGAGGATAGTGCTAAGTGGTTTGGGTGAGCTTTAAGGGTCCAAAAGGGAAGATGGAGGATAGTGCTAAGTGGTTTGGGTGAGCTTTAAGGGTCCAAAAGGGAAGATGGAGGATAGTGCTAAGTGATTTAGCTAAACATTGTAGTAGAAGTGAGGGTGGCAAATATGTAGGCGAGCACTTTAATGAGTTAAGTTTGTAGTGCGCAGGCGCAAGATCGTAAGGATTTCCGTCTGGACGATTATTTACTGAAAAAGGGAAACAGAAACTAACGGGAAACGGAAAGGATTCGTGGGAGGATACGACAGGAAAAGGGTAAAAACGAAAGTCTACGTTGTAACATGTGAAAATGAAACGGAAAAGTCACGCTGGAAAATGACATCCTCGTATTCGTAATCTGCCGTACGAACGGACGGAAACTTTACAGAAGGATTGCAATGCATGCATAGAATCGCTCGCACACTCATATGAGAGCGGAAACATTTCCAAAAAAAAACAGATCAGCACTAAAACGGAAGTATTTTTTTGTCTCTCTGAATCGAGCCTTGTAAATGGATATTTTCTTCTACTGAATTGTCCTGGAACACTGATTTTTTTTATTTTTTGCTGGCTCTCTCAGTGAGATGTCGAGCAATCAGCCATTACATGAAATGTGGGGTTTAGCTGTATTTATTAACTTATTAAAAGGTTTGACCAGTTACACTTTAAGGGAGTTATTCAAGAATGCATAGCGCCAAGTAGTGACTCGTAGCGGTAGCTAGGCAGCCGGGCGCTGTACGCAAAACCACATTTAAGAAAGCGAACCTGGTGAGCGACTCTAACAGCGCCATGTAGCATCACATGTATTATTACAGGCGGCTCAGCGTAGAGCGCAGGCGCTCTAGGCTCAGCATGTAGCACCTGTCGCTCTGTAGCGCTTTCCCATACATTTCAATGGGGCTTCATTAGTTGTGTATAAATAGCAGGTTTGGCAATTATTTTTTTTTTTGCTCAAATCATTGTGTGACCTCTCCTCGCTGCAAACAAACATTTTTAATATTTCTTTTATATATTTTTATGCAGAATTGTCATTACAGGTCTGGCACTAAAGTGTTAATGTCACAGTGTTAAAATGATGACATTCCATGTGTTTTTGCTTTGTTACTTATGTGTTCAAAAACAGACTTTAATCACACAGAATCTGGTGCTCTATGTTACAGCGCCTATCTTTAGAGCGCCAATAAATCCACTGGGGCGCACCACCTATTTAACTCACATATAGTATGTGCTCACTCTCTATAACCAAACATATGAGAAAAGGAGTGGACGTGTATAAAACACACCTCTCTCCAAATGAGGAGCACCAAAAACAATAAATATGATCAAAAACCTTTATTACAAAAAAGCCTGATTAAAATTACATACAACACAGGACATTTAAAACCAAGATGCTCCCCTAAATTCATGAAATATATACACAGGTGAAACACCACAATAATGAAAAATCTCTATATACATCAATGGCAGTCTGTCCAGTATAACCCTATCAAAAATCTTTCTGTGCCGGCACAAAAATAAAAATGAAAAAAATAAAAAATGAAAATGTTTTCATTTTTTTCATTTTTATTTTTGTGCCGGCAAAGAAAGGTTTTTGATAGGGTTATACTGGACAGACTGCCATTGATGTATATAGAGATTTTGCATTCCACAATTTCTCCACACTCCAATTCAATGCACACAGTATGCTTGCCTTGCCACCCCCATCACAGCAGCCAGCCCAACATGAGGTGAAGGTTTAGAGGCCGATTCATTAATAGCGCCAGGTAGCGACAGATGAGCGACTGTAGCGTGATTTTTTCAGCGGCAGCCAGTATTCGCTGTGCTTGGCCGGCATTGATGACAGCGACTCAGTCGGTGTGCGGTAATGTTGAATACGGGCTTAGGGGTCGCTGTTTCACAGGTCCAGCGTTGTATGTGAGCGCCTGACAACGAATGGCCAGAGCGAACGGCTTGCTTCATATTCATTAAAAAATCACGCTCCGAATGTGCTGTCGCTGTCCATTCCTTGTTTAAACCCCAGAGCGCTGGCGGCGATGTCTATTAACTAGTTTTTAACCCCTAAACAACCATATTTTTTGAATGTAACATTATACATGTTTTTAGAATCATTTTGTAATATGAATACATTAATCTCAGACCTGTTAGATCAATTCCGCACATATTTTTTTTAATTTTTTTTTTTACTTAAAAATAAATCCTAACATTGCAGAAGTGTTCTCCGATTTTTTTACATTAAAAAAAAAAAAAAAATTAATACCAATTAATTATGATTAATTATAGATTGCTCCATTGAAATGCATTGGACATCGCCAGGGAGCGACAGCTCATACCTGGCGCTGTGAGGGAATTTGCAGCGGCGCTGTTCGGTCCAGGCGGCTTCATGATGAATGCCGCGCTAGCCGTCATTGTGACCGCCGCCGGGCGTACTTGAGTCGGTAGTCGCCGTTAGCTGCCGCTACCTGGCGCTCGTCAGACACTACCTGGCGCTATCGCTTGATGAATAAGGGCCTAAGTTTATACTGTAATGATTCTAACAATATACTGTAGCTTCATTATCAAAAAGGGAAACAAGGATGACTTTAAAGTGTACCAAAACCTGGGATTTTGAATATCTCAGCTTTTACGTTTTGGTCCCTGCTTCCGGGGCACCCCAATTAAGGATGGCCCACTGTGTGAAACCCCCAGGTCGCCCAGTAAACGAACCTTTCCCCGGTTCTATGGTGCATGCGTGGGCTCTTGTCCATCACCACGCTCAGCTGCGCCCCCCGCTACCCACTAATCGGGTGCACGCCTGCTCCAGCAATTCACAATTGCTAAAAGAATAACAGACAGTGGCGGCGGCTTGCGCATGTAATCGGTGAGAAGGTGAGTGTTACAGGGAACTCGGGGGGGTTCACACAGTGGGGGAGAGAATCAAGTGGCCCTGGAGTCTTACATACTATATATACTCAACATACCTTTGCCTGGTCACATGGCACATATGAGGGCTCTCGTCCAATTAGCACTATATGCTGTGCATATTAATAGCTGGCATAAGTCTCTGTTTAGACACACAGTTCAGTAATATGGGAGCAACCACATCCCCAATTTACTGTACCTTTAGGTAGGGGAGTGCTCCCATCCCTTAGCCTACTTGAGTTGCGGCCAGCATTGTTTACAGCTTCACAGGAGCCAGGGCAAAGATGATTCTTGTGGCAACCTGGGGAAGGGGGGGGGGGGGGTGTTGGTCACAAAGAGGGACATGGCGATTTGGGATACCCCAGGGGGAATGAAAGCCAGCCAGTGTTTTGTTCCTCTTTACGTTACACAACAAACCTTCACTATTCTTTAAAACCTTTGAAAACGTACAAATTCATAAAAAAAAAAAACTTTGAAAGGCCTCTGCACGCTCTTGAGCTACTGCAAGTCATTTAATAAAAATTAACATTAGACAATTTGCCTTTCAGCAGATCAAGACTCTGAGAGGCATAATTTTGCTTGGTTTAATAACCCAAAGAAAACATGTTGTTTAGCTTTGTGTTTCTTCCTTTGCCTAGCATGTCAGTTTCACTGCAGACCACCTACTCAAAATGTCAGCTTAATACAAGGTATTGTGTACATTTTTCTTGATGTACAATGCTTCCATAAAGTGTTGTTCAGTGCGTGCTAAAAGATAGAAGAAAGAAAATGGGCCAGAGAAACAAAGACAATAAAAAAAAAAAGAAGAAAGCTGAAGAAGAAAAAGACAATGACGAATAGTGGAGACTGAGTTTAAGAAAGACAACAACTAATATAAAGATAACTTAGGATTAAAACGATGTGAGCCGATAGGAAGAGTCAGCGATAATGGGGGTCATGCTAAATATTTGATGTAGCCAGTGTGACTTGCAGTGTGCATTGCAGTGTGAATTGCAATCTGCATCTCAGTGAGATTTTTAGCGTTTAGGCCCTTATTTATGAAGGAATAGCGACAGGTAACGACTGGTGAACGGCCGTTAATGACGGGCCCCGCCACGAGAACGCCGGCTCCCCACCACAATCACACATTTATCAAGCCAATCCTGCTTAGCGACGGTGAGCGGCCGGTAATGACGGTCCCCGCCACGAGAACGCCGGCTCCCCACCATCATCACACATTTATCAAGCCAATCCTGCTTAGCGACTGAGAGCGCCATATAGCGACTCATTCATCATTATTCCAGCCTCAGCCCACAGCGCCAGCGTCCGATCTTGAACAGCGACAGGTATGACCTCTTGCTACCTGGTGCGCTCCAATGCATTTCAATGGAACAATCTTTAAATATTCATAATTAATTGTTATTAATTTTTTTTTTTTTTAAATGTGAAAAATTCTGTGACCACTTCTGCCATTTTAGTTAAGGGAAAAAAAAAAATTGTACAGAATTGATATTACAGGTCTGATATTAATGTATTCATATTACTAAATTCTTTAAAAAACTTGTTTTTTTTGGTTTCCAAAAATATGGTTGTTTGGAGGTTAAAAAACTACTTTTAACCCATCGCCGCCAGCGCTCTGGGGTTTAAACATGCATTTTACAGCGCGAGAATTTTTTGAGCGTGATTTTTTAATGAATATGGTGGGAGCCGGTCGCTAGGGCCAGTCGCTATCATGCGCTCCCATACAGCGCGGAACCTGTCAAATAGCGACTCCTCACCCAATATTCAACATTACGGCAGACCGACTGAGTCGCTATCAACTACCGAACAACGGCCAAGCACAGCGACTACTAGCAGGCGCTCTGAAAATGCTGCTACAGTCGCTCAAATGTCGCTACCTGCCGCTATTAATGAATCGGCCTCCAAGACACAAAAAGATGCAAAAAAAGTATTTTTCAGCATTGTTTACCCAAAAATGACCTTTACCTGTTATGGGGCATTTTTACAGGTAAGGTAAATCATTTTCCCTATGAGGTGTTTTAAGTTTGGAAACAACAGTACCCTATGGGCAATGCAGAAATATATGGCATTTTTATTAGCATAGCCCATAGGGTCCTGTTGTTTCCAACATAAAAAAAAAAAAAAAAACATCTTTACATCATAGGATGGTGATGTATCTAACATGTGAAATTCTCCATCATAAGTACAGGACAATTTTGGTGTAAAAATGAAGAAAAAGTGCAAAAAGTGGAGAAAAAAACATTTTCTTGCACTTTTTTGTGTCACTAAAGGCCTTATTTAAGAACTGCTAATGTAGTGTCAGGTGAACACCGGGCACAGTAAAACCATATATATGAAAGTCAAACTGGTGAGTGCCTCTAATAGCATAATGTAGGGTCACATGTATCACTAGCAGCAGCTCAGTGTAAAGCCGCGCTCTATGTTCAGCAGCGCCATGCAGAACCTGTCGCTCAGTTGCGCTCTCCCATACACTTCAATGGTGTATATTTTGGTTGTGTAGAAATCACGTTTGGATTACATGTTTTTGTATTTTTTCACATAAAATAAACGTGTTGGCTCCAAAGACTTTGGAGTTGTTCCTCGCACTTTAGGATCCGCTTTAGGAGTGAGAACTGTCACATTCTCTTATTGAAGGAAATCAAGAGCTTTATTAGGGGCTGTTGGAAAATGCAGAGAGAGACTGGGAAAAAAACATGATCAACAGAGAAAAGTAGCGGAAAATGAAAAATTATGAATAAAAAAAAAGGAAAGCCATAAAAGTCTCACTGTGCAAAATAAAACATGTAACATGGATTATTTTTTATATTATATATAAATATATATAATATAATAATATAATTATAATATATATAGATATATTTTTTTTTCAGAATGGTTTTATCTGTATTTCTATAATGCAGGGCTCACTAATTGACTAGGGGAATGAGTTTGATTAGTGTCCAGAGCTGGATCCTTTGTGGCTGACGGGTAAAATTGGGTCTTAGACTAGTTTAATAAAATACAGGATCTCTTTAAACAGTTGCTCGGTGCCCCAAATCATCAGAAGTCATTGTGAATGATGAAGGTTTTCGGTGACCCGGAGATGGCACTCGCTTCAGTGACAGCTGCGAGCGCAGTCCGCATTGCTGCGAGGCAGAGGATCGGAGTTTGGCATTTCGGTCTTCGCCGAGCCGTAAAATAGCGCAGGCGCCGCGGGACGGCACAGATGAAAAGCGAAGGCATGCAGATGACTTTTGTGCACATGCTTCTGCATTGTCAGAGATTTTAATAGCTGTTTAAAGAACCCTGCCGAACGCCCTTTTACTTTCTTGATCTGTGACAAAAGGATCTGTAATTATACAAGCGATTAGGCACTAAATGGGTTTCGCTCTTTGAATTCTTTTTTTTTTTACTCCACAGTCAGGAGTCATTTCTGAGAAAGTAAAAGTTATAGGGAAGCTGTCATATGTCAAGCAAGGCCACAACAGCACTCTACAAGGGGACAAAGGATACAAAATTTGCTACGGGTAGAAAAATCACAATGGAGACAATAGTTTAAACTGAACCTTTAGTATCATTTAATGAAAAGCCCAAACCCTTAAAAAAACTATTCCCCAGCATCTAAAATTAATATATTTTACGTTTTTAGTCACTTACATATTATTCTTTCCATTACTGGGCTTCAACTCTGTTCAGGACTCTAGATAATGGGCGCCGACATCTTGCCTCAGAAGCATCACATACTGAGGAGAGGGGTCAAAAGTGCAGGGGGGCGGGTTATAGCTTTGCACAGACAGAGCAGAGCTGGGGTCAGGAAAAGGACAGCAATCCCAGAATGCAGAGCGGCAGTCAGAAGACACTTCCAGTCTGCAGGCAGCCTGAGACTCAACAAACCACCATCTTGGATATTAACTGGCTCAAAAAATGCAATAGGTGCAGGCAGGAAGATTTTTAATTTGAGCAATCTGTATGTGCAGGGTGGGGGAAACATACAAGATAGACTCTTATTCAGGGTGAAGGTCCAGTTTAAATGTTAAATTGTTGTTCCCCCCTCACCCTAGCAAATAGTTATTTTCATTACATAAATTGGTCTCCAGTGACTGTCCACCACCAATATGATTAACAGCATGATTAACAAGTATTCACTGCACCACCCACAAGGTGAGCAAATGTGGTTTCGTTCCAACCAAACTTTTAACAACTTTGCTCAAAATTCTTTCCCACGCTGGTCTTCGCAGAATCCAGTGCCCCGGTTGGGCTCCCAGGATCTCGACTGCCTGTGTTTCTTTGCCTAGTATACATATGGCAGAGAATGCTTTCCTGAAACAGAAAGTATTTACAGGCTGCATAAAAACTAAGAATGCAGGACTTCTCCCAGAAACCTTTACAGTTGGCGGAGCCATGCAAATGATAAATGATCTCTTTACGTCTCTGAAGCTATTTCCATAGCTACCAAAGACAGCTGGGGGGGTGCTTTGGTGTATCTATCTAGTATTCATAAAAACACAACCAGGATGCAGTCTGATGTTCAAAAAGCGACCATATGGCTGTACAGCAGTGCCCCCTGGTGCTCCCCAGCAATGACTGATTTAGTTACACACAGTCCAGCATTGAGAGTCATCTTTATCAGGTATGACTGCAATAAATCTGAAAATGAATCATCGCTGGAGAACACCAGGGCCCGAACATCATTCTACTTCTTATTAGTGTTTTAATGAATTTTGTGCAAAGGCTGGGGAAAGACGAAAAAAAACTTTCTGAACATAGGATAACTTTGGGCGAGAATGAGCATGCTGATTGGCTGAGTGCCTATTCAACCAATCAGCACACTTTTATTCGGTTCTAATGGAGGAGAAGGGAGCTGAGTGAGCCCCCAGCCACATCCCCCACTCACCTTCTAGCCGCGGCGTGCCTGCAAGTCTTTTAGATTTATATATCTATCTATGCCCCACAGGGATTCCAAATCTCGTTCACACTAGTGTACAGTATATTCATTTATAGTAAATAGTATATAGTAATTTATTTATCTGGGATATACACATCTCACATTATGTATCATAGTGAATAAAGATAAGAAAAATACATTATTTATGTGTTTATTTGAATATGGTGATCTTCCGAATGATAGAAATCCTATCTACGGGATTTGATTTATTCTGTTTATTTATGCCAGCACTTTTGTGGCCCAATATATACAATATTTTTTATAGATTGAGAGGTATATATAAGCTTTGATATATGTTGTATTTTTGTAGGAAATTGGTGGTAGAGATCTGAGTGGTATGTTTTTGTGAGATGTTTATATGGATGCTTTAATTTGCTTGTTAATGTTATTTAATTTTTTTTTTTTCCTTCTGGGTTGCCTATGTGTGGTTTCCTGACCTTTGAGCCTGTTTACACATCCACTTTAAATCAGGATGCCCCTTTGTTAACTATTTCTAAGAAGCCTGATATTGGGCACAATGATGCTCCAAGTGACTTCCGCTGGCCACTAGGGTTGCCGATGCCCAGGAATGAGAAATATTGGGAATCACAGCAATTGCTTTTTCTATATGGAATTCCAAATTAGCTAGAATGACTTCTCTCTTCATCGACTGCAGTCAAACCCCACTGATTGGTGAAGGTCACATAGCTCTCAGGCCCAGGTGAGTTAGAACACCAGGCACCTTGGTTGGTTTGGGAATGTCCTAGTTCAGGAATGGGGATGTGGGTTACTGATGATATTTAGGCCCTTATTCATCAAGCGATAGCGCCAGGTAGTGTCCGACGAGCGCCAGGTAGCGGCAGCTAACGTCGACTACCGACTCAAGTACGCCCGGCGGCGGTCACAATGACGCATTTATCAAGCAAAATGAGGCTAGCGCCAGCGAGAGCGACGGCTAGCGCGGCATTCATCATGAAGCCGCCTGGACCGAACAGCGCCGCTGCAAATTCCCTCACAGCGCCAGGTATGAGCTGTCGCTCCCTGGCGATGTCCAATGCATTTCAATGGAGCAATCTATAATAATTCATGATTAATTGGTAATAATTTTTTTTTTAATTTTTTTAATGTCAAAAAATCGGAGACCACTTCTGCAATGTTAGGATTTATTTTTAAGTCAAAAAAAAAAAAAAAATAAGAGCAGAATTGATCTAACAGGTCTGAGATTAATGTATTCATATAACAAAATGATTCTAAAAACATGTATAATGTTACATTAAAAAAATATGGTTGTTTAGGGGTTAAAAACTAGTTAATACACATCGCCGCCAGCGCTCTGGGGTTTAAACAAGGAATGGACAGCGACAGCACATTCGGAGCGTGATTTTTTGATTAATATGAAGCTAGCCGTTCGCTCTGGCCATTCGTTGTCAGGCGCTCACATACAACGCTGTACCTGTGAAACAGCGACCCCCCAGCCCGTATTCAACATTACCGCACACCGACTGAGTCGCTGTCATCAAGCTAATGCCGGCCAAGCACAGCGAATACTGGCTGGCGCTGAAAAAATCACGCTACAGTCGCTCATCTGTCGCTACCTGGCGCTATTGATGAATCGGCCTCTTATTCTATTATATTATTAATTAGCTGTGCATCCTGTTATTGTTGTTTTGGTCTATTCTGATTGATTATTTATAGCCTGAAAGCGGCATGCTGAACAGGGTCATGCAGACATTTTAATGGTTGTCGAGTAGGATACTGATGTGGTTTTGAGCCAGGGGGCCAAATCCTCCTTAGAGGCCCTAGTTGTGGTTACTACTAGACATCTCTAGGAAATCACAAGCACAGGGGTGTAGATCAGAGGTTTTGAAATAGGGATGCAGCCCAGGAAGTGGCCATTGAGGGGTGCAGACCAGGAAATGGGTGGTTGAGGTGGAGACTGTAACTGGACAGTTGGATTCAGAAGCCGAGAACTGTGTAGTTGGATTTGCAGATGAGGAACTGGCCAGTAAACAGAGTCATAGGTCAAAGTCACCAGGCTTACAATCCGTCTACACAGAGAGGCAAGCTCCAACCACCGATACTCGAAGAAGAACCGGAAACCAACCTATGTCTTCAGCCAAGCTTCAGAGGTTGCAGAATGCCCTGGGTAGTCCTGAGGTAGTCACAGACAGTAGACAGCACAGCAGACAACTGTAGTAGAAGGAATAATCTCAATACAGAGGAAAGGATGCTGGGGACCCAGAACAGAATGCTTAGGTCTGAGCAACAAGAACCTCAGAGTGCTAGATATGCTACAGAGAGAGCACATGGACACCCACACAATTATATAGCAGGAGGTGGGGCAACACACACACACCTTTATAGAGAGGGTAAATAAAAGAGGGGAGCACCAAAAAGACACATATATACAGTACACCAAATCAGACACATATGCTATAGCAGGTTGCGTAACAGAGAAAACAATTGATTCATAGTGAGAATATAAATTATGGTTCATGGCCTGTCAATGTCATTTCTTACACAATGGCTTGGTGAAGCACACAGCAGAGTAGGATACGCAATGAGCTGAGTAAATTGTCCCAGTTTGGCCTTTTATTGGGGACTTCTTCAGGCATCCCAAATTAAGGAACACTGCAAGGTGTTGCATGGGGGTGGGGTATAAATAGACCTTAAATCCTTTTTTTTTGTCATGAAAAAGTGAGTCATTTCAGAATTTATCTCATAATCATGCACAAGATAAAATAAGGTATGAATCAAAGAAAAGAGAACATTAAAGGTGCTTTTAAAAGCTTAAAGAGGAACTTTAGCGGTATTGGGGAGTTTATAAAAACCCTCCAAACCTGGCTTGCTGTGCAATGCTCCCCCTCGGAATAAAAAAATAGTTCTCCAGCTTCCTTCAGTCCGGCGCCGTCTTCCGTCAGGCAGCGCCATCTTGCCTCCCCGTCATGCACTGCGCCGCCCCTCAGATCTCATGCATGCACAGTGTCACTGCATCGGGTGAAATGAAACTTGTAACAGATATCGCAAGATTTGATGAGTGGCGCGAAGGGTGAATACAGCTAAGGCCGCTGCCTTCACTCAGCAACGCTAAGGGGGGGGGGGGTAGAAAAGGGGCCAGGATGGATGTTTCGGTTTTAGACAACGTCGACATGCAAAGCAGTGAGGGAGGGGGGAGGGATGTTTACAGATGAACTTCAGAAAAGCTCTGATGTTCCTTGGGTTTGGGGTAACTCCTGAATGCCCTCCTTTCCCTGCCACCCCTCCCTTGCACCAAAGCAGAGGTTACAAAGAAGAAAAAACACCTCACCAGTGGTTCAGCACCATTCTACCAGGTCTGTGTGGCTTTTGTACAAAAAGAGAAGAAAGTAACCTCCCAGTTCAGCCCCAATACCATGGGAGGGTGGCAGGGCGGGGGGGGGGGTTTAACCTGAGCTTGGACTTTGGCCTTAAAGTAGCATCTATGTAAGATATCGACACCTAAAACTTTTACTTCTGGACTGTAGAAAAAGATCCATGGACTGTGACTTTGCTCTAATGAAAGTTTTCAAAGCTGTTTATTTATGCCCTGGCCAACCCTGATCCGACCCTTGTGGGTAAACCTCACTGGTTGCTGAGGTCACATTTCTAATAGAAGCAATGGAGAAGCAGAGAGGGGTGGGTACATTATCCCACTTGTAGCTGGGGATTAATCTGCAACTCTTTAAGGGTATCTCTAATTAAGGGCCACATCAGGGTGTACAAGTTAATCAAAAGTTGCCCCCGGTGGCATTCAAGTTGAGTTCTTACTATATATATATATATATATATATATATATATATATATATATATATATAATAAATGAGTTATTTGTTTTTATTTCTTTAGGGAAGCTTAAGAATACAATTCAGATAGAAATAGTATAAGCATTACCCCTCACCCTCTATCACTAGAGACAGAATGCAAATCAGCTCTCTGACCGTGACGGCACTCACTCCACAATGACGGCGGCGGGGTTGTTTGCCAAGCGGAACGTGGGTTTAGTGGTCTCGCTTGGCAAAACCCATTAACTAGAAACAGCAGAGCCTTGCACAGTAAATCTAGCACACGATCGATCGACACTTCTTTACAACAGTGCTCTGATAAAAATGGCATCAAACCAGCATAAATATTACAGCATGATAAATAAGACTGTAATTGGAAGAATACGCAAGTGCAAGCAATTAAAAGGACGGCGGGTTTACCACCCAGCTATGGATTATGACATGCTTGCTAAATCCCGCTGCATCTTAATTGCATTTTTATTTCATCACAAAGATGGTTTATCAAAAGAGCTAATATCCATTTAGCTGATGTACAATGCGCCGACACATAACCAACCGTGTGTAAAGCGATCGCCGAAGCGAGAGAGGTATACTGGGTCATGGTAGAGTCTCACTCATTTGCTGAATATAAAGTACCTATAAAAAATATTTACCTACCTTAAAAGAAGGGTGTTCTGGCATCTCTGGAAAAACAACAGTCACCTGTTTCTTTGATACTCTTGTGCATTGGGTAATTGAGCATGCCCCCTGTGTATAACACCAGGTGCAGGACACATACTGGGTACATGACACATGTTAGATGCATACAGAAAAACCTGTATATGCAGGATGAAGGACACAGGTTGGATACAGGATACAGGCTAGTTGCAGGGAACCAAATGAATGCAAATTGAAGGCAGGTTGTGGGACACAGGCTGGTTGCAGGAAATAGGCTGGATGCATGATAGAAATGAATTGCAGGACACAGGCTAGTTGCAGGAAATAGGCTGGGTGCATGATAGAAATCAATTGCAGGACACAGGCTAGTTGCAGGAAATAGGCTGGATGCATGATAGAAATTAATTGCAGGACACAGGCTAGTTGCAGGAAATAGGCTGGATGCATGATAGAAATGAATTGCAGGACACAGGCTAGTTGCAGGAAATAGGCTGGATGCATGATAGAAATTAATTGCAGGACACAGGCTAGTTGCAGGAAATAGGCTGGATGCATGATAGAAATTAATTGCAGGACACAGGCTAGTTGCAGGAAATAGGCTGGATGCATGATAGAAATGAATTGCAGGACACAGGCTAGTTGCAGGAAATAGGCTGGATGCATGATAGAAATTAATTGCAGGACACCGGCTAGTTGCAGGAAATAGGCTGGATGCATGATAGAAATTAATTGCAGGACACAGGCTAGTTGCAGGAAATAGGCTGGATTCAGGACACAGGCTGGAAGGACACAGTCAGCAAACAGGACACATATGGGTTGATTCAAAGAAACATGTAACAGCTTGGATTTGGCTCACGATCATCCTATTTTTCCCGTCCGCTCGTGCGTTCGTATGAACTTGCGAGTGATTCAATAAGCAAATACGTTTCTATCCTGAAATATACGTCCGTTCGTATGGCAGTTCGGGAATCAGACCTATGTCAGTTTCCATCCTGAATTTTCCGTTTCATTTCTCAGGTTGCAACATTGGTTTTGCCCTTTTTCCTTTTTTGTCTGGACGTAAATCCTTCTGATCTTGCGGCAGCGCACTACAAACTTACCTCATTAAAGTGCATTCTAAATATTTGGTCTTTTAATTTTCTTTATTTCATTCATTTTGTAGTAACCAACCATTAATGAATGCATTTGCATAAGTAAATCTTACTTTGTTTAATTTTTAGTTAACTTGCATTTTTTACTTGTGGATTTAATTTTAATATTTATGCTTCAAATGGTACAACTTTAAATTTTTAGTGTGGTTACCCACACCCTCTACATACAGATTGCTCACAAATATTAAAAAACACCCAGCAACTTCTGCATGTTATGAGCCTAGAAACAGCCAAGATGGCGGCTCAGGTATTATCGGGCAGCCTGCAAACAGAAAGGGCCTTGTGACTGTGTTGCTCTGGATTCTTTGATTTCTGACCTTTCCATGCCCCCAGCTCTGCTGTGTCTGTGCAAAATACAGCAGTAACCCACATCCTGCACTTTATCCCGCTCTCCTCTCCTCAGTAAGTGTGATGCATCTGACCAAAGATGTGCTTAAATAATTAAACAAAGCAAAGGTAAACAACTACACCAATAAATGCAATCTAAAAATATTATTCTAGTACCTCAATTTTAAAATAAATAACAAAGGACATAAGTTTCTTTAATTAACGCAAATATATTGCAAAATAAAGGTTTACATGCAAAGGACTAATTAAGGTCCACATTAAAATGCTTTTAGAAGGCATACATGAATCAGGTATGCATTGCCATACAATTTATGGCCTCGGCCATGCTGATACATGCAGTTCATTGGAGCTCAAGACGCGCAGACTCCTCCACATAGCCAAAAAACCTGTTCACGAACAGCAATCCGGCTGCTAAAAGGTGTCGGCTGTGGCTTTCTTTTAAAACGCGTTTAGAGGTTTCTCTGAATCACACCTAAACACATCCAATTAACCTAAGTTTTACGTTTTGATCGTAAGTTTTAGGATTTGATCCTAAGTTTTACGTTTTGATCCTAAAATTTAGGAACGAACTTCCGCTGATCGTAAGAGCATATACGCATTCGTACGTAGGCTCGTGCGAGTCGGAAATGGCCAAAAAAACAGGAAAAAAAGACTAACACCCACCCAAACTTACGATTCTCGATACGAAATCAATTAACTTTTGCTCTTTGAATCGAGGGGTTTGTGGATGCAAGGCACATGCTGCTAACACGCAATCTTGGAACAGGGCACAGGCTTGATACAGGGCACAGGCTGGAAGCAAAACGTGGGGCTTTATTCATCAAGGGATAGCGCCAGGTATTGGCTATTTGGCGACAGGTATCGGCAGGTATCGGCAAGAGAACGCCGGCCACAGCACGCAATTACACATTTATGAAGCCGATCCTGTTGAGCGACTGGGATAACGCCATGTAGCGTACGATTCATCATTATTCCAGCCTCAGCGTACAGTGCCGGCGTTAAAACTTTCAGAGCGCCGCGTCTTACCTCTCGTTACCTGCCGCACTCCCATACATTTTAATGGACGATCCTTAAATCCCATTTCTCTGCCCTTTGTTGTATTTTTTTTTTTTTTTGTAAAATAATACAAATGCTTCACACATTTATCCTGACCTGTATGTATGTTTTTAACATTTTTTTTTAAATGTATTTACTTGTCTGGCAGTAAAGTGTTAATGTCACACCCCTCCAACAATGTCATTCCAGTGTATTTCGCTTGCTTAATGTTGTTCATGTGTTCTAAAAATCACTTTAATCACACAAAGACTGGCGCTATGTCCTCCAGCCACACAATCTAGAACGCCTGCATTCGCTCACTGTCAAATTTTGTTGAATACGGTAAGATTCGCTGAGAATCGTTCGCACTGAACAGTCGCTGTCGTTCGCAGCATGCATCGCTCCACAGTTGTTAAATATAGATTTTGCATGTGTGCCTATAGCGCTGAACATTGGTATGCATACGCATTGTTAAATTTGCGTTTCATAGCGGTATAATTGGCGCTTCTTAGCGTTTTTATATTGCGAGGAGTGTCAAAGGTTTTGCTTTCTCTTTCGTTTTGTGTACTTCCGGTTTTACACCTACGCGGATCCACCATGAGGCCCAGACGCCCAGCCAGACGTCTCCCCAGCTCCTCCTCAGATTCTGACACCCCCCTTGCCCCCACTACCCCTTCAGCCTCCCCTGCTCCCCCAGAATCCTAGAAGAAGACCAGGATCCTTGTGTAAATGGGCAGGTCGTGAAAGTGTTTTTTTTTTTGTTTAATTGTCGTTTTTTAATTCTAGTTGCTAATCCAAAATCTGTAATGTATTTTGTTTATTAAAGTGTGTTAGTATGTTCCTGTCAATTTTTTTTTTTGCCCAAATTTTTTTATTTTTTTTTTAATAAAAATATGTTGGATTTGTCTTGTGTTTTGAATCAGAAAAAAGGCCTTAGTTTCTCATTTTTGCAACAATACCATGTTCTATATTAATATTCTTTATGGAAATGTCAAAATTGTGAATTAGCATATTTATTTTTTGTTGTTTTTTTCTTAGGATTTCTGCTGCAAGGAGTACACTATGCCCTGAGTGCAAAAAAGCAGCATAGTGATGGAGGTGCAAGCCACAGTGTCCCGGCGCTTCAAAATCAAACTGACCAAATGGGCCATTATACAAAAATGGCTTTAAGCGCCGGGACAATGAGGGCATTTACCGACTCTATGATACCTACGCATCTGGTAAGTGTAAAATACTTGTTATTTCTATAATGTGGGATGAGTAATGTATTTGAGTGTGATTTGTCCCTATTTTCCTTTTGTTTCCTCCCCACAGATAAGCGTCCTCCCCTGGGGAAACACGGGAAGGGTCCCTCTCGTAGATCTCATCTTGAGGACCCAGAGGAGGAAGGTGATGATGCCCCAGTGAAGTGTGCTGCTGGGGTGAGGGCAGTATGGAACCTCAGCTCCTCACAGTCGGACTGTCCCAGTGGGGAGGAGGTGAGGGACTCGTCCACACTCCCTCGAGGATAAGGTAGTGAGAGGGAGATGGGTGGCCCATCGGGTTTGGGATCTGCTGGGCCCATTGTGAGGAGTGGAGGCTCCACGCTTCCACCTCAGAGTCCTCCCTGGGATACCAGCAGCAGCTCATCTCCTGGTGAGTGCATTTCTTATTGTGGTTGTTTAGTTCCATGGTGACCTTGTTGTTATTTATATATAGCTTCCCACCTTTAACTGTTTTACAGGGCATCATAGAGCCGGCACCTCCACCAGCTATGCTGCAGATCTTGCACTCGGACATAGCCGTGGTAAGTTATTTTTAAGACTATTCTACATGGTGTTGCAAATTGAGCTCTTTAAAACGAAAATATGTATTAGGCCAAAAAACATTATATAGTATCGAGTGGACCATGTGGACTAGTTCACAGTAACAGGTCAACTCATGTACCCCTAAATACCATGCTAATGTGTTCAAACCATGTGTTACACATTGTTTAAATAATTAACCAAATGCCTGTGGTAATATTTTAAATCATTGTTTTTGCTGAGTTTTATTCCTAAAATACAGGTGGATGCCGATTAATAACATCCATTTTTAAAATCTTATGAATGTTTCTGTTGTGTTTTTGCCAAAACAGATGTTTCCACACAGACGGACCCGGTCGTCATACTCTCCACCCCAGCTCCAGAAACCCCCAGCAGCATGGTCCCTAGCCACAGCTGCGATGGTGAGTACAATCAAATGTAAAATACACATACCTTAAAAATATATGTCTGTATACGTGACCAGGGATAAAGGTTAATGTCAGTCTGGGGTTAATTATGAGACATGTAGATGCTATATTTGCAAGCCACATTCATAATTGCATGTATGCATGCTAGTTTGTTGGCTCGGCTTAGGTTAGGTTAAAATACATTAAACAGGCAGCCTGTGATTCTGTGGGGTAATTAAAATAATCCTTCTATAGAATATTCTATAACTATACTTGTAATAGGTGAAGGATTGTTATATAAAAATGGACATGAGTAATTATGCTAAACAGGATGTACAGCCTTCCAATGCTTAAGTAGCCCTTATTTGGTTATATAAGGTACTTTATAAAGTGAGCCTAGGGAGGATAAAATCGAATGGTAGGCCAGAAAATAAACTATTTATATAAAATATTTCACTATACTAGCCTAATGTTTAAGGGCTAAAATATTTAGAAGCAACATTAAAGTGGACCAACAACCAGGGGTGATTGGCCCGGAAATCTATCGCCCCTCCAGACGTGCGCGCGCCCTCGCCAGCCCTCTGTGAATGGCCGGCGCGGGCGCCGAGAGTGACGCGTGGGAGGCGGCGGAAGCGGCTTGTACGTTCCTGTCCCCCGCCTGGACGTTGGCGGGGATTGGCTGCGGCATTCACGTGGGAGCGGGGTGCCCCACCGAAGTGGACCAAAACCCAGGATAGTCAAAATCCTGGGTGTTGGTCCACTTTAATTAATCCTTAAAATTTTGGACCTCTCATAGGTTGGTTAAAATTCTTGTGAAGTCCAAATATTAATGAAATTTCTTTCACCCTACAGCTTGCAATATTGAGCATCGCAGACTGTGGCAGTATGTCCGAAGGACCAGATTTATGCTGCTGGGGAAGAAGAAAAAGCAATAGGGTGGGGGGTATTAGTTTGGCCGCTATGCGGCCTTGGGTTCTGCCCATGTTGGGCCTGTTTTTTAAAAAAAAATAAGGATTTTTTGAATTTTGCCTAAATGTTGTTGTCAGAGTTTCATTACATGATTACACACACACACACACACACGCAGAACAATTCAATAAATAATGTTATATTGCCTATGTGAGCATAGACAATATAACATTATTCTAAATTTCAGCATTACAACAACATTAAAACGCCCAGACACTATTGGATTTGGGTGAGCGAACTGAGAAACATCATATTCAACATTGGCGGCCAGGTTAATATAGCGACTGAGGAGCTCTGTAATAGCGACTGAAGACTGATCGGGTCGCACACTAGCAGCCACTCATAGCTCTGCTGTACAGACGCTCATCTGTCGCTACCTGCCGCTGAATCAGCCTGAAAGTCTTGAATCAGGACTCAGGCTGGATGCAGGGCACATGCTTGATGCAAAACACAGGCGGGAAGCTGGGCACAGGTTGGATGCAGTGCACAGACTGGATACACAGGTACAGTGTGCTGACCAAAAGTAACAATGAAACCCTTCAACAAAATAATTCTTACTTGCCCCACAAGACATCCTTGGCGAGTATTTGGCTGTGTGAGAAGTAAATTTGGGACTGGGGCAAAGTGAATGTTTCCAGCAGTTATCAACATTCATGTCACTGACCACTGTCTGACATTTGCTTTACACCCCCAACCAGCTTATTAGTGTTTGCCACATTCTATCATGTTACACTGACCCATATTGTCCAGTCTGCTAGTTTCTAAACATTATGCACCCCATTCTTCATTGTTTATATTGGAAGTACAGGTCTGAGCTTCTGCATTGCACCTAGTCACTGGTATAGATGGGCATAACTACAGGGGGTGCAGAAGTAGCAACTGCAAGGGGGACAGTAAGGTCAAGGGGGCTCATTATGAGGTCTCCTCCACCTTATTTATTAGTTTTCTGCTCACATGGCATCATGTACAGGAAAAAGAAGCATCATTTCTCTCCTGTTTTAATCTTTAGTTGTCTTTTTGTATAAGATTGGGGTAAAATGACAGAAAGAGTTACAGTATGAGAAGTGATGGTGTCCTGTTTAATGTCCTTTCACATTTATTTACACTACTGGGTAAAGATATCATAGTATAAATCTGAAAAATAAATATTGGCATGATAGAAATGTGTAAAACAAATAATGACATATACATATACAAAGTTAAGTGAACATTAGAAAATACTTTATCCAAGATTCCACCTGAAATATTCACCAGTCACAGCATAAAGGGCATCCCAGCTTGGATATCAGAGCCTCTGTCTACAGCTTGGTCGCTAATGGCTCTAGTAGGAAATGTCATTGCCGGCTCATTAATTTCTCAGGCAGGCGACAACAACACCTAGTGGTTCACAACACATCAGATTCATTTAAAGCCTACAACTTCCTTTACACACCCACCTCTAGCTGTGCCGGGACCTGCTGCGGCTAATGGCTGAACTCTCAGGAGCCCTTATTTGATATCAATATTTGTACTCAAGCATGACAGACATGTGCCATAAGAGAACCTAAGTTACAGATGCAGCAGTCTTTAAAGCAAGAAATCTCGTGCTGTGAGTTCATTGAGCACTAGGACTTTCAGTGGTACTGAATCCCTCATTACAGGCTGAGAGGGGCATCCCACTTTACAAGCTGAGAGGGGAATCCCACTTTACAAGCTGAGAGGGGCACACTGAAAAGTTAGAAGGTATGCATTTGGGCACAAATGAGTCAGTAGTGGATAAAGCGGAGGCACAGAACAGTTAGCAGCACTATTTAGTTTAGTATATAGATCAGTTAGTGGCAGAGTAGATTCGGGCACAGATCAGATTTGGACACAGATCAGTCGGGGGCAGATCAGATTTGGACACAGATCAGTCGGGAGCAGATCAGATTTGGACACAGATCAGACGGGGGGCAGATCAGATTAGGACACAGATCAGTCGGGGGAAGATCATATTTGGACACAGATCAGTCAGGGGCAGATCAGATTTGGACACAAATCGGTTGGGAGCAGATCAGAATTGGACACAGATCAGTCGGGGGCAGATCAGATTTGGACACAGATCAGTCAGGGATCAGATCAGAATTGTACACAGATCAGTCGGGGGCAGATCAGATATGGACACAGATCGGTTGGGAGCAGATCAGATTTGGACACAGATCAGTCGGGGGCAGATCAGATTTGGACATAGATCAGTTGGGGGGCAGATCAGATTTGGACACAGACCGGTTGGGAGCAGATCAGAATTTGACACAGATCAGTCTGGGGCAGATCAGATTTGGACACAGATCAGTTGGGGGAAAGATCAGATTTGGACACAGATCAGTCGGGGGACAGATAAGATTTGGACACAGATCATTCAGGGGGCAGATCAGATTTGGACACAGATCAGTCGGGGGGCAGATCAGATTTTGACACAGATCAGTTGGGGGGCAGATCAGATTTGGACACAGATCAGTCGGGGGCAGATCAGATTTGGACACAGATATGTTGGGGGGCAGATCAGATTTGGACACAGATCAGTCGGGGGACAGATCAGATTTGGACACAGATCAGTCCGTGACAGATCAGATTTAGACACAGATCAGTCGGGGGCAGATCAGATTTGGACACAGATCAGTTGGGGGGGGCAGATCAGATTTGGACACAGATCAGTCGGGGGACGGATCAGATTTGGACACAGGTCAGTCCGTGACAGATCAGATTTAGACACAGATCAGTCGGGGGCAGATCAGATTTGGACACAGATCAGTTGGGGGGCAGATCAGATTTGGACACAGATCAGTCGGGGGACAGATCAAATTTGGACACAAATCAGTCCGTGACAGATCAGATTTAGACACAGATGAGTCGGGGGCAGATCAGATTTGGACACAGATCGGTCGGGGACAGATCAGATTTGGACACAGATTAGTCGGGGGACAGGTCAGATTTGGACACAGATCAGTCAGGGGCAGATCAGATTTGGACACAGATTAGTCGGGGACAGTTTAGATTTGGACACAGATCAGTCGGGGGCAGATCAGATTTGGACACAGATTAGTCGGGGACAGATCAGATTTGGACACAGATCAGTCAGGGGGCAGATCAGATTTGGACACAGATCAGTCGGGGACAGATCAGATTTGGACACAGATCAGTCGGGGGCAGATCAGATTTGGACACAGATCAGTCGGGGGACAGATCAGATTTGGACACAGATCAGTCGGGGGGCAGATCAGATTTAGACACAGATCAGTCGGGGGACAGATCAGATTTGGATACAGATCAGTCCGTGACAGATCAGAATTGGACACAGATCAGTCAGGGGGCAGATCAGATTTGGACACAGATCAGTCGGGGGGCAGATCAGATTTGGACACAGATCAGTCGGGGGGCAGATCAGATTTGGATACAGATCAGTCCGTGACAGATCAGATTTGGACACATATCAGTCAGGGGGCAGATCAGATTTGGACACAGAACAGTTGAGGGGCAGATCAGATTTGGACACAGATCAGTCAGGGGACAGATCAGATTTGGACACAGATCAGTCCGTGACAGATCAGATTTAGACACAGATCAGTTGGGAGCAGATCAGATTTGGACACAGATCGGTCGGGGACAGATCAGATTTGGACACAGATTAGTCAGGAACAGATCAGATTTGGCCACAGATCAGTCGGGGGGCAGATCAGATTTGGACACAGATCAGTCAGGGACAGATCAGATTTGGACACAGATCAGTTCATGACAGATCAAATTTGGACACAGATCAGTTGGGGGGGAGATAAGATTTGGACACAGACCGGTTGGGAGCAGATCAGAATTTGACACAGATCAGTCTGGGGCAGATCAGATTTGGACACAGATCAGTCAGGGGGAAAGATTAGATTTGGACACAGATCAGTCGGGGGACAGATCAGATTTGGACACAGATCAGTTTGGGGGCAGATCAGATTTGGAAACAGATCAGTCGGGGGCAGATCAGATTTGGACACAGATCAGTCGGGGACAGATCAGATTTGGACACAGATCAGTCTGTGAAAGACAGATTTGGACACAGATCAGTCTGTGACAGATCAGATTTGGACACAGATCAGTCGGGGGCAGATCAGATTTGGACACAGATCAGTCGGGCACAGATCAGATTTGGACACAGATCAGTCGGGGGCAGATCAGATTTGGACACAGATCAGTCGGGCACAGATCAGATTTGGACACAGATCAGTCGGGCACAGATCAGTCGGGGGGCAGATCAGATTTGGACACAGATCAGTCGGGCACAGATCAGATTTGGACACAGATCAGTCGGGGGGCAGATCAGATTTGGAAACAGATCAGTCGGGGGCAGATCAGATTTGGACACAGATCAGTCGGGCACAGATCAGATTTGGACACAGATCAGTCGGGCACAGATCAGATTTGGACACAGATCAGTCGGGCACAGATCAGTCGGGGGGCAGATCAGATTTGGACACAGATCAGTCGGGCACAGATCAGATTTGGACACAGATCAGTCGGGGGGCAGATCAGATTTGGAAACAGATCAGTCGGGGGCAGATCAGATTTGGACACAGATCAGTCGGGAGCAGATCAGATTTGGACACAGATCAGTCGGGGGGGCAGATCAGATTTGGACACAGATCAGTCGGGGGCAGATCAGATTTGGACACAGATCAGTCGAGAGCAGATCAGATTTGGACACAGATCAGTCTGGAGCAGATCAGATTTAGACACAGATCAGTCAGGGGCAGATCAGATTTGGGGACAGATCAGATTTGGACAGATTGGTCGGGAACAGATCAGATTTGGACACAGATCAGTCGGGAGCAGATCAGATTTGGACACAGATCAGTCGGGAGCAGATCAGATTTGGACACAGATCAGTCGGGAGCAGATCAGATTTGGACACAGATCAGTCGGGAGCAGATCAGATTTGGACACAGATCAGTCGGGAGCAGATCAGATTTGGACACAGATCAGTCGGGAGCAGATCAGATTTGGACATAGATCAGTCGGGAGCTGATAAGATTTGGACACAGATCAGTCGGAAGCAGATCAGATTTAGACACAGATCAGTCGGGGACAGATCAGATTTGGACACAGATCAGTCGGGGACAGATCAGATTTGGACAGATTGGTCGGGAGCAGATCAGATTTGGAGACACAGATGTGAGCTGGCCAGGATGGAGAACACACAAAGAGAAGGCTTTACTGTGTGGCAGAAGCAGCAGTAGTTACACGTTGGTCTACCCCCGCAGCCGAGTTACAAATGACAGAACCTGGGGAAGCATCCACTGACCTCCAGCTCCTGGGACAGGCTGTCACTTGGGGGCAGCAGCATGCACAGGTCTCCTGCTTAGTTCACATGACACAGATCTATGACGGCTCCCTTGCTTCCCCGTCCCTGTAAGTGCTGATGCCGAGCCTGCGCCTACGTTCTAACAGCCGCAATCCCGGATGAAGGGGTGGTGGCCGGTGAACAGAGAAGTGTAATGGGTGGAGGACGCTCTGCCCGCCACCACCGCTCTCACACACACTAATGTTTACACGCAGATAATCTGGGTGTAAACATTAGTGCGTGTGCGAGAGCAGGGCCAGTGGCAGCGGGCAGAGCGGCCTCCACCCATTACACTTCTCTGCTCATCGGCCACCACCTGCGGCCTTTCCATGTTATGGCCTACCGGGATTCTGCCCGGTATGCTCTATGGCCAGCCCGCCCATGCTCCTAGGTCAGGTCTTGGTACGATCATGCAATAGCTTAATGGTATTGTTAGCCATAAAATATTTTCGGAAACAGTATGGAAAAGAGGGCCCCAAAAATCTTCCCCAAACACTGATGCCTTCAAAATTCTCTGGGAAGGGCCTCAGCATCAGGGTAGGGTGGCGGGGAAGGGGGAATTAATAGACTAATTGCAACAGTATTTGAGGGATAGAGTGAGGCTCTCAACAATCTTCCACTACATTTAATCCTGCAAAATGCTGGTTAGAGGTTGGGGTTTATTTTAATTGTGTAATAACTTAAAGTGGATCAAAATTCAGCGCAATCGGTCTGGGAATCTATAATATTTTCCTCCCCCCCAGGGGATCCAAAATCGGGGTGCCCTGCTGTGTGAAACCCCCCAGGCGCCTCATACACTTACCTCGTTTCCCGGTCCAACGGCGCATGCACGAGCTGCGGCCGCATCCCTACTATCCCTCTAGCAGGGTGCGGGCATGCTCCCTGTTAGAGGGAAGCAAGGGCTGCAGATGCCAGCACGCTCAGAGCCGCTGGCCTTAGACAAAGGCTTAGATGACATGGCCAAATCGGCTCCTAGCATGCTGATTGGACGAGCATTAGCACATGCTCCTTAAGACCGGGAAGAGGTGAGTTGCACTCGGCGATCTGGGGGGCTTCACACCCCAGGGATTTGGTTCACGTTACATCAGAAACAACCCAGGAATTTTACTTTCCCTGGTCTTGTTCCGTTCGCCTGAGACAAATTGGGATGCCCTGCTGTGTGAAACCCAGAAAGCAAGCTTATGTGGTCACCTTCCATCCCTAGCTTGGTGCCCCAAAACAGCCTGTGTTTCTTTTTTTACAAAAGCATTTGCCTAATATTCATAACAACACCAACTGGATACAATTAGTCACATTGCTCCCTGCCCTGTCCCCTGATGCTTTCCAGTGATGATACATTCAGTTACAGAACACACAGAAGCACTTTAACCTAACTGCCATTGTGTGACAGTTTAGTTGTAACTGAACTAAATAGCATATTGCCGCCCTTCAGACACCATACTGCTTCCTGTTAGCATGTTTATGATTATTGGGCAAAATTAAAAAAAAACAAACACAGACTGCATTGCGGCACTGGGCTGGGGATGAAAGATGACTACATAAACTTCCTTTCTAGATATAGAATCGCATTGAAGGTGTGTAGAAAACCAAAGCATGGATGATAAGCCTTCCTGGCTCCCTTGCACTTACAGCCCCAAGCTCCTGTATTTTTTGTGTGTTCCTGGAGAAGTGGAACTGAATGAGGACAAATGTTGGAGCCCTACTATGGCTTTGGTAGCGAGGGTCATGGTATTTATTTTCTAAAGTAGTTTTAACTTTGGCTTTACTTTTGGGTGTGAACCGAAACTTACATCTGAGTGAGCTTTTCTTACTTTAACTCACAAAATAAAATGTTTGTGCTAATTGTGCCCCTCCCCCCCAAAAAAAAAAATCATTTGCCCCTGTGATGGGGCATTTTTACAGGTGAAATGAGGTTTTTGCAATGAGATAAGAATAATTTCTTTTGAGTTAAGAAACAACAGCACCCTATGGGATTATGCTAAAGAATGTGCCTTTTCTATTACATACCCCTGAACCTTAAAAAATATATTTTTACTTCATTAAAAAACTGATGCACTTCACTTGTAAAAATGCCAGATGAAAGTGATTTGCTTTTAAAATAAAATTAGCACAAACCTTTTTTTGTACTTTAACACACTGTAAAGTAAGAAAAGCTCACTTAGATGTACGTTTTAGTTCACACCCAAAAGTTAAACCTACTTCACCAATTTTTTGACATAACCCAGCATGACACTGCAGGAGATGGAGGAGATATACAGGTAAGCTGCTTGCTGCTCTATTATTGCTGTTGCCTTGACAGTCCCTTTAAAGCACAGTTGCTTTTAATAGCATATTTTTAGCTCACTGGCTTTAAATAAATTCTAGTACTGTCAAAGAAAAGCTGTGAATGTACTGTAAATATGAATCTCTTTTTAAATGTCCAATATGTCCACCTGGTAAAGTACCTCTATGCAGCGTGTTATTGGCATAGCCATTCACTGCTCACAGCCTTTTTATGTGTTATCGGGATATTCAGTGAAACTGACTGCTTGGTATTGTACATTAAGAAATACAAGTCTTAGGCCCTTATTCATGAAGGGATAGCGTCAGGTAGTTCCTTGTAAACGACAGGTAGCGGCAGGTGAACGCTGGACACGGCACGCAATTACACATTTATCATGCGGATTCTGGTGAGCGACTGGGATAACACCATGTAGCTTCCGATTCATCATTATCCCAGGCTCAGTGTACAGCGCCGGCGTTCAAACTTTCAGAGCGCCACGTATTACCTCTCGCTACCTGTCGCTCTCCCATACATTTCAATTGACGTTCTTTTACTTCTCTTTAAACAGGGTGTTTTTATTATTATTTTTTTTTATTTTATTTTATTCTCAAATAATGTTGTGACCTCTCCTGGTCTAGAAAAAGCTATTTTTGCAAACTGTTTTCATTTTATTTATATTTTTGCAGAATTGACATTACAGGTCTGGCATTAATGTGTTGATGTCACAATGTTATAACAATGTAATTCCATATGTTATCGCTTTGTTACTGGTGGATATATCTTAAAAAACAGACTTTATTCACATGGCCTCCGGCGCTCTGGGCTACAGTGAAGCATTTTTGAGCCCCGGTGGTGTATGAGGCTGTTTTTTTTATGAATATGGTGTGAGTCGGTCGCATTGACCAGTCGCTACCATTCGCTCCCATACAGTGCTGTACTGCTCATAAAGCGACTCCCCACAACATATTCAACAATGCTGCACAGCGACTGAGGCGCTATGAACTAGCGAACCACGGCTGAGCACAGTAAATACTAGCGGGCGCTCTGAAATGCCTGCTACAGACGCTCTTCTGTCGCTACCTGCCGCTAGTAATGAATCAGCCTGCCTGTATACCTGGAAACGGGTTCAAATACACATTAAACTAGGCGATTTAGGTTTAACTTGATCATTTCCAAGCTTCCCTGGTTGCATAGGCCTCAAGTGTCTTGCTTAAAGTGGAACTTTAGTCAATATTAACCCTCCCGCCCTTTCACCTTACCTTGGCGCATTCCCTGGGTCCATGGGCCCTCCCAGGAGTGCGCACAGAGCTGTGGGATGTGGCTCTGTGTTTTACTTCAAAGATGACGGTGCTCAGGATCCACAGCGCCAAGGGGGGCCCACTGCTGCTGATTGCTTTGTTGCTGGCCCCCTGGTTCTTCGGACCACAGAATGAAAATACTTCTGGATCAGACCATAACCCAAAGGTTGGTGGAGGTCCAAGTGGTAGAGGCCCCTTGCGTCCCCTTTATAATCTGGCCCTGCTTAAACCATAATCCGAAGCGCATCACTACTCTACACAAAATAAAAGTGTCAAGTATTATTTCAAGATTTGCCCTTTTAATATAAACTGGAAATCCTGGATTCAAAGAATGTCTTTGGTGCTCACTACAGATTCACAGCTGATCAACTTTGTAGCGCTGCCCACCCTTGGCCTGCTTCAGCAGTTTCTACTGTGATACATGGGTTTAATGCACTTTGTAACATTGGATAACACTAATTCTAGCGGTAACCTAGAACTTAACTATGAGAACAGTTACACTAGGTTACAGCCAGCGTGTTTATGGTTCACAATGCAAAACGCTCATCAAAAACACAATGTTGTGCATCACGGTTTGTGGACATTTTCTTATGCAGGTTGCTGACACGTCTAAACTCCATACCGAAATTTCCAGCCAATTACCGTAAGGGATCTCATTACTCTTTTCCTGAACTCTGGCTTTTACCGCCAATTACTCCAGTTTTCTCCACTTTCTGCTCTCTGTTCTCTACTTTAATTAGTAGACATTGGAAAGGTTTTTGAGTTAGATGACTCACTTGTAACGTAACAGCACAGACGGCACAGACGGGATAATGGATGTGATCTATCTGTACAGGGATAGGGATGAATCACAGATGGATCCAGGGAGGCTAATAAGCGTGAAAGTCAGTGTGGGAGATGGACATTCGCTTTGGCATGGAGCTACGTTCAATACTGTAATTTTCATAATATTTTCATAACAGCGGCGTGACTATGCGCTTTGAAGGTCAGACTGCTGCTGGTCCACCATTTATAAAATGTTGCTGATTTCAAACAAATGCCAGATCCTTCAGAGTTCAGAGTAATATCTGTAGATGTAAGTCAAGCCGATAGTAAGTTGAAAAAATAACAGGTTAGTAATAGGATGGATAATCCTGGAGGTGTCTGCAACATGGAAAATGATTTAGCTTTACTGGATAGATGGTCAAAACTGTGGAAACTAGAGTTTAATGTCTCTAAATGTAAAATCATGCACTTGGGTAAAAGGAATCCCTGCTCTGAGTACCGTATGGGCAGCACTGCATTATCCAGGACCTCGGAGGAGAGAGATTTAGGGGTACTGATTACTGATAGCTGCAAGATGAGTGGACAGTGTAGCCAGGCAGTGGGAAAAGCAAGCAGAATGCTCGGTTGCATAGCTCGAGGCATCACCAGTAGGAAGAGGGAGGTTGTGATGCCGCTGTATAGAGCCCTGGTGAGGCCACATCTAGAATACTGTGTGCAGTTCTGGAGACTTTACCTGCAAAAAGACATTATTCAAATAGAACGGGTCCAAAGGCGGGCAACAAAAATGGTGGAAGGACTTAAACTTATAGGAAAATACTTGAATAACTTAATTTGTACAGCCTAGAGGAAAGAAGGGAGAGGGGGGACATGATTGGCACCTTTAAAAATGTGAAAGATTGAATAAGGTTCAGAAGGGAAGTGTATTTTACAGAGAGAGTAGAGAGATGCTGGGAACAAACTTCCAGCAGAGGTAGTTGAAAAATTGACAATTAGTGAAATTGTTCTTAATTTTAGGGGAAAATCGATATGTCCCAAATCTGAGTTTCCCTAAAACATCTCAAAAAGTATAAAAACAAAACTCCCCTCCTTCCTCTTTCCAGCACCAGGAAATTCCTCTGACGTCACTGTGAGTGATGGGGGCGTAAAGGGCTTTCCTGACATCCCTCTCCTTGCATTATAAAAAGCCTCTACCAGCAGTGAGAGTGAGCACTGGGAACCAAGTGTGGGTGGAGGGTATGGGTGCTCCATCCTGTCTTCTTCAGCGAAGGCAGTGATGGCGAGGACATTGCCCAGAACTGGAAGGGGGTGCTGTTCCTTATTCATTTTTTAAAGCGTGCCATATTTCTTGGGGGGAAGTTCAGCAAATCGCCCAGATCAAATGTCAAGAAATCCTTTCTTCTCTAACAGATACTAATCTACTCCTGGCCTCATTTCATCCAATTTAGACATTTGGATAATGGTTTATTTCTCAGTCAAAGGGTCAAAGCCATGTCTTCTAATACCCAGGTCTGGTGTTCAGGGGGGAACAAACTAGGGAATTGCTCAGGACACTATCACCATCGAGCCCTACCCAGTGCTGCTCTCTATGTACTCTCTTGGTGCTGTCGGCTAGATATTGGTACAATTTAATGTTGCTTGGTGGCTGGGTAAACTGGGGGCTAAACCATTTAATGTGACAGGATAGGGGATGTTGTGCAGTGCTGGACTTAGGAAATTGATGTGAGTACAGATGCTCTAGTCTATTAGCTGGTGTCATTTGCTGAGAAAGAGGCAGGCCCACATTTAATTTTTCCCTAAGGCCACACTTTTTCTAAAACTGGCCCAGCTAATACCTGGTTGGGATTACTAACATATGACTACAGGTATAGCCCAGGCAATGGTGATAATAAGGCAGAAAGCTTACACAAAGCCTGTGCCGTGTGTCTCTCATGTCTGCTCCTGCAATGTGCTGTAGATGATATAGCTCCTGCTTTCTTTTACATTTTACCACAACCATGTTCCGGACCCACTGTCACTCCTCCTCATCTCATTTTGCTCTGCGGCTTATAAGTAGTGCTGGAGGGCAGGCACCCGGAGGTCACTTGTTTTCACCTGTTTTCAGTATGGCATGGTGGCCTCAGTATTCCCAGGAGAAGCGTCAGAATACACAAATCCATACTATCTTACAACCACCGATCCATTTTTCACCATCCAGGTATATCTTAATTTTGCATGTCCTGCTCTACACTGGTTGGTTTATGAACTTTGTTTTTAAGATGTTTGAATTCTGGATTTGATTTCAACAAAATAAAGTATTTTTGGTATGATGATATATTGTACTAGTGCCTGAATAGTGGGGTGGGATTTCCTGTGTATTTTATGCACAGTCCCCCTTGACTCCCAACACCCTCAGCTTGAGCGAACCTGGCAGTGTGACTACTGTGGCTTGCCCGGCTCACTGAAGGACATCATGTGACCACATCTAGAGGTGGTCATGAAGTAATGGAAGGAAAAGAAGGGAATAACTTTGGAGAACTGCTCAGCATCTACAGTGAGTTGCATAAGACAGGCTTCAGTTGAGATCCTTGCTGCCCTTTTATTGCCATTGCCTGAAATATCCCTCTCTCCTGCTCACACAACTGCCAGTTGTTAATGACATTTAGTTTTCTGCCTGGAAAACTATATTGGCTGCCTGCCATCACAAAGTGACTGGAGAGTAAGAAATGGTAAGTTTCCTGTCTGTTTTATATGGATTTCTGTTCACCTATTTCTATTGAGGCCCCCCAAATATGGAATTCCACTGGGTCACTCAGACACAATGGACTTGATTCAGAGCCCAGATTACAATCCAGTCAGTTTTTTTTTTTGGCTGAAAAGCCCATGCTCGTCTTCTTTTTTCCGCTCTGCTAATTCAGTTGACCATTTTTGAGTGAGATTTCCTGGGAGAGAATTCTCACCACAAAAGAAAAAACTTGTTAGATTCATGGAGTGTTTTTTCGAGGACATTTGGGTGAGAATTGTTTTCTTGCCAGTAGTTTTGTTGTTTTTCATTGATAAAAGTCATGCCACTCAAGCCGCCATAATTTGTATCAATGAAAATTACAGCCGGCTTACTTTTATTTTGTGTTAGATGTGTGTGTTAGATGTGATTTTATTTGTGTCGTTGCTGTTCCAAGCCAGGTCTCCACTGACCTTCAGGGATCTTCTGTGCCCCCTTCGCCATCTTCCTTGGGCAGCTCCTGGGGTCAGAAGTGATGAGGCCTGGAGAACCCTTTTCTTTTACCCTCACAACCCAGCAAGAAACAGAGGTTGGGGTAGGATGAGCCACCTTTTAAACAGAGAGACTGGGATCTCCCCCATCTGACTAAATACATCGCAAGAGGGGCATGGAGGAGGTTTCTTCATTACATGGCGGTGCGGATGAGCCCGGCTGCCAATAGCATGGGACATTGGTAAGATATGTAAAAGGTCAGGGCCTGGCGGGAGCTGTTTGGCCCTCGAGCCCTAGAATTACAAGTCCCTTTTTTGGTTTGCCGGGTTGGCGATGCTTAAAGGGGGACCCCACACAATTTTTTTTTACACAATAAAATATTTTTCTTATGCTCATCCACACCACCATGCTCATTTGTGGTTTGGGTAATGGACCTTGAACTGGTATAGAGGTTCACAGGACCCCTTACTAGTTACAAAGTAAAAGTCACAAAAAATTAAACCACAACATAATCTTGAAAAAAAATAACTTTATTATTCTTAATTTACATACACTTGCCTGCTTAAAGTGGACCAACACCGAGAGGTGATCGGCCCGGAAATCTATAAGATTCCCGGGCCGATCACCTCCCACCCCGCGGGACATCCGAGATCGGGATGTCCCGCGGGGTGAAACCCCCCCAGACACCCCAAATCGCTTACCTGATCTTCCTCGCGCCCCTGTAGGTGTGCTCGCGCCGGCGCCGGCCGTCTGCGAATGGCCGGCGGGGACGCGCGCGCGCCGAAAGTGACGCGAGGGAGGCGGCGGCGGCAGCAGCCGCTTGGACGTTCCTGATCCCCGCCTGGACGTTGGCGGGGATTGGACCGTCCAGTCACGTGGGAGCGGGGACAGGTAAGATTTTGGGGCTTTCTGGGGGGTTTCACACAGCGATCGGGGTGCCCCGCCGAAGTGGACCAAAACCCAGGATAGTCAAAATCCTGGGTGTTGGTCCACTTTAAGACCTGGGTCCAGCGACAAAACTGTAGATGAATGTATGCCAGCAGGGTGTATATTGATGTTCCTCTGGCATTTAGATTGGAAACCAGTTCCCCTCCTTTAATCCTCCTTTCATTGAGGACTCCATACAGAGCCATGGGGAGTGGCCTTTTATACTAAAAGTCATAGGGACATGTCAGGGTGTATATTTAGTCACATGGGGGAAATTCCAGAGAGGCTCCGCCTCTCAATATAAAAAGTGGCTCGCCCTGCCCCAGTGAGAATGAAAGACGAAAGGACATGTGTCCCCCTGTTCTCCAGGCAATGGCACAACTATTGATGCCAGGCACTGCCCAAAGGCAAAGAGAGTGCAGGGGGTGTACTGGTAAGAGGTCCAGGGGACCCCTATATCAGTTCGCCAGGTTAGGGATCCTACATTTCACCTGCCATCAGCATCTGACATGCAGCTAAACCAACGTATTACCTGCACCTCCATTTGGGACAGTGGGGGTGCGGAAGAGCCCAGTGCCCATCAGTATGTCCTAAACCCATACTAAAGGGAAAAAAGATTTGTAACTTGCAGGGCAGCCGGTGTGGCCTCTGAGCCCTGGGTTACAAGCCCTAATGTCTGGTGCCTGGGCTGGTTGCCTTTTGGGGGGGCACTTTTAAAAAATTGTATTAACCAACAAAAAAACCTGGCTGTCATGTTCAGTGATAAAAAAAATGCCAGCTATAGCAGCAATGTTTTTATCAATGAATACTAGTACAACTTGCTGACAGTGATTAATTAACTGTCATGCCAGTTGTAAAATTTTGTATTGAAATGAGAATTCTCGCCATGAATTCTCTCTTCCTTCTGCATAACCTAAATCATCTCAGATGGAGCTTTGAATCAGGCAAGGTTGTGAGAATTCACAATCGGAGCTCTGAATCTAGCTTAATCACCCTAAGAACGGTCTAGGTCCACTTTAAAAGGAAACTTCACTTGGATTTTGTGATGAGTGCTCAGATTAGGGGTTTCCATGGAGACACAAGGCTTTGTTGCTTACCTACACCCGATCCTATGATTCAGATCACCCTGAAGGAAGTTTTTAGAGGAGTGTGAGCAGGTGAATCGCCTTGGATGACAAGGCCATTGGGGGCGCATTTAGCCCAACCATCCTGTTTTTTTCAGATAGGTTAGGGCCACTGTTAGTGGTGACGGCTATACACCAGGCCCCTGCATCTCCCCATATTGGTCTCAGTCGTGCGGAGGGAGCTTCTCCTGTTGTTAAAGTAGAGGCACAACATGGCAATTAGCAGTATGGGTCAGCAGGATGGGTAAGGATTGGGCAAATGTTTTTCCTTCCCACACTGGACGCTATTTTGTCTAGAAACTGCCCTGCCCTCATGGAGCCCCATGTCGAGTACCATGCTGGGCTGCTTACCAGAGGTGTACAGAGCTGTATGAAGCTCAGCTAAGGCACATATAGAAAAAAATGGGATCTCGGTCTAGTGTTGTCCACCTGGAGACTGGAAGAAGAATATGTTGCACCCATTGTGTGGATGTGGAAAATAGATTGTCACAGTATAAACAAGTGAAGGGAATCAGGGGAGCCTCATGCTCCTATACCCCCCCCCCCCCCTTATCTGATGCCTAAATCAAAGGGCTTCAAAAGTTGATTTTCGTTTTACTTAGGTAGCAGCACTGAGAGTTATAATTGATTTGCGATTGTTTTTTGCTCTGTACATTGTAAAACTCTGGCTGGCATCCCACTGTAATATAATAACATGACATGAGGCTACTATTACAATGTAACAGTGGCTGTGCTTATTGCTGTTACATTGTAAAAGCAGCCATGCACTGGAGTTACAATGTAATTAGCTAACATATAATTATGATTTTCTAGGGATCTCTCCAGCATGGAGGAGGAGATCCCTTTAGAAAACATTTGTAAGTCTGTAGTATTACACAAATAAAATAGAGTACACTAGCAGGAACAATCTTTTCTACAAACTAAACAGAAGGATTCTTAAAAAAAAAATATAAGGATGTGCATCCAAACCTAATTCCTTAAAGTTAGTGGGTATGTTGCCAAGGCACTTTTCATGCAGTTGTTACAGTAAACTTTAAACTGACTATGCTGAATAAATCCCAGAAGGTGAAAATGTTGCTGATTATTCACTGTGGGCTATCAAATGTAAGCCGAGCAGGGAGGAGACTAGAAGGGGGACATCAATCTACACTTAACCTCAAATCTAGAATCACCCAATATTAATGTATTTATCAATACACAGTTGGTCAGTTTCACTTTGGTTTCCAATTTATGGACCTTAAATTGCAGAACACCTCTGATCCCCATCTTCTCAATTCAATTATCCATCTCCAGAGATAAAGAAAGCAAAGTTGAATAAGAAACGCGTTAAGCCACTCGGATGGGGTACAGGTGATGGTATAATCTATGCATAAACACGATCTGTCATCCAAGGAGAAGAAGTAGCCAGGAAAAGAGGTGTAAACTGCACAAATACTACTCTTTAATTAACCTTTCGTGGTTCCATTTTCAGTACACAGCATTCCATAGAGATTTAAGCTGGCGTTAGAGATGAATGCATTACTGTTCTGCACAGATAACTTAATTATATTCATTCTAACATTTGTCCTTAACATTTGAACCTAAATAAATTCAGTCGTCTAGGAAAAGATGAAAGTAGAATGATTTTGTATATTGCTCTGTTATTTACAGGTTGGGAGTCTGTTTGGCCACTAGGCACATACAGAGTAGGAAGCTTTATGGTTCTGGTGAGACTAAGCTGTACATTTATATAACATTTTTGACAGCTTTTGTAGGTATTTAGGAGGACCTATAACCCTTGATCCCCACACCCTGGGCATGCTGGTTTAGGATGCCCCTTTACTTACATTAAAAAGGAATTATTATTGACACTTTCTACTCTCTTGCTCATTTTTAGTGGCCCACATAACCACTGGTAGCTTATGGAATTTAGAATGTGCACACTGCACACCCACCTGATGAACCCCAGTGGTTGTCTCTTGCTTTGTGGGCAGTCTTTTCACCTGCTGTACACACATGGAAATCTAGGAGAGAGAAAAGGTAAGTTACCTGCCTGTTTTAGGCTTTTCTTGGCACCTTCAACCAGACTGGTTTCCAAAATCAAGATTCCCAAAGAGAGGGGGACACATTGGTCCTAAGCAGAGTTTAGGAAAATGTTAAGTATGTAGTATTACACTCACACTTATACTACACTCTTACTAGAGCATTCTTTCTACCAACTAGGCACATCGAGCCTATGATTGAATTGTGTCTATAAGTCTACCCTTTGGCGCTCAAAGAAAGTGGTGTGTCAAAAAAAAGATGGTTGCAGGGCAACCCAAATCCGAAAGTCTACCTTTCTTGGTTGGTTCGTTGCTTTATGGGATGCAGTCATAAAATGGCTACCTGCCTATACCTCCAGTATACTGGGTCCCTAGACATGTAGCAGGCAACTCAAAGCACCTTCTGGGTTTACAAATCAAAACATTTCTTGACTCCTTTCCACGTTTTCCCTCCTTATCTCTCCCACTCATGTCTTTTGAGTCACTCCTACTATCAGACACTCGACCTGAATAAGAATCGGACATTGGCAAATCTTTTGATCAGAACCGAATTGGAGAATGGGAAAAGGCCATCATGTTAACACAAGCTATCCATAGTTCGGAAATCTCAGGAGAAGAATTATAAAATTCTGACCAGGTGGTATAAATGCCCAGTGGACCTGACCAAAGTTGATAACTCTAAGTCTGATCACTTCTGGTGGTGTGGGTCGGCATGTGAACCATGTTACACATCTGGTGGGAATGCCCAGCTATTAGGAACTTCTGGGACAAAATCTTTTTTATTCACCTGAAAATTCATAGCAAGATCAAAGCTAGCTCCCAGCAGGTGACACTTTTTTCCATAATCCCTGAATCTCTGGTCTCTGTCAAAAAGGGAGTGCTCAGACAATGACTGGAAGGCCGGTTATGCTCTGGTACAGTAAATCACAGACTTCCCCCACTCCGATTAACTGGTTTGAGGAAATAGAAAATATTTGCAGGAAGGAGAAGTTGTTAGTAGTAGATGACAATTGCACCCAACAATATATAATTGCATGGACTGGGTGGCTGATATTTATGGACCTCCAAGAATTTAAAGACATGTTCAAATAAGAGATGAAAAAGGGAAATATATGATATAGTTAATATCTGCTTCACATTAACCTCCAATATCTCTATTAGAGATCAATGCTATAAATGTCGCAAATACTAACAATCATATCAGCCCAGCGGCCACCAATCTGATACAAACAATGGCCGCTAAGGCTCTCCCAACACAACCAGTGACCTGTCCTAAGAAAGAAATATACTAATACCTTAAATACTTTGCACCTACAAACTATTGTGTGAGAAAATATCCACTACACACACAGTAAGATGTATTTATAAAACGGGTTTAATTAGTAGCACAGTAATTAACCTTACTAACCCAATAAGTTCCTAAAGTTCCCAGATATCCTTAAATATAGGCAGTTGTTACATTAATGAAAGTTACAGTAAGTTACGGTACACTATGCTATAATGGATATAGAGTGATATATACACAAAGATACTTAAGTTTCATGGGCATTCAGGTCCATCCTTTCATTCCCCCGCCATCCAACGACTGCCATCAGCCATCGACCCTCGCCAGCCATCGACTACCGGGGCCCCCGGCACAAAGCTTACTAATGTATGAACAATAGAGGGAGTGGCCAGCATTCCCCGCCTCGTGGGAGTGTCTGCCAAGCTCGGCCCCCATCAGGACTCTTACGAATTAGATGTATATTTCATAAAGGCCACAACTCTCACAATATGCATGCTATTAACTTGTAACCAAGAAATTCATGATCCCCATAAATTTCTTAGTTAAATGAGCCCAAACACCAAATGTATATCATCCAGGGTCCAATACTGTGTAGATTGTCAAGCCCTGGACAATATATGTATGCCATGTTTGATATCAAATGAAAGGTCTAATAGTTCTGAATGAGAATCTCTCATTGATATAGTTATGAGTGACATATTATAGGAGTTACAAGGCTTCCCAGAAATAACAGCCAATTCCCAGTGTCCAATGTATATTGGCCGTCTGAAGTCCTGATTAGAAATTCAAGGAAACCCTTTCAAGTACAGCTAGGTGTGATAGGTATCTATTGTTCTGTTTACCATAGACATGGTAGGACTACCACACCCTACTTTGCTTGTTGGCAGCTAGGTGTGAATAGGTGTTTATTGTCAGGAAGTGGGACCACTATTTGAATGTATGAATGTATGTATGAATTAGGGGCAGCGTCCTGTAACAAGAGACTACTGGATTTTGTTCCTTCTGATATCCCTTCATGTGGCTCAGATGTGGCTCCCTTCATGTGGCCTCCCTCTTCCCTATCTCCCCCCTGTTTTCCTAATTCCTCTCTATGCCGATTCTTTCTTTTCTCTCCTCTTTCTTGTCTTTTACCTCTTTTTAACTCTTAGCTGCTTCCCTAACTTTCTGATGGTAATGGCTCTGGTAGTCCACACTTATTTTCTTTGAAGGACTGATCAAAGACAAGCACATATATATATATGTCCCGGTGGGCCCTGAGGTCTTTTCCTCTATTTATAATGTTATTGAAAGGGGCTAGCTAACAACACTAAACATGAATGTGAATATCATTTTATGGCTATTTGTGATGTATACAGGATACATGTAGCTCCAGATATTAAAGGAGCAGTATCGCGAATTTTTCTTGGTGACTTATATTTAAATGGTACTTTGAATATAGGTAAGTGTTGGAATAAGAATTACAAATTTAGAAAAAAATGATGTGTGTGTTGAGCAGCTGGAGACTAATAGCTCATGTTTATGTCTGCTGAGTGTCGGGCCCGACACTCTGGCCTGTTCCACGCTGAGGAGAGGGGTGCAACAATGTATCAAAGTATCAGCTGTTCAGTGCTGGCAGCCGTCCAGCATAAGATAACAACATTACCTGGCCAGAACTCATATATCTAAAACAGAGAGAAAAGCTCTAGAAGTCATTTAGCTGATTGGTAAAATTAAATGTCAGTTTGAACCAGAGAGTCATTGGTTCGAATCTCAGACTCACCAGTTTTTTTTTTTTTGTGGGGGGGGGGGGGGGGGTTATTTTATTTCAGAATGGGATTTTTATGTTTACATCCTGTTTTTTTGCTCTAAACATTTTTTATTTTGAAAGTTTTCCCTTCATGTTGGCTCTGCTCCAGAATCTTTCAGTTTACCATGAATCAGACGCTACATGGCACTATCCCAGTCTCTAAACAGATTCTGCTTGATAAATGTGGAATTGCGTGCCGTGTCCGGCGTTGACCAGTCGCTACCTCTCATTAACCAGGCGCTACCTGACGCTATCCTTTCTTAAATAACCCCCCTTGGTTTGGCCCATAAATGAAAAGTCATATTAAAAATATTGGGCACCTCCATACATGGACTTCCCCATACACAGAGGGGCTATTGGAACTCAGTTGGATTTTTCCCTGCACAAGCCTTGCCTCCTAGCTTTTCAAAGCAGTGCAGGTGTCATGTAAGCAGGGGAGTCTCATGCCAGAAGACTGCTCTGAGGTCTACGGGAAAGTCCATGAAAGTAGACCTTCTCTTTGATGTTACATTCACTGTCCCGGTTCATGGTAAAAATGCTCTAAAAAGCTTGCAACTGTTGTGTTCTCTCCAAGAACAAACAATTAAGTCCTCATGCTTTATCTTAGAAAGTCACAAGTATACCAAACTCTAAAGCCATTATCAACAGGGCTGTCTCTTTGGTGAACATTTTAGCTAATTACATAATATTTTACGATGATCCATATGACTACTTTCCCCTGTTGTCCCAATTCCATACAGGGTCGCAAATCACAACTACATTTCTGATCATAGAGTTTCTTTGATAAGGAAAAAGGCAAAGAGGACTATAAAAGCCCTGGAAGCTAAAGCAAATACAAGTTAATTTGGCTTGTCCCAAATGTAATAATTTTAACTCAGGGTCAACCTCTCAGTCAGCCGTCTGCGTATAGATGTATGCAAGGCATTCTAAAGAGGGACAGAAAAATTGAACACTTTTGGGTGGCCAATATAAATCTTGTTATTGGAACATTTTTAGAAATAGAATTTACCTTTCAGCTTTTCCATCCTTAGAACATCATGCCATAGTTTGCTTCTAAAAATAGTAATAGGTATTCTCTTGAAAAACACGAGGAACAGTATATTTTCGATAAAATTACATTTTAAAATCGTTATAAATTGATGGCAATTATCAAAAATCAAAATCATCATTATCTTTCTTCTCACTTAAGTGCTGACCTTTGGTAGCAAGTTTGAATTAAAACTGTGTTTTGCTAAATAGCTTTGCACAGTAAAATTTGAAGAAATAACCATTACACTTACGAATGAAACCCAAATTACGCTTCAATGTTTGGAATTTGACTGTCGAACAGCATTTGGAAAATTGACCTTGCATTAGCCATTTTGTCAACTGCTCTTCAAGGCGCTTCTTAGCGCACAGTGGGAAAACTAATATTGAGTGTTTATTTCTCCAAGAAGACAATTTTCTTAATTGCATATAAAGTCTGTAATGAGGCTGAACATGTTTATTTAACAAAAGAACCATGTTCCTCGTTGTCACACTTTTCAGTAGCTGCCTTCTTTAAATTATTCCAGGGACCATGGGTTAATTGATACTTTCAAAATGATGCTCCTTGTCTTTATGCACCATTATATATAGTTACATAGTTAATATGGATGAAACAATACATATGTCCATCAAGGTCAACCAAGGGTGTTGGGGTAGGGGAAGTTATTTATTATTTTATTTTATTTTTACTGATAACAGCTAATAGTAACTGTTAATGATATTTTCTTCTTTCTTCATTTTTTATAGCTGTCGGCAGTTGATGCTGTAACAAGCTTTTGTGGGAGGCTATTCCACAAATTTACAGTTCTTATGGTAAAAATGATTGTCGCCTCCGGAGACTGAACAGTCGAAGGGAGTGCCCCCTTGTCTTTAGAGAGGATTTTACCTGAAATAGTGTTCCCCATATTTTTTGTATTGCCCATTTATATATTTATACAAGTTAATAATGTCTCCCTCAGTCGTTTCCTCTCAAGACAGATTTAATTCTCGTAATTTTTCCTCATAGCTAAGATCCTCGATTCCTCGTATTATGTTGGTGGCTCTGCTCTGCACCCTTTCCATAGTCAGACCCTCCTTTCTATGAGCTGGTGCCCAAAACTGGATGGCATATTCCAGATGAGGGTGCACCAGAGACTTGTAAAGAGACAAAATTACATCCCTATCCCATGATTCCATGCATTATTAATTGCATGATAAAATCTTGGTGGCCTTGGAAGCAGCTGCTTGACATTGCATACTGTTATTTAGCCTGCGGTCTACTAGTACCCCCAGATCCTTCTCAACAAGTGTTTTACTGTACGTTATTTTACTCCAAGTGCATGGCTTTACATTAATCCACATTGAACTTCATTTGCCAAGTGGATGCCCAGATAATTAATGTGTCAAAGTCAGCTTGAAGCTTGTAAACATCTTCAATAGACTGCACTGTGCTACATATCATGGTGTCATCTGCAAAAATAGTGTATTTAATTCCATCTTCTATGTCGTTTATAAACAAGTTGAATAATAGTGGGCCCAGCACTGAACCCCATGGTACACCGCTTACAATTGGTAACCATTCAGAGTAGGTATCATTAACCACAACATTTTGCACATGGTACTTCAGCCAGTTTTCAATACAGTAACAAACTGTATTTTCTAGTCCTGAAGACCTCAATTTCCCCAATAAGTGTCTATGGGGACAGTGTGCCTTGTGTCAATCTCTTGGCACTATACCAGTTGTTAGTGAGTATTTAAAGATCAAGAACAGGGGTGGTAAGATAACTGAGCTGAGTTCTTTAACAACTCTTGGGTGAAGTCCATCTGGTCCTGCAGTCTAATTCATATTTAAATGATTTCATTTTTCTTGAATGATATCCATGTTTAGCTTGCTATACTTGGGCAATTGCTATCACTGGCATCTCCTGTGTTGGCTTCTTGCTCCTGCCTTGTGTACACAGAGCTAAATAATCCATTTAACAGCTCCGCCTTCTCTTTATCCCCAGTGACCTCTTTCCCATTATCATTAATTAGGGTACCTAACAGTTCTGATCTAGTGTTCTTTGAATTTATATATTAAAAAATGTTTTGCATTATTTGGCCTCAGCTATTTCATGTTGTGCTTTTGCTGCTCCTGAAGTGTATACATATGACAAATTGTGCACTGAAGTAGACCTCCTATATTGCTAGCCATTATCCTAGTTACAAGGACAGCAGTGGAATCACAATTTTAGTGCCTACAGTTGCACTTTGGCTTTTAATTTATTAAACTCGCTTTGAAACAATCTTATTTATAGCAAAGCAATAATTAGCTTCACCAGTGTCAGTCTATGACTAGTCTGTGAACATAAGGAGGTTTTCCTATACATAGGTGAACTAGTCAACACGGATCAGTAGCATCCATGGTAATTAAGATCAAGGGTCACACCTCTGAACATTAAGATAAAACAAGACATGAAAGCTAGGGTCACTAGTTCACGGAGAACAAAGCCTTTCAATGTACAATATGGTCGACCATCAGCCCTAAAATATAAAAAATAGCTAATGGTATACTGAGGGGTGAAAATTAATCTCACTATCAAGTCCAGGTCTATCTACTGTACACCAAAAGCAAAAACCTAAAGAACACACATAGTGAGTAGCCATAAGTGAGTAACAATAATAGTAATAATAATAATAATAATAATAATAAGTGAGTAATAACAATTGAGTAACAGGGGTCTATTTCACAATTTTTATAATGAATAAAAAAATGTGCCCCTCCATCTAGGTTTATCAGGGCTCAGAGACTGCACAGCCAGACTTCAGCTGTGGTGGCATACCAGCCGGGACACAGGAAAAAAATTGATTATTTTTTTTTTTTAATTGCCAGTCTATGCATCCAGTCCTGCGCCAATCAGCTGATGCTGTCCTTGATATTCCGAGAGATATAGTTGTTGGATGCTGCAGAGACCCTTTGGAATCTTACTTTTTTGCTTTATTCATAAATACCACACTAATGTGGCATGTGCATGACGCTAGATCAAGGAGCCAGTTATTATCTGTGGGTGCTGTACACTTCTTACTCAATACACAAACTAACCATTTTTTTCAGAGGGAACATTTTTGGATGCTTAAATTGTAACAGCTTAACAAATCGCTCAGTTAATTTTTGGTTACTTTGTTTGTGTGATATGTGACCAAAGAGGTATCTATCGAAAATGAACCTAGCAATTTATTAAGCAGTCACAATTTAAACACCCCAAATGTGTCCTTCAGAAAAAATGGTCTGCTTAGCAATCCCTTGCCAAAAGCCAGAAGTACAACACCAAGCTTAAACCGGACCTTCACCATGATTTATTGAAAAGTCCAAACCCTTAAAAAACGATTCCTCAGCATCTAAAATTAATATATTTTAAATTTTTAGTCACTTACTTATTATTCTTTCCCCCACTGGGCTGCAACTCTGTGAAGGACTTTAGGATAGGGGCGCTGCCATCTTGACTCAGCAGCATCACACTTACTGAGGAGAGGAGAGTGGGATAAAGTACAGGGGGGCGAGTTATAGCTGTGCTTTGCTCAGACAGAGCCGAGCTGGGGTCAGGAAATGGTCAGCAATCCCAGAATGCAGAGAAGCACAGTCACAAGGCACTTCCTGTTTGCAGGCTGCCTGATGTTCCATGAGCCGCCATCTTGGATGTTTAAAGGCTCATAACATGCAGTAGATGCAGGTAGGATGATTTTTAATGTGAGCAATCTGTATGTACAGGGTGTGGGAAACATATAAGATAGACTCTTATTCAGAGTGAAGGACCCTGGAGAGTTGGAGAACCCTTGGCACCCATGGCACTGCTGATTTGATGTTGGATCAGAAAGTCCACCAAAGTGAACTTCTCTTTTAATCTGACTTCATCCTTGCCCAGTTGTAAGCTTTGCCTTTGGAGCTCTCTGTGATAATACACATAGCTCTACTGTTAACTTCCATTGACCCAGACCCAGAGGAAATTATTTCCAGGGAAAGAAGTTAAACATTTTAGTATACTCTATGTGAAGTGGCACTTTAAATCTAGCTCCAAATGCTCTTCAAAAGAAATAACACTATTGGTCTTAATTCCTTATGGTAAAACTTCAGATAAGCAAAGTTCACTCCATTTGACAACATAGGAAGTCGGGAAAGCACTGTGGCCAAGGCAAAAAATTTGTGTTCTAATAATGTGTCACAATAAATGCAGAAACCTCTGAAAACGTGTATTTATGGCACTATTTCCAAAATCCTAACAAGCCACTCTATCAGCATCGGCCAAACAGCCGCGAGGCACACCGAGAGCAGCACTGGATTCCATTTGTTTTGTTATATATTTCCACCTGCCTGGAAGTCATAAGGCTTCTGTCAACAGTAATGGAGTACGGGTGCAGAGAAGGTTATCCAAGCATGGTCAGTCTAAATAACAGCGTATTTAAGCAACGGTCTTACCTTGCGCTTGTTTGTAGGGCAGACGTAGAGATAGCTCAGTATAGTCTTCAGTCCAACTTTATCATTCAGTTTTTCGTACGTTGTCCCGTAATCTGTAGACCTGAAGTAAAATACCAGGATTGTCAAGTGTTGCCTTATATTTTTTACTGCACATACAATTTTTATTATTTTTAATATTACATATTTTACATTTAAATAATTTAAATGTAAATATTTTTAAATGGCAGTAAATATGTTTTTTTTCATCTTTAATATTTCTCTATACCTCAGCATACAAGGATTAACTCAATTTACAAAGATCTGGCAAAGTAGAGGAAGAGTTAAAGGGATAGTTTAGGCAAAGCTGAAAAAGAAATAATTACTGTAACTCTTCTGTCCCCAGCTACTCGGGCAATGTCTGCCTCTTAAAACGTACCCAATCCTGAGATTGGGTCCTGTGGCAATCACTTGCCAAGAGGTTCAATGGGTCTCCATGCACCATTTACAGTAAATTAGTGGATTATTATTATTATCAATGTTTGTTTATATTACGCCATCATCTTCTGTAGCACTTTACAAGATATGATCAGACAAGGTAAAACATATAGCACAGGGGACAATACAAACTAGATGCCATGAGGTTTAAACCAAGTGTTGTGAGCACAGGAGACAATAGGAAGGAGAACACTGCCCTTGTGAACTTACACAATTATGACTATGACCACCAGTGCAAGCCAGTCTCTCTGACTGTCAGAGACAGCAGCAGATCGGCGCTATGGACGGTGTGGAACAAAGTGCTGGAGTCTGCGGAGACCAGCAATGGATTGGTTACCCCCCCTTCTTACCTCCTTAAAGGAGGTAAGAGGGAGGGGGTAAAATAATACTTTTTTTATTCTTGCGTTCCAGTGTGTTTTTTTACATTTAACTCTTTGTGAACTGGTAATGGCTCCTTGAGACCCCTATAACAGTTCACAGGGCAGGATGAACTGGCAAATCACCTGCCTGCAAGCGGGTGACTTGCCATAACCCCCGTTACCTGCCTCCCCAAAGCCCACAGCCCGTGGGCTAAGTGAGCTGATAGCCTTGATCCTCCAGCCCTGTATAGGTGGGGCATAGCTTGGTTTCACTGGATAGGCGGACCACACACTGTTTTTTCAATTTTAAGGGTTTAACCCTTTCAATTTTAAGGGTTTAACCCTTACAAGTTAAAAAAGGCATTGGGTCCCCAGCCCATTCCTGGAGAAGGTTACCCTATTTTCTTTTCTTTTTTTTTTTTTTTTAATTTTCAAGTGTTTAACGCTTTAAAATGAGATGTGGGTAGGCAGTAGGCAAAGATAAGGTACATGGTCAAGGGGGTGGCGAGTCCATGGAATTGGGGTAGTAGTAGACCAGAATAGGAAAGTTATTGTCGGGTAGAAGACCATATGTAAGGAGGGATGTAAGGAGGGATTACCTTGTAAGGAGGGATGTAAGGAGGGATCACTTTAAACCAGAACAACACCCTTACAAGCAACAGTGCTCATATCCACCGCTCTCCAGGCCTATTAAGATTGCTGCACATAAAAATACATTTACCCTTTTGTAACTCCTGCCATGGTCAATTTTACAAACAAAATGGCGCCCTTTGGAGCTGCAGGTAGCCTGCCAAGAGGAAGTGCTGCTGGGTCTCCTGCCACTGTGCATTGTGTCAGCTGAATCCAGGCTGGGATGCTGGGAAATAAAGCTCCAAAATGGCCATCACCAGAAGAATATCGGCAATGAAGCGTTTCAGCTTTGAGTGGATATAGAAGCAAATGTAAGTGCTGACATTGATTCAATATCATGAATACAGGTGGGGCTAGTGAGTTTTAGAGAGTTTTTTTCTGTGCTTCTGCAAAGGCTGTTGGTCTGGTTTAAGCATGAGCTACATTCCTATGCAGCCTTTTCAATATATCACTGGAAGGAGGTTTAGTCCAGGGAAGTGGTAAGTGGTCCTGGGAACTGAGGTATCTAGTCAGCAAGGACAGAGAAGATGAACATCAATGGAAGTGGGTAATGGATCCAGGCATTAGGAAGTTTAGGATATGGGGAGATGGTCCATTGTTCTGAGTATTGGGTGCCGAGAAGTGAGATGGTAGCAGTCTAGAGTAGGGTACAAGACCTGTAGGAGGAGCGCAGGTAAGAGCAGTCCCTCACTTTGCTAAAGTGCACATCCTGTGGATATAGGTATTAGTTCTGACTATTGCTTCTTCATTATCATTTCTCTCATTTATGGTTGTGTGATTTTGGCATTTGCACTTTTATGTGCATGGATTATGATATTGCACATTGTCTGTGTTTGATACTGCAGTGCTTTGGAGATTGTTTGTACATTTTTTTTCCGGAATTGCACATAATTATTATTATTATTTGTGGGATGCAGGGGTATACCCTTAATTGTCTTTTGTTATTTGGTGTATGTTGTTTATGGCATTAATGAAAATCAGTGATGATACTGGTCTTTTAGGGGTACACTTGTCTGGGGTATTGATAGCTCTAGGGCGGTACTCTTTTTATGGTACAGTAATTGTTACACATGAAAGGTGCACATGCTATTGCCTGTTTAGGAGGGGGAGCATATTTGCAGGCCGCCTCTTCCACTGTAACACATTGTTTCTGAACAAATCATAATTGCATCAGGGAGTGGGGTTTAGAACAATGATGCAATAGTTTGATCTAATTGTGACCCTTAAAAATAATGTTCAGAAACACTGTAAAAGGGAAAGAAGCCTATTACTAACTATTGCCACTTGCGGTGTACAAGTCAAGTGTAAGGAAAAACCATCTTTAATAAAAATCCTGGCTTTGTGACAACAGGAGCTTTCATTTCAAATAAATCTTGGTCTACTGAATTGGGTCAAGGGAGTTGGGGTAGGCAGTAGACCCTGATAAGGTTATATAATCAAAAAAAGTGGGTGGTGGGTTCAGAAGAGAGGTTAGTAGTAGGCCAGGATAGGCTGGATGGTCCAGAGGAGTGGGTGATGGGTCCAAGAAAGGGGTGATTGTAGGCCAGAATTATTAGGTAAGCCAGGGGAGTGGGTAGTTAGTCTAGATAAGTTGGGTGGTAGTGGCCCAGAAGACGAATTAATCCAAGCAACTGGACTTGCTGCTTTCTGGCAACTGTGCATGTTCCAGGTAGGATATAGGTCCTCAACCCACCTACTTTTAATGTTCATGTGCAAAACTCACATATGGGGGACCAGAATGCTTTCAAATTTTAAACCTTACCAAACTTGGCACACTCACAGACTGTTTACCAAAAACTTTAAACCTCCATTACTAGACTGTATAATTTATAATGGGAACAAGTACAAATAGAATATCCAGTGGCGGTATTAGCTTTAGTCCAAAAACAAACTTTTATTATAAAATCATTAGCGACGGCTTATTTTCTGAATCAAATCATCTATTAATGCCAAGGATGAGCTTTGCCCGGGGATCACCTTTCACAGTGAGGCCCTTGAATTCAGAACATTCTATCCGACACATTTTATTCCAGCGCTTGTAAGGACGTGAGTATTTAAATTACTTCATTATCAAATACCGACTTTTTCAATACTGGGCCAATGCAAATTACATTTTTTTCTCTCTCCTTTCAGCAGTAATCTTCCACGCTCAGCTTGGACGGAGTCACGGAATTCTATTAATCCCCGGCACAGTACACAAAAGAAGGTGGCGAATATGAATGTTTCAGTGAAAGGCGAAATGCGTGGTGACATTGCTTTATGGAATCTTAAGAGTGTCGATTAGAAGGGGAATTCAGTCATGCTATTGAGCTGAAAGGAAATGAAAATATTTTCATTGTGGAGTCATTCCATTCTGGCTTTGTTTGGGGTCAGATCTCTGACATTTGATTAGGGATGGGGAGAGGTTTGTCTGATGAGCAATGGGAAGCCATTCTCATGCTGGGTATTTCTTTTGAAACTTTTACATTTAAAGTGGGTCTAAACTTCTTTGGGAATTCCGTACCAGGTAGGGTTCAGTGGGCAGGGGTAGGTAACAATTTAGGCATGGTGGTAGATAGTCCTGAAAACTGAGGGGTGGGACCAGCGAAACAGGTTAACTAGTAGGCAGTTAGTGTAGGATAATAAAAGGAAAAGAAGGGGTTAATGGTCAGACAGCAAAGGGTTAATGCTTTGCCGTTCTGGCCTTTGTCTCCTACAGGTGCGCTAATTATTTGGATAGCATGGGTTTTGGTTTCTAATGGTTAGAGAAACCTTTCCTTTGCTTTCCAGTATATTTATTATTCTCAGCTACAATGTTGTTCTTATATTAATATGTAGCTTTCACACTCTTAATGTTGACATTCTAACAAATACGGGGTAAGGTAAATAAAGTTATAAAAACTTACCCACCCGGCCCGGGGGTATGTAACCTGCCCAGGGCCCTTATGGTGTTGTGCTGTGGCGTATCTGGAAAGATCTCTCAATTGCACTGTAATGATGATGCTCTCAGCTTCCAGTAAAAATCTCCAAATGCTTTATTTATTAATTTAAAATTCAAACAAATGTAAGTTGTCCTTTCTTGAATCTGGGATGTCCGTCTGGTGTATCTCATATAAATTCATATGTTTAAGAGAAATAAAAGTATAAAAATATAAAAATTATATAAACCTTATAATCTATTTTACATCACTTTATATATTCCTCTTAGATCTCTTATTTTTATACATATTTTATAGGTTTTTACAAGTTTATACATTCATATAAGGTTTATATAATTTTTATATTTATATTTTATTTCTCTTTTATAGTTTGGATATACTCCTCATTAAATCTCTGGCGTTTAGCTATTTATCAATTTCACGCAATATAAAACATTATTCATTTACTTATTTATTCATTCATTCACTCATTCATTTATTTGACTTATTTAATATATTCCATTTTAGTGTCTTTTATACAATCATTTTAGCATAATTCAAAGCCCTCAAAACAATAATATTGTTCAAGACTCATCAATTATAATGATCACCAAGTTAACAATATGTTTATGCATCTATATACTTTACAGATATTTTTAGTTCAATCTATAAGCCGGATTAATCCCTTTTTAGGAACAAGATCAAGGCAAAGAGTTGTACATAGCAAATGACGTAGTTATAAAGTGTTAATGATGAAAGATACTGCCACTTGTTTACTCTTTTACAGCCCAAAACCACAGCTAAGGAGTTAATAAAGGAGGCCGTTAATATGGAGAGATCAAGAACTACCCTTAGAGACTACAACACCCAGAACCCTCTGCGGATTATACGACTATATAAAGACGACCCTGCGCAGACGCTTTAGGGACCTGAGGAAGTGTAATCACGAAACGTGCGTCTGACCCTTCAGCAACCCTTTGTCACGGGAACCACCTCCTTACCTGTCCTCCGGTCCCACGTCGGCTGCTCTCGCTCGACCGGAGCACGGGTTGGGCAGCCTCTGCAGCAGGCGGCGGTCCGGCGTGTGTTGTTCCCGGCCGCCGCTCAGCTATTTCCGCCGCGAGCAGCCGCTCGACTCTGTCCGTCGCGAGCGGCTGCTCGGGCGGCCTCCTCTTTGGCGGCGTCGGGAGCGGCCGCGCCACTGCCATCTCGGCGCGCTCCCGGCGCGCAGCATCGTGTACGCGCACGCGCGCGTCTGTCTTCTGTTTATGCCCTCCGGCGGCGCTATGCACAGCGCGGCCGCCGGAGGTGATCTGCTCTGGGCCAATGAGCCCAAGACTATTAAGTTTGAATGGGGCAATCACTTTAGGGTTCTTGTGTGCACCAATCACGTCCCTTCTCTGGTTCCATTGTTCCTATAAAGGTGTTCCCTCTGCAGTTGATCCTTGCCCGTGATAGCGTGCTGCTGGGTGTGATTGATCTCTGTTTTTTCCCTGTGAATCTAGCCGTGTATGACCATCCCTGATTGCCGCCTGGACCGACCTTGCCTGTTTTTTGACCACGATTTCTGCCTGCTGCTCTGTACCGCGTATCTCTGATCTCCCGTTGTGACCTTTGGCTAGCCCTGACTATTCTTTCATCTTAACCCTCCTGTACCGTGCCTCCTCGGATTGATCACCCGTGTATGACCTCTGCCCGTTTGTCTCTACCCAGTCTTGTTCCTGGTTTGTCTGCCTTCCCCTGCATAAGTCAGCATCCTTTGTGCTAACAAGTCCTGGGGGCAACCGTGTCCGGTGAGGCGTGTCTAGCGTCCCGGCAAACGGGGGCTTGGCTATAGGCGAAGAAAGCAGCGGAGATTGGGGGTTGCTGATTTATTGGAAGGCGGGCGTCCCACGGGACCTGACACCCTTCAGCAAGCCGCAGTGTAAGCAGACGGGAGCAGCTCAGCTCCGCAGACAACAAGAAGCACAGAACTACCTATGCGTATAACGCACAGAGACTTAAACACACAGATTTATATGAGATACACCAGACGGACAGACATCCCAGATTCAAGAAAGGACAACTTACATTTGTTTGAATTTTTAATTAATAAATAAAGCATTTGGAGATGTTTACTGGAAGCTCAGAGCATCATCATTACAGCGCAATTGAGAGATCTTTCCAGATACGCCACAGCACAACACCATAAGGGCCCTGGGAAGTTACGTACCCCCGGGCCGGTTGGGTAAGTTTTTATAACTTTATTTACCTTACCCCGTATTTGTTAGAATGTCAACATTAAGAGTGTGAAAGCTGCATATTAATATAAGAACAACATTGTAGCTGAGAATAATAAATATACTGGAAAGCAAAGGAAAGGTTTCTATAACCATTAGAAACCAAAACCCATGCTATCCAAACAATTAGCGCACCTGTAGGAGACAAAGGCCAGAAAGGCAAAGCATTAACCCTTTGCTGTCTGACCATTAACCCCTTCTTTTCCTTTTATCTACCATTATTCAGTCCAGCCCACTGAACAGGTTGCAGCTTTACTAACATATCCAGCGCTACTCTCAACAACACAAAATATATATCACAGTGTAGGTTAGTAGACTCCAGGGTGGGACAATCCCTGCCCATCCCTGTGGAATGTTCAGCGGGATAAAGGAAGGCGGTGGGTTTATGGGGGGTTGGAGGATTACAATGCAGGGTATCTGCAACCCAGGGAGGGAGTTCTCTTTAACCATGAGCTGCCTACTCAGACAGCCCCTCCAGGGTGGTACTAGATGGACTATTGATCAATGAACTAGGTAGATAATAAGACTGTATAGTGTAGATAGTCCCACAAAGTGGATTGTGGTGCTAGGAAAGTTGGTTAGGTAGTGAACCTGAATTGATTAGTTAGTATAGGGTAGTAGCAGTAGCAGTCCAAACCCTCCAGTGTCCTGTGGAAGGAAATGAGGGATGAGTCAAAGCAAATGGGTTAGGTAGTAGGTCAAAGCCATTATTGTGTGGTAATACCATATGTGATACACAATGCAAGGTATGGCATAGGACCCCATTTGAGCATGAGCTACCTTCCCAGGCAACAGTTCCACGGTAGCATGAGTCTTAGTCCAGGGAATTGGGTAGGTAGTTGTGATGCCCAGCGGGACACCAGCCTCCTGTAAGCAGACAACCCCCAATCTCCACCACCGCTTCTGCCTATAGTCAAGCCCCCGTTTGCCGGGACGCTAGGAACGCCTCGCCGGACACGGTTGCTCCAGGTCTTAATAGGCACTAAGGATGGCTGCTTATGGTGAAGGACGATGAACCGCAAGGGTATCCCAAAGCCAAGGTCATACACGGGAAGACAGTCCGAATGATGCGTCAAAGTACAGGGATGAGACAGGTGCGTAGTCAGGGGTAGCCAACGGGTCAAGCCGGGAGGTCAGAGATTGCGGGGTATCCAAAGGGGCAGGCAGGTTCGAGGTCAGACAAAGCAAAGGTCGGAATAGGCAGCGGACGGAGATGGTCGATCAAGCCGGGATGGAAACAGATAATAACTAACGTTATCACACCCTAATCAAAAGAGACTATCACAGGCAATGAGTACTGGGCTGACTCCATATTTATTGGGGAACTGACCAATGGCCACCCTGGAGGGGGTGTGTATGTGCTGATGGGTGCAATGCTAATTTTGATTGGTGCAAACAACTTCCAGGGGCTGGTCAGTCCTGGCAGCAGTGGTGACCAGCCCCTGATTCAAAGCAGGTGAGGAGGACGCTGCGCCACCTACCACTAGCAGCCCCTGGTGGCATACAAGCTGGACTGCGGGGCGCGTGTGCCCGCCACGCTCCCCGTCATCTCGGAGTGGCGGGCGCGCCCGGCAGCAGGAAGCCGGCGAGTGCTGCACCGCTCAGCAGACGTTTGCCGCGGGCCCCCTCGTGGGGTAGAAAGGTCAGGATAGAAGGTAGGTGGTCCGGGGAAGTGGGGTTGTGACTAATTCTCAGCATAGGATGAGTATACTGTTGTTATAAATAAAATAATAACATTCTTTTTTATAACTTGTATTTGTGTTTTTATCTCAATCCAAGTTTCAATGAAATTATAAAAATATACTGATACGTCTCAATCTGAATAACAGTTTGTAATTCCCACTCTCACTTTTTAAATGAATGAAGGCTCAAGAAACTGCCTAGCAACTGATGATGGATCCAGACAAGAGATAAACATATATTATACTTAATAACATATAGTATCTATTGAGTAATTTATAAATCTATAGTACATTTGATTAATTACCCATTAGATTAAGGGATTATGCTTCTCTATATAAATCATGGTCTTTAGATAAATGTCATATGGTGATTAGAACCCTTTGAAGTTTTGAACCCTTTGATGTATATAAACAGTCCTGATTTCTGGGTCTTGAGTCTACTTTTCCTTTATTTATACTGTAACTTGCTATGCCAGACAGTTTATTTAGGCCAATCCTCTGGCCTTGTCCCGTCTATACTTCAATCGCAACTATTATGTTATTTATGCTTAGTCACTATTATGCAAATTCTGTCCAGTCCTTTTTATGAAATTCTACATTTACTACGGAATATTATTGGTGGATAAAGTGCTGCTAATTCACCAAATTCTCCTTCTATCACCACTCCCAAGGACGGGATGCCCCGCTGTGTGAAACCCCCCAGGAAGCCCCAAAAAACTCACCTTGATACTCTCCAATGGCGCATGCACAGGCTCTCATTTAATATGACGTAATTCAGCCTGCGGTTTACAGTGGGGAGTGCGCACAGGCATTGTATTCAGCAGCATATGCTACCCTTTAATTAGAATGAGAGGCGTCTGCCAAAAGACATTGCCATAGCACATGGCTCTCACTGGACAAAAGCCCGCGCATGCGTCATTGGAGAGAGGCGAGGTGAGTTTTTGAAGCGTCCTGGGGGGCTTTCACACAGCAGGGTATCCTTCTTTATGATGTCCCAGGGGAACAGAACAAAACCCGGAAAAGTCAAATTCCCAGGTTTTGTTCCTCTTTAACCCTTTAAGTGCCAGCCTTCCTAGAATTTTTGTCACCCTTTGTTGCCAGACCATGTTTCACTATTTTGCGTTACATATGTTCAACCTTGATTTTTGAAGGGATTTCCAGGGATTTTCCAGGAAAATGATATATTGTTTTTTCAGTGTGAGCTTCAACATGCAATATCTTGTTTGGCCTTTTTTTGTTTGCAATTTGTAGTGTTTTTTGTAATAAATAATGTAAGTTTGTCAATAAAATTTTATCGCGTGCGAAACCCCAATTTCTCCCGTTCACAGCGGTACCACATATGTATTGGTAGACACCCTTTCCTGCCCAGGAGACTCCCCCAAACTGAAACAGCGCTTTAGGAGATTTTCAGATAAAATACAACTATGCTACACGCTAAGCGCACCTTGCAGTTTTTCCAGAAAAACAACCCTTTACATTTGAAATACCCCCCACAAATGATATATTCTCTGGAAGTACACACCTCAAGCTTTCTAGGCGTACCAGGCTTGTTGACATGGGCGCAGTTTTCTGGAAGTAATCCCTCAATCAATTTTTTGGTTGCACAGAGTTTCCCTAAAAAAGAATAAATAAGAAGAATCAAAGCCACATTTTCCTAAAAGAACTATATGCAAACAAGAGAAAACAAGTAAAATCTGAAAAAGCAACATCCCTCGAACAGAACGATACCCAACATGCATAGGTACTGTCAAGGGAAGAGTTGCCAAACACCCCAAAGTAAAGCGTGCGCATAACGGTAATTTTACTTCAAAATTTCAGCTCTGCTGACAAAGTGCGCACCTTGCAATTTTTCAACCAAAACAACCCTTTACATTTGGAATATCCCTGATAAACCATAAATTCCTACACATGTTAAGATTTCTAAGTGTACTGAGCTTGTTGTAGTGGGCTCATCTTTCTGGAAGTAATCCATTGAAGAATTCTTAGGTTGCACAGGGTTTCCCTAAGAAAAATTATAAAAAAGCAGAATAAAAACCATGTTTTCCTAAAATATCAATATGCAAACAAGAAAAAACAAGCTAAATCTAAAAACGCAAGGTCCCCCGAGCAGAACAATACCCAACATGCATAGGTACTATTAACCCTTTTAATTGCCAGCCTACTTGAAGTTTTGTCACCCTCTGTTGACAGGTCATTTTCCCCATTTTGCGCCATGTTTAACTGTGATTTTTGCTGGAATTTCCAGAAAAATTAAATACATATTTTTTGCAGCAGAGTTTAGGCTTTAATGTGAAATGTCTTGTTTGTAATGTTTCTACTGTTTTTTGAATATTTTTGCGTAAAAAAACAAAAAAATAAATAAAATAATATTTTTTACACAATTGTCTCCTTTATTTTAAATAAAACATTTGTTTTATTAATGAAAACCATATTGCATGTGATAGCCCCATTTCTCCCAAATACAACGGTACCACATATGTATCGGTAGCCCCCGCATTCTTGCCCTGGAGACCTCCCAAACTGAAAAGAGCACTTTATAACATTTACAAATAAAATACAACTACTATCCACACTAAAAACATAAGGGGTTAATTAAAAAAAAAATGACATATGGGGGGGGGGGCAATTTTGGGGAATTTTAAGGGTTAGGCAAACCCTAACCCTTAAAAATCCAAAAAGAAAATTACATGGGGGGGGGGGGGCGACCCCATTTTTTTTTTTTTATTTTAAGGGTTAAGGTTAGGCTAACCCTTAAAATTCCCCAAAAAATGGGGGGGACCCGATTACATTTTGGGGGGGGATTTTTAAGGGTTAGGGTGGGGGGGAGGAACCCATTTTTTAGGGGGAAAAAGGGTTAGGCTAACCCTAATCCTAACCCTTAAAAATCCAAACAAAAATTTACATAGGGACGAACCCATTTTTGGGGAATTTTAAGGGTTAGGCTAACCCTAACCGTTAAAAATAAAAAAGTTAAAAATTACGTAGGGTCCCCCCTTCCGGGGGGGGGGGGGGGGGGGCATTTTTTTTTTTAAGCGTTTAGAGTTAGGCTAACCCTAACCCTTAAAAATAAAAAAAAAATGACGTAGGGTCCCCCTTACCTGTCATAACCAGCCCGGGACCAGCCATGGGGGCTTTTAGGAACAGAGTGGAGGGGCCAGCTTTTGTGGCCCCCCACCCTGCAGCCTACAAGCCCACATAGCCTGTGTGGGCCCGGGCTCTCCCCCCCCCCCCCCCAGGGCTTTGGGGAGGCAGGTAATTGGGGGTGCGGGGGGTTAATGGCAAGTCATCCGCTAGTTGCAGGTGACTTGCCAGCCCCCAGCCTTGTGAACTGGTACAGGGGTCTCATGGACCCCTTACCAGTTCACAAAGGGTTAACTTAAAAAAACACACTGACACATAAGAAAAAATTACTTTTATTAAAAAATAAAAACTTTTTTTTTACTTTACTTATCTCCGATCGTTCCTTTGTCCCTCGATGTGATGACAGATGCGATCATGCTGGCTGCAGTAGCAGAGGGGCAGGTAATGATCTGATCACCTGCCCCTCTGCTCCTGTGGCCAGCATGATTGCATTTGAAAGAACAGCAGCAGGGAGCCAGGACGACACCCGGTGAGAGGCGGGGCTTAACGGCAAGATGGCGGCGCCCGTTGGGAGAGGAGGGGGAGAGCCCTTTCAGGCTCTCCCCTGAAGCTGAAGAGCCAGGGGGGGCGATCGGAGGCCCCTCCCCCAGTGAAGAGGAGACCCGGAGGGAGGCAGCGCGACTGCAGGTAAGTAAATGTCATTTTTATTTTTATTTTTTTTTTCCCCCACGGGGGATCAGATGGCACCAACTTAAAGAGGAGACCCGGCTGGATCCAACGAGGGGTCAGATGAGTATTTTACTTTTATATTTTTTTTACTGTGGGGTTTATAGTCAGCTATGTGAGTCTCACGTAGCTGGCACTTAAGTGGAGTAGAGGCAGCTATGTGAGACTCACGTAGCTGGCACTAGAAGGGTTAAAGGGTGTGGGTCTGCCATAAAGTGGAACGATACTGTAAATAGAGTTTTTGGCCACACAGCGTGATCCTTGAGGGGAATCCAGGTTTGGGATGCCCTGCAGTGTGCTCCTTTACTATAACTCCCCAACTCATGCAATCGAACATTAGTAAAGTATCTAAAAATTGTCTGAAAGACCCAAGATTGCCTGGTATACTTATGCAGCCAGCAATATGTGCCTTTGAGGCGCTTACCCACACCAGGCATTTCTAAATGGCTGGCTTTGGTATATGGGGGTGAGACCAGCAGCATGTATTCAATATGCAGAAATTTGAGTGTGCAGCAAGTTATGTATTGGGGGATATTTGGGGCCACCTTGGGGCTCTAAACCTTGTCCTTGTGTAGCCGGCAGAAAGTATTCAGCCATTTTCTTTGTGGTTCTTTAATGTAATGGTTCATATCTGCCCTGCAGTTGCACTACATCACCATAAGATGCCACTTTTGGATAAGAAATGAATTGTGACATTGCAGGTCTAAACTGAAACCTAACCACATAGGAGTACAGCTGAGCTGCCATTGGCTAAGGTGAGTAGAAACTAGAGAATGTTCTAGAAGTCAGTAGAGGGAGTCTATATAAGGAGAGTTACCTCAGAACGGAACAGTTTTACAGCCGACAAGATGTCGTACTCTATTGTAGTAACCAGGAGTGAGGAAGGTACCAGCAGGGTCAACTGGTAGCAGTCGCAGGAGCGTAAGAGAGAGCAGAAGAGCCACATTCATATCTGATAGTGACCACAGGAGAAGGTGAACCAATCCACCCAAGATGCTGATGGAGGAAGCTTAAGGCCGCAGTATTCTGCTATGGGATCAGGATGAGTGACCACCACCTGTTGGAGTACATTCTGGATATAATGCTGTGCTATGGAGGCTGCTAAGGAAACTGTTGTGGAAACACTGTATGACCTGCTGTGAAGGCTAAAGAGTACCTGAAGTCCTGCTAATAAAGTAAGTGCCCTTTTCATAAAATCGGTCTCATTTGGAGTTTTTGGAATTAAGGCCACATCAGGAGGTCCCCCAAGCCCGTTAACAAAGAACCCACTCCCCATACACTAAGCTAAGCCCCTCAGGGACCCGTATGCTACACTTGGTATAACTTACAATACCCCCTTTGTGCTGGCACCTCCAGATATTGTGCACATCCACAAAACAAAAAAAAAGGTTTAGGTTTAACCCTTGGTAGTGCTCATAGTAATTGTATTTTATTGAAATAAAGTGCTCTTTTCAGTTTGGGGTGTCTCCTGGGCAGGAACAAATGTCTAGCAATACATATGTGGTACCTACATTTCCTACTGAAAAGTGTCACCCAAATATGGCATTGAAAGCATTGAAAACTTCCAAACAAGACATTTTATGTTAAAACCCAAACTCTCTCTATATATACCATGTCCCTGGAATTTCCTGGAAATTCTTGCAAAAAACACAGTAAAAGGTGAAAATGGGATGGCAGGATGGCAAGGTATTGAAGGTATTGCCAAGCCAAAAAAAGTATTTTCTCACCTTTTGTCCAGCCCAGCTTCCCGCATAACCCAAGCCCCCCCTCACAGCCCCCTCCATTGTAATAAATGGATTGGGCATCTGGGGACCAAAGCAGACCAGCGGGACTCGGTAAGCTGTAGTCCAGCGTGCCAGGCAGTGGAGCTGAGCTACAATCACTAACAATAAAAAATATGTAATAATAAAAGAATTCAAAGTTAGCAAAAGGAAACTTCAATTACAATTTAAGAAATGTGACATGGGGTCTTATTTATTAAAATTGTTGGAAGCCTTTTTAAACGGCATAAAACCCTTACAGCACTCTAGCCTGCCCCGCTGTGTGAGCCCCCCGTGGTTGCCAGTACACACACCCTTTACCGGCTGTTCCCACAACGTTGTGTTTGCCGGTGGCTGCATCCTCGACATCCCTGTACCTCTGCATGCTCCAGCATTCAGCCATTCAGAGAGGGTGGGCGCAGAAGTGCTCCAAATCAAACAGCGAGCAGGGGATTCGGCTAGTTGGCTGGCATATGTCACCTTCAGCCCATTGGCGATCTCAAAAGTGCCTAGTGGACTTGGTTTGGGTGGGAGAAAAACAGTTTTTAAAAAAGAAATGGGCCACCCTCGTGGTATTTGTTTGTGTGTGTGTTATAGGGGAAGGAAAAAAATGTTTTTCCACTTTAAACATAGGTGGATACATATAGTTAGCTATAGGTATTTTAAGGGACTTAAATGTCACTATCCCTGTTTCATAGGAATGATGCAAATAGTAAAGCAAATGAAAAAGGTAAAAACACATAATAATAAAAAAAATACAGGAAAGAGATGTAGTCGAGGAAGATAAAAAAATACTGATGAACTAAACAAAATCTGAACCTAAAAAAGCAAACCTTCCAAGCAGTTAAGGCGAGCTGCCAGTAAACATCTTTTTTATTAAAAAAAAAAAACAATTTATCTTTAGTGCTGACTGAGCTTGTCTGAGACATCAATGTAGAAAACCTCGATGTCTCCATAAAATGCTCAATCATAAAAAATTTAACGCAGCTGGTAACTAAGCCAAAAATACGCTCACATCAAGCTCTGTAATAATCATTGAAAATGTATATTCACTAAAAATTCCCTTTGAGCCGTGGCGTTCTATTCAGCATGTCTTTACTTGTAAGAAATATTTTAAAATATATATTACAGATGATCTATTTTTCAGGATTTCAAGTCGTCCCAAGGGTTGCATTTACTTGAAGGTGAGAGCAGTGTTGTAGCTGTATCTGGACCTCAAAGTAAGAACCTACTCTGCCCTTTGTAGGATCGCAAGTGGACCCTCACTTAAGGGTGCAAAAATTATACCTCAGTTCTAAACCTCAAATTTTACATTCTGTTTCTATAGCTTTGTCTTCTCTGATAATTTCGGCAGGTGCAGGCTAGAACATAACAGCTCACAGATTTGGTGTGGCCTACATTTACAGCTAATTGTTTAGAAGATTCTGTGTGGTGCAGGGTGCAGATTATTATTTAACATTTTAATAAACTTTGTCTACAAAGTTTTCATTTAGAGAGCTTTCATTTAAATCCACAAGTGATCACTAAGGATGGGCACTAGAGGAAACAGCAGAATAAACCTTCTGTAAGAAAACAAATATACATGTTATTATTGAGCTATAAGGAGGACATTTAAAATGTAGGGTTTCCATTTGTTACTCAACTTAATATCGAAGGTGTAAAAGGATCCTCAAGACAAAAACTCGTTTGCCGCCGCACACCTACCAAAAATAAGGCAGGGGGTGCACGGTTAGCGGTGACACCGCAAGTCCATATGTTGCAAATGAAACCAGCACTCCATGTGTGCACAAGATAAGTAAGATTGTAATTGCACACAAAAAATTACAAGCAGGAACAGTTCATAAATCCCATAAATCCAACGTTTCGGGGATTACCGCGAGCCCCCTTCATCAGGGAATACATACAACAAGTGGCACTTACCAAAGCGTCATTAAATATACAAAACAACCAATGGCAGGCATGGAAAAAGCCCGCCTGACGTCATAGTGACGTCACAGTGTTATGCTGACAGCACTAGAAGAAATAGTAATGCAGAATACAAGACACAAGATTCATACATATTAAGAATAGGAGATACTCACCCACGGATTCCCCCCCCAGACGAAGACCGCTGTGCTGCAGCCTTATGAGAGGCTGCAGCGTTGGATCCGCCGCTCGAGACAGACCGGTTGCATAGCAACCGGCCTGTCACAATTCTCCAATCGGAGGAGGCGGAAGTGACCTCACAGTCAGGGCACAAGTGCCCTGTACTGCGAGATCCGCCCTTACGTCGCCAAGATAGGCTGACGAGGGCGCAGGTGCGTGCTGAAACAGAGCTCTTTTAGCATTTTGCAGCTAAGAGAAAATGTGAGAGAAGGTACAACTACTAGTCATAATATTCTCCCTACCAGTGTTTATTATAGTATATTTGCTCTGAACCAGTAAAAACATGTAAAGGTCATGCAAAGCCCATGATGTTTAATTATTTTCTTGCTCTTTTACTATGTTCCTGTGTTCTTTATAACCAATAGTATAGATGTGTCAGCAGCCTCATACTCTTTGAATTTGAATATTGGTGCGTTCCCGAAGTGCTGTATGAGCTGTGTCGGTACACAGAGCTTTTATGAGGCTTCTGGAGGATTCTGAAGTTCAAGGTTTACACTTTGGGGAACACTTCAAGCAGAGCAGAGCAGTTTTCTTTGACCTTTTACAAACTGCTTGTGATGCAGACTATTGACTACTTCATGGCACGTGCCCCCATATACCTTGCATGATGATGGGAGGTGGTAGAATACATCAGATATTGGAAACAGATTTAGGAGTATAGCAAAATTTAAACCAACTGGAAGTTTCTGTTTGTTTTTAAAGATGCTGGTATCTCTATGGTGTCTTAATGTTTCTATGTCTATGGCCAACATTACAAAAATCAGAGCAGGAGGATCAGCGGAAATATGTAAATTTCAAAGAAGTGCGGATAATTCTGTAACCGATTAGGAGCATTAAACTTAGGAAATATATTAAAGCGGACCTTCACCCTGAATAAGAGCCTATCTTATATGTTTCCCCCACCCTGTACATACAGATTGCTCACATTAAAAATCATCCTACCTGCATCTATTGCATTTTCTGAGGCTTTAAACATCCAAGATGGCGGCTCATGGGTGTGCAGGCTGCCTGCAAACAGGAAGTGTCCTCTCACTGTGCCGCTCTGCATTCTGGGATTGCTGACCTTTTCCTGACCCCAGCTCTGCTCTGTCTATGCAAAGCACAGCTATAACCCCACTCTCCTGCACTTTTGACCCCTCTCCTCTCCTCAGTATGTGATGCTACTGAGCCAAGATGACGGCGCTCATATCCTAGAGTGCTGAACAGAGTTGCAAGCCAGTGAGGGGAAGAATAAAAAGTGACAAAAAACATTAAATAAATTAATTTTAGTTGCTGGGGAATAGTTTCTTATGGGTTTGGGCTTTTCATTAATGATGCTGAAGGTCCGCTTTAAACCGGACCTTCACCATGATTTAATGAAAAGCCCAAACGATTCCCCAGCATCTAAAATTAATATATTTTACATTTTTAGTCACTAACTTATTATTCTTTCCCCCACTGGGCTGCAACTCTGTTCAGGAATTTAGGATACGGGCGCCGCCATCTTGACTCAGAAGCATCACACTTACTGAGAAGAGGAGAGTGGGATAAGGTACAGGGGGGCAGGTTATAGCTGTGCTTTGCTCAGACAGAGCAGAGCTGGGGTCAGGGAAAGGTCAGCAGTCCCAGAATGCAGAGCAGCACAGTCACTTCCTGTTTGCAGGCACTTCCTGTTTGCAGGCTGCCTGATAAAATGGCGGCTTCCATAAGCCGCCATCTTGGATGTTTAAAGGCTCATAACATGCAGTAGATGCAGGTAGGATGATTTTTAATGTGAGCAATCTGTATGTACAGTGTGGGGGGAAACATATAAGATAGACTCTTATTCAGAGTGAAGGTCCGCTTTAAGTCTATATGTAAACTTTGAATGCTATATAAAGTTTTGTTACAAGCGTGCAAATGAAAACATCACATGTTAAGGTTCTATAACACAGAACAAAATGAGAAAAAAAATGGTAGCCGGCAGAATATTGACCTAGGACAAGGTCTGGCAGGATTTTTTAAAGAAAGGTGGTAGCCAGAAGAACAAAGGAGGGGTGGAAGAGTAGACATTTACTTTATGCCTACTGAAGGTTTGTTGGCAAGTTGTTTCATCATTGGCATGAAATTTCTTCGGAACTTTGATGGTCAGTGGTGAAACTAAGAAACAATTAGCCTGCACCTCCTCTGGTCCAGATATTTCACATCTAAAACAAAGATGGTAAACAGAGACATTTATGTCTCCTGAAGGCTTGCTAGGTGTTTTACTTTTAACACTCACATACCTATACCACAAGCCAGCATTATCAAAGTTCTCATATAGCTGATAAATCTATAGCCAAGTTTTCTCGGAAAATTGTAGTTCATGGTATTTATCCTAAGAACAAATATTAAATGTTCCTGCCAGCTGGAAGGGTTTAATGTAAAATAGAGGTCCGACTGACATTTCTGGGAACCAGTGATGACTAAATATGAAGCGCACTGCACCCCGCACTCCACACCAACCTGAGTCACCCTACCCTAGGTCCAAGAACCCTCACGCGCCTAACAGCCTTTGCCACAGGCCAGGCAGTGCCCCACTCAGGGCCGGATTAAGTGTGGTGGAGGCCACAAAACTTGGTGGAGGCCCCAGACAGTATTTTTTTTCCTTTAAAATCATAGTCCAGCCAAGTAACTGATTGGTGGTTGACTGGCACCTGCCTACTTACTGGAACGTCAGATCGAGTCCCTTGTGCCACCCTTGTGTGGGTGTGTGCTGCTCGGGAACTACTGCTTTGCCATTATGGGCAGGGGGGTGTGTAGGCACCCAGCTGGTCCAGCAGAAAACAGTTCCCTGCATTGGGCTGCCAGCGGCTGTGCTTGGTGACTTATGTGCAGTGACAGCTCTGCACCCACCCATCACTGTAGCGTTGCTGACAGCGGCTTTGCTGCTCTAGACTCTCCATCCTGCCCTGAGGTAGCTTTGGTTGCAGGATTGCAAAAGCAAGAAAAAAGGTGTGCAGGGGACCCCCACTGCCGCCGATAGCTTGGTTGCTGGCCCTGTGGCCCGTCAAAGACTGAAAAGCCTCCTGGACCAGACCATAATCCAAAAGTTGGTGGAGGCCCCCTTTGCAGGGCAAGTGGTGGAGGCTCCGGGGGGTTTTCTTGTGACCAAAAGTCAAATATAACTGTTGCATCACTTTAAAGCAGACCAAAAGTCAAAAAATGCTCCACTGTGTAAGTCCATAAGGATCCCCCCCCCAATTACCTTGCGCTGAACAGTGCATCTTCTCTCTGCGGAATGCATCCACGCTCTGCATGCTATGCCTGACAGACCTGATGGGGCGCACACAGTGTAGAGAGCAGAGGTAAAGCTGAAGGGCAAAGCCGCGCTGCTCAGTGTCACAATTGATAACTTTGGGATTCTGGAAGTAGGTAACTATGCAATTCAGCCTGCGAAGGGTTCTTAATGTTTCAGACTGCAGGACATTGCTAACTGGGATGCCCCCAGGACACATTTAACCTGACCAAAAATCTTTTTTGATTTTTTGGGATTTTCTCTCTGGTGGGTTTTCCTGGGGTGCTGTTGTTCACTAGAGGGGTAGGTAAGATTCATTCAGAACAGAGGCTTGTTAGATTTTTCTAACAGCTGCCTTAAACAAAGCCTCCAGTGGTTCCTATCCAGCCTTCCCCACCCTGTTCAACCCCCCCCCCCCCCTCCCAATTGTACAATTGTAAGGAAAATGCTGCGGCAATCCTCCTTGTGGGGCTCTGGTGCATCCCCTGAGTCAAAGGCCATGGCAGTTCTTAGATTTTCCTCTGTTACGCAACCATCCCTGGCTGCTGCAGTGACAAGGTCATTATATTTACCTCATTTTCCAAAACAGGCACTGGCATAAAGGGGGGTTTTGGCAAATTATTGCCCCGGGTGGCAGAAAGCCCAGCTATGCCTCAGGGTTACTTGTGGATAGTCTGGAGCAGAGTAGCTAATCTGACAATGGAAAAGCAGCTGTACAAGATGAACCACAGGATGAATAAACAGTAGATGCATAAGCTGGTAAGACAAAATAATCATTAGCCCTTTAAACGCTTAACAGTTTTGTCCAGCAGTGAGAAAAAGAGTTCTCAGTTTTGCATGAGCAGACAGCTGACATTGACTGCCCTCTGTTGCTAATACCACTCTCACCCTGTGTGCCAGGACACACACTTCATTTACAGAGGCTCCCAGATGTTGTGTAGGAGGCTCTTTTTTATCTAGGACGGTAAGAGGGTTGAAAGTGGCCTGCAACCAGTATCAATTTTTTTACATTGTGCATCATGCCATTACAAACCACGAGACTGTCCTAGTTTATGTTACAAACCTGTCACTCAAAATATGTCCCTAGCAACATTTTACACAGTTCCAGCCACATTGCTTGCCCCCCCCCCCCCCCCCATTCATGGTCTTGCCAACAGTGGCACTTTTACTATATGAAACAAATTAGCTGTCAGCAGCTTAAAATGACAGGGATAATCTAGTGTTCCATCTAAACACACCTCGCACCCGTGGCATTTCAGTGCTCTTGGATGAATAATTCAGCAAGATGCTGCTTCATCAGTTTTTTTTTATTCTGTTATATCAACCACCCAAGCCTGCAGTAAAAAAGAAGCCTATAGAACACATATGAATATATTTTCAGAGAGATGTATTTATCACTCTGCATGTGGGGATCATTCTTGTTATAACAAAGAAAAGAGTGGTGAACTAGAAATGAGTTTGAATAATTTGTTCCCCTAAAACATTGTAAAACATTGTCAGAGTATATGGAAGGGAGGGAGTCGTAAGGTGTTTAAAACAAGATTAACAAGATATTTATGTCATGTTTAGCATCAATATGGATCCACATTGAGGTAAATTGAGCATCTAGTCCACCTGTAGCTGATCTGACACAGATGATAAATGTCTGCCAATTATGTATATATCAACAGTCCCCTGGTGTCAAAAACCATGTCTAAGGTATTGGACCTGCCAATGCATGGTCAGGATGTAGCGGCATTTTGCATGTGCACAATGGACCATGATTGTGAGGACACATGTGCAAGGTTGAGTGATTGCAAAGGCACACTGCCACATATAAAAGGCACCACTTGTCCATGAACCAATGTCTTGACGCGAAGTACCTAGATCCTTATCCTGCTGAACCTGGTTTTTCCCTTAATGACCCGACTTCTCCTAAATATGCCCAGCTTCATTTTTGTTGTGACGTCAGCAACATCTTTGACTGAGACTTTGTGGCCTACCCCTAAGATCAGCTTGTCTACTCATGCAGTGGCATGCTTAACCACCCCTGCGTACCGTGCAAATGCAAGGAGCCCCAGAGGGCAGGGGCAGATTAATGGAAAAAAATAAAAAATAATTAATAGCACCCAGCAGGTGGGTGGCCGCAGTGAGTGAGGGATGCCATTTAACACACTGTAGAGTGTCCAACAGATAGGAAGCCACAGTACACTTATGTGAGGCAGCTGCTGCAGAATCAGTGCCCTCAGCTCCATTCAGTTATGCATGATGATGTGACATCACAGCAGCTAGGGAGCTATACGGTGCAGAGCTGGCCACTGGTTTCAACCCCGCTCACCTCTAGCTGGGGGCATTCCCTGGCTGGCCAATCACTAATGGCTGGCCCAGGTATGTGTCTAGCCAAAGGTAAAGTGCAGCCGTGACCTGGGTCCTTAATGGGGTTTCACACAGTAGGGCATCCTAGTTTGAGATCGCAAATTGTACGGCCATATAGGCAATCCCTGGACAATTTTCTATGCCGTGGATTGGGCAATTCCCTATGCCAGGATGCCCCTCTAAGTGAAACCTCCTGGGTTTGCTGACGCTCCCACTGTGCAGGCCGCAGCTACATCCCCAACAAGGTGTTATTGTTGTATTTCTCTATACAAAATTTGTATTTGGTTAGGCCCCCCAGACACAACTTTGCATGGGCCCCCAGAAATGATAATCCTGCTCCTGTACTCATGAACCTCTGCTGCCTGCCCCAACAACAGCCTACCTACTCATTCTAACCCTGAGCTGCCTGCCCCAACCACAGCTTGTCTTCTCATTCTGAACCTGAGGTGCCTGCTCTATGACCACTTGTTCTGCTATGTCCAAGCACCCCAGTCTCTGTACTGGCATCTCTTGGCCCTACTAATGCACAAAACAGATAGTGTGAACCAACCTTTTTTTCAGAGGGACAAAATTGAGAAGCTAAAATTTTGACAGCTCGACAAGTGCCGGCGCGGGTGCGCGCACGTCTAGAGGGGCGCGAGGGAGATAAGGTAAGGAGTTTGGGGTGTTTGGGGGGGTTTCACCCCGCGGGACCTCCCGATCTCGGATGTCCCGCGGGGAGGGAGGTGATCGGCCCGGGAATCTTATAGATTCCCGGGCCGATCACCCGTGGGTATTGGTCCACTTTAACCACGATTTTTAAGCTTGCCACAATGTAAGCATACTAAATGTGTCTCTTTGGAACAATGGTCAGCTTAAGATGCTTGTAACGTCTATTCCCACCATCAGAGGCTTAGGGTGAAAACCAGGCTGATATAATGGGTATATTAAAAAATATATATTTTACCTATTTGCTTTTATGCTAGGCAAAAATGTAAATGTTAGTTAAGTCTTATATATAATCCATATTTTACATCTAAAATGCTTTTTTAAATAGATAAAGGCTACTGTATATGAAAGCAGCTTCTCTGTCTACTGTACCTAATCCTCTGGCAGATGTACAATACGTTCCTAAAATCTTGATAAGGTGTACACACATACCATTTTCATGTTTGCATTTTGAAATGAAGAGAATAGGGAAACCTCCAAAGCGGTACATCCTGGTTTTTGAGGAGGGAGAAAAGACCCCAAGTTACCATTAGAAGGGAGAGGACTGGCTGCAGCCTTATTTCTACTAAAGGGGAACTAACTTTGTATGCTGTTGTGACAACCTTGGATTGTATCTGTGACTACTGAAGTGTACCAGCAAGCTACTAATAAAGTGAGTAACTACTTATCTAAGAGACTTGTCTCCTGTGAATTGTATGTGCACCTTACCAGTGTCTAAAACCTGTCAGTATCCCCATTCCACATAGTACGCTTAGCATCCCAAACTCACTCCCCACACATCCGAGTGTTAACCCCCTGGGCCATGTGTGCTACAAATGGCACTCAATGTGGGGCTCTGTCTGGTGCTATAACCTGTGGGTTTAGGGGTGAGCAAACTGCTCAGAAAGTGACTTTATCATTTTGGACTTATCTGACAAAGTTTGGCTGTTTTGGAGAAAAATGACATGGGAGACATTGCCGACGCATATGGACTGTGTTACCAGCACTATGGAGTTTTGCCTGAACTTGTGTTTTGGATATCAAACTACCCGTGCAGAGTATCCCTTTAAGACCACAAACTGGGTCATGCAAAACTTTCCAGATGGGGTGGAATGAAGCTTATTATGCGCCACAAGCTGACAGAATGTTTGGAGACTTTAACCCAAAGCAAATGTCATTTTGGATAATAAAAGCACTTTTTTTTCTAAATGGACCTAAGTAGTTAACTGTGCTGCCTGATGCCCCCTGTGTAGTACTCCTGGCTTCCCGCCTTTTGCAAAAGCACGGTAGAACTGTTACTTGCAGAGGCTGGTGAAAGAAAACAAGAAGTGCTGAGGGGCCCCTGCTGCTGAAAAAAAAAACAGTCCGTTGCACCATGGCCAGAACGCAGCAATCCCTTGAAACACCGACTGAAGCTGACGAAGAGACGCAGTCAGAGATAGAGATATCTTCCTGAAGTACCATGGCAACCAGCAAATACGCCTTGTCTTCCAGAGGATTATTGCCTGCCTCGAGCCGCGGAGCTCGGAGACGAGGAAACCGGGGTTCATCTGCTCTGGGGAGTCCTCCATCATTGGCCCGGCAAGGACATGAAAGTGACCAAGAACAGTTCCGTGACACTGGACTTAAAACGCAAGTAATCCGAAGCCAATTGCTGTCTCAGGACTAGGGTGCGGAAGAACTGTATCCTGTCTGCAGTGCCTGGGACATGGAAGTACCTTGCCACACTGGCTGAAGGAGATGCCATAGTTGCCAATCACCCCTCCATGAACTCCACGAGGGATCTGGGAAGCTGGTGGTGTTAATTCAGATCCACTTTACCCATATAACATGGGGTGCACTGCCTGGAGAACAGATATTGGTCAATCTGCCAGTGAGGACCACCACTGCTGCCGTGGGGGAGGTACCATATGTGATGCTATGGAAAAAGTCTTAAGTCTGAGTACTTACCAAGTCTGTTGCCGAGATCCTAGATGCCGACGCCTCTGCAGTTACTGCCCTGGCCAAGGAAAGTGAGATGACCGCCAGTGATTGCATTGCACTCAAAGCTCCCCCGCAAGGCCACTGATACAGCTGCCACCATGAGTGACACCCCAGACCTGATTTTCAGTACCACTGCCCCAGATGCGGAATCGGAGTTGGAGTGCGTTGATTTTGAGCCTGACAACAGAGAAGCTGTGCAGCTGATGTCATTGGAGCCTGTTGCTTATGTGGTAGCTGACATCCCACTGGAGTTTGAGGGTATCCCTGGAGCTTGCTTTTGTTTTGCACCCAGCCCGGTTGTGGAGGTCGCCGCTTTATCGAACCCTGACAAGCAGTGCCATGAAGCGGTTGAGGATGTTGACACTGCCGTGGAGGAACCACAGAAAAAGAGTAGTGACTTTGCCCCACTAGCCCCGATGGGAAGAGAAAGTGTCAAGGACACTGCTGCACTAGAAGCGATCCTCCAATACATAGCCACCATGCCACCTGTAGCTCCCCAATCACTCACAATCGGGAGGTCTCAGAGCACCTCTCCATTAATTTTTTGCCCGGCAAGCGGACCAGCCTCCATGTTTCCCGGGGAAGGAGATCCTATCTAACTTTTCTCGTGCCCAACGTCTAATACAACAAAGGGTGGTGATGGAGCTAGAGATGGAGTACCCTCACTTAGGAGAAGAGGACATGATTTTTATGGAAGAACGTGGGAATCGTTAGGTGATTGAGGCCATTCGAAGTCATTCTTAAACGTAGGTCTTTCAAAAGTTTATCCACTAAGGAAAAACGGCGTTACACCTCCTGTCAGCATAATTGGAAGTGGCGTTGTATCATTTACATGGACAGAGTTGTACTTTCTAGCCCCAATAAGGGAGACATTGTCAAAAGTATCATGGTGCAGAGACTGGATGGCTGCCATGTTAGCCTGCCGCATCCTGAATTCTATGCCCCTTGAACTAACCTCACTATGAGACCCCCTAAGAGGTTTTGTGTGTAATAGTTCTTTAACCCAGTTTGAAATCAGAAGACATTTTAATATTTTTGTGTTGAAGAGGACATTGAAGGTTTTTGTGTGTGTCTTTTTTTGAATATTTTGAGAGGAATAGACTAAAGGTTTTTGCAAACATTGCCTGGACTTTTATGGACAATGCCTGAACCTAGTGTTTGACTAAAACGCTAATGATTACTTGTTTTATTCTTGTGTGAAGTACTTAGAAAAACTGTGTTTGTGTTTTAATGCCTTGAATTGAGAAGTCTGCATAAAGCAGCACCGCTCAAAGATCTCATTTTTGAAAAGCAAATGCTTTGATAAGTTACAGTAGAACTGTGTTTTTTAACAAGCTGTTGTGTATTTTCTCTTACATATTTATTCTCCTAACTGTGAAACATTTATGCGTGCTTATTTACCAGCAATCTGACATTAGTTAAACCGGACCAACACCCGTTTTTACCTTAACAGGTGTTGGTCTGGCTGTGTAGTCATTGTAAGAAGTGAGGGGGGGCATCCAGTATGCTGGAGTCCCCCTCGCAGCAAACCGCATAAATAGCTTGTTTTACTCACCTGCCACGAGCTAGCGGCGAGAACTGAGTCCTGCGATTGCCCTCCGGGCAGTCACGTGGGCAGGTCCTGCCGGTGGCCGGCACAAAGAGGACGCAACTACACCCACATGACCACCCAGCGGGCAATCGGCTGGCTCGATCCGAAGGTGAGTAAAACAAGCTATTTATGCGTTTTGCTGCGAGGGGGGCTCCAGCATTCTGGATGCCCCCCACCTCACTTCTTCCCGTTGGGTGTTGGTCTGGTTTAAATGGGATTTGCTGAAGGACAGTGAGGAATACACTCCAGTGATACAGAAAAATGTGTTTATTAACATGCAATAATGGTTCTTGTACTAACTTTACAGGTGGGACATCTCCATTGGTTAAGTGAGTACAGGAACAGATAATTTAGTGCAGCCACCAGATTACGTAGGTTGTAGTGAGAGAGTAGTAAGCAGTCTTCAGAAGACTTGGACAGGGCCGGCGTCAGCACCCGGCAAGGGGAGGCATTTGCCGGGGGCCCCCACTCTCTGGTCGGCCCACTGTCAAGGCCAGCCTTTGGGGTGTGCTACGGTGCTTGACCCATGTTCGACTGGGAGGGCCCCGCCACAGCTGGTGCCCACATCTCCTCAAATGTCAGGGTTCCACACAACGGGGCATCTCGATTTCGATTTCAGGGGAGGAAGTGCTGGGTTTTGTTCTGCTTTTAAGTTGCCCACCCAAGCTGACTTCCTATTCCTTCCTGTGATACCCTACTGTGTGAAACTCCCTGGGATCGCTGGCATACCCACTATGCAACCCTGAGTTTTGGTCTGCTTTACAGGGGCATCTCAATTTGGGATGCCCCTGTTTGTGAAAGAACCCCCTTGGTTTGGCCGTTAATTCAAACTGGCTATCCCACAGTGCATTCACCAGTTCGAGAAAAGTAATGAACAAAGGGGGAGGGGAATTCAAAATCAGGAGAATCTATATTCGTTTAGACTCTGAGGTCAGGTTTAAAGGAATTTGGTGCGCTTCAAAGCAGACCAAAACTAGAGTTGTGGTCCAAATATCTTTAGGGAGCATCCAGATTTGGGATGTCCCTCAGTCATGTGACGCGACTCTTCACCACAAAGGGGCCCACTGAGACCATGCCGCCCAAGGGCCCACATAAACCCGGAGCTGGCCCTGGACTTGGGGATAGGGAAGAGGGAAAAAAGACAGTAGCCAGATTGAGAGAAGGCTCCAGCTAGAGCCTGATTCTACTTTGCCAAAGTGGAACAAAAAGCAAGAGTTACATCCTGGTTCTTGGAGAAAACACCTCAAGTTACCATTAAAAGAGATAGGACCTGCTGCAGCCTTATTTCTACTAAAGGGGAACTGACTTTGTATGCTGTTGCTGGAAGTGATGACAACCTTGGATTGTATCTGTGACTACTAAAATGTACCAGCAAGTTGGTAATAAAGTGATAAACTACTTGTTTAACCCTTCTAGTGCCAGCTACGTGAGTCTCACGTAGCTGCCTCTCTAACCGTTAAGTGCCATCTACGTGAGACTCCCTGACCCCTCGTGTGAAAGTGCCAGCGATTCTCTATAAGCATCATCACTCCCCGATTTCCGCCCCCGGGCCTCTGATCTTCAGGAGGGGGCCCAGAATAGGCCACCCCCCCTCCCCCGCCAACATCTGCAAGAAAAAAAAAAAAAAAGGGAAATGTCAGTACTCACCTCGCAGCGCGATCGCTCTACCCGGGTCTTCTCTTCACCAGGGGGGGCTCCGATCTCCCCCCCCCCTGGGCTTTCCACGCTGCTAGTGAGGACCCAGAAATGGGCCCTCACCGTCCTCTTCGGGCGGCGCTGGCCCTGCCCCTAGCCCCGCCCACTTGTGGGAGGAGCGGGATGACATCATCCCACTTCTCGTATACCGGCACCCAGGCTCCGACTGTTACTTGTCAGTAGCGATCGGAGCAGGGAGGGTGGGAGTCAGGGAGGCTCTGATCCTTGCCTCCCACCCTCTCTGCTCCGATCACTACCGACAACTGTCATCTGCAGCGGCGCGGGACACTGGATCAGAGGTAAGTGAAAAAAGAATAAATAAAGAATTTTTTGTCTGGTGTCTGTATGTTTATTTGATGGCTGCGTCGGCTCCTGTGCGCCTGCTGTGAGGTAAGCCGTGCCCCCCCCCTTCTATTTCTGACAAGTGCCGATGAATGGGGTCACGACCTGGCCAGTTAAGGCGGTGTGGTGCCTGCAGTCCGTGACCTCCCTCCTTTATATGCCTCATTCTCCAGGCTCTGCTCCATATCATCATCAGCCTTGACAACAAGGCCCATGGCCGAATAGGGATCCTGTCCTATCCCCTCTATACAGGTTAGAGATCAGACATGCTGAGCTTCTGTGTACCTGCCTGCAGTCCCATTTGGTGACCAGACTCTGTCTTTGTCTTTATCCCTCTCTCATCTTTTTATTTTCTTCTCACTTTTCCATTTTTTTAAATTGCTTTCTTATTAGCTCTCTTTCCCTTAAGTCCTTCATGGCTTCCTTCCCTCTTTCTTCTTTCACTCTCTATTACACTTTCTTTACCTTCCTTTTCACACCTTCCTTCTTCTCCCAGCTTTCCCCCCACTTTTCTTCTCTTTCTTACTTTTTTCTTTATACCTCTTTTGTTTATATCTCTTTCTTTCTTTCTCTCTTTCTTAATTACTCTGCTCTTTGTTTCATGCACTTCCTGTACTTTCTTTCATTGTCTTCTCTCACTCTCTTTTCCTCTGTCCCCCATCATCTGCCTCTCTCTCTCCTCTCTCTATTTACTTCTCCCTTTTTCTCTCTCCTCACACTTTCCCTCTGTTTTCCCTCCTTCTACCAGTATTCTTTTTTTTTCTTTTTGGCTATTTCTCTTTTGCTTTCTCTTCTTTTTTTTTTCTAAGGGGTTCAGACATTGTGGCTGTAAAGGGCACCAAAATTCCTAGTTGGCACTTCCCTACATAACCATGCCCAAATTGGTCATTATTTTATGCTGGGAAAGGTGGCAACCTTAGCCGCTGTACACAGGGGGCAACACAGGGTTGCACACGCACTCGCTCCCAGTCCCAGGTGCCGCCATCCACTCGCCTCTACTTTAAAGGCAGCTTTTGCAGCTTTTCTTGTCATAGGCCACATGAGCAGGACTGGAGAGGAGGACAGCAGCAGATGAGAGAGAGGTTTTCTTGTGCCAGCAAAACATCCCCGTCAGCCCCACCCCCACTTCCCAATGCTTTCTATGCCCTGGGGGAAGGCTAGTGGCTAGCTATGGAATCAGTTCGATTCCAGGGGTGGCCATAATGGGTTTCACACAGCACCCTGGGTTGGGATGCCCCGGGGAGGTGGACCACTATCCCAATAGTGAAAATCCCAGGATTTGGTCCACTTTTGGGCAAATGTTTTTTTTTTTCATTGAAGACCAAAAAAAATTATTTGTAAACTTGTATAGGATTAAAATGGGGGGAGCATAATAATGGGGTTATTTGGGGAGATTCTGTACTGCATTGTTTATGTGGTGATTTGGGGGGATTTTCTGCCGGATTGCTCTTTAAGGGTGATTGGGAGGATTCTGCACACCGCTTATTATCGGGGGGGGGGGGGTATTATATGGGGCCAGACACACTGCAGAAGGGCCGGTGTGACCAAAAATGTCCCGGGCAGTTTATTCACCCCAGTCCACCCCTGCCCCCAGTCCCCCATTACCTGCCTCCCCAATGGCCAGGGGGGGGGCATAAGGGCCCGGGCCACTTAGTGGCTATGTGGGCTAGTAGCCTGCAGGGCCAGGGGCCACCAACGCTGGCCCCTGCGCCCTGTTCTACAAGCCCCCATAGCTGATAGCTGGTCCGGGTCGGTAATGCTGGGTAAGGGGGACCCTACGTCATTTTTTGGGGGGATTTTAAGGGTTTTTAACCCTCAAAATTCCAAAAAAATGAGGTCCCTGTCCCTATGTTAAACTGTTGCTGTCTCAGTTTGGCGGGAGTCTCCTGGGCAGGAAAGGGTGTATACTAATACATATGTGGTACCGTTGTAACCGGGAGAAATAACAAACTTACATTTTTCTATCACAATAAAACACTACAAATTGTAAAGAATAGATTTTTTATTTTTTTTTGCACATATTTCGCCCAAAAGAATTGAGAATACACTAAAAAAAGGCCAAACAAGACATTTCACGTTGAAGCCCAGACTCTGATGAAAAAAAAACAATATATAATTTTCCTGGGAAATCCCTTCAAAAATCAAGGTTGAACATGTGTAGCGCAAAAACGTGAAAAGTAGTCTGGCAACAGAGTGTGACAAAAAATCTAGGTAGACTGGCACTTAAAGGGTTAACAGACTTGTCTCTTGTGGATTGTATGTGCACCCTGCCAGTGTCTAAATCCTGCCAGCATCCCCATTCGACATGGCTCCCATGTGGCCCAAAGGGCTCAGCATCCCAAACTCACTTCCCGCATTGCCCGAGTATTAACCCCTTGGGCAATACGTGCTACACATGTCAAAGAGACAGTGGTAGCTTTAAACGTCGCCTCACTGAGATAAATCCCATAGATGGTGTCAGCATCTAACAATGCAGTGTGCATCACGTCTCGGCCCAATTTTATCCTTTTTATCTTAAAATGAAAAAGTGCCATTGTTCACTGAGAAATAAAAAGAGGTCTCTTCAATGGAGGACGCACCCACCTCTACTCTATTCCTCAATACTCTAATGAACAATTGTCTGGAAAAGTGAGAGATTTATCTTTTCTTGAAATCTGTTATAAAGCCTGACACCTATCAATGGGCCAATTTTTTTTTTTATTTCACACTTTGGAGGCAATCGAGAAAACTATGCTTTTCTGTTTGTCTTGGGCCCTGATTTAATAAAAAATGCTGTTCAATTTGAACATTTTTGCAGTGAAGATTTCTCATTTTTGTCCTGTTTGAACAACAGGAGTTTCAATAAAGGAAAAAATAAATGTTTGTGTTGCTTTTTGTGTTGCATACTGTATGTGTTCTAATGAGAACAGAAAAGCAACAAGCATTTACTTCTAGTTGTCTTTTGTAAGGCAAGAATAAACAGTACAAAGCAATGCCCTGCATTTCTTCTGATACTCAGCATTAAGGAATGGCCTTTTCCCTGGGATTCACTTGACAGAACTGTTATAACATATAAACGTAAATGTGGTCCTTTAGTTCCCTATAGCAGTTCAAAAGTCAGAAGTTGCAATCTATCCTACCTACTCACCCCTAGGGGGTCGGGGGGGGGGATCCTGGCCCAGTGCTCTTCCACTGGGACCATTTTTGGGGGCACACCTGGTCAGGACCGGGCTTTCGGGTGAGCTATTGTGCAAGGCACCATTGTGTTAGAGGTGCTGGTCAATTGCAAAGAATGAGTGGGTGCAGCAAACGGGCTGCCTGGCACCCCTTGCAGCTGTCTGGCACAGACATGGCTGGTCTGGGCTACAGCTCAGAGGTGAGAGACAAGCGCAATGAAGAGATTCAAGCAGAGGTACTGGCTATCTTAAAGGGTTATTAAATTACCCAAAAAAAAACAGCCACTCACCTTGGCTCTCAAGCAGAAGTTGCAGCCCTGTCCGCCAATCAGAATCCTCCCAGTTTCTGAGAACAGTGGCTGGGGACAGCGGTGGGGGGAGGCGCTGCTCTCTCCCCTACTAACAGCGAGCAGCTGTTTGACTGACATGAGGGGAGGGACGGCGTGCAAGGCACCGGGGGCATCGAACCGGCCTGGGTGAGATGTGCGGGATTGAAGGTGAGTGCCTGTTTTTTTTTCTCTCTGGGTCTAGTAACCCTCTAATGCAGAACAGAGATGACACCAACATGCCTCCCCACACAAACTACACTACATTCTAGTACCTCTAGTCCACAACTGGTTCCTGTGGAGTCAAGAAACACAACGCATTTTAGCAGTTATTTTGTATGTGCCTCAATTTCCAGTCCCCCATCTTTTAGAAACCATGACTAAACTGCATGTGTATAACTGCAAAGGTTGTAGGCAAAAGCATTTGGTTTAAAGACGAGAGGAGCAATCACTAGCCTATAAGACTCTAAGGCTGATGGTCTCCTCTCTTTGTGGGGCATCCCAATTTGGGCTGCTGCATTGGGTGAAACTCACTCGCTCTCTATACTCACCTTGTCAGCAACCCCACAACACTTGAATGGGACATGGCCGCATCCTGGTTCTCTCCAGCTGAGGCGCATACCCGTGTCAGGGTTTTCTTACCATTTGTGGAAGGGGAGTGGTCAGGGGATCTTGCTTCATTTATATTTGGAGATTATTGCAAATATTAATGGAAACACAGTTTGCTGGTGGCCCACCCTTTGCTTGCCTTGCTTGGTGGGTATATGGGCTGTTTTATTGATTGGAGGCAGGGTAATTGGATAATGAAGAGCTCACAGAGAGGCTGTTTTGAGTGGTTTTGTGTGCTCCCCCCCCCCAGGGACCCTCAAAACAGTCTCTCTGTGAGCCCTCTGGGCTTTGTTCATCCGGCTCTCCATACAAAAAAGATGAGCTGGTGCCAATTGTCACACCCTGTCGATGGGGGTCGCATCACCAGACATTTTTACACATGCTTTTCAGCCCAAGGCCAGCCCTGCGCCTGGTGGAAACATGCTGTAAAGCATAGGGATTGGTAACTCCTACAGTAGATTACTGAAGTACAGGTCTAAGGTGGGGCCTTGTAAAACAGTTCCCTGGGATTCCCCTGGCAGAACTGTGACAACATATAAATGTATACATTGACCTTTCATTTCCTATAACAGTTCAGAGGGCAGAAGTTGCAATCTACTCTACCTGCCCACCCTTAGGGGCAGATCAGTTTCCAATTTCCAATAATATGTCCTGTTTCCCAAGGGGGCAGACAAGCCTGGAGCCTATCAGCAGTGGGCCAGTGCTCTTCCATTGGAACCATTTTTGGATGCACACCTGGTGGAAACGTGATGAAAAGCCTAAGGACTAGTAACACCTACAGTTGATTACCGACGTACAAATGTAAGGCAGGGCATTTAAAAACAGTTCCTGGGATTTCCCTGGTGTAACTGTGATAACATAGGAACGTATACGTGGTTGTTTAAATCTTTATAATTGTTCACAGGGCAAAGACTGCAATTTACTCTTACTCTTACCACTTTTAGGGGCAGAAGGGTTGCCAATTTCCAATAATATGTCCTGTTCCCCAGGGGAACATACAAGCCTGGAGCCCATCAGCATTGGCCGATTGATAGCACCTACAGCAGTTTACCTATGCACATGGTTAAGGCAGGGCCTTTAAAAACAGTCCCATGGGATTCCACTGGTATAACTGTGATACCACATGTGTTGAAGATACTGTGCAACAGCATACAGCTTGTCTCTGTATGTGATGTGCATCTATATTGTTAATGCAGTTTACATTTATGAGTAGATGGCGCTGTTACATATATCCATGTGTACATTCACTACTGCATGTTGTGTTTCATGTACATTGTGGTGATATCTGTGACCTCTTTTTCCTGTCTATGTTATCCGCCATGTAAGGTGACCTTCTCTTACTGCACCCATGTTCCAGTAGAGCCAGTTCCTGTTACACCACAAATGTCTATCTGGATTTGATTCTGCTGCACCCAGAACTCACACTCTGCAACAAATAGCCTCAATGCTTTTACTGAATCAGAACCTGGGCCTTATTTTGGGGCATTCTCCTTACTACTCCTCACTACTCCTTCACACAGATCCTAGAAATTTACCAAGGGTCTAAAAAATATCATCAATTATATTTCAGTTCATAGGATACATTTTGCTGCTTGAAAGGAAAAATGTTCTAACTCACATATTATATCCTCCAACTCACATAGGTATTTTCCAACTTACAGAAACAATTACCTAACAGCATTTTTCGACTGGATATATTTCCCATGATTTCCCATGATTTATTTATTTGACAACAATTTTTACTCAACTCACATGATTTCTTTCATCTCACAACAGGCATCTCCCAACTCACATGCGAAGTCACAGGAGACATTTCCTAAATGTCAAAAAGGAAATTTACCAGATCACAGGCAACTGTTTCCACATCACAGGAGACATTCCCCAAAAACTAACACACGGGAGACATTTCTCAACTCACAGGAGATATTTCCCAATTTATCGGAGGCATTTTATAAAACTCAAAATTAGATATTTCCCAGTTCATAGCAGATATTTCCCAAACGGAGACATTTTCCAACTCACAGGTGATATATACTAACTCACAAGATACATTTCCTAATTCTCAGAAGGAAAATTTGCCCATTCAAATTAGACATTTCCTAACTCACAGGAGACATTCTACAGTGTACAGGAGATATTTACTTTACTAAGAGCAGGCCTTTCCCAACTCCCAAGTGAATTTTCTTAGCGCAGGAGAGACAGAACCTTAATTGCAGGAGACCTTTCGCAACTCAAAATTAACCTTTTAACAGAAGACATTTCCCAACTCACAGGAGATATTTCTTCAAAACAAAATATATCCCAATTCATAGTTGGAGACACAGGAGACACTTTTAAACTCATATGGGATATTTCCTAACTTACAGGTGATACTTTCTAACTCACAGGGGTTATTTTCTAATTAATGTAACTGATGATTATTTCTCCCCTTTAAGAGATATTGTCTAACTAATATGTGATTCTCCCCAACTCACAGATATTTCTTAAAGATTATGTCCAAGCTTATTAAAAAAGACAAACCTCACTTACCTACCAGCTTACAGGCTTGCCCTAACATAGTTCTGCTGGCAGCCGAGGCTGGATTATAGCATTGTTAGCTCTGGTAGGCAGCATGTTCTCCATTTGGTCTCAGAGTGCATCTCTGCTGCCAGTCATGGGGAAGATTGGCAGCAGGGGTACCTCAGCTGAGCATCCAGTACTCATAGTACTCAAGTGCTATAACTGGTCGACACTCCTGATAGTTCTGCAACCGGATTAGCTTGGCTCTCAGTTTACATGGGATCAACTCTACATGGGATCAACCTGTGGGCTGTCTGGTACCTGAAATTACAGGCAATATTTCCTAGTACACAGGTAATAACAGGAGATATATTGTAATTCAGATTTGATTCCTAACCCACTACCTAAAAGAAAACTTTTTCTAATTCATGGGAGTCATATTTAGGGATTGGCAGGTATGTAACATGCCATAGAAGACACAGATAAATGGCCAACTGACATGGTGCACTTATCACAAAAGTTAATTAGATATTTGCAAAGCCCTCCATTCAACATAAAAAAGCACACAGATATTTACATCCTAGTTTACTTATGGTGGCCTCCTAACAATGTATTTATGTGTTCTGCCTACTATAAATGATGCTTCTGGAAAACAAGATGAAAGATGTTATATATGAAATATAGACACTCACAATTTTATATGATATACAAATACTGTAAAGCAGCATCTGCTGCTCTCTATCTCTGGTGTAAAATGTAAAATTCATTAAATCACAGATGTTTTCTCGTTTTTTTATATTTCATCCCCAGCAGTCTCAGCCTCATCAACAACATCTAATATGATTTACAGGGAATTCATCCCTCGCTGCTGGGCTGTTAAGTCTCATTTTTCATGCTAGGGCAAAAGGTTTAGAAACGAGCCAAGGTGCAGAAAGAATGTGGAATTCTGTAATAAACTGATTTTAATGCTAAAGAAGTTTAGAAGATAAGCAGAATTCATGTTTTTACTATTTGTAATTGTAAATGAGTTGGCAAATTGGTCACGAACAAGGGGGTATGCAATGGCATCTATCACTCCACCCTGCCATTGCATTTATATGCATTCATTTTCTTAACTCTATTGCAGATATAAGTCATACCTAAGGTAAAGAGTTTATGAACATACCTGGTCTTCACCAGCTCCTCTAAAGGTAATGATTGTCGTAGCTGCTGGGGTTGAGGTCTTTAGGCCTGCCTCACTAGATAATCATTCCTGTGTACTAAATTCTTAGCTTCTTTGGGTTGATTAGGTGATTTTCAATCTTGGCTTGTCTACTATAAGTCATCCTATGGTCCTGGTCTTGTTTTGTTTCTTTAATTTCACTTTATATAGAAAATTATTTTATCTCATAAAAGGGTCTCCCCAATCATCTTATTATCTTCAGGACTATGGTGAATAGACCAAGTTTTTCGGCAGTTTTCAGCTAAATGGCTGAAATTATTTGTACTACATATGTCCAAATGTAGCAAATCTTAAACTCAGGCGCTTAACTTAATTAATTAACTTATCTTAGCACAAAAGCCATTCAAAGCTTTAAAGACAGCACACTGTGTCAGGGCATTAAGCTTGATTTTAAGGAATACTGCATCTGTAGCAGACATTAACATGAATGTCATAGTGCATTAACCCTCAGTTTTGCATATGCAAAACGTATTGCCAACATTCTGGAATGTGTAGTAAAATAATGAATAAACATGTTTCCAGTTCCACCAGCAGATACAATGCCTGTGGACTGAATTCTTAGCTTCTTTGGGTTGATTAGGTGATTTTCAATCTTGGCTTGTCTACTATCAGTCATCCTATGGTCCCGGTCTTGGTTTGTTTCTTTAATTTCACTTTATATAGAAAATTATTTTATATCATACAAGGGTCTCCCCAATCATCTTATTATCTTCAGGACTATGGTGAATAGACCAAGTTTTTCGGCAGTTTTAGTCCATTCTACCCAGCAGTCCATAAGTTCATTCTACCCTAAAGTGTTAAGACAAGGAATCCTCATGGATACCTAAAAAACTCCATAAAGGTATAGTACATCTAGTAATGCCTACATTTACCCACTTTTGTTACCCGTATACAGAAAAACATATTTGTCAGATTTCCAACATTCCTATCAGTCAAAGTTTATACCACTTGCACTTGATTACGTATTGTTAATCAGGGATATTCGCTTCCTCCCAACAGAGTAGATTATGTTCCTAAAGTCAACAACCAACAGAGAAAACCCTGTTCCACACCCGCAACAAGACAGCGCCCTGCTGTTTGAGGTCTCTATGCCTCCCCATGTTCCCTCCTAATTAGTTGTCTCTGTCGGCTCCCGCTGCTCTCCGACAATAATTAAACTACGGGAGAAGTATATAACAAGTTTAAATAATTATCGCCGGGGTATAGTGTTTGAGTTTCTGCAGGCTGACTTACTCAGCGGGATACCCTGAGAAAGAAAGGCCAACGTGACACTGTGAGCTGACAGTTCGGCAAATACATTATTAATCTCATTTTAATTACAATGGCGTGCACAGAACAAGCAGGCATGCATTTGTTTCCTATTCATAATAGCAAACCATGCACAGGCTTCTAGAACAAGAATGCTTCCCGCATGTTCTTTTACAATGTACAGTATATTAAGGTCGACTTGGGAGATAAATGTGTTTACAGTAGCTCATACATTCTAATATGCCAACCTACAATTGGCATGGCATACATCCAATGAAGGCAAGTAAGAGGCAATTAGCTGTTATATTGTCAACAGCTAAATGGCTGAAATTATTTGTACTACATATGTCGAAATGTAGCAAATCTTAAACTCAGGCGCTTAACTTAAATAATTAACTTATCTTAGCACAGAAGCCATTCAAAGCTTTAAAGATAGCACACTGTGTCAGGGCATTAAGCTTGATTTTAAGGAATGCTGCATCTGTAGCAGACATTAACATGAATGTCATAGTGCATTAACCCTCAGTTTTGCATATGCAAAACTTATTGCCAACATTCTGGAATGTGCAGAAAAATAATGAATTAACATATTTCCAGTTCCACCAGCAGATACAATGCAGCATATGTATCATGGGTCAGTTGCAAAATAAAACATTCGCTGGCAGGGTAAACCTAAAAATTCCCAGCGCTATGCTGCAGTTGCTTTACACCCTGCTGTCACAATATATCAGATAGAAAAGCATCTCTCCTTTATGTTGTATTAAGCAAGGGCAGCATCTGATACATTGTAGCAATGGTCAGGAAGTAAGGAAGAACGAGGGGGGGGGGGTCTCTGAGGTGCCTCTACCCTCCCCTAATTGGGTCTATGTTCAATCTAGTGGTGCCACATTTGCAGTCAAATATAGTTCTCTGTTTGTTTATTACCCCTGTATACTATATTAATCATATCTATATTGATAAATTTATTATCACATGATTGTGATGTGATTATCCAGCTTCTTTGCCTTAATAGGAGCTGCCTCATCAATAAGGAGGCAAGTGTAGTGGCTATAATTTCACATGGGCAGCCACTAGAGGTAAGAGATTTCTTACTCAGGATCAAATCTGAGCTGGACATAGAACAGTGGTCATAGCAGGGAGTCCTGGGGACATGGACTTGGAGACATTTTGGCTATGATCACACTATGCAGTTACAGATCAGGTGCATTTTGCAATTGAACTCAGCTTTTCACAGTTGTAGTTTCATGGACTAAACACAGAATCCATCTGAATATCCAGTTTGGTTGAAACCTAGCAAGCAGGACATTTTTGGCTATGTTCCAACCGCACTCAAAACAGAGAGGTATGAAAGGGAAAATAGATGATACGTTACATATCGCAAAGCGCAAACTCATCCGGAGAGGTGTGAACGTGGCCATAGCCCCAGTACCCTGTAGCTGTGGCACGCTCAGTTTAAAAGTTGTACAAGCACATAGGTATAGATTGAAAATAGTAGGGGGCTGAGGATCCTTGTGGTATCCCAACAAATAAAGGGCGAGAAGAAGATATAGTGTTAGAGTGGAAAATGCTAAATTTTGGATCTGAGAGGTAGGAGAGCCATGAGAGAGCAAAACTTTGTGGTCGACAGTGTCAAACACAGAGGATAAGTCAAGAAGGATTAGAATGGATAAGTGGCCCTTGGATTCTGTGGTTATTGCCTTTGGTGAGGGCAGTTTCAGTGGAATGATTAGAGTGGAAACCAGACTGGAAGGGATCTATTAAGAAGTTATCAGAGATATGACGTACAAGTTCTGAGTGGACATGCTTTTCTAGGATTTTGGATGTGAAAGAGAGCAGTGAGATGGGCCAGTAGTTGTTGGGGGCAGAGGGGTCTATGGAGGTTTTTTGAGTACTGGGGTTACAACTACATGCTTGAAAAGTGATGGGTGGATGCTTGTGAGGGAGAAGGACATTTGTGGGAATAGGTGGGAAGGAATAGGATTACGTGAGCAAGTAGTGAGGCGAGACTTACATATTAGGGAGGACAGCTACTGTTCAGAGAGCATACGGAACTGGGATAGGGTAGTGGACAGAGTTGGGTGGGGTGAGTGGATTTGGGAGGCAAAGTCTGCATAGATATTTCAAAGTCAAATTTATCCTTAAATAAAGAGGCAAATTCCTATGCTGTGACTAAGGAGGTGGGACGAGTGGGTTGTGGGCAGAATAGAGTGTTGGGGTTTCGAGCCTGTGAGGATATGAGGGAAGAACGGTATGCCTGTTTAGGAGATAAATGGGCAGTTCTGAGTTCCTGAAAGGCATGTTTCTGTAGAAGGAAATCACCATTGCTTTTGGTCTTCAGCCATTTCTTTTTAGCGACTCTAGAGTTTCTTTTCAATCTTGCAATATCCATGTTGAGCTAGGGTTGTCTGTTTGTATGGCGAGAGTGGCTGTAGAGAGGAGGGCAACTGAGTCCAGAGCAGAGGATAGTGTGTTATGGTAGTGTTAGGCTGAGGAGTCTGTTCTGGTGAAAGAGGACAAGGTTTTGAGACAAGGCTTTGAGAGGTTGTAGAGAAAAGCATTAAAGGTTAAAAGCATGTAGTCTTCATACATTTCTACGTAAGAGTAGCTGTGAGCTTTTGTTGGAGCAGGGGAAGAGGGGGAAAAGAGTCAGCGTTATTAGATCTGGGTCAAACCTTCAGGAAGAAGTGCCACAAGGCCTTTGGCCTGTGTATTCTGTTGCTATTTGTAATGAATTTTGTGTAACTGTTTGGAACTGCTTGTCACTAGGGGACTTGGTGTAAAAAGGTTGAGAACCACTGGTCTAGAGTTTGGCCATCCCTATGGGTGGGAGCAGTGGACCATTGTTTGAAGGCAGAAGAAGGGGTGAGAGAGAGAAGTCTGGCAGTAGCAGAACTGTTAATATCAATGGGAATGTTGAAGTCTCACATGATTATTTCCGGTCACTTGAGAGAAAGTGAAGAAGCCAGGTTGAGAAGTGATCAAAGAAAAGCATGACAGGGCCTGGGAGATGATAGATGACTGCAATGTTAAGGTTGAGGGGAGCATATAGGTGGATGTAGTGAGTTTCAAATTAAAGAAAATTATAGTGAAGGCAAGGGAGGGATTGGGTTGAAGGAGCAGTGGTCGGAAAGCAGGACCAACAACCTCAACTTGTTTGTTGCCAGGTCTGGGGGTGTTGCTTAATTGGAGACCCCCATATGACAGAGCAGCAGGCAAGACTGTGTCTGGGGGGATCAGCTATGTTTCAATTAGGGCAAGGATGGTGACGGAGTTAGTGTTGAACAGATCATGGATAGAGGTGAGTTTGTTACACACAATGCTTGCATTCCAGAGTTCACAAGCAGCAGTGTTGGTGGAGCATGAAGTATGGCTGATGTGGATGAGATTACTAAGGTTACGGGATTGATTGGAGTATTTGCAGCGGTAAGTGTTAGAAGGAAGTGTGAAGATGGGCTTTGCAAATGGCTGAGTGGGCAAGAAGGGCCGGGTGTGGTTTCCGGAATTCATCATTATTATTAGCAAACTCGATATTGACTATCATGACTATGGGGGTCATTTCCACAATGTTTCACAGGCCATTTGCCAGCAATTCTCTGTACAACTCACACATCATCAGTAATTTTGAGCATGGCATGCTGGCAAACACCTTTTACATTCGTCAGCTTTTAGTGGTGAATCCCATAGGAATCAATGTTATTTTTGTGTCATTAGTTATTTTTAGAATCTTTGACTTTAGATTTTTTGCATGTGAAAAACAGTTAATGATAATATTTTTACATGACTTTTTTATATTTTGAATTACATTTTTTTTCTTAAGATTTTCAAACAAGCCAAACACTTCAAAGATACCCCACATATATTCTGAAACCCCTCAAACGTCGGCATATGCTAAAAAAGTGTTTTAAAAGCAGTTTGCCAGCATATCGCTGGCATTCTCCAAACCACTCTTTAATGTAAATACCAGTGACTTTTGTGAGCAAATTGTGGGGAAAACACAACAAAATACATGGTGTACGTATGTGTTTACTGGTGTTCGCTGCTGTAAGTTCAGCTCAATTTGCCTCAGTTTTCCCCTGTGGCCGCACGCATGGAGAAAGCAAGGAATGTGAAAGTCGTGCGAAGTAGCGCACCCCCTATATATACACAGAGGTGACAAAGCTTAGGGAGCCATATATTGGATGTGATGTTAAAACCTTTAGATGGGCTATCTCTCTCTTCTGTTGTGACTGTAACAAACATGATGAGTCATTCTGAAAAGCCTGTCAGCTAACTGCTGAAAGTTCCACCATGTTACATTATTTAAGCCAAATAGCATTCATTTGTCTTAAACCGGACCTTCACCATGATTTATTGAAAACCCCAAACCCTTAAAAAACTATTCCCCAGCATCTAAAGTTAATATATTTTAAGTTTTTAGTGACTTACTTATTATTCTTTCCCCCACTGGGCTGCAACTCTGTTCAGGACTTTAGGATACGGGCGCCGCCATCTTGACTCAGAAGCATCACACTTACTGAGGAGAGGAGAGTGGTATAAAGTACAGGAGGGAGGGTAATAACTGTGCTTTGCTCAGACAGAGCAGAGCTGGGGTCAGGAAAGATCAGCAATCCCAGAATGCAGAGCGGCACAGTGAGAAGACACTTCCCGTTTGCAGGCTGGATGTTTAAAGGCTCATAACATGCAGTAGATGCAGGTAGGATGATTTTTAATGTGGGAAATCTGTATGTACAGGGTGTGGGAAACATATAAGGACCACTTTAATTGTTTCTATTGTAATCAGCTTTCTGAAGCAGTCATGGATCTTTAATTGGAATGTAGATAGCTTATAGTGCAATGTGTGCATCACACTGCAGGATGGGAAGATTGTTTCCCCTGTATATACATATACCAGACTTCCAAATAATCACCTGTACTGCATCTCAACAGATGAACAAAGGCAGTTTCAAACAGCACTGATCTATGGTGTGAGGACTTGTATAGTTCCTTTACTAGATTGTATTGAATTTAATATCTGTTGGAGCAATATAGTTTAGAATACGGTAGATAGATACTGTAGATCGAAAGAAAGATATGAGATAAATGTTATATCAACAGTGCTGAGATAGATAGATATAAGTTGTTAGAAAAAGAAGGTAGGTCAGGCAGTAGAACAGTTACTGTAATTGCAGATGGGTGAAAAGTTGCCATATCCTCAAAAAAAATGCATATGGGGCAAGATGAAAAGTTTTTTTTTTATTATGAGGGGAAAAGAATGGAAAAGTATTGATTTTTTTTAACTAGATGGGTTTTTCTTAAAACGTAGCAAAACATAAACCTTTATGGAGGATTTAAAAGGTAATAATATATTATCTACCACTGCAGTTTTTGTACACACAAATTCCCATCTGGAGAACCTTGGCGAGCGCGTGTAACCTTATCATATATCCAAGATACAATTACTGGCATTACTCCCATAAGGGCAGAGTTTTGTAAACAGTCATCGATTGAAGCCATCCAGCAACACTTACTGGGATGGAGCTCAGCAATTACAATGAAGATCCATCAGTTAAGGTTGTTCGGCTGAGAGGTGACGAGAAACAAATGACGGTGGCTCATCAAGCCCATCACCTTCGAGATAAAATGCGATTTGTGCCTTCAATGTGTTGAGGCTTCTACTTGTTATGTAATGTACATTCTAATGCTGATTGATTCTGTAACCGCTAAATGCGATTTACGCTTTCGTCCTGAATGAAGGTCTGAAAAACAGCAAACACAACACTTTTTACAACCAATTTCATGCTGGCCCTGAACACGAGAGCAAGGACTAAAAATTATGTTCAGAACCTATGGTTGGGGTGGGGGCAAGAAAACCAAATTAAGGAGGGGGATGATTGTGCAGACTGAAGTGATTGGAAATAGCTGCATCAGAAATAAGGTAACCAGCAATTTTAAAAATAAAAGCAATGTATGTTAAAGCTGACCAAAAGTCAAAAAAAGAAAGTTTGTTAGATTGCTCCCATAAAGCCCCCCTCTGGCAAAAAAGATTTGAGAGCGCTTAACTCCATGCAGATGTTCTGGATTAACATGCCGATTCTTTGCTGCAAACTGTATTGGAGCGGCCATCTTGTCACATACGTAAGCATGAGGAGAGAGCTGTGCTAGCAGCAGCCCACACCAAACTGAGATAAATGCAGCTTGTGTATTATGTTACATACACACTGAAAAACCTGCTGCTAGAGGGAGTGTCTGTGTGTCAATTTTGACTGGGGTTTTTATATAAGCTGGACTCATGTATGTGGCACAATGGCCGCTGCTATATAGTTATGCAGCATAGAATATGTCTGCTGCTCTATAACATCTGCATGGCGTTAAGCCCTGTCACATAGTATATGTCACTGATTGCAAGAGTGGGGCTTTAGGGGTGCAATTTACCGAACTTGCTATTTTGACCTTTGGTCTGCTTTAATGGAAACGTTTACTAATAGTTGAAATGTATAATCTAACATGCTGAACAGCCCCTATTTCATTTCAGGGCTTGTTTGGCTGAATGTATCTAGCTATTCTGGATTTTTAATGAAATCTATGGGTAAAATCAACCTAATACTTGTCTGATTCCCCCCATGTTTGTCTTTTTAAAAAGGCACAACCCCCCCCCCATCACCACCACCACCACCAACGCCAAACTGGCAGGCCAGTGCACTAGATACAGAGGATGGTAGTCCAGGGTCCTGACTCCTGAGTCTGATTGACCGGCCTCCTGCCCAATCGAGTTACCGGTCCTTATGCTATTCGACATACAGAAGCATCAGAGTCATAAAACTTTTACTGTGGGGATTATAGTTTAGACTGCTCCCTCTCACCCTCGTGTGTTACCTTTTATCATGTTCTGTAACAGTGGCCATTCCCTCTGCTGTTACATTTTAATAGTGGCTACTGCACAATGTACTCGGGATTTTCCCAGAGCCCTGCAGACTACTTGACACTCCCAACCCTATGGATTAGTACAGTGGTCCCTGCAGCTATGCAGGCTGGTGGCCTCAAGGGAAGGGAGCTACTTTTTTTTATTTTGTTTTTGCTAGACTTTGGGGCTCAATATCCACATTTTTGCTGTTTTGACCTTTATTTTTGTGATTTTTCACAACTTTTCATCAGTTTTTTGTATCCAGCTCACCAGTAGCCCTAAAACATAACTTAACTGAATAAGTTAAAAAACATACATGCCTAGTGAGAAGATGTGTGAAAAGGCTACTTGCCCCTTTGTAGGTGACGCGTTCCAGTGTTATGAACCCCTTAGTATAACTGCTCACCGCTCAGGATGTTGGAGGGTTGCCCTTTAAGGTTTAGGTCCTCTTTAATTGAATCAGTGCTAAAAAGTGGTTCATAAAAGACAGGCCATATAAAAGGTTCCTGTTACTGTAAATAGCTATACTGAAAGGAGAAATATCTAAATGATCTGAACTATTTCCACTGTCATTCTCCTTGAGTGTTCTAAAGCCTTCCCCGAAAGTCAACTACGCTGGTTAAAAACCCAACTGGGAAATTACGAAGAGTTCAGCTTTCCTCCCATAAATCTGCCCATTGATCATGCTAATAAGCATTTAAAATAACTAAATCACAGGCCAATAAAATCAGTTTGGCGCAGCACTTCCTTCAAAAAGCAACAAAACAGATTTGAAATTTTTTTCTTTCTTTGAATCAATTTATTGGCATCGTTTTTTTAACAGGGCATTAAAATATATCAATGTAGGAAAAAAAAGGGTAAATGTACAATATTTCCTATAAAAAAACTGAAGTGAAATATAATACGTGGGCTGATACAGGCTCCCAGCCATTCAGATAGGCCAGGTGGGCCTGGCATGGGCATGGATGCCCACCAATCCCTCTTTATTCAGCTTTCAATAGCACTCAGTAATATGCACAGAATAGAAAGCTGATTGGAGGAGAGTCCGCACATGTGCTGTTCCATAATTAGGATGCCCCCTGCATCCAGGAAAGTCAAAATCCTTGGTATTCTTCCTCTTTAACTGTAAACCCCAAGAATAATGGGTGCTTTTCTCCACACAGCAGATCCTGGCCAGTCAATTATATACCCCAGAATTCTTTAGACAGCTGACCAATGCTTATTTTGAGAAGCTCCACTCCTAGTCAGTCACAGTATCTGTCCATGCCTACCTGTATTCACTGCACTGCCTGCACCAGTGATATAACTAAATGTTGACAGGGCCCTGGTGCAATCATTAAATAGGGTGTTGTTCAAACAGTAAACTTTCTGTCCGCAATTGGATGCACCTACACAACTAAAGACTGAAACAGCAGAAACAAATGCTGCTTCCTTTCTCATAGTCAGTAGTTAGGCTGTTGAGAGACCCATGTTAGGCCATACAGAGGGATTAAAGAGATCTTAACACCCTCTATTTAAAGGTACAAGACATATAATGCTTCCCTAAAACAAAAAAGTATTGACATGCTGCATACAAACTAAGGATTGCAGGATTTCTCCCAGAATCCTTTGCAGTAGGTGGAGTCAACTTATCTGTTTACATCTCTTAAACAGTTCCCCGAGCTCCCTGTGGATAGCGATGCAATGTTTGGGTATAGCTACTAATTGTTACACACCCATCTACTCCCGCCTGTGGACATGTGTTTTGAGCTACTGCCACTCATCAGCAGAGAGAGGAAAGTAGATGGCTGTATAGAAGATGAGATTTCGGAGTGCCAAAACATAATTAGTAGCCAGGCTTAGGGAGTGACCCATATTAGGCCACGTGAGCTCAAATCTGATAAGGCCCTGGTGCATTTGAACCCCCCACTCCCTTTAGTTTCAGCCCTGCCTGTCACACAACTCTGTTTCATGCATTAGGAAAACATGCATTGTTTTCCTAACTCCCATGCACATGATTGTTTCTGATGTTCTTCTGAATTAAGGTGTTGAAGCCGAGATTTGGTCCCTTATCTGCAACCCAGGACCCCTGTTTTATTTATGAATTATCACCTTTTTTTAACCTTGAGAGGCTGAGAGAATGCCACACTGCCTATGGGAATGGGAGGGGGAATGTCACACTGCCTATGGGAATGGGATGGGGGAATGCCATACTGCCTATGGGAATGGGATGGGGGAATGCCACACTGCCTATGAGAATGGGAGGGGGAATGCCACACTGCCTATGGGAATGGGAGGGGAGATGTCACACTGCCTATGGGGAATGGGAGGGGAGATGTCACACTGCCTATGGGAATGGGAGGGGGAATGTCACACTGCCTATGGGGAATGGGAGGGGGAATGTCACACTGCCTATGGGAATGGGAGGGAGAATGCCACACTGCCTATGGAGAATGGGATGGGGGACTCCCACACTACCTATAGGAATGGGATAGGGGAATGCCACACTGCCTATGGGAATAGGATGAGGGAATGTCACACTGCCTATGGGAATGGGAGGGGGAATGTCACACTGCCTATGGGGAATGGGAGGGGGGAATGTCACACTGCCTATGAGAATGGGATGGGGGACTCCCACACTACCTATGGGAATGGGATAGGGGAATGCCACACTGCCTATGGGAATGGGATGAGGGAATGTCACACTGCCTATGGGAATGGGAGGGGGAATGTCACACTGCCTATGGGGAATGGGAGGGGGGAATGTCACACTGCCTATGAGAATGGGATGGGGGACTCCCACACTACCTATGGGAATGGGATGGGGAATGCCACACTGCCTATGGGAATGGGATGAGGGAATGTCACACTGCCTATGGGAATGGGATGGGGCAATGTCACACTGCCTATGGGGAATGGGATGAAGGAATGCCACACTGCCTATAGGGAAAGGGATGGGGGAATGCCACACTGCCTATGGGGAATGGAATGGGGGAATGCCACACTGCCTAAGGGAATGGGAGGGGGAATGCCACACTACCTATGGGAATGGGATGAGGGAATGCCACACTGCCTATATGGGGAATGGGATGGGGGAATGCCACACTGCCTATGGGGAATGGGATGAGGGAATGCCACACTGCCTATGGGGAATGGGACGGGGGTATGTCACACTACCTATGGGAATGGGATGAGGGAATGCCCCACTGCCTATGGGAATGGGAGGGGGGAATGTCACACTGCCTATGGGGAATAGGATGGGTGAATGCCACACTGCCTATGGGGAATGGGAGGGAGGAATGCCACACTACCTATGGGAATGGGATGGGGGAATGCTACACTGCATATGGGAATGGGATGGGGGAATGCTACACTACCTATGGGAATGGGATGAGGGAATGCCACACTGCCTATGGGAATGGGAGGGGGAAATGTCACACTGTCTATGGGAATGGGAGGGGGGAATGTAACACTGCCTATGGGAATGGGAGGGGGGAATGTCACACTGCATATGGGGAATGGGATGGGTGAATGCCACACTGCCTATGGGGAATGGGAGGGGGAATGTCACACTGCCTATGGGAATGGGAGGGGGGAATGTCACACTGCCTATGGGGAATAGGATGGGTGAATGCCACACTGCCTATGGGGAATGGGAGGGGGAATGCCACACTGCTTATGGGGAATGGGAGGGGGCAATGCCACACTGCCTATGGGAATGGGATGGGGGAATGCCACACTGCCTATGGGAATGGGATGGGGGAATGTCACACTGCCTATGGGGAATAGGATGGGTGAATGCCACACTGCCTAAGGGGAATGGGAGGGGGGAATGTCACACTGCCTATGGGAATGGGAGGGGGCAATGTCACACTGCCTATGGGGAATAGGATGGGTGAATGCCACACTGCCTATGGGGAATGGGAGGGGGAATGTCACACTGCCTATGGGAATGGGAGGGGGGAATGTCACACTGCCTATGGGGAATAGGATGGGTGAATGCCACACTGCCTATGGGGAATGGTAGGGGGAATGCCACACTGCTTATGGGGAATGGGAGGGGGAATGCCACACTGCCTATGGGGAATGGGATGAGGGAATGCCACACTGCCTATGGGAATGGGATGGGGGAATGCCACACTGCCTATGGGAATGGGATGGGGGAATGCCATACTGCCTATGGGAATGGGATGGGGGATTTTACAATGCCTATGAAAAATTAAAGGAGGGAATGCCACACTGCCTATGGGAATGGGATGGGGGATTGCCACACTGCCTATGGGAATGGGATGGGGGAATGCCACACTACCTATGGGAATGGGATGAGGGAATTCCACACTGCCTATGGGAATGGGATAGGGGAATGTCACACTCACTGCCTATGGGAATAGGAGGAGGGGATGTCACACTGCCTATGGGAATGGGATGGGGGAATGCCACACTACCTATGGGAATGGGATGAGGGAATTCCACACTGCCTATGGGAATGGGATAGGGGAATGTCACACTCACTGCCTATGGGAATAGGAGGAGGGGATGTCACACTGCCTATGGGAATGGGATGGGGGAATGTCACACTGCCTATGGGGAATGGGAGGGGGGAATGCCACACTGCCTATATGGGAATGGGAGGGGGGAATGTCACACTGCCTATGGGAATGGGATGGGGGAATGTCACACTGCCTATGGGAATGGGATGGGGGAATGTCACACTGCCTATGGGAATGGGAGGGGGAATGTCACACTGCCTATGGGAATGGGATGGGGGAATGCCACACTACCTATGGGAATCGGAGGGGAATGTCACACTGCCTATGGGGAATGGAAATGCCCCCCCAAGCACACTGTCAGGGAGATTGGCCTGCACAAAATGGGGTAGGGGAAGTACTAATATTATGTATCCTTGATTTAAAAAAATAAAAATATGACACCCCCCCGAACACTATAACAGGCTGTGTGACAGAATCCCCCAATCACCCCAAAGCAGACTGTAACAGGATCCCCCCCACCAGCATATCTCTCATAGCAGACTATAACAGGATCCCCCCCATCAACTCTATAGCAGACTGTGACAGAGCCCCCTATCAACCCCATAGCAGACTGTGCGGCAGAACAACCCCATCATCCCCATAGCAGACTGTGTGACAGGACAGCCTCATCATCCCGATAGCAGATTGTGTGACAACAACAATCCTCATAGCAGACTGTGGGGCAGAATCCCCCATCACCCCCATAGCAGACTATGTGATAGGATCCCCTATCGCTCCATAGCAGACTATTTGGCAAAAAAAAAACATCATCCGCCATAGCATACAATGATAGAACGCCTCCATCACCCCATAGCAGACTGTGACAGAAAGGGGGCAGCAAGATGGTCGGCCTGCTGGCAGCCCATCAACCAGCTTTAGTGCTGTGCCAAATACTGAACCCCGGCAGGGACCTCTGACTGAAGTCCGTATTCCGGTTCGGGAACCTGAACTCGCAAAGTTCAGCACGGACCTGAATTTGGGGTTCGGTTTCGCGCAACACTAATTATTCTCACTAATACCAATATAATACATAGCCTGCTGACAGGATTCACAAATGCTAGATAGATGGAATAAATCAGAAACTAACAGACCTAAAAAAATCACAGCAGGGAAGACAATGGACACAGACACAGCAACACAGACAGCAGATTGACTACTGTCAGTCTTCACAGCATGGATTTAAATTAGAAGGTGCACTGGTAATATTGGCCCTTTAATCTTTGCAGCCCAATAAACTAATCTGACTCTAGTACAAGCTTTATGAATATGTCCTATGGCAGTAATCCTTCTCCAGCTGTTCTAATATCTGAAACCAGGGGGCGCACTTCCACCTTCCAGTCTGGATGTGGGTGTGTACTATGTAGGAGACAAGACTAAGGCTCCCCATTATTTTCCGCTGAGCACATAGACTATACAACAAACCGGCCAACTTGAAACCGTAAGTGCGCCATTCAGCTTAAAGTGAACCAAAACCCAGGAATTTGACTATCCTGAGTGTTGGTCCTTTCCCACAGAGAACCCCGACCGGGGGTGCCCCACTGTGTGAAACCCCCAGATTGGCAATGCCAACTCACCTCTTTCCCGTCCTACGGCGCATGTACTGCTGCTGGTCCAATCAGCATGTTCGGAGACATCACGTCGTCTAAGCCTTCGTCTAAGGCCAGCGGCTCCAAGCTCGCTGATGGCCACATCCCCCGCTTCCCTCTAACAGGGAGTGTGCCCATGCTGGCGCGGTTAAGCGTCCTGCTAGAGGCATTGTGGGGATGCGGCCATGACTCGCACATGCTCCATTGGACCGGCAAACAAGGTAAGTGTATGGGGCGACCTGGGGGGTCCCGATTTTGGATGCCCCAGGGGGAGGGGGCCAATCAGCCCGGGAATCTTATAGATTTCCAGGCCGATCAGTGTGGGTTTTGGTCCACTTTAAAGGAAAACTCCCTTTTTTGGAATGTTTTTGATGTTCTGCCTTACTATCTTCATCCTTTGGAACGTAAAATAATAATTTGTGTGAGGATTGTTACCCCTGACCTGTGATTTACTTAGCATGCTGTTTCCATGATTCTAATATTCCTGGGACATTCTACAGTGGGAGAGGTTTTCATGGCCTTGAGTAAAAACAATGGACTACAAGTCCAACACTTCTGCCAATATAACAGGTGAACTCTTTAGCAGCTTTGGCTAAGTCTAAGCAGCTTAACTACCTCTCCATCTGGGAACTCAGCCATTAACCCTTTTGCTACTAGAACACAAGACTGTGATTGTTCCAAACTGAAGAACTTGAGTTAAACCTGTCAATCATGCCTTAGCCAATCAGATGACATCTATGATATGTACTCGAAATTGCCACTTTGGTGTACATAGCTAAGGTAAACACATTCTTGCTATAGATAAGTGTTTTCTTTTATAACACAGAGTTGCAAACAAATAGAAAAATAACAAAAACAACTGATAAGCTAAGCACATTGAAGACATCATTTTGCCACACAGCAATGGAAACTTTTGAAAATGACATAGAAAGTAAAATTATCATTTAAATACTGGGGAGCGAGGGAAATCACCTTCTCAGGACCAGGTGACAGTAAACAGGAGAGCCTCATGCCTGCCAGTGACAAGCCCTGATCTGATGTCATGAAAGTGGACAATTATAGGCAGGGGTGAACCTAGCCTCTCTGCTGTCTGAGGCGACCTATAGAAATACGCCCCTCTACTCCTCAATGAAACAACAGGGGGGAGGGATTAGGGAGTGGAGGCGAGCCAAGCTGCAAACCACCAATAGTTGGCAGCATCAAAAAAGAAAAAAAAACTAAAATATATTTTAAATAAAAAATAAAAAAGCTGGCCAATTGCTACGTCTCACTTGGCCTTATTGCAGGTATATATATATATACTATAGGCAATAAAATTTTTCCTGATAATTTCAGCTAGTGACAAAGATCAGGCTCAGCTTCCTGCCATAGGATGGGCCCAATATACATCAAGCAGAAGAGAGTTGCATAATGAAATATTGAATTTTTTAAGGTGGAATCTTTAGTACATATAAATATGAGATATGTGGGGAAAATATTGCTTCCCAACCCCTCCCCATCATGAGTGCTGTAGCAGAGGCACATCTAGAAAAATCAATGCTTGTAAAAGGGGGAGGCCTAGAGGGAGTCCGGAGACTTTCCAGTTTAATGCAATGCAAGCCCACCTCTATTAAAGTCTATGGCAACGCAATGCGAACACAACACAAATGCAAGTAGAACGCAATGCAGCAGAGAGGTGTGAAAGGAGCTGTCACAGATTTCCCAGTAGAGAATTCCCCTATTATAGGATGACCAGTAATTGAGAGCTGCGAGACAGAGACGGATATGTGGCAAACCGTGTTTAATGGTGATAAACAGTAACAAGTATACTTAGCACACAACAACCAGGCTGCTGTACAAATACACAAGTGAATATAACATACACACGCTGAGGTAACTGTACAAGAATAAAGATGAACACTACGTGCTACGGCTGCTGTTCAGAAATACAGGTAAACCCGGAAAACATAAACACACTTAGGCTGCTGTAAATATACACAGTTGGAGTCTGGAAACATACATGCACAGGGATCCAGTTCAAAATCCAAAAGTAGGTACAAGGCTGAGACAGAGAAAGCAAATCACAAGGCTGTGGCAGGGGTTCTGGGTTCAGAGTTCATAGTTCAGGGTCTGGGTACAGGAAGACAATGCAATGCTGATCCACCAGCTGCAGGGGTGGATCAGCTTATAAAGGCAAGGAAGTCACACAGGTGCTGGCTAATTATCAGCACCTCTGCAGTAGCGGGCCACCTGCTGGTGGAGCAGCTTATGGCAGGGGAAAATCCAGGAAAGGGAGCCAGCCAAAAGCAGTACAGAACAGATGTGAACTCCCATGTTGCAGAGGAACTCCGGACCTGACAGGAGCCTTAGAGTTAGAGAGAGCTATTGCAGGATTTTTGCTTATAGTTGTTATTTAAAATTAGGTTGTACAGTATATAAAGCTAACTTAAAATTGTTTGGGAGTGGAGTTTCACCTTAAGAGAGTTTTGCAGGTAGTTTTTGTTGGCTTGCAAGTAAGGGAAATAAGTAAACAAGTCCTGATTAATGGCACTGTCAAGTTGTGCCTGCTGTTACGTCCTTCCCTTCAATCTCGGCAGTCCTGGAACCCCTATATCTCTACTCTGCAGCATTTTGGTTATTCAATGGGCAGTTGACAGATTTAATTAACTTTAGGAGAGCTGGATTGTAATCTAATCACTAATGAAACCTTCCACGTCCTTCAACAGCATTCATTGGGTACTTGACTCATTGCTGAAACAGTGGGGCTGCGTGTTTAATGCAAAGGCACTTGACAGCACTTCCACTTGTGAGGAACAAAATGAAATGCAACGCAACACACACAAACTGCCTTTAGCGGAACAAATAGTTTTATGGATTCACAGTTTGTGGTTTATTTTTCATTACAGATGAATGATGGTCATGTAAAGCTTAAGGAGACTTTTTAAGGACATTGGTGTTTGTTTTATTCTATATCTCTGCATACATTTGAAAACATTATTTTTTCAGGCAAGTAGATAAAAGAGTTCAAAATCAAACAAATGAGTCAAAAATATTAGACTTTTTATTTATTGACGGTAGTATTGAAGGTAACTTTTGAATCAGGTCTTTTCAATCAGTGGGACGATAATCAGGTTTGAGTGGGTGACCAGTTTTATTTAAATAACAGAGATCTATAAAAGTATGATTTTCACAACAAATATTTGTGAAAGTGTATTATGGCGCAAATCAAAGTCCATTTCTCCTAAAAAAGGAGTGTTGTTGATGCTCATACAGAATTATTCTAAAGGCTTTGTATTCTACCAATCCAGTCAGACATAAAATGTGTGAATGAAGCAATGTTAAGACAATTTTGGCCCTCCCCAGAAGTGTTCAACTAACATAGAACATGCCAAGAACAAGGCGTATAATAGTCAAAATAGAACCCCAGGTAAAACGCTATGCAACAAATGGCTTTTTTTTTTTTAACGTTTGTTAATGTTTTCGAGTCTACCATCTGGAGGACACTTAACAACAAGGGGTGCATGACAGGATTGCAATGAGAAAGCCACCGTTTTCCAGAAAGAACATTGTTGGCCATCTGCAGTTTTCTGAAGACTACCCGGACAAGCTAGAAGGCTACTGGAACAATCATTTGTGGGTAAATAAGGCCAACAATGGTCCTTCCACTAGCTCAGTCTCAGAAGTACGCGCAGCAAGATAATGATCATAAGCACACAAGTCCTTAAAGTGGACCAACACCCAGGATTTTCACTATCCTGGGTGTTGGTCCACTTCAGCGGGGATCCAAGATCAGGATGCCCCGCTGTGTGAAACCCCCCCCAAAAGCCCCAAAAAACGTACCTTTTCGACGACAGACAAGCGACGGACAAGCCGCTCGCCGATAAGGTAAGGTTCTTTGGGGCTTTTGGGGGGGGGGTTCACCCCGCGGGACATCCCGATCTCGGATGCCCCGCGGTGAGGGAGGTGATCGGCCTGGGAATCTTATAGATTCCCGGGCCAATCACCCCTGGGTGTTGGTCCACTTTAAACACAAAGAATATGTCAAAGTCATGACCTAAATCCAATATAAATGTTCTGGGAGGCGAGCAGTTTGAGGAAACTAATGAACAAAATAACAGAGCTGAAGTTATTTTGGGCTAATATTTCTCCAAGACTATGTTCTAATCAACTAATCAACAATTGCAAGAAATTATTAGATACAGTAACGACTGCACAAGGAGGCCGCACTAGACACTGAAAGAAAAGTTTCACATACCTTTTCCACACACAAATATGTGATATTGGATAATTTAGTAAATGACCAAGTTGAATGCTTTGTATTTATTTGGTTATCTTTATCTTTTTTAGGGCTTGTTTGCTTGTGGTGTCAAATGTTTGCAGAAATATAGAAAACTCTGAAGGATTCAAAAACTTTCAAACATCACTGTACATAAGCAGTACTTTACTTACAACCATTGTAATCTTGAGTAGGCTTTATTGTCATCGTGTGGACAATTTTTAGGTTTCTGGTTAGACATTTGAACACCTGAAAAATAAACATTTACGCAACTTTTGTTGTTCCACAAAATAGGCTGCCATCCAAATGGTGTGTTAGGTACACACCCTTTATTTACAAGACTTGAGTAGACCTGCCTTTCCAATAAAGTGAAACTCAACTTAGGTGTTACTCAATAAACGTTGCCCTTCCCGTAATGGTCCAGGCAGAATTTTGGTTCAGTCTTTTCCTCTTCAAGGTGGGTGGTAAAGTGACTATGAACACATCATGTGTTGCACATCAAGTGTTGAATCATGAGCATCCTGGTCTCTGGCCTCTGCCTGTTTAGATTCTCTCTAAAATTGGGTAAATTTTAAGCAGACCAAAATCAAGATATTTTACTGACTTATGTTTTGATCTGCTTTCCCTAAACTGGAGGTCCCTGTGTGTGAAAACCCTAGGCTAGCTGAGTATTCTTACAGTACCTTTCTGGCAATCATACAGTGCATAAATGGGCTCTCCCCCAACCAGGTGATGCAAGCCAGTCAGAAAATATTGTGTCACCAACTGGGTACATCCACCCAGCTGATGCACCCATTCATAAATACCTGGTACATTAGCTGAGAGAAGGTGGTAATGCTACTGCAACCCATGTGGGACAGCAGGATTGGTTAGTATACTGGGCGAATCCGGGGGTTTCTCTTAGAGAGGAATCTCAGCTTCAAAAGGTAATCTGACTGCCCAAATCTCATAAACCCTCCTAAAGTGTTGTAGAGGCATCCCAGTCCCCTGACTTTTTTAATTCTATTCTGTTTTAGGTAGTGTCGATCTAACTGGCAAAAGCTTGAGTTTGGCAAGTTTGGTTTGGGTGCCGAACTTGACCCACAATTGAACCTGGTCCATTGAAATCAATGGGTGCTTGTACTTTAGGATCCAAAAATTACAGTGGGCCCCTCTCTGCGCCCCCTCACACCTCATTTTACCGGTGGGTGAGGAGCTCAAGGAGCCCAGGCGGGTAAGAAGTGGGAGTGGCAGGGGGGTCTCCAATTGCAAAGTGCAGCAGCAGGAAGTGGCTGTACAACTTACCTGTGCCCCACTATCCATATGCTCAGTTTTCACTGTCAAAATATCTACAGCCGGGGTTTCAGAAAAATGACCACCCACATAAGTGAAGACACTTTGCATTTTCATCCTCACTCATTGGGGAGGCCATTGTTTTGAAGCCCCAGCTGTGGACATTTTGACAGAAAGAATGCCAACGGAATCACAGGGCTCAGGTAAGTTATACAGCAGCTTCCTGCTGCTTCACACTTCAGGATAAGCTGAAACTAGCTTTTCTGGGTTTGGGGCGAACGTAAAACTTGAACACAGACTTCTGGCCTCTTGTCTGGTTTTTGGTGTTCTGCCTTATTGTTTTCCTCCTCTGGAATGTAAAATAAGCATTTGTGTTAGGATTGATGTGTCTTATATCCATGTGGCTCTGTCTTGATAAAGTAGGAGCGGCTTTCTTGCCCTTAAATAAAGCTCGTAGTATACTTTCTTACTACAAATCCTAGAATCCTTCCACTGTAACAGGTGAACTCATCAGCAGCTTTGGCTAAACAAAGCAATAATGATGTCCCCAGTTAATCCTTTAGCTACTGGAACACAAGACACAAGCCTGTCTTCTCCGCCTTTGCCAATCAGATAATTAGCAAGCTAGAGTCAGGAAGACTGACTATGATGTACATTTCTAAGGTAAACACATTGTTGCTAGGGGAAACTGTTTTCTTTTATAACAAGAAGAAGAAGAATTAACATGTTGGCACATGATAATGGCAACTTTTAAAAATGCCATCGAAAGTGGAATTACCCTTTAAGCTTTATGGCATAGAAGTCCATTATGTACAAGTGATTCCAGGGAAATCGGGTCACTTGCTGGTTTGTCTTCAATAGGTACAGTACAGTACATCTGTACTTCTTGTAAAAATACCAACAACCCCCGTTGATGTTTTCTTCATAGGTCAAATGCTATAGAAACAAAGCGACAGAGAATTGTGACCCTTTGTTAAATACTACTGCAAAAGAAACTACTTGAGGCTCAAAAAGTTACCAGATTGTCAGAATGAATTGCAGCTGAAATATCTGCTGCAACTGTATCTGAGATCCCCCCTCCCCAAAAAAAGCATTCCAAGGGCCTTTCTGTGTAAACTATCATAGTTATTCATGGCACATATTAAGGGTTATTCTTTTTCCGCTTTTCTTTGTCTTGTGCTGTATTTCTGGCACCAGCTGCCACCAGCGAGGAATTACAGAGCTATATTCTAATTGGTCTTATTAAAATGGACCATTAATTATAAATGTTCTGCCTAATCTAATGTTTATTGCTCTGATTTCTTATCGGTGGCTTACATGCTTTATTGCAGGTTGAAGTTTAGCACATCTAATTTCGCTTTAAGGCCTCGTTATTCAAATGTTCTGATTAATTAAAGACAAATATAATTTTATGTTGGATCTGAAAATCATTGTACTGTGTTTGAGGTTCTTTTTGGCTTTGATAATTCTTCAGAAGTTTAGACATCAGGGCCTAGTGATGAACCGAACAGACCCCTGTAGGTTTTCGACACTGACCAAAGGTATAAAACTATTCAGGTTATTTTACACTTGAAAGCCGAACACCATTCAAATCTTATGGGGGGGGGAGGATTTGTTTTCCTTTGTTCACTGAAAAGCTGGCCAGGCACAGGGTTTTTTTATTACCAGCGCTTGAAAGCAGAATGACCAAAAAGCCCATTGACATGGGTCTGGTGTTTTACCAGGGGTCCAATGGACCATTGCTGAAGGACATGTACTGCTTTGTTGCTGGCCGCTGGTTTGCTACTCCATAGGATCAAATTAGTTTGCATGATGGGCGGTGGTCATGTGGGCAACTTCATTAGAATTCTTGCGGGCGTGTGCATAGGTGTGGGTATGTGAAACAGAGATGCCCCCAAGCAATCTACTTAGATCCGCATTTAGCACTAGTTTTTAGAGGTGCTAGAACCACTTTTAGTTTTTTTTTTTTTTCGTTTCTAATATAGGCTGGGGAGGGGTATGGAGAAGTGTAGAGTTTAGAGCTACCATTCACACAGCTGTCTTCAACACCATGGCAGAGAGAGCATGGGAACTTTGCCTTCTGTTAGAGTCACGCTGCCGTCCAGCAGCTATTTCAGTCCCCTGGAAACAGCTGCCGGTGGTTGCACCAGACACTTGGGAACCCCTGCTGTATAATTTTTATTTATTGTTCACAGGCCAAATCTAAGTACAATACACAACGGGACAGATTTGGTCCATGGACCAGAGTCACGCACCCCTGGTATAAAGTATGATTAAGCTGAGGTGCTGCTAAATCACTCTTATCATTACAGAGTTAAAGACAGCTAAGTGAAACTTCGACCAGTTTTAGTCCCAGGTAGTGAAGAAAAACTCCAGGGAGGATACATGTAGGCCAAGCCTGTCTGGATCCCTACATATCTCCATGCAACAGACTATACGTGACACCTCCAGAATATCCTAAGGCTTGTATAAATAGTCGCCATTAATAATGTAAGCACACAAGTAAATGCACATTTCTCGGAGTTGATGGTGACATCGCCGCTCGCTCCGGGGATGGGAATAGCAAATGGGCAAAAAAAACATATAAAATAATTAAATCTTGCAAATAAAACATGTTCTAGGCTTGATGTCGCTTTACACTAACTTATCCAAACTCTGATTAAAGCTTGGTAGGAAATTAATCTCCATCTGATTAAAATATTTCTTGCCGAGCAAATGTAAAACCGCGAATGCTTCTAAATGTGGCCAAAAAATATTACATAAATATATATATATATCATTAGAAACCCTTTAGCACCCCTTTAAATTACCATAACATTCTGGCATCACCCTTGACTGTAGCACTGTACAGGCAAGTATAAATGGTTATTTTTATAGGTGTCCCATGCTCCTGGTTTTTATGGGCGTAATTACAGAATGGGTGCAGGAAACATTTAACTTTTTGCCCTGAGAGCTATTTAAACTTTAAACTACCCTGGATATGACCCATTTGAAAGTTTTCTGAAGAGAGAGATTCTTCTGTCATATTACGGTTGATTCAGCACCATGCAAGTTTGGACAAAAACTCCACCCATCAACTATAATGTGAAAATTATGTGGAAGGTGGGTAATTTAAAAAACAAGCTTTTATTAACTCTCATGGGAGTTTTACTTGACTTGCATCAGTGGAAGTAAAATGGATTACAGTAAACTAGCTGGAGCTTTTTTCAATTCATAGCATACTTTTTATTCAATAAAAAAGACATTCCCTCCAAAAAAAAGCCCCCTCCAGAGCCACCAGGCATAAGTGCTGGAAACTCAGGGCTCACGGCTGACACCCTACCAATTAACTAGCTCCTATGATCTTTGATATGGGTCTATAGTTCTTTCAGGGGTGCCAGGGCACCCATGCAGATCATCGGGCCCACACCAATGGGCACCTGGCTCTTCTGCACCTCCAGCGCCACACCAAATTCCATAGAAAGCACAGTATATGACAAGATCGGGTAATTCAAACCAGTCAGGCCTACTTAAGGATTGCTGGTGATTTAATACATCACTTATGGCACTTACAAATGTGGCATTCTTCAGAGTGATCTCTTTATTTTAACAGAGAGCTGAATCGTACACTGCTAGCCAGTTGTGAGTGTTGAAATAAGAGGTGTAAGACTGCTGTCCAATGTACCTTGGGAACTGCTCTTGTTATATTGTAAACAGAAGCCACATGCCTTGTGGTAACAATTTAACACGGCAGGTATCTGGCTAGCTTTTTACAATGTAACAGCATGACTCTATCATGCTTGTTACATTGTACAACCTGAGGAGAGAAGCAGCGCCATGTTTTTTTTAAATTCCCAGCAGGATTTTATTACAAAGAATACTGCTGCCTTGCATCTTGGATGCAGTTTTTTTTAAAGAAATTAGCAAAAGTTATGTTTTAGCTATTTGGAGTTGAGGCAGATTTAGTAGCAGTAGTCAGATTGAATATTACAGGCAAGTCAGGGCAGGTAAGCCCTATGGTAAAGTCACAGCAATGCTACAAGTAGCAACATACGGTAAGTTGGTCCTTAAAACATGGACTTGACCAGTTAAGACCAACCATAGCACATGTGTGCTAGCTTCTGTAACTACTAGCCTGGCGGAGTATTGCCCAGGTTGAGTATCTAAAAGGGACAGAAGACCATTCCAAAAGAACAGGTGGGCAAAACTGTACAGTTAAAAGTTGATAGGACTTAGGGTAAAACACTGTAATTCTGAGCCATTGCTGCTGCATTCCATATGAACAGCCATTGGGCATCTAATTGCCAACCTTCCCGCTTCTACTGCAGGTGCTGAAAGTTCCTAATTCAATCCAGATGGAAGAATTGCACTAAAATTTTAGAAAAACATAAAGATAGTTTCATTTCCTGTACTGTAGGTTTACTTCATTCACTGCAATAGAGTGGGCTTTGCATGTATGTAGAAACAGATTACCTACCCCCTCCCTTTAAACACTAAATGGATAAAACATGTTCCACCCCTGTAAAACTGCAAAACCAATTATTGCTCCTTGCTCCCATCAATCCAATGAACACAACACTGCGTGCTATTAAACTAATGCATACAGATGTCAGAAACCAATGCTGCTAAGAAACACAACACAAAACTATTTCTACTATGAGTGGATAAGCTGTGCTTCTGTTTAAAACCACTCTACTTAGTGCTGTACATTTGTGCTGTGTGTGTGTGGACCCCACCCACCAAAAAGGTAGCGAGGTTGGTGGGAGGGCAGGTAGGGAGGTGGGCAAGTGGTAAGGTAGGTAGGTGGGCAACTGTCACCTCAGTTCCAGGGTCTGACAATTCTGACAATTGCGCCAGGGCTGCAGGGCGGTTGATACGTAGGTAGGTGGGTGGGTGAGTGGGCAGTTGGATAGGTAGGTTGGTCATCAGGCAGGTAGATAGGTAGTAGGGTGAGTGGATAGGTGGGTAAATTGGTGGGTGGGTCAGTAGGTATGCAGGTCAAAAGGTAGGTGACTGACATCACTGCTGATCTGGGCTGGAGAATACTGTTATGTGCTGTCCTTGGCACTGCCCACCACTTGTCTCTGCCAGCCCCAGTCCTCACCACCTCTTTGTGTTGTTCTTGGCACATCCAGTTGGTTGCTAGCTCTCCTAAGTCCAGAAATCCAGAGCTCCAAAGTGGATCACCCTGGGAATTGATGCACCTTGCCCAGGCCGGTTCATTTCTGAGACCTAGTTATCCAGGACCATGGGAGCAAGGAAGTCCAAACTTACAGGGAATGTAGCTGAGATCTTCAGCTGCAGAACAAGCCCCACTGATTTTAGACCCCTGCTCTGGGGGTCCTTACAATACTTTCCTTACAAGTGGATCTAAATATCGTAGGTAGGTCCTTAGTGCTACTTCAACTGCTTAATAATTTTGGTTCTGTTTTTTATACTTTCATTTTCAGTTAAAATGGACATATAGTATATTCTGCCTATTCATAAGTTCAAGCCCATCAGTGCCTTTTTTCTTCTGAATGAATTAAAGCATCTGACATACCCCCTGGTGAACCACACTCTCGACATCTATCCTTCCCTGGGCCACTTCTTGGCATCCAACAGCACCTCATTTGGGGGTCCACCTCAGACTGAACAACTGCTTGGGAGTTGGGGTAAGATTAGGTGTATAAGGTATAGTTTTATATAATATTATTATGTTTTAGAGATTAGTTTATAAATTAGAAATATATTAGGAATGGTTATGTGATCATTTTATTGGCAAGACTAAATCCAAAATGTGCTAAAAAAAAACAACCTACATTAAAAATTACTGGGCCAACCTTCTCTGTTTCAATTATCAAAGAATCAGTTGATAGCCTTAAAGACCTACTCTCGTATGGTTTGGCTTCTATGTATAGAGAGCCATTTTCATATGACTGGCTTATACAGGTATGTCACATTCTCATATGATTGACTTCTATACCCATAGACCAGTATTCGATTATCTCCTGACATGTCAAGAGACTTATTTTGATGATTTTCTGAGATGCATACAAACCCATTCTTACAATGCAAAAAAACTGTAAAAGAAATAATAAATACCACATTGGTAACCAAGTTAAACCCTAAAATGTGTGACATAATGGTTCAGTGCTTTGACCGCAAAACTGCTACACAACAGAAATGGGGCTGTCAAATTGTCAATGCTAAGCAATTCAACAGCAAAGAAGCCTAAAAAAGCATTGATGGTTTTAGGATATCCCACATATATGCAGGGGGAATAAGTCTGATTGAAATGCTGCATCTGTTAATTGAGTCCCTTTTCCAGTGCTAATTTACAAGCCTGCTTTTAGTTTGTGGGGTCTCACCCTCCTGAGACTCAGTAAGGAAACCTTCAATTACCAGCATGAGGGTTAAATTCTCTTTACCTGATTGAATTACCAAAGTCACAAAAGACAATAGAACAGTAAACGTCCCTGGCTAAGTACTCTCAGTGTACAGCATAAAACATATAAAACAGTGAATTGTGAAACATTAATGCTCAGAGCAAGTGCCTATCAAATGCATCATTAGTCTGATATGTCCCTGCACTATATAAGCCTTCTGAATAAGTCTATAACTTACGACGAAAACAATAGTTGCCACATATAATGTCCACAGATAGATTATACGATACTAAGACTTAACTGCAATCACTAACACTGGCAGCCATAAAGCAATATGCGGCAAGAGGAATTTATACGCCTAATAATTATACTCCAGTCACTTTTATTAGATTGAAATGACTATGTCATGTTGGATTCATAGCTTTACATTCTTTAATTGTTAACGTATCTCGCAAGCGTACCTTAAATTATAATAATCATTTCATTTGTTATCCCTAGTAGAGAAAATCATTGACAGATAGTTCTTAAAACCAAATAAAAGTCATATTGAGTTTTTGCTAATAAAGACACTATCAAGAAAGAAAAGGCTATATTCAGACTGTACAGATGGTTACAGATAGTTCCCCGTATCCAGCATTTGGGAATACCAAATCGCTCCGGATATCACTATGAGTGAGCTGGAATGGGGTCCCTTAGACCCCTTAATAGTTCACAACAGTTTTTAAAAAATACAGTTTAAAAAAAAAAACATCCATCTTCCGCCAAGCAGAATTCTCTCAAAAGTTTTGTCAGGTGCTTCCTTCTCATCCAGCAGCTGTCATCTTCTTCAAGCCCCTCTGCTGGCTTCTGTAGTGAGGGGAAATCCATTTCATGTCCCTCCCCTGAAGTGATGTCATAAGTCACATGGTGGGATTCCACAAAGGCTCCAACTCTGTGGTATAAAAGGTTCATTCCAAGGCAGGCCTGGCACTAGCTTGGTGGGCTGCCAAGGAAGGAGGAAGGGGGACCTGTGCTCCTCCCTCACTACAGATGCCAGCAGAGAGACCTGGCATGAAGAAAATGACAGCCTCAGCACTCAGATGGACAGGTAGGGGGTAGTTAGGTAGACGAGTATGTGGGAATTTAGATAGGAATTCCTATTAGATAGTAATTTAGGATAGGTAGGCAGGTGGGTGGTTAGACATGTGGATGCATAGGTCAGTAGGTAGGTGCGTGGTAAGTATGCAGGAATATAGTTAGGTAAGTAGGTAGGAAGGTGGATGGTTGAGCAGATAGAAGAGTGGGTGGGTGGGTAGGTGGGAGGGAGGGCAGGTAGTGAGGTTGGTGAGAGGGTAGGTAGATAAGTGGGCAAGTGGTTAGGTAGGTGAGTGGGCCACTGTCACCTCAGCTCCAGGTGACAATTTTGACTTTGCACTAGGGCTGCAGGTGGGTCGGTACGTAGGTAAGCGGGTGGATCAGTAGGCAGTTGGATAGGTAGGTAGGTTGGTCAGCAGGCAGGTAGATAGGTAGTAGGGTGAGTGGATAGGTGGGTAAATTGGTGGGACCTGGCATGAAGAAAATGACAGCCTCCAGGCCAGGAGAAATCAAAGGGGTCAGAGGGACCCCTATACTAGTTTAAACAAAGTGGTGGCTGACATGCTAAATCATGTGACCCAAATCCTGCCAGACAGTATAGGTTGAACCAGACAGAGCCGGATTCGAAGTCCATCACTATTATTGTGATAATAAGGCTCTCTTTTAATACTTTTAAAAATTCTACTAATGCAGGGGGGGGTTGTATTGAATTCCTTCTTACTGCATTATAGGGTTGGCAAGGTAAAACAGCTCAACAGTGTGAATTTTTGCAGGTAAGCGACTGCTACATCTGTACACATTCAGCCATACACTCATATTTGTGATGTGCAATTAGCCGTTGGTTCTTTTAGTACACCTCAGAGACTGTTGGGTCGGCTAAACTTAATTAAGCATTAATGATTATTAGCAAAATAACTGGCATACTGATTATGTGCCAGTAGGTTTGTTATGCTTTAATTCTCCATGTTGATGTCACAGTCATGGGCATCACTAAAGCACATGCACTTGTGGTATAGCTTAAGTGGCGTTCACCAATGGTACAATAAGTAGTGTATGAGCCTATGTGCACTGGAGATGGTCTAGCTCTGCAGTCATCTATCACACTCACATATATGTACATGCACAGATTTTAACTAGCAAACCTGCCAGAAAGTTGAGGATTGTTTCTTGTAAAGTGACCTGGTGTTTGACCAGACCACTTTGACTTTTCTTCTGGCTTGTCTCTGGTATTGATTTCTCATTTAGAATTTGGGGAGGCTCGTGTCACTATGGCTTCCCCAGGGACAACATGAGTAAAGGCTATTCTGGTGTGCTTGTCAGCTGACTAGGGGAAAGCAGGCTAAGTAGGTGTGCTTTTCAGCTGAATAGGAGAGAACTAATCTTACTACTCTATGGCTTTTATAAGTCTCTGGCAACAGTATTATGACAAAAGACGGGGAGGCCGATTCATTAATAGCGGCAGGTAGCGACAGTTGAGCGACTGTAGCGACATTTTCAGAGCGCCCACTAGTAGTCGCTGTGCTTGGCCGTTGTTCTGTAGTTGATAGCGACTCAGTCGGTTTGCCGTAATGTTGAATATTGGGTGAGGAGTCACTATTTGACAGGTTCCGCGTTGTATGGGAGCGCATGATAGCGACTGGCCCTAGCGACCGGCTCCCACCATATTCATTAAAAAATCACCCTCAAAAATTCTCGCGCTGTGAAATGCATGTTTAAACCCCAGAGCGCTGGCGGCGATGGGTTAAAAGAAGTTTTTTAACCCCCAAACAACCATATTTTTGGAAACAAAAAAAAAAAAAGTTTTTAAAATAATTTGGTAATATGAATACATTAATATCAGACCTGTAATATCAATTCTGTACAATTTTTTTTTCTAAAATGGCAGAAGTGATCACAGAATTTTTCACATTAAAAAAAAAAAAAAACAATTAATAACAATTAATTATGAATATTTAAAGATTGTTCCATTGAAATGCATTGGAGAGCGCCAGGTAGCGAGAGGTCATACCTGTCGCTGTTCAAGGTCGGACGCTGGCGCTGTGGGCTGAGGCTGGAATAATGATGAATGAGTGGCTATCTGGCGCTATCTCAGTCGCTAAGCAGGATTGGCTTGATAAATGTGTGATTGTGGTGGGGAGCCGGCGTTCTCGTGGCGGGGCCCGTCATTACCGGCCACTCACCAGTCGCTACCTGACGCTATTCCTTCATAAATAAGGGCCTATGTAACTTCATCTGTGCCTCCCTACTCCTGTATAAACTTGCCTGTGTGATGATTGGACCTTTTTGTGTTTTACCTTACCTTCTCATGGATTCTGAAATTGGAAATTTGAATTTACCCTTGAACTACTACTCTGTGTAAAACCTTGGCTCCCTATCTGGTCTTGCCTCAGCCAGAATTTTGACTTTGGCTCATGGACCCCTCTATGAATTGGACCCTTACTCCTACCAATGACTTCTTTTCGAGAAAACCCCAGTTAGGCTCACTTCAAGTTTATAGCAAAGATTGGGCCATCCAGTAGAGTTTAGCCTCTGGGTTTTGGGCTATGTGGGGTGATATGTTTCATATTTGGGCCAGCTAAATTTAATTTTTTTAATTAATCTTCTTCTCACTACACTCACCTCCAGCATCTTCATCAAAAGCTAGATGCTGTCTGGTGAACAGTAGATGTGTAGGAATCAGACCTTCTTTTGGTTCTCCACCATGTTTGTCACTATAGAGGGAAGGGGCATTGACTAGACCTTTACTGAAACACATAGGGGCTGGTAAGTTGCCAGGGGGCGGTTGCCAGACCCTGAGCTATCAGTCCCTATGCCTGGTACGCTGGGCTGGTAGTCCAAGGGGGAGGGGGACATGCTTATTCGTTCTTTGAAATAATAAAAAAGGGGTAAAAACAGGCAAATATTTCATTTCATATGTTCGGCTTTAGATTTGATAAAAAACCTGAATAACCTGACACAGTCTGCCAAACAGCCTCCGTGCTGAATGCAGCATTTCTTAAATAAAACATATTGCACTAGTATTTTATCATCTTTAATGCCTTTCAATGGCTTCTGTGCTGAAATAAATGCAAGTTAACCACCTAAATTTGAGAATTGCCACAGCTGTTGGTACAGTACTGTTGGTGTACAAAAGTAAACATAAACACTGCTTTTTGTAGCAAAACCATCTGCCGGCAAGTTGAACATGACACACATATCCCGTTCCTGTAAAGTGAATTACTTTTTTGATCCGGACACTTTGACTTCTTTTTTGGCTTGCTCTTCCTTGCTTTCAATTCTGGGCTAGATTTTAGCCTAAACCTCAAACATTTTTTTCTGGCAATATTTGACTAGGCAACTTCAAGTACTCACTCCCCAGCCATTAAGACTTCTGGACATAGTGAGACATTCCCATAGCAAAGTGTGACACTTAAATGTCTCCAGTGTTTTGAGTGGCACTGCGGGACACAATCTGCCAAAGCGGGACTGGCCTACCATTTATAGGATGTCTGGTTAGTTTAACCAAAAACCTTGTCCTAAACTTGATGATGATGATGGTTCAGCTAGTGGTAGACTTCAGAAGAACCTGAATCCCACTCTCCCAGTTAGCTAAGAGAGTCAATGACATAAAGTTCCCTGGGATCATTATCCAGCTTAGGCTTGAACAAGAACACATTGGTCATCCTTTCTGGATTTCCTAAGACACTACTAGTGGCATTCTACAGTGTGACAATAACTTCTCTGCTATGCTTCTTCCTCACCCAATAGTACAAAGAAACTAGCAAAAGTCACAAGGTATGACTGCAAAAATTATTGAACCGGACCAACACTAGTTTTTTCTTTAATGGGTGTTGGTTGTGCAGAAACAGCGAATAAGAACAAGCTTGGAGGGAGGCATCCAGAACGCTCAATATCCAAATTTTCACCTTACACCAGCACCAAGAAAGAAGTCCCATGATTGGCCACTGGGCAGTCACGTGGGCCATGGTCGTGTCCTCGGCGCCGGCCACCGGAACACCCTGCCCACATGTGCACCTGCGGCCAATAGCGGGACTCCTTTCCCAAAGTGAAAGTAAGGATATCGGGTATTCTCAGGGGGTTATGTTTTGGGGGGTTCCAGCAAAGAACCCCCCCCCCCCGAGCTTGTTCTTATCCTCTGTCTGAGGGACCAACGCCCGTTAAAGGCAAAACACGTTGGTCCGGTTTCTGGTTGCCGAAATCTTCAGTCCCTAAAAATGGGTTCCTCCTGGCCCCCGCCATCTAAGCCACCCAGTCTTTCTTCCATTAACATTTTGTAAGATGTCTCAGAGTGCCTCCACACAAAACTCCAGTCAAGAAAGGAGTTACGCACAGAAACAACACTTAACACATTCAGATGTGCATGGGGTGCTTGTGAAATATCTTTGTTTTCTTGTAAATAACATACCAATACCCTTCTTATACTGAACACTCCCAGTCTTTGCCCTTGACACCCAAATTCTGAGACTACAATGCAAAGGACCTGACCTGTGATTGGCCATCACTTGGGACCAAATTAGACTTTTTTTTGTTATGTGCCAAATCAAACTTAGCATGGAGGCATAGAGGATGATTTTCTTAAGTTTTTGAAGTGGATCTAAACCAGGAGAAATCAGTTACCTAGGAGGTAAAGTAAACATGCTTTGATTCCACACATAGGCCCTTGTTTATCAAGGAATAGCGACAGATAGCGACAGATAACGACTGGGGAGCCGGCCAGTAAAGCCAGGTACCGCAACTAGAACGCCGGCTCCCCTCCACAATCACACATTTATCAAGCCGATACTGCTTAGCGACTGAGATAGCGCCACCTAGTAACTCATTCATCATTATCCCAGCCTCATCCCACAGCGCCAGCGAACATCCTTGAACAGCGACAGGTATGACCTCTCGCTACCTGGCGCTCTCCAATGCATTTCAATGGCAGAATGTATTTTAATTAATAATTATTTTTTAATATTTTTTTTTTTTCAAATTTCAAAAAAAAAAAATCTGTGAACACTTCTTCCTTTGAAAATGTATTTTTTGGGGATTTTTAAAAAAAATGTTTTTTTTTTTGCAGAATTGATATTACAGGTCTGATTTTAAACTATTCAGGTTTGAATATTATTTCAAAATCATTCCATTTTTTTTTTTTGGGTGGTTAGGGGGTTAAAAAACTACTTTTAACACATCGCCTACTGCGCTCTGGGATTTAAACATGCATTTCACAGCGCTAGGAATTTTTAAGGCTGATTTTTAATGAATATGGTGGGTGCCGGTCGCTATGTCCAGTCGCTATCATGCGCTCCCATACAACAGCGAACCTGTCAAATAGCGACGCAGCATCTTGTATTCAACATTACGGCACACCGGCTGAGTCGCTATCATCCACCGAACAATGGGCAAGCACAGCGACTACTAGCGGTCGGTGTCAAAATACCGCTACAGTCGCTCAACAGTCGCTATCTGTCGCTATTAATGAATCAGCCTCATAGCCTACAGATGCCCTTTATTTGACTTGATAGCACTTTGCAAACAGTACATACGATTCTTTTCAACTGACTTGCAAAAGAACACAGTTCTATTAGGTGTAGAATACTTCTCGCAGTAGAAATGGCAGTATACGGAGCAGAACATTGATTATCATAACTCGGTTCCATTATTTGGGCACTAACACTTAATGCATGCAGTTGCTAAGCTTTGTATGGGAGCTCTGGACTGTAATGTCCGCTATAATGACTCCCGCTGAGTGTTATGTGAATGGCTCAGCAGTGTGTCCTTCGTTATCTGACCATCAGAAGATGCTTCTCAATTCACCTTTCTACCCCCCTCGCAATGGACTGTGCAATCTAATCTAAGCACTTTACTTCACTTTCCAGCAAATTACATTACTGCGGAGAGTGTTAAATGTCAATGATACGGGTGTCTTCTACATTAGCCGCCTAGGCTTGTGCCAGGAATTATGTGCAGGGGAATGCGTTACACTTGTAATTTAAATCTGCGTTTTAAGTCCTAAGGCTGGAAATCGATGTATTCATTGGGGAAGCATAATCGGTGAATTAGCAATGCAGACTTTATACAAGAGGGTTTGTTAAATAGGGGTTATACTTAGCGGGATCTGCAAATGCTGAGATCATTGCTTTTGATTGAGCAATGACTCAAGGGAGCGTGCTCGTGTAGAGCCTCACCATTAGAAACAAGCGCAAATGTTCTGTCCAGTTAAGGGCAAATGGCCACAACATAAACATTTGCGCGGAACTATTACTTATTATAGACCTGATTCAGCAAAACAAAAGTTCCCTTAGCAACACCTATTTAGAAACAAAGAGTGTACTTTTTAAGTTATTATGTTTCTTTTAACCAACAATGCAAAAAAATAAATAAATAAATGTGTGTATTCATTAACTGATAAGAGCAAAAAATTATGTGCAAAAAAAGGGCATCTGAAAATTTTGCATTTGTGTAAAATAAAAAGAAAGAAATAGAAAGAAGAGAACGAAAGAGCAGAAATAAAAGAAGGAAAAGGAGGAAAAGAAAGCAAGGAGGGAAGGATGGAAAGAAAGAAAGAAAGAAAGAAAGAAAGAAAGAAAGAAAGAAAGAAAGAAAGAAAGAAAGAATTGCAGAAAAGAAGGAAGGACAAGAAAGGAAAGAAAAAAATGAAAAGAAAGAGCAGACAGAAAAGAAAGGAAGGAAAAAAAGAAAGAAAGAAAAAGAATTGCAGAAAAGAAGAAAGGAAAGAAGAAAATAAAAAGAATAGAGAAATAATTGACAGAAAGAAAGGCCAGAAGGAAAAGAAAACAAGAGGCAATGCAGAAAGACAGAAGAAATTGAATGAATAAATGACAGAAATAAAAGAAGGAAAAAGAGGAAAAGAAAGAAGGGAAAGAAGAATGAAAGGAAAGAAAGAAGGGCAAGAAATGAAAGAAAAAACAAAAAGAAATAATAGACGGAAAAGAAAGAGAAAGAATAGAAGGAAAGAAATGTAGGAAGGAAAAGTAAGAGAGAGAACATTGCAGAAAGAAAGCAGAAATTAAATAAAGGAATGGAAGGAAGGAAGGAAGAGAGGAAGGAAGGAAAAGAGAATGAGAGGAACAAAGAAAGAATGATGAGAATGAAGGAAAAGAAAGAAGGAATAAAGGGAAAAAATAGGAGATAGAAAAGAAAAGAAAAAGGAAATAGAAGATCTGAAAATAAACCAGGAGAAAAAGAGCCCAATGTGTGTCACATGACCACCATGTGGGATGAGCCCTGGCACCTGCCCCGGTAAGCGCAGTGCTGATGCCTCACATATGTTTTACCCTTGCTCACTTGTTTTAAACAGTACTTATCACACCTTGGAATGGCATGGCTTTTTTCACTGTCAGCAGATTGTGACACAGCTGACAGCAGGTTTGTCTGATCACAAAGCTTTCAAGTACAGTGCTGGGACTCACAAGCCCTGACCCACCATGATTTTCAACTTGGGCCATTATTCATGAAAGGATAGCATCAGGTAGTGCCTTGTAAATGAGAGGTAGCGACAGGTGAACGCCGGACACGGCATGCAATTACACATTTATCAAGCAGAATCTGTTGAGCGACTGGGATAACGCCATGTAGCGTCCGATTCATCATTATCCCAGCCTCAGCGAACAGCGCCGGCGTTCAGCCTTGCACAGCGCCAGGTATTACCTCTCGCTACCTGTCGCTCTCCCATACATTCCAATGGAGGTTCTTTTATTTCCTTTTAAACAGGGTTTATGTTATTTCTTTTTTTTTTTAAATCTCAAATAATGTGACCTCTTCTGGCCTAGAAATAGCCATTTTTCCAAATATTTTTCATGTTTTTTATATTTATGCAGAATTGATATTACAGGTCTGGCATTAATGTGTTCATGTTACAATGTTATTACAATGTAATTCCATATGTTTTCACTTTGTTATTGGTGGATACATGCTGAAAAACAGACTTTAATCAAACAGCCTCTGGGCTACAGCGAAGCATTTTTGAACGTCGGATGTGTGTGAGGCTGTTTTTTTGCTGAATATGGTGTGAGTCGCACTGACCAGTCGCTACCATGCGCTTCCATACAGCGCTGTACTGGTCAAAAAGCGACTCCTCACAATGTATTCATCATTACTGCACATGAACTAGTGACCCACGGCCGAGCACAGTGACTACTAGCGGGCGCTCTGAAATGCCTGCTACAGACGCTCATCTGTCGCTACCTGGCGTTAGTGATGAATCAGCCTGCCCGTCATTTCCTAAACACCTGTTGCAGCTATGTTGGTGTGTCAAGAAATGACAGGTCCCAGTTATAGGACAGGGCTTGCGAGACACACTCTTTGTCAGGCTGCTCTGTGCTGTAACTTTCAAAAGTAAAGTGGAAAAAAATCACATAGAGATTTTTATATTACTTATGCTAGCATAATGGGCAGCCCGGCCTAAAGCTAGGCAAGCAAATGTGTGACTGGAGGGTTGCGGGTTTGATTCCCGGTCAGGGCATGACTGAAGTGCTCTTGACCAAGGCACCTAACCCCCCAACTGCTCCCCAGGTGCCACAGTAAGGGCAGTCAAACTATCCAGACATGTATGCTCTTACTGCTTATCATTGTCTGGAATTCTGCCGACATCCAAAAGGCAGTGATGGAAGGGGGAGGGATGTTTGGAGAGAAACATCAGAAAAAGTCGTCTGGCACAGTTGGAAAAAAAAGGTAGCGGCCATTTCGGAGCCTTGTCTCCCAGCATCTCAGCCATGCTGCTGCCTGGATTCACCTGATATTACTGACAATGCACAGTAACAGGAAGCCCAGCAGCACTTCCTGTTCGCAGGTGGCTGGCAAATGCATGAACCACCATTTTATTTCTAAAATTCACTACAGCAGGAAATAGAAAAAGATAAATGAATGTTTATGTGCAGCAATCTAAATTCCCCCGGGGAGGGATGTATATGAGCACTGTTTGTGGTGTTGGTCTGATTTAAGTTATTTTTGATTGTTGGTCTGCTTTAATGCACTACAACTACTAAATATCAGGGTCAGACCCTATCCATTGCTTAAAACTATTTTAGTAATACAGGTAAAGTGCAAGCAACACATATGCAGGGGGTCGGCGATAGTATTTTTCAATCTCTGTACTACACAATATCACACCTGCAGAGTCTGGATATGGCTCCCCTGGCACCAGTAGTGAGAAATGTCAGGAGACACAAGGATTAGGGCAAGCATACCAAGTTGGGGGAGTTTCCAGCTCCAGTCAGCAAATTTGCTTTATTTAATTCAGGGAAGACAATTGCTTAGAACGCAGACCCAGAGAGAGAGATAAAGGGGCAAATTAAGTGTTTAATAAAACTCCTTCACCCAAGCATAAAGATCGTGACTACAGAGGGATTTTATTAATGAAAGTGACATGGCTTACAGTAGACATTATTTCTAGTTGTGTGCTAATAACGCATATTTCTTACAGTAATTGCCCAACAGTGCTTCATGTTAACACGGTACAACAATAGCACTAGAATGCAAGATTTCACAAAGTACTGCACATTTCTAGAACTAAAAACTCACCGGAAGGAAGCATAACACAGTACATCAATTTTCTAACACCAAAAGTGTACGAGAAACCAATATATAATGGAATTCGGAAAATTAGAGTTCATTGATATAGGGAAGGACTGGTACGGGTCGCTTTATAGTGATTCAGCAAACATTAGAAGTTTTGAACAAACATTAGAACTTGAATGGGCACTGGGCTATTCCACCCCTCCGGGAGCCCAGGGGAGGTTGTGGGTAATCAGGTGGACCTATTGGCAAGTCACTGGCCTCGGCCCCCCTGGAGGATTACCGGACCCAAGGCATGAGGACTGGGCCACTTGCAGTCTCAGTTCCCTGGGATACCAGCTCCTATGCCTGGTGCACCAGGTCTTTAGCCCTGGAGAGACTAAAAAGTATGTGCAAGTGAAGTGAAAAAAATGATATAGTATAACAATTATAACAATTCTGGAGTATTTTAGACTCCAAGTTGGGATGTCCCGCTACTTTGTTACTCAAAATAATGGGCATTTTTTACGGTATGTATAGGACAGTGCTGAATCAAGCCCAATGTCTACGATTTTATTTGGTAGATTCTCCAGAATGCTAAATATTATTATTATTCATTTTATAGCCTTAATAAAGTCCATGATGCTTTACCGAGTAATACTACACAGAGAGTATAAAAAGGGTCATTAAATTTGCTTGGTTGCGCAACAAAAAAACTGACATAGTTATAGTAGAAGAGAGCGCTTTTTTCTATCACATTAACATTCTAATAGAATAGGGTGCCGACACAAAAAGCTGAGGTGTAGGTAGCAAGTGACGACTTGCTCACATGACAAATGTACAACAAAATGTACATTAAAGGGCACATTTAAATGTACAATAAAGGGTGTAGCTATTATTATCTTAACCCCAAGGACACAGAATTACAGAATGTTGCTATCTTCAATGCATTGTATACGCTTTTGTTAAAACTAAAGCAGATCTAAGTCTTTAGACTCCTCAGACTTGGCTCTGCCCCCCCAAGTAAAAACAAAAATGGGCTTTAATACTTACCTTTCTTGGATCCTCCATGGCAGCAACCAAAGGCATTCTCTCCAGTGACCAGCCAGGTTGCTAGCGTGATGGAGCGCTGACCAGGTAAGTAATTAAATCAGTCTTAAAGGGAAAGCCTATGATGCATAATAGCCCTTCTCTCCAGTAGAGGGTTATTTCTAAGGCAGGATGCAAAAAAGGGGGTTTTCTGGCCTTCAGAAGCTTTGGTGTCGGCACACCACCAGTCAGACCAGAAGGGAGCTCCAGACCTAACGCTTGGCCCATGAGACCAGAAGAAGACAAAACATTCAGTATTGTTACAGTGAGTCCACTTTAAATAAAACTGGTGTTTTAGAAAGTGTATATTTGTTGTGTGTTTTATGAAAGCAGTTTTCACTACCAGTAGTCTGTTTTTGCTATTAGCAACTGTACACCAAGCCTGTACACCAAGATCACTCGCACACGCTTACACATGGCCAGCTGCAGTGTTCTGTGTGTATGGGGATTACTTCTCGGAGATCTCTTCTTGGAGATCTTGGTGTACAGACTTGGTACACAGTTGCCAATGACTACAGGTGGCAGCATCTTGAACACATTGTTTTAGCATGCAAAAACATGCACCTAAAGAAATTTGATCGAAAGTGTTAATTAAAATGTTATTAGAATATGTTTTTGTACTGTATGTTTTTACCCTACACTATTTGTGAACTGACTACAGTAGTTCAAAGTGTAGGGCCTGTTTTGGTAGTAACAGGTAAATGAAATAAAATCCTATAAAAAGAGGTGAGCACTAGTTGTTTAATAAGAGTGGAGATAACAGAACACATATAAAGGTCAATTCATGGTCACCAAACGCTGAGAAAAATGTGCGCAAATTCATTCGCGCACGACCATAAATCGACCCTATAGTGGCATTGATATGTAGTTACAGTAAATGGCCACAAGAGGGGAGTGTAGGGTAACAAATGGAATTAGTCCTAAAACAGAAAGCCACAATACAGAAAGAGCCAACCAAAAAGGGTGGCATTTAAACTCCTGGAAATGGGCTATTAGTTTAGGCAGGAAGCCAGCAAAGGGTATAAAGGGGACCCCCTGTAGAGAGAGAGACTCTGAAGGAGATCCCTGGTGGTTGCTGACAGAGAAAGGGAATGTGTTCGGAAGGCTCTAATGGAGAAATATCTGCAGCATTAGAACTTGTGAAAGGAGCTATATATATGAACATGTGCAGAGACGTGCTACTTCAACCCCTGATTGTCCAGCATTGTTTAGGACAAGGAGTGACATCACCATTGCAGTGAGTATCTCTGCAACTCACACTGATTTTCCCTAAATACAAGACTCCCTCAGCTTTTCAAACCCCCTCACGGATTGGACCTGCAACAATGGTGGCCCTGCATAAGGGGATTTAGGAAGAAGTGGGTTTAGTAAGAAAAACTGTATGTGTGTGTGATGGCCTCAGAACCCGTACACTGGTTAATTATTCATGTGGGGAACAGGGAGGCAGTCCCAGACATGTGTGGGACGTGTGACTCAGGGGAAGATACAAGTTCAGAAAATAACTTCACATGTAGTGACTACTCGTGGCTGCGAGAGTGACTGCAAGTGCTATTTCCATTAGATGGAAGCAATGTCATCTACGTACAGTGACTTGGGTGCCAAGGAGCAAGAGGACCACCCACCTGCCATCAGTGCGGATCAGCAGTACGCCAGTGGTAGGGGAAGTTACAATGCCCCAGCTGCAAAGCTGTGCTGAAGTTCCAGATGGAGATGGCCAAATCTGTAGAGTTGTAGGAACCACTGGCTGTATTGAGGGGAGTAATGGTGGAAAAGATGTCGATATCGGGTCCCAAGAGGGAGGGAGTCGCCTAACCAGATATCGATGCTGCCGGAGCTCGCCCCCAAACCCCTCCGAAGCAGTCGTTTGAAAAGGCAGTGTAATGGAAGATGTTGCCACCACCTGCCAGCCATTTCCGAAAGTTGACCGGAAGATGGCCAGACCCCCATGGAGGTGAGCGAGCACAAGTCTGAGGAAGAGGACACTGCAGAGACTCCAAAGTTCGGCGAAGTTGTACCCACCACAACGAAGGAGGAGTCCGGTCCATTTCATTTGGAGGCACAACACTAAGTGAGTCCTAAAGTGGCAACAGGTGTTGGGCTATGCTCCTAAGGAAGGAGGTCTATAGAAAACATCAGCTGAACAAGAGTGCTTAAATGAAAGGCCAAAATACCTAAAGTGTGATCGGGAACTGTAAATGAGAACAACAAGTAGAAAATTATTTTTTTGACATGATCCCTCACATTCAGAATAAAGTGCACTGGAATGAAAAAAGGGGTGTGGCAGCATGATCAGGGTTGCCCACTGGCCAAAAAAAAAACCTTGCAGGGTGAGAACATTCATGTTGGTCACTACCTCATAAAAGGAGGATAGACATTCATTCTCTCTACCCATAGGTCAAAGCTGACCATTAGTGTGAACAAGAAGTCCCCAAGAGAGTAAAGTGTTTGATATTATGGTCACAGTGAATCCAAACCAACCCTAGGTTAAATTCACTTGGGGGTGGAGGTCCTCAGTGGGTAAATCCACAGTAACCCAGGGATACCTAATGGGTAATGGGGAGGCTGGTAGGTGCACTGCAAGTTTATGTCATGAGCCGTAGAAGAGTTGTATACCTACAGGCTCCAAGTACTAAGAAACTGTGTTTGGAAATGTCTGTGTTTTGTGTTTACTGGGCTGTGGGTTGGAGCTAAGGTACCCCACTCATGACCACAGACTACTGTCTGAACATAGGTGTCAGTAGGGCCTAACCCCCTGCTGAAGGACTACTAGTGGGGAGCCCTGAGTACCATGCTAGGACCAGTAAGTAGCTGTTACTGCCATACTAGAATATACGTAATAGTCACGCAGGTAGAAATATGGTGAAGTGGTTTAAAGGTGTCCATGACTTCCTATGGGGTTAGTGTGAAGGAGGGCCAGGGTCAACTCCTCAGAGTTAGTCTCAGACTAATGGAAGTCGTGACTAGGAATTAGGATGGATGGTATAGGGGATGGTAATGATCAAGGAGAGGTAGACCAACACACCAGGCACACCAACACGCTAAACAATTAGATAATCAAACAATGTAAATTTTCATTACCCAAAAACAACTACAAAGTACAAAACACAATAAAAACCTTTAAAAACAAATAACCAGGCAAAACACATCAACATACAAAAACATACAAAAGTGAGGTGTAGGTGGAGGGAGAGTAAAGAAAATATGTATAAATGTAAGTATATAGCTTGCAATTCATGCAATATTGATCATGATGTTCAACTTGATAAATCCTAGTAAATATAAATGCAAAGTGCATACACAAAAAATCACCTATTTTTGTAAGATTTTTATTGTGTCTTGTACTTTGTAGTTGTTGGGTAATTAAGATTTACATTGTTTGATTATCCAATTGTTTAGTGTGTTGGTGCGCCTCCGCTTGATTATTTAATTGATCTAATACAAAAGTGATTACAATATATAGGGAATGGCACCCTACACCTTACTGAGAGTGCAGGCAAGTTGCTTTGTGCTAGTAAGAAAAACAGACTCTCAACATGTTTTTTGTAATTAAAAAAAACATGCTTGGGTGACTGCAAAATGAAGCTAAATGGTGCACTTCATAAATAAGGCTCATATACCCTGATAGTAGTTGAAAAGTTAAAAAGGGTTGGCAATCCACCTGCCTAAAACGAGAAATGAAGTCTTGCTAAAATAAGGGAGGACACATATGTCTGTTATACTTAAGATACTTTGCTTCTTGCTCGTTTAGAACCAGTGTACCATCACCTTGTATAGTGAAAGGATGGCGTTAGTATTTTTTGATGAGGCGCCCAGTTCCTGCGCTGTTGAAGCAATCTTGGCCACCCTCTGTTTCCATCAGCTATTCCCTTTCAGTCTTCCCCAGAATGGCCCTTTCCCCAGGGAGGCGAGCCACTCACAGATAATGTCATCATTCCATTCTACTATTTGAAGTGTGACTTGGAACTGAGATCTTTTCCTCTGATTAAAAATGCAAAAATAACCAAAATCCAAGAAATAAAAAAAGATTATAAAATATTAAAATCATCAGGATGCACCTCGGCAATGCATTTTCTGCTTATCGGGTAAAAGCAGCTCTGAGAATCATTAGATAAAGATTACAGCAAATGCTTTAAAAGCTCTGTGCAGGAGGATGCTTGTTATGCTTAAGCTTTAATGTTCGCCTGATAATGATATTGAGAGAGTTTAAAGGACTCTTTTCAAAATAAGTTGTTTATTATGCCGGGTACAGTGAGAAAAATAAAGAAGGAGGCTGCGATCATCCAGGTGCAATTTAAACCGACTAGCTAACACTTGTTAAAAACAGATACTGTTGTTTCACAAATATTGCGATACATATTAAAGCTGGGCAACCACAGCAAGGTAGTTCTAGTCTCTGCCAAGTCTCTAGGACTGCCTTGCCATGGTTATCCAGCTTTTATTGCAGTACAGTTTCAAACTAGGGTGCCTGGGGCCAGCCAGTAGAACTGACTCTGTGGCATCACCCCACATTTAGATGCAAGTATTTCTGGCTTATATTTAGGGTCCATGCAAAGAAACATTAAGGAGGTTATTTTAAGAAACGCTAATGCCATGTAGTAACACGTAGCATCAGGTGAACGCCGGGTGCAGAATGTGAAACCATATATATGAAAGTCAATCTGATAAGCGCCTCTAATAGCGTCATGTAGCGTTGCATGTATTACTAGCGGTGGCTCAGTGTATAACGCCTGCGCTGTATGTTGCGCCATGTAGCACCTGTCGCTCAGCAGCGTTATCATTTCAATGGTGTTTTTTTCTTGTGTATAAATAGCGATTTAATTAATTATTTTTCTACATTTTAGGATCAAATTATTGTGTGACCTCTCCTGACCAGCAACCACTTATATTATATTTTGATTTTATTATACTTATTATACACTGATTATATTTTGATTTTTTATGTGTATGTGTTGGTCTGCCATTACAATGTTTTCCCTCTGGTGCTGGTGTATATGTGTTGAGAAACAGATTTTTTTCATATAGCCATATAGCGTCTGGTGACGTTTTAAGGGTGACAGAACAGTAGCTGATTACTTATTTCCTCTTATTTCCTCTTGTTCTAAGCAGTGTCCTCGAGTTTTCACTGTATCCTCACATAAACTGGGATTGCTACATTATGTCTGTGAAGGTAGGGGGCCATCTCTATGCCTGTTGTGTCCAGCTTCCTTTTCACTGCACTACCAGTATAGAAACAGAAACCTTTGTAGTTTTTTGCAATGCAATCAGAAACAGGGAAGCAATAAGATGAGCAGGAGAAGAAGCAGCAGGGAGGTGAAGTTAGTTTCAATAGAGAGTTCTAATGCAAAAAGGTGGGAGTGATAATCACCTTCACTTCACTCCTATTCACCCAATGTGAAAATTAGTTTTCTTCACATGTGAACTCCAATCACCAATATATATAATCAAATATGTAACCAGATCCAGAATATGATGTCACATTCACTAATATTCTCTTGAAATGCTCATAAAGTATTTGGAGTTCCTAAATGTTAATAGCATGAAGAAAAAAAATGGAAGAAAAGGCAAATAGCTTGATATTGTTTATGCAGGAGGGAGAGTTCTATCCCTCCTCGCTCTTTAATAAGATTACCAGAAATTAATTAATAATCAGTTTGTATCCAACTTAGATGTCATATAAAACACCTTGAAGAGAATCAAGTTGGATCAACTGGGCTCTATCTCACCCCACTTATAGAGGTGCTGATGCCCATTTTCCCCGACCGTGGGAACTGGCAGCGCTCAGTAACCAAAGATGGATCTACGTGCTGCTAGACTCCACCCCAGACATGTTTCATCATAGAGACTTGTTCACTGGGCTCGTCAAGATCTGCAGCACACCAGTGCATGAGGCCCACACCTGGTCATGTGCTCTACAAATATTAACACGTTCCCTCCGGTTTTGTCAACAGTAATCCTAACAATCCTAGCAATCCAATGCTGCTCAGGGAGCTGAAACAAGAAACCAGCTTAATGCCCTGTATGAATCCCCAAAATTGGACAGGGAATATGAATCAGTGCTGCTTAAAAATCATAATGGTGTTCCTGCCAACCTGGCTAATCTTGTGGGTCAATATTGGAGTGGTGAAAATAATCAATGGACAGATGTGTATTCTGCCCAGTTTTGGGGCTTTACACAAGGTTTTAAGAACATCCTTATGCTGGGGTTGGAAGTAAAGCAGACCCAATTAAATTATAGACTTTAATCCCAAAGAATGTCCCCATTTGTGTTTCCTCCATCTTACAACTAGTTCTGCAAAGCTATAAAGAAGGCAGGTGAGATTCTTGAAGAGCGTAAATGTGCCTCTGGGGTGTAGAAACATTACCCACTCTGCACAAATGGTATGCAGACGACCAGAGAAACTGGGAAACAAGACAGAAAATATATTTTGTCATCAAGTACATAGCCATGGCGTCAGAAAAATTAGGCATATTTATAGTCAGGACTCAGCTGTGTACCTACATCTGAAGCATACAGGGAATTGCTTTGATGACAGTCAGGTTCACATTTTGTATACTTAAGCTCACTGGTTTAAAATAGATTAGAAAGAGTCCATTTATATGACAATGAAGAAGCCTAGCTTGAATTCAGGCAGGGGGCAGCAACACCTATTCTCTCGAACTTACAATGCTGCGCCAACACCAAAGGCAGCTACTAAATCATAGTACCTCCATTCATGCACTTCCCTACTGTTTATGGTTAGACAATAAATGTGGATTGGAGTTCTCATTTATTCATGTAAAAGTCACTCTGATTTGAGAAACCCAGTCGGGTGACTAGTGAAACTGAAACGTCTTCAGGACAATTCAGTCCAGTTGCCTTCATTTTTGCCTATAGATAAACCTAAATACTATTCTGATATGGGAAAAGAAGCAGAATATTATCAACAAAAAAGCCAAACTGTCTCTAAAGTGAACAGATGCAAATTCCAGGCACACAACTATTGATACAAATGTTGCATAAAAACAAGGGAGCTTTGCAGGAGTGTAACGCTAATGAGGAGACGGAGCTTTATGATTTTGGAGTCAAGGAGTTTTAGAAGCTAATGAAGCTGCCATGTAAATCAACCCTTCTTCCCTTTTACATCTTCGCTCTTATGCAAATGAGTGCGGCACATTTTAATGCTGATTAATATTATCAATATTCGCAATTGTATCTAGTGGATACAGGCAGTGTAGAAAATGGGGTAATTAGCAAATAAATCCAAGGTGCAAGGTTGGCATTCCTTTCTGCCAGGGAAATGGAGCGGATATACATTTATAATTTCCCATTAAAAATGGATCGCCTCCTGTTATCCAACCAAAATCTTTGTGGGGCTCTTCCATTTTTCTGTGATAATGGGCGTTAATGTGGCCATTAGAGACAAAAATAAAATACTCTTTTTCCTGAGCATGCTTAATCTTCTGCGATCTTGCCAGTGTTCTTATTTTTTTGTTCTTATATGTTCAGCATTACAAGTAGTGCAAAATACCTCAATAGTTCCTGTCACAAAATTGTCCTTTTCCATTTAGTACAAGATCAGGCGCAGAATCAAAATCTTTTTTATCTGGCAATAGAAATTAATACATCTGTCCAGATTCCTCTTATGCAGATTTTCTGATCTGACTGTAAGATTTGCTTTAGAATTGATTCGGACAAATCAGAAACAACATTAGCAACAACAATGTACAGGAGGCAATCTTCACAGCGTTCTCTCCATCACACATCGTGATGCACATGTCGCATTGCGCTGTAAGTCATCTGTAAGCTATTTACATTTCAATAGCAGGCTCATGACTGCTTTACCATGTATCACAGATGATTACAATAGAAACAATTATGATAAATCAACCACTCCTTGGCTATAACAACACAATGCAACTCTCACCGTGATGCTGGCAGGCTTTTTTATAGTAGGGAGGGGTAATGCATCCCAATATTTTAAACTACCATCCCAAAATATGACACTGTAGCTGTTAAAGAGAGTCAGGCTCTACACAGAGGTGACCGATCTTCCACTTCTTTTTTAGGTTGTGTAGTGGTTAGAGCACTGGACTGATATGTACAGAGGCAGCAGTGTTTATAACTATTATTTAACAAGGGATAGCGACAGGTAGCGACTGGTGAGCGACCTGTAATGACGGGCCCCGCCACGAGAACGCCGGCTCCCCACCACAATCACACATTTATCAAGCCAATCCTGCTTAGCGACTGAGATAGCGCCATATAGCGACTCATTCATCATTATTCCAGCCTCAGCCCACAGCGCCAGCGTCTGACCTTGAACAGCGACAGGTATGACCTCTCGCTACCTGGCGCTCTCCAATGCATTTCAATGGAACAATCTTTAAATATTCATAATTAATTGTTATTAATTTTTTTTTTTTTTTTTTTAAATGTGAAAAATTCTGTGACCACTTCTGCCATTTTAAATAATTTTTTTAAGGTAAAAAAAAAAAAAAAATTGTGCAGAATTCATATTACAGGTTTGATATTAATGTATTCATATTACTAAATTATTTAAAAAACTTGTTTTTTTGGTTTCCAAAAATATCGTTGTTTGGGGGTTAAAGAACTACTTTTAACCCATCGCCACCAGCACTCTGGGGTTTAAACATGCATTTTACAGCGCGATAATTTTTTGAGCGTGATTTGTTAATGAATATGGTGGAAGCCGGTCGCTTTGACCAGTCGCTATCATGCACTCCCATACAGCGCGGAACCTGTCATATAGCGACTCCTCACCCAATATTCAACATTACGGCAAACCGACTGAGTCGCTATCAACTACCGAACAACGGCCAAGCACAGCGACTACTAGCGGGCGCTCTGAGAATGCCGCTACAGTCGCTCAACTGTCGCTACCTGCCGCTATTAATGAATCGGCCTCTTATAGTATTTGACTGAGGAATTTTAGAGGTGGAAATCCTTGGTGAGGCTGCAGCACTTGGAAAGAGGATATTTGTAGCTCCTGATATTTAAGGGGAGTGCTGGACCAATAATTAATGTTTATTAATGGCACTTCTAATGCCAGCACTGCCAGCAGGCACTAGAAGTGTTCTCACTCATGGTGAGATGGTGGCAATCTTTCTGTAGCCCTGGCTGGGGCCAAATTGAAATGCTTTTGTCACTCGGGTGCCCCTGCTGAGAGGAAGAGGATTATCAGCTGAGGTGAGTTACAGCAGCACGCTTACCACTGCACATCCTGTGTCCCCACCACCACAGCCACCCCCCAAAGTTCAGGTCCCCGTTGATTTCAATAGGGACCTGGTTCAGGTTCGAGTCCCTGATGCATCCACACGCGGAACGGCAAGAATGTCTGTGGGAAATACAGATAGATCTGTGCGAATGTAAACATGCCTAGATGCTTTCGTGAGAAAGAATGTAGCTATTTCTTCAGATACATGCATAGAGATGGATGTACAAATAAATACATTCTTTATGCCCTAATCAGATCTATAAGCATCTATGCAAAAAGAAAAGTTATTTTCTGCATTTAGATTGTATTATATTTTGTTGTATTTACTTGATGTAATTGTAATATGTGTGTTATTCATGCCAATTCAAACTGGTCTTTTATTTCTCATTATTTCAAAATAATTTTATCATTTTTTGTTAACTGTTTATGTACAATGTCTAGTCCTATTTGTTTCTTAACAATTAAATATTTTAAATAGGGTTATTGTGGGCATGGCCAGTGTAAAGTGGTCAGCGATTATATTCGGTGTGGTAGTTCATGTCTGTCCTGCAGTTGCGCTACATCACTACAAGATGGCACTGTTGGATGGCTAATGGAGTGTGACACTGCAGGTCTACGAAACTGGTGGCTATAACCTAATCACATAGGAGTACATCTGAGCTGCCATTGGCTGAGGCGAGTAAGACTAGAGAAGGTTCTAGAAGCCTGCCAGAGGGAATCTATATAAGGAGGTTATGAGGAGAGTTACATCAGAACTAGTGAGAAGTCTTGAAGTAAGAGAAAGAAGAAGTATTGTAGTAACAGGGAGTGAGGAAGGTCAGCAGTCACTGGTGTAAGAGAGAGCAGGAGAGCCACATTCATGCCTAACAAGTGACCACAGGAAAGGTGAACCATTCTGCCCCAGATGCTGATGGAGGAAGCTAAGGCCTCAGTATTCTGCTATGGGAACAGATTGAGTGCCCACCACCTGTTGAAGTCCACCTGGATGGGCTGGGCTATGGAAACTGCTAATGGAACTGTTGTGGATAAAGACTGTATGACCTGCTCTGAAGTATAAAGTGTACCTGAAGTCCTGCTAATAAAGTAAGGGACTTTTTATAAAGTCGGTCTCATTTGAAATTATTGAATGCAAGCCCATATTGGGAGGTCCCCCAAGCCCGTTAACAAAGAACCCACTCCCCACACGCCTGAAGAGCTAAACCCCTCAGGGACCCATGTGCTACATTATGATTCTCTTATTTATCCATCTTTATTTTTTAATTTCAGTTTTGGATTTTCTAGTGGTCTTCTAAAATGCTATTATGTAATACATTTAGCAATACACACCCATCTGTAGCCAATGGTGGGTTGGCTCTTCTCTCTTATCCAGTTATTTGGAAGTTGTAATTGATGCAGCGTTAAGAGGAAACATCAATGGTGATATCATCCTTCAAAATGAAGTACGGACCTGATTGCCGAGGATTTTGTCTGAAGGGCTCCAAGCTGTGACCATATTGAAATAATAGCGGGGAGTCAGTATCAAGCCAACAGCTTGTAGCTTCAATGACAAGAATCTCGGCTTGTTTGAGTCTGCTCACTTCTGTTAATACATTAGCTTGAAAGCAGAGATGTTCCCACCAGCATGTTGATTTGACTGCAGCCGAAGAAGTATCAGTTGTGTTTTGAATTTATAAGAAAAGTGCGTAATAAAATGAACAGATTTTGTTGTATTTATTGTTATAGGCAATCAGATAAGGTTGTTGCTGGTGGTGAAAGTTCCTAAGCAATAAGTCAAGCTGAGGTTGGTGCACACAATGAAGCTTCATAGACAATCAGACAAGTCCAGGTTAGTGCAGGTAGTAAATGTTCCTAAGATTAGACAAGCCCAGGTTGGTGCAGACAGTGAATGGTTTTAGGCAGCCAGACAAGCCAAGGTTTTTCCTGGTGATGAAAGTTTCTAGGCAATAGGCCAAGCTGAGGTTGATGTACACAGGGAAGCTTCGTAGACACCCATGTTGGTGCAGATAGGTAATTAGACTAGTCAAGGTTGGTGCAGCCAGTAAAGTTTTATAAGAAATCTGACAAGCTGAGGTCTGTGCAGGCAGTGAATGTTCATAAACTAATGGACAAGCTGCTGTTGCTACGACAGTGGAAGTTTTTAGGCAATCAGGAAAATCCAGGTTAGTGCAGACAGAGAAGGTTTGTAGCCTAGGTTTGTAGGTTGGTAATAAGCCAGCAATATTACTCACACTAATAGTCTATCAAGAGCAGACATTTGTTGTGCATGTTTATGGGCATTTTCTGATATGCACTTGTAGCTCTTCTAGCAGTTACTTAGCTGGGATAGTCTCCTTGGAATTTTTGAGGCTGTCTGCCGATGACAAGTTGATTGTTGATCTATTGTGATGAGCCAGAGTGGGGGGCAAACCAGTTTGGCAGCCCTCTGGCCGGATAGTTTACGCTATCTGGCATTTGGTACTCCCCAGTGCTGGATACAATAGATGTGTGAACTGGTATAGGGATGCCTTTGTCCCCTTGCCAGTTAAAAGGTACTTTTTTAAAATGAACTTTAAAATAAGTCATCAATTCCAACTCTTACATCATCTGTCCAGCAGGGCACAGTCCTCTCTGCAGGTACATTTTCCATTTCTTCACTGGGATCGGAATTAGCTTGGTGGAATACCAAAGAAGAAGGAGAAATTACCTGTGCTTCCCCTCATCCTCACTACAGATGCTGACTAGTTGGCTGCAATAGCAGCTCCCTGTGTCAAGAAGATCACAGCCTGCCAGACCAGGAGGGAGCCCCTGACCCTATACCAGTTCACAGGATAGTCATGGTGGGCATGCCACCTGCCAGCATCAGAGATGCCATGCTATGTGAAATCCCATGAACCGGACAGGAAAACTCCTGGTGATCCTGCGGCGGATGTGTAGTTCACCACCCAATCAGCTCTAATGCGCCATTCCTTAGCTGACCTGACATAAGATTGGCTGGGAAAGCTGTATGTAATATGTAAGTGTTCTAAGCAAACTGGGCGGTTACACATATGGGGGAATATAGGATGAGGAAATCTGCATCCCTGGTGCATCCGGAGTCTTTAAGTATGTTCTATCCTAAATAATTAAATTAGTAATAAAAAAAATGATTTGGACCAATTTTCCAAATCTCTTGGTAGGTAACACGGCCCTAGTTCGATTTACATTCATCCATCACAGGTAACCTTTCAGAATTCTTTCTGCGTTGCCGCTGTCTTCTGTTGCGCTCTCTAATACAAATTGCTATTTAAGATGTCTAAATGTCTTCCTGTTCTGATCTAATTTTCTGTCTCCAGCCCGTTTAGTCAGGGGAGCTGTAATCCTCTGTAGGAGCAGATTGTGATGTCACAGATTAACGCTTCTATATGCAGAGAAGCGCGTAGACCACAAGTCGCCACAGCCATCTTTGCCTTTTATATGAGCTGTTTTCTGTAGGGATTTAATGGCAAGAGGAAAGCAGCAAAATAAATAAATAATACCTCCTTTCACAGTGTCAATTGCCAATGAAATCCAAACCTGTACCTAACTGAAAGAACTACTTATATCCCACCCTAGGGGAAAAAAACAACAGGAGATGATATATTAGCCATTACTTTTTTACATGCATTTGTTATCTGCCACAACTTAACCGACTGAAATCGGGCCATGACTTTTTGGTCACACTGGCCTGGTATACAACCCCCCCCCCCCCAATAATAGGCGGTTTTGTGGAATCCTTCTATTACTCCATAACAATTGTGCAGAATCCCCCAATCACCCCATAACAAGCAGTGTGCAGAATCCCCCCGTAATCCTTCTATATCAGGCAGTATGGCAGGGCCCGCCATTTACCCTATAACAGGCAATGTACAGAATATCCCCCCAATAACCTCATAAGATCTTGTATGAAATAACCCAACGAACCACCCCATAACAGGTAATATGGCAGAACTCCGCAAATCATCCCATAACAGGCAGTATAGCAAAATTCCATCCAATCACCACATAACAGGCAGTATAGCAGAACCCCCTCCCAATCACCCCATAACAGACCCTAATAGACTGTAAGCTCTTCTCCTTCTGTATCCTCCCTTATACCCTAATAGAGTGTAAGCTCTTGTGCCTTCTGTATTCTGCCTTATACTCTAATAGATTGTAAGCTCTTCCTCTTCTGTATCCTCCCTTATACCCTAAAAGATTGTAAGCTCTTCTCCTTCTGTATCCTCCCTTATACCTTAATAGAGTGTAATCTCTTGCGCCTTCTGTATCCTCCCTTATACCCCAATAGATTGTAAGTTCTTCCTCTTCTGTATCCTTCCGTATACCCTAATAGATTGTAACCTCTTCTCCTTCTGTATCCTCCCTTATACCCTAATACATTGGAATCACTTCCCCTTCTGTATCTTCCCTTATACCCTAATACATTGGAATCACTTCCCCTTCTGTATCATCCCTTATACCTAATAGGTTGTAAGTTCTTTATCCTCCCTTATACCCTAATAGATTGTAACTTATTTATTGAGTAAAATCAAGCAATCATATACAATATATACAAAGTTACAATAATAAATAAATAAAATAAAATAAATAATAACTAAACAAAAAGAAAAACGGGCCTAAACAATTCGGCATATAATATGTCATATTCATAATACTATATACAACCTATATACAACCTAACACTATAAATTACAATTCAGCAGGAAGACTAAGAGACGCCGTCACCTGTGCACGCAGCCGTTCTTCAAAAATCTGTCATTGTTATAAAAATCTATGGGTAATAAGAGATTGGAAAGCCCACCCAGAGGGAAGTCATGAGGACTAAGGAGGCCTGATGTTCCTACACGCCTTCATCCAGGCCCCCCATTCCCACCTCTCCCTCTCCAGCACCTGGATCTTGACCACCTCATGCAGGATGTCATGCACCACCACCGAGACAGGGAGGACTTTCTTCCTAATGCAGAGCTGGCACCGTGCATTCCACGTGAAATAGCGGATCACTAGACTAACTAGATATAAAGTGTCCAAACAAAAATCCCCTCTGTTCTTGAATGCTCCATACACCCACTCAGCATAGGGAAGCTGGGAGAAGAAGGGGGCACCGAGGGCCAACCCTACCTGTTTACACACATACCCCTCGATTCAAAGAGCAAAAGTTAATTGATTTCGGATCGAGAATCGTAAGTTTGGGTGGGTGTTAGTCATTTTTTCCTGTTTTTTTGGCCATTTCCGACTCGCACGAGCCTACGTTCGAATGCGTATATGCTCTTACGATCATCGCAAGTTCGTTCGTAAATTTTAGGATCAAAACGTAAAACTTAGGATCAAATCCTAAAACTTAGGATCAAAACGTAAAACTTAGGATAATTGGATGTGTTTAGGTGTGATTCAGAGAACAGTTTTCAAACCTCTAAATACGTTTTAAAAGAAAGCCACTGCCGACACCTTTTAGCAGTCGTATTGCTGTTCTTGAACAGGTTTTTTGGCTATGTGGAGGAGTCTGCGCGTCTTGAGCTCCAATGAACTGCATGTATCAGCATGGCCGAGGCCATAAATGGTATAGCAATGCATACCTGATTCATGTATGCCTTATAAAAGCATTTTAATGTGGACCTTAATTAGTCCTTTGCATGTAAACCTTTATTTGGCAATATATTTGCGTTAATTAAAGAAACTTATGTCCTTTGGTATTTATTTTTAAATTGATGTACTAGAATAATATTTTTAGATTGCATTTATTGGTGTAGTTGTTTACCTTTGCTTTGTTTAATTATTTAAGCACATCTTTGGTCAGATGCATCACACTTACTGAGGAGAGGAGAGCGGGATAAAGTGCAGGATGTGGGTTACTGCTGTATTTTGCACAGACACAGCAGAGCTGGGGGCACGGAAAGGTCAGAAATCAAAGAATGCAGAGCAACACAGTCACAAGGCCCTTTCTGTTTGCAGGCTGCCCGAGAATACCTGAGCCGCCATCTTGGCTGTTTCTAGGCTCATAACATGCAGAAGTTGATGGGTGTTTTTTAATTTTTGAGAGCAATCTGTATGTAGAGGGTGTGGGTAACCACACCCAAAATTTTAAGTTGTACCATTTGAAGCCAAAATATTAAAATTAAATCCACAAGTAAAAAATGCAAGTTAACTAAAAATTAAACAAAGTAAGATTTACTTATGCAAATGCATTCATTAATGGTTGGTTACTACAAAATGAATGAAATAAAGAAAAATAAAAGACCAAATATTTAGAATGCACTTTAATGAGGTAAGTTTGTAGTGCGCAGCCGCAAGATCAGAAGGATTTACGTCCAGACAAAAAAGGAAAAAGGGCAAAACCAATGTTGCAACCTGAGAAATGAAACGGAAAATTCAGGATGGAAACTGACATAGGTCTGATTCCCGAACTGCCATACGAACGGACGTATATTTTAGGATAGAAACGTATTTGCTTATAGAATCACTCGCAAGTTCATACGAACGCACGAGCGGACGTGAAAAATAGGATGATCGGCACCCAAATCCAAGCTGTTACATGTTTCTTTGAATCGACCCTATAGTCTCCACCTCATCCCGACACTCCTCACGGAGATAAATTATCTCTGGCAGGCTGCGACTCTTCCGGATCCCCCTAAGGTAGAGTTTTCCTTGGAAGGAGAGCCAGGCTATATCCCGGTATTTCAAAGGAATTTGAGGAGTTAATAAGCCCCAAACCCTCCCTCATGATGATGCCTGGGCAATCCCTGAGGGATAATGGCTCATGTAAAGCCAGACCCAGGACCCGACTCACCAGAAGCTTCCTCGGAGTAGATCTCATGTCCTCTGTTGTCAATTGCCATTGCCGAAGTATTTTCAAGCACGGGGCAACATAGGCCGGGAGCTGAGCCTGAGGAACTCGAGGGCTTTTCATCCAGCCACCATTCTCCCAGTCTCGCAGGAAGAGCTTAAACCAGGACTAGAAAATACCCACCAGCCAGGCGGGCTCTCTGCCAACATGCTTCCATGTTTCAGAAACAAGAGAGAGAAAAACACGACTGGGTTTACCATCCCTAGGCCACCCTCCCACCCGGATAGGTAGGTAACATTTCTTTTCACCAGGTTCATGCGGTTTCCCCATAACATCTGGAAAAACACGCTGTAGACCCTGGTGTAGAGAGATACTGGCAAAACACAGACGAAGCTGACGTATACAAAGATGGGGATCAGGTAGGTTTTGATAAGGTCAACCCTTTCCCTGAGAGACATTTTCCAGCTCTTCCAGACTGCAACCTTGGCATTGGCAATTTCCAGCCTGCGCTTCCAGTTTTTTTGGCCATAATCGCCAGGACCAAATTTTGTGCCAAGGATCTTAATTTCCTGCCGGGGCACTGGGAAGGCGTCCGGAAGTTCGAAACTTCACTCTTCTCGTGATTGACCTTGGAGCCGATGCTTCTGTATATTGTGCTATCAGAGAGGCCACCTCCTCTGCCTCATTTGTCCCAGAGACAATCACAGATACATCATCAGCGTAGGCAATGACCTTCAAAGGAGACTCACCAGGCACACCCAGAGGAACCCCACATAACATGCTGCTCTCGACCCTCCTTATAAAGGGATCGATCGCAAACACATACAGTAGGGGACTCAGAGGGCATCCCTGTCGCACACCGGAACCAACTTCAAAAGGCCTTCCAACCCAACCATTAACAAGAGGGAAGCTCTCAGCCCCTTCATACAGGGTTTGTAGCCAATTAATGAACTGCCCCGGCAGGCCGTACTTACCAAGAAGCAGCCATAGGTACTCATGATTTACCCTATCAAAAGCCTTTGCCTGATCTAACGCCAACAAGTACTTTCCCCAGCCTGCAGCCCTGCACCGCTCCAAGGCTTCCCGGACAGCTAAAACCGCTGAGAAGGTGCTTCTACCTTGGATGGAGCAGTGCTGATGACGGGAAAGCAGTTGCTCCGCTACTGACGACAAGCGCCAGAACAAAATCTTTGCCAGTATCTTTCTATCGACATTGAGAAGGCTGATGGGGCATCAGTTCTTAATCATCGAAGAGTCCTTACCTTTTGACAGAAGGATCATGGCCGAGCGCCTCATGGAGGGAGGGAGGGAACCCTCTGCCAGACAGCAATTAAAAACCTCCACCAAATGTGGTGCCAGGATGGTCTTAAAACATTTATAAAATTCAGCTGTCAGACCATCTGACCCGGGCAACTTTTTGATGGCAAGGTGATCAATTGCACTTACCACCTCATCGGCCGTGACCGTCTCTGTCAAGCTAGTGATAGAAAGGTCACCATTTTCCAATCCTGGAGTAGAGTCCTTGACATCCTTGCCCGATCAAGAACATTTCTGCCCATGAGATCAGCATAAAAGGACCTAATGATCTCCAGGATCCCAGATTTAGATCTTACCAGGGATCCTGTGCTATCCTTCAGACCAAGGACAGTCTTGAGAGCTGCAGCCTGTCTGCAATTCTGATAGGGATCAGGCGATTGGTATTTCCCATAATCCCTTTCCAGAACCACAGAAGCATGCCGGTCATACTGACACTTCCTGTGGAGAAACTTGACTTCAGAGATTGCCCCTTGATCTCCACCATTTGAGACAATGATGTGAAGTTTTCTCCGCAAGTGCTGGTAGGCAATGTATTTATCAAGCTGTTTTCTCTTTCCTACACCTCTGAAAAGCCCAGCAATTCTCATTTTGGTCAGCTCCCACCACTCAGACCTGCTGCTGCAAAAATCCTTAATGGAAACCTGTGCCTGAAAAAAATCCTCAAAGGATTGTCTTACCCCCTCCTCCTCAAGGAAAGCCGAATTCATTCTCCAGAAGCCCCTTCCTCTAGGGGGTGCATCAGAGGCATTCAAGACCATCGATAGTAAAAGGTGACCAGAGAATTCAACAGCCTGCAGCCGTGGAGGCTGAGAAGCCGAGCCCTCCTTAAAAAAAAACCTGTCTATCCTACTCTGACTGCTACCTCGCTGAAAAGTGAAGCCCGTGAGGTCCGGGGAGTGCTTAATCTGCACATCCTGCAGACCTGCCTCTCTAACAATGCTATTCAAAAAGAGACCATCGCCGCGTAGCTTGCCTTTGAAGCCTCTCCTGTCCATGGACCTAGTCACAGTGTTAAAATCAAATCCAAACTGCCTACTGGCAGGGCAGTAAAAAGGAAGGGCTTGATCTTTGTAAATAGGCATTTCCTGTCCCACTTAGTTTGGGGTCCATAGATATTTGCCCCTACACAATGACAAACAATACCATGAACCTCTCGATCTCCACCTCAATGACTCGCCGGCAAGTTACCATGTCGGTTTTAAAAAGCACCGCCACTCCGCTGTAAGGCTCGGCCGCAAGAGACCAAAAAGAGGGTCCGTGCCTCCACTCCCGCTTCACAGCGTGAATGCCAATCTGGTCTCCTGCAAAAACAAAATGTCAGCATCAAACTGGCTGAGAAAAAATAAGGCCATAAAACGAGTGCTTACAGATTTAATGCTGGTAACATTAATGGTTGCCACCTTTATCGGAGGGGGAACTGCCATCAGAGTCATTCGGGAGAATGTCTCTTAGCCTTCCCTCCGGCCTCACTATCTGAACCAAAATGCTTAGTGGAGGAGACTGGTGCTTCCTCCTCCATATCTGAGGCCTCGGAATCGAAAGAAGAAATTTCTATAGAGTCCTCAGAGAGCGCCTCAAACCAGTTGGAGAGCTGCACCTCACTGCTTTCCCCCGGCTCCGGCACTCCATTGTCCTTTTTTCTTTTTTTCTTTGCAGCTAGCGTATAAGCCAGGTAATCCTGATCCTCGGGGGAGAGTCCAGACCCCGCTCTCTAGGGGGCTGAACTCCCACCCTACTCAGAAGGGGGTGCAGGATCAGAATCACCTAGCCCCAGCCTGCGAGGTCTTAAAACAGGAGCCACGATTACTGGGACCCCCTTGGTGCATGCAGTGCCAGTCCCCCAGGCCGCCTCAGCTATTATATTGCTTGGTCTTACTTTAAAGGATACTAACTTGGGGGCAGACTGGGGATTCACCTTAGGGCCACCTGCAGATAGCACAGGCACAGGGGCCTCAGGAACCCCCAGCCTGGAAACCTGGATGGGAGTTAACCCCTTCCAGGCAGGACTTTTCTTTTGCAGCTCGTACCGCTCCCAAAACAAGTCCATCCCCTCTGGTCTAACAAAGCTTAAGTCATGTTCTGCACTCCCCACTGGACTAATCAGGGCAAAAATGTCTGCAGCTGCGAATCCCATACCCAAGATGAGATCCACCACCGCCCGCGGGGTGATAACTGGCCCTCCCTCTCCCACCTAAGCTGGACCAGGTTTCGCCTATTGAAGCCACTGGCAGGGGCATTGGCCTCACTGGGCACAGATGCCCTCTCACCAGTAGCTCCACTCCCATTTCTGGCCACCTGGGCATAGGACACAGGGGGCTGCACTGCAGTACCAGCACCACCACCACGCTGAATAAAGTGCAGGCCAGGACGCTTCACAGCAGGGGCTCCAGCATTTAGTGGCACAGTCTTAGGCAGATTAGAGTCTATACGAGGGGCAGACCCAGGAAGATTAAGTGGAGAGCTGGAGGCCTTCTCCACAGCAACAGCAGCACCAACAGCAACAGCAGTACCAACAGCAGTAGTCACAACCTCTGGGCAGCAGCAGTCAACAGTTACAACAGACAGGCCAGCAGCAGTCACCGGAGGCAGAGTAGTAACAGGCAAAAGGGGCAGTCCATCAGGGGCCACAGGAGGCAGATGGGCATCAGACACAGAAGACAGGGCAGCAGCAGCAGTGATAGGGGGCAGACTGGGAGCAGATACAGGGAGCAGGCTGGCAACAGCAGCAGTGATATGGGGCAGGCTGGCAGCAGATACAGGGGGCAGGCTGGCAACAGACACACCAGAGGTTGTTGAAACATTTGAAGCCCCACCAGCCAGACCCAATCCTGTGGGTGATTCACCCATGGTCCGGTGCCCACCAAGTTCAGCAAGCCCCAGGCCCAGGATAGGTGCCAGGATGACAGTTGAGGCTGGCGCTACCTCATCCTTTCCAGGACAAGGCGCAACAAAATCTCCCTTGCTCCCTGGCACAGAATTATCAGGGCCCTCCACAGGATGGGTAACTATGGGAGCTTCACACTGAGCTGGCATCTGTTCCTTACATACCTGCTGGTGGTTGCCCTCTGGCAACTATCCTCCACTGCACACCAACCCTGCACGCACCTGAGAAGCTGCTCCAGGCAAGGGTGTTATGGATGCTGGTTCCGGGGTTCCCAGCTCTGCCACTGCTGCAACCTGAGGTGGAGGCATAGCTGATAATTCCTCCATCTGCGTCTCCTCCGCGTGGTCATCCTCTGTCTCCATTGTCTGGTTGGAGCACTGCATGCTTTTAAATCGCTGTTCATTCTTATACTTCTCAGGGAAGGCCCCGCTGTTTTCCTTCATAAAGGTAACTAATTTTTCCTGATCCTTTACTCTGGACTCAATTTCAGCCAATTCTGCCTTCCCAGAGCGGTGATCCGACCCCCGTGCCTTGCTGATATCCACGCGCTTTTTCTTCAATACCATCTTAAGTTTAGACAGCTTTTCTTCCTCCTTCGCCATGATCGCGAAAAGCCGATAAGCTCTCACCGGGCTGGGGCACTGTGGTGGAACTAGTGCCGTTGGTGGAAGCAGTCCCGGGATCAGGAGGTTTAATATTCCTCCGGGGGTAACGGCGAGACTCACCTGTGGAATCCTCCATCTTGCCTGGGATAGGACTCCCAGCAAGGCCTCTGGCTGCACAGCTCTCGGCTCACAGCTCTCCAGCTGCAGGTAATCAGAGAGGAACTACTCACAACAGGAGGTGACCGCACCCTCCTGATTACCCTAATAGATTGTAAGCTCTTCTCCTTCTGTATCCTTCCTTATACCCTATTAGATTGTAAGCTTTTCTCCTTCTGTATCCTCCCTTATACCCTAATACATTAGAATCACTTCCCCTTCTGTATCATCCCTTATACCTAATAGAGTGTAAACTATTCCTTCTTCTGTACTATCCCTTATAACCTAATAGATTGTAAGCCACCTTCTGTATCCTCCCTTATACCCTAATAGATTGTAAGCTCTTCCCCTTCTGTATCCTCCCTTATACCCTAATAGATTGTAAGCTCTTCCTCTTCTGTATCCTCCCTTATACCCTAATAGATTGTAAGGTATTCTCCTTCTGTATCCTCCCTTATACCCTAATAGATTGTAAGTTCTTCCCCTTCTGTATTCTCCCTTATACCCTAAAAGATTGTAAGCTCTTCTCCTTCTCTATCTTCCCTTATACCCTAATAGATTGTAAGCTCTTCTCCTTCTGTATCCTCCCTTATACCCTAATAGATTGTAAGCTCTTCCTCTTCTGTATTCTCCCTTATACCCTAATAGATTGTAAGCTCTTCTCCTTCTCTATCTTCCCTTATACCCTAATAGATTGTAAGCGCTTCTCCTTCTGTATCCTCCCTTATACCCTAATAGATTGTAAGGTATTCTCCTTCTGTATCCTCCCTTATACCCTAATAGATTGTAAGCTCTTCCCCTTCTGTATCCTCCCTTATACCCTTATAGATTATAAGCTCTTCCTCCTTCTGTATCCTCCCTTATACCCTAATAGATTATAAGATCTTTCTCCAGCATCTCGCAGTGTGCGGTCATTCTCGGCATTGAGATGAGTGTCCTGTGCTGCTATGGGGCCCCTTAGACGTGTTGTGTCACTGCTCTATTAGAAACATAACATACTGTCATTGGCTGGATCCTAATTATTGACCTCTTGATCAGTTGAGCCTCGCTTCCGCCTAGACGGCTTTGAAGTATTTAAAAGCTGCTTCTGTAAAAGTTATCAGTCTGGCATTTTGCACGGCATAACCTTCAGCTAAGCCGTTTAATACATTAAAGCGCCTTCTCTCTGCTAACCTTTCCTTTTTTCTCCAAACCTTCCTACGTGAGGGGGAAAAACCATATACATTATATAACTATTTACACTCCCTGGCCAGCCCTTGGAATTAATGGATTTGGTTATATATTAACTCTTTATTTCCAGAAGGTCTTAGCGTAAAAGAATTCCCGAAAACACATCTGTATGTTATATAGAGGTCCAATATATCAAAATAATGCATTTCAGAGGGAGAGCATATCCTAAATACAGCATCTGCATTTAATGCTAGAGGCATCTTTTAGTCATTAAAGTGATTAAAGAGGAACTCTAGATGTTTACTTTTTTCACTCTGAAGATATATTATTTGGTTAGAAAGCATCTATAGTGTTGAATACATATATTTGCTATAGTTAACAAGGAATTCAATTTACTTGAATGTGCAGCATTTGCCTACAGAAGAACTCCCTTCTGCTATAGTTACAATTTTACTCTAAAATTAAATAATTTGACTTAAAGTGGACCAATCGCCCCCTGCGGTCGGCCTGGAATCTAAAAGATTGAAAAAACGGCCACTAGCCTGCTTTCGGGCCATCCTATAATGGATGCCCCACTGTATGAGACCCCCTGGGTGCTGGTAATCTTACCTGATCCCGGAGCTCCAGCGACACGATCTTTGCTAATGGTCGCATCCCTAGATTTTTTGCAGCTGTGCTCCTCACATCCAGCCACTCAGTTAGGCCAGGTGCTTGGGAGCACGCACTCCACAGGGAGCTGGGGATGTGTCCGAAGCTCAAAGTTTAAATCAGGGGCCCCATAAAGCACTGATTGGATGAGTGTGCCGTGTGAATGGGGGGATATGAGTGAAAGTGGGTGATCTGGGGGGGTTAACACAGGGGGCTTGCTACAACAGGAAATCCTGTTGATTGGTCCACTTTGAAGGGTAATGAAGTGGTGAGACGAAAAGTGGCATGGCAGGTTAGTAAGGGGTGTAGCATCATCAAAATTGGTTGCAAATAATAGATTTTTGAAGAAGAGAGCACTCTGATTGTCGTACTTCCCAAAATATAAGCTAAGAATGTCCTCTCACATATTTTACTACAGTAAAGTCTAAGCTCAATGTAAGGTAAGCTACTGATATTTACTTTTGACTTGCCAGTCACATTAAGGAATATATAGTTGTTTTTGATTTTTTCTAAATTCTCTCCAAAATATATGGCAGGAATGACCTTTCACATATTTTTACTACAGTAAAACCCAAGTTCCTCTTGTAAGGATTAAATAACCCAAGCTCTTCAGCAAAGGTGTAGATAACCTGAGCTCCATAATAAGTTATTTTGGGATGAATAAACCTCAGACATATAGGGGTCGATTTAGAGCCAGATGAGAATTCTTACTCCTTAGAGAAAACTGACATTGTTTTTTATTGTCTACCAGGTGTACATGTTTAGCTGGCTCTGTATAAGACCTAAAGTAGACAATGAAAGCCAATGGCAGTTTGCTCTCCTAAAAAAGAAGTGAGAATTCTCACCTGACTCTGAATACACCCCATAGTCACATAAGAGCAGCTATTTGGATGGGACAAGCCTGTCTTATACAAAGATATCCTGTCCCGTATCCCGTGTATATCCTTTACCATGACTCATACTGTACTAATTCTAGCCCCACGCCTTTCTATACTACAATAGATAAATATCTGAATTGCTGTTCCTTTTTCAACTCTGATCTAGCATAAAGACCTGTTGTTTCAAGACCCTATACTGGTTCTTGCTCTATGTCATACAAGGCTCCTGATATTGCTTTAGAATCCTTTTGGACCTTCTAAAATCATAATCTGATGATTGCTCCTGTTTCTGCACAAAGATCCTATAGTAGGCACCTTTCCTTGACATTTGCCCATTATGTGTTCTTCTATCTGCCCCATGACCATGTTTGTTACTGTTCTGAGACCCTGAACCTCCTTACCTTACTGTAGTGGCACCACCATTTCTGCTCTGCTACCAGTTCCTGCTTTTCAACTTTTTTGCACCACTTCTGGTCCACGATCTACCAAAAGGGAAGACAACTATCATCTAGCCTTGTGTTGATATGTCACATAAAGTGGGGACAATTTTTGGCATGATTTGTGCCTCTGGGTTCACCAACTGGGCATGGTCAGCTTTGAAATAAGGCTCAATCCAAAATGTTTTGGTTTAAATCATTCAAGCTTCTGAACTTTATACATGCTCCTTGCTAGTGGATAAGTATCTCCATACTCAGCCTAGCCTCAGCGTTCAGAAAATGGTTTATTATAACTTTGGATTAAGCATTATTGGGTAACCTATAGCATAATATAGGATTGAAACACCATGGTAGGCCTCCAGTTTCTTGCCTTCTTCCCCATAGTCCCCGTCAGTTTCCTTTTCTTGGAGAACTTGGCAGGTAATCAGAGAGAAGTATTAGATAAAGTCTACACATCTCAGCAGCAAAGTTATTGGTTAAATGCTTTTTTGAGCTCCCAAAGCATGGCAGGGACAATTAATCTCTGTTTAGGTGGTAAGTGCACAAATATCTCAGTTGAGTTCCAAAAACAGCAATAATAAAAAATCACCAGATGGACACCTTGGATACGGCTGGATATGCATTTGTCAGTATTTCTTTTGTTGTCAGGAAGCAGCAGCAACAGCCCAAAAACAGTGGATATACAATATATACCACATTCCAAATTATTACGCAAATTGGATTCAAGTGTCATATGCATGTTATTTTTTGTTTTTCTCTTAAAATGATAGAAAGGGCAAAGCCAATTGTGCTGGGCTACGCTCTGTTTGGCACTGTCCTTAAATTGAAGAAGTAATGGCTGAGGTATCAAAGTTTACATTTCTTACCTTATGATTTCTCTTCTGAAGCATGTGTGTGTGTGTCCCTTGAAGGTGTGATGTAGCATAATAATCCATTGTTATCTATCTAAAGATCCACATTGCTTCTTTTTGACAGAGGACCTGGTCAAAGTCCCCACGGCAGTTAGAGATCTTCAACTGAAATATGTGATGGACATATATATGCCACCTATGTATAAATGGATCAGATGAAGCTATATGGAGGATTACTGTTAAAGACATGCATTAACCATGTAATGCGTAGCCATCCCAGGTTTCAGGTTACCATAGAGGCCCATAGCCTATAGCTATCTATAGTTAGTCTATAGTTAGGGCCAACAGGCCCTTCTAATCTGTTGATGTATGAGTGTGTGCGGGTGAGTGATGGAGGTACCTCCAGGGGGCAGAGACAGTCTAGGGTATTATAGCACTATATATTTTAGTCGTTTTACGTAATGGTATTGAGTAATAGTATTGTAATATTGTAATATAGTTGGATACATGGATTTTTAATAAAGTATACAAATCACTTAATATCCAGCCTGACCCACCAAGTCCAAGATGGTGGGTTGGCCCTTTATAAGTTTAGGAAGGATCTAGGGTTACTGGGATATCCCACATGGGCTGCTTGCTTTTTATTGTTTTGAGTGCCACTTTAACCTCAGCCTGCTCCCCCCAACCCTACCTGCCTGCGTTTTAGCCTACACCCCTATTAACCCACACCTCAGCCTGCTCTCTTACTTATACTCATCTATACCTTAACTTAAGCCCCACTTATCACAGCTCATCATGACCCTTATCTCACAGTCATACTAACCTGAAAGCATTGAAGAGCCAACCCTTAACCCTTTATTTACTATCTAAATATTTTGTCATCTCTTGTTGCCAGGCTAGTTTTAAACATGTTGCACTGTATTTGTTTAACTGTGATTTTTATAGGAATTTCTAGAGATTTTGAGAAACATTATATAGAGTCTTTTTTGAGTTTTAACATGAAATGTCTTGTTTGGTATATTTTTTCTCTCCACCAAAACTAGCTCGGGCATCAGCTGGGCTGGTAGAGCAGGACTACCAGCCCACATAGCCCACAGAGAAACCTTTGTGGGTGCAGGTAACATGGCAGAAGGTTTTGGCAAGTCATCCGCTTGTCGGCAGGTGTCTTGTCATCCCCTCTAACCCTTTGAACTGGTATAGGGTTCTCAAGAACCCCTTACAAATTCACAAAGGATTAAGTAAATAAACACACACCTAAAAAAGTCCTTTATCCCCACCCCCACCTGCCTTCTTTGATTGTCGGGGGCTAGCCTGATCTTCAGTTGGAAGTGAACGGGGAAGCTGGGATCTAGGCTTTGTAACAAAGCTTGTTTGTTTATTTTAATTGAAGGAAGAAGGTGGGGTTAGAGGTTTTCCATTCTGCTTTTACAGGGGATATCTACTCAGCCTCTGCTCAAGGGTCTGTCCCCTGAGCCAGCCTGTGTAGCAATAACAACTTACAGTATTTCTATTGCAATTATTCTGATAGTGTAGATAATTGTACCCATTATTCAATATTTTGGGTTGATATTAGATGGTTAATGCTTCCCCCCCAGGCTGGCTCAGGAGACACGGATTAGAATAGAGCCGATTCCCTGTGTAAAAGTGGAATGGTAGGCTCAAAAATCAATCACCCCTGGATTTTATTCCTACCAGAAGAAGAAAATCACAAGTTTGGCAGTTCTTTTTGTTAGATGGGGTGTATAAGTACTGTAGCTCAACCCATTCCTTTTTAGCATATTAATATATATGTTTATTATTAGGGAATTTTGTGATACAGCTCCGTAAAGGAGGCCTTATTTGCATACATAATGGGTAACCACTACTTTGATCATCATTAATCTTCTCTGCAATACAGACAGGTTTGGAAAATCCTGATCTATAGGACTGTAAGAAAAAGTAAAAATAAAGATAAAGATTGGGTGGTGGCATCTTTTTTAGATGCTTCCTTTAAATTCATAATGCATGACTTCATCTACAGTAATGATGAATTAGATTTGCAACAAAAATTATTAAAAATCTTTATTGCAGACAGGTTTTAGAAAACCGTCTCTAGAGGAATATGAGAGAAAGTTGACATGGGGGTCAGGACGGGGTATGCAGGTGGTCTCGTTTGCATACAGTACATTATGGTTGGACTTCCACTATGTTCATAATAAACCTTCTCTGAAATATATTTGGGAAATCCTGCATTAGAGGATTGTGAAAGATAGTTGACTTAGATGTAAGCACAGGGGGGTGTTACCTACTCAAGAGGCTCCTGTAAATTCATAATAGCTAATTTCATCTAAGATCAGGAAAAAACATTATTTGGAATAAATATAACCCCTATTGTAGACAGGTTTGGGAAAACGGTCTCCAGAGGAATACAAGAGTAAGTTGACATGATGGTAAAGACATGGTGTTCATATATCATTTAAGTGGCCTGTTTCAAGGTGGCCAATTTTGTATTCATAATTGTTGACTTCCACTTTTGATCATGAAAACATTCTTTGAAATGAAGGTAAGGACGTGATGGTGATATCTACTCAATATCCTCCCTTTAAATTCATAATGCTTGACGTCAACTGCAGTAATGACATTTTTTGGAATAGCCCTCATTATAGACAAGTTTGGGAAAACCAGTTCTACATGAATACGATAGAATGTTGACTTGGAGGTTAGAACAGGGGTGGTAGTGTCTACTCATGGTGGCCTTCTGTGTTCACATAATAGTTGCCTTCCACAATAATATTGAAAAATATTCTGGAATGGGGTGAGCTCTCATTATAGACAGGTTTGAGAAACCTGTCCCCAGAGAATAAGAAGAGAATGCTGACATGCAGATAAGGATGGGCTTTTGGTATCAACTTAAGTTAGCCTCCTTTGCATACATATTGGTTACCTGCCACTTTTAATTGTGATAAACCTTCTATGAAATTAAGTAAGTATGTGATGGTGATATACACTCAAGATGCTCCCTTTAAATTTATAATGGTTTATATAATCTAATGGTAACAGTATTTGGCATACAAATGAGTCCTCATTATAGACAGGTTTGTGAAGACCAGCTCTAGAGGAATACGAGAAAAAGTTGACATGAAGGTCAGGACGGGGTTGTGGTATCTGCTCATGGTGGCCTCCTTTGTATACATAATGGCTGACTCCTACTTTATAACTGAAAAACATTCTTTGGAATACAGATAAGATGAGCCCTCATTAAAGACCTAGATGGCTGGAGGTGTAATTTTCCCTCCAGAGTGAATCACAATCAGTGAAGGTGTTATGGTAACAGACAAAATGAAACATGATAGGTGTCTCTGGTTATGGCACCTTTGGGGCTGAAATTTTTCAGCGTTCAACGAGCCAATGAAACATTTTTAGCTACATATAAGAAGATGAGACAATGAATACAGCTCGGGGACAGCTGTCATCTGAAGTCCCACATGTCCAATTACACTGTGTTATAAGACATTCAATGCCAAATTTATCTTGAAGTAACCGGGCAATTAGCAGCTCGGTTTAAGCAGCATACCTCCACAGCGAGCTCTCCGTGATGCTCCCCAAGTTGTAATCGTAGAGCTTTGTCAGGATTAGTATCACCTGCAGGCAACAAGAGAGAGAGAGAGAAAAAAAAAAGAATCTCAGCTCAGTCTGAAACAATTACTGTCTGCATAGCACTAAATGGAGATGACCCACAGGGGGTGTTAGCGTTTGTTTAATGGGTGCACAATACAAATGAAGAGACGGAAGCAGGCTGTGAAGCTGATGGAGATGGACTGAGGAAGCTTGTAGGAACAGAGTAGGAGGAAGAATAATTTGTCTCATGGGTGGCTGACAGCAGGATACAGGCTAAAGGAAAAATGTTTGCTTCAGTAATCTAGATGTGGATTAAAAAAGGAAGAAGGGAGAACATAAAATAGAGTTATACTCCTACACCCCTCTTTGTCAGGGAAAGCCTGGAAGAGAGAAACAAATAGAAATGAAATGAAAAGGAGTGAGGAACAAGGAAAGGGAGGTAAAGAGGATTATCAAAGAGAAGGTAGGGTATTAGAAAGAAGAAGAATTGTTAGTGATGGGCTAGTGAAGGGTCATTTTTAAATCCCACCCAGTTTTTGTCTATTAGGTCCAGTCTAGCCAGGCCAGACCCAGATAGTGGAAAGATCTTGGTCAGTCTATCTGGTCCTTTTCATTTTTTATTGTTTTTACTAAACTCTTGGACCACCAGTGTGGAGCTCCAAAAATAGTGACTGGTAACCCAGGGTTTAACGAACAAGTGGCCCCACATTGGCCCACAGTGTACCAGCACCTATGCTCTTCAGCATAGGTCTGGTGCTCTTCCTGAGGTGCATGTTGCACCCTGGTAAGAACACTGTGCTTATGCTAATAGACACCCCCAGTAGGGGTGCAGGAAATGGAACTGTGGTTTTGACAAGCCACCCTCCACCTGCTGAGTTGGAGACGTTCCTTGTACTCTTACATATAATCATAAAAAAGACAAAAACAGCTCTAACTATTCCCCACTAGGGAAATGTTCCCCTAGAAAACTTCTTCCCCTCAAAACTTGTGCTGCACTTCATTGTGGGCTAAACTAGCAAAACAAAAGAATTAACAGCTACCTATCACAATTTCACCTTAAACCAAAATAGGAGCATAAATAGGTGCTGTGCCACTGGGTTCAGTAGAGAGAATCCGGGTATCCAGCTCCAATATCATAAAAGCATTAAATTTTATTACTCACATGCATTAAAAGTGCAATGTATTCTAAATCCTGGTAAAGTCAATCCATATTATCCAATGAATGTTAGCACAAAGGGAATCAAGGCAAACCTATACCTCGATTTCCTTTGTGCTAGCATTCATGAAATAATTTAGAAATTACAAAGCCCTATGGGGTATACAAGAAAAAAACTGGCAAAATATTCTCCATAGCCCATAAGGTCCTGTTGTTTCCAAACTAAAACAAAACGTTCTTACTTTATTGGAAAAAATGATGTATCCCACCTTCAAAAATGCTGCATCACAGGTACAGGTGATTTTTATAGGGGAAATGCAACATTTTTATGTTTCACTTGCTTGTGTGTTAAAATTAAAAGGCTCACTAAAATGCAGGTTACAGTTCACACCGCAAAAACACTGGAAGTGAACCTTGCTTTACCAGAAAAATGGCATGACCCCACACACTTAATGCTAAATCAACTCCATGGAGGTACAGTAAAGCATATTCTTCACTTACTCTGTAAAACCTAATTTAAAAAATTGGCCTGGTGTTGGGTTTTCCTCCAGTAAAATAAAATAAGGATGATTGGCACCTTGCAACATAAAATATATTTTCTTCTCAGTTTATTTTTGTGCATCGTAGCTTGATTGTATTTATTATCAAAGTGAAATTTAGGGTCAGTGCTGAAGCATCGCCAGTAAAATCAGACAGAGTGATGTATGCCTTGTGTACTCTGGATCTTCTCCGCAGTGAGACGTGGGTGCCAAGAATAAATAATGTCCACAATTTGGTGCAAGAAATAGAAAAGGCTTCTTCCTTTCCCTGAACAGAAAACTCTCATTTATAAGACCTACCTTGTTGTTCCTCTAATCTATATTTAGGACCAGCCTTTACCTCACTGCTGCTGCACTACCTACCCCTGTACATCATGAACTGCAATGTCCACCAGCTGTAGGTCTGCTAGGAGGCCTAAAAGTCAGGCAGGATTACCCACTTGGCTTGAGCACCTCTTGCTCTTCCTAGTCAGTTGAAATTAAGATGTCCTCATGATGGTGGTCAAAATTGGCTTAAAGCATACCAAAACCCACATTTTTTACTAGCATCCCCTGATTTGCCCCCATATGAAGAGTACCATTTTGAAATTTTTGTGCTTTCCTGCTTTAATCTGTGCTCTCCGCTATTCTCGCCTGTTTAGCAGGAAGTCCTGCCTCCTTGAGCGAATGCCTCTTTAGTTAGTGGAAGCTGATGTCATTGACCCACCTATGCCATGACCGATCATCATACTGACTCATTGCCATGGCTGCCACAGACCCCCGTCCGGCCCATTTGTTACAGATACAGAGCAATTTTCTAGTCCACATGCAAAATACAAGAAGATTCAGTAATGCCCTGTTGCCTGGCAAGGTAGAATGGCAAGAAATATGGAATGAATGTAATAATTGAAATTTAAAGATACTGTAGAAAGAATAATAAGAATGAATAAATAAAAATAAAAGGAATAAAATATATATTTTTTCACATCAGCGTTCCCCATGAAAGCATAGAATGAATGACAGAAAGAAATAAACAGAAAAAGTAAAATAGAAAGAGAGAGATAGAAAAGAAAGAAAGATAAAGAAGAAAGAGAATGAAAGAAAGAAGAAAAGATAACAAGAGAGACAGAAAGAGATAAATAAAATTAAGAAAGATAAAAAAAACAAAAATTGAGTCATAGCAGTCAAAATATTTGGGGAAAGAAAAATGACTAGCTTCTGCACAGAGCAGACTTATTGGATGGACATAAGGCTGCTCACCTGAGAACTGACACTGCAGGTGTAACCGTAGGTAGTTATCAGGGTTAACCAGCATGGTCGGCTTTAATTACAATCCCAAGTATGTCACAGTGCCAACTTATCTAAAAAAATGTCACAGCACACAGGTATGGTAGCTGAAGGTAAGGGTTAATGGAGCCGTAGCATGGAGAGCTGACAAAATGGTATCTTAGCAGACAGACACTCAACGGCAAACATGATAAATGAAAGAATGAGCTTGTTTTATTATTGCAGGTTTAATATATTAGGCCATGTCACGGTCAAATTCACAGTTCACAGGCCAAATAAATGGTCATGGATGATTTTCCTGACTATCCCTCTGGTCTCTCCTTATAATAACTCTGCTCTATACATTGTTGCCAGAGGTTTTCCCTCCAAAAAGCTCATCTCATCAGTTTCCTACTGTTCCCTAAATGTGTCTTCTGACACCTGGCTCATCCTAAAGCGTAACTTTGAGCTATAATTCTGAGCTTGAATACGATTCTGCTTCTCTCATTTTTTGGCCTATAGAGTGACCAAAGTGGGAATAGCAACATATTTTTTTATTTTTACTGGACAATTCCCACATAAATCTCTTTTTAAAGAGAAAAGAGAGTGGGCATGTTTTTTCATTCCTACTACACAGGGTGGGCGGCATACTGGCAATTCTAATGGCCACTTCATCCCCAGCTGACAGTCCCCACTTTTGGCTGCTGCACAGCTATAGCTGTGTCTGCATAGGGACTGCCTGAGAAAGAAACAATGATTCCTGGTGCTGGGAAGAGGTATGTAACAAGGCCATCGTGTGGGGTGGGGGGCCACAGCACCTTCCTGAGTAAGCCTGGTGCTGACAATGGCTCTGAGTAAGGGTTAGGGTGGGTTTTAAAATGTAGTATTCTCCCTTTTGCCTGCAATTGTCCTTTAAAGGGTCTGTCGAGGCAGCTAAAAAAACTGTTGACCTCTGGCAGTCAGAAACTTATCGGGTTGTCTGATTGAGTCCAGCACTGCATAGACCCAATCTCCAGTCAAGAGCAAACTCTATAACAGATGGCCACCCTCCCTGCCATCAGTTACATTAACTCTAGCATGTCCACTCCATTCACAGCATTGGGGTGGGCATACTAAGGACTGGCATGCTCCCTCTATTGCAGTGAATCGAGTGGGCATGCTGACTGATGGCGGTAGTGGCCATTTGTCATGGAGGTCAACTGTCACTGGAGATGGAGCCTACATGATGCGGTACTTGATCTCACAACTCTCAAGTTTCTGGCTGCTAGAGTAGGACCAATCGGCAGTGGTGATTATAGTTATTTAGTTGCCTGAGCAGTCCATTTATTTGCCTTGAACCAAGAACACATGGGGGTCAATACATATGATGATTTGGCTTTATTTTCACTTGTTTCCAGAGTGTACCTTTAATATGATATAGTTTATCTCACATAAGCTTATTTGTGGTGATGCCCTGAATACATTACTCATTACACAGAAAAAATGATTCTTTGTTTGTTTGCTTTTGAACGACTCGGTGCAGCGAGCGAGTATTAGCGGATTGTTGAACAAGCACAATAAGCGTGTTCCGGTAAATGAACAGGAAAATGATACTCATAGACAGCTGCCCGCGTGCCAACCAAGAATGCCATTGCTCAACCCACCGGCACAATGAGCCAGCTCAGCTCAATGCCATTTCTAAACGAGACCTCACGGCAGAAAACAAGCTGGCTGATTTGTTTACAGGCTGATCCGCTGTAATCCAGGAACTGGATAGCATGCGGCACCCACCCAGGATCCATCATAGGTTGTGCTGCTTTGGCACATTATGGTTAGTGCCTGCCAGAACCTGCTTATTAGCCATCTGGGATGGCCGGGGATGGGGATTAAAACAATCTAAAATGATTTTTGATGTGTCTGTTCACCTAGAAGAGCATCTTGATGTTATGATGTCACCGTTCACTTAAGGACACTTGATTATAAGGAGCATTGCTGTGTCCTCTTAGCAGACTGTTCATAAAAGTATAATGAGCATTATACCATCACCATACTCTCTTGCATAGGAGAACAGTATAAGAAGCATTTTAGTATCATTGTCCTCTTAGTAGACCCTTCATAGATGTATTTAGAGCATAACGATGTTACTGGCATAAGAGTATATGGAGAATTATGATGTTACTGTCCTCTTATAGACTCTTCATAAACATTATGGTGTCACTGTCCTTTCAGCTGATGTAAACATCTTAGTAAATCCTTACAAGTATTATAAAGAGCAAAATGGTGTCATTTTTCTTTTAGCAGACCCACCAAGGTAACATATGTAGCATTAGAGCCACCATATAGCTCCTTATGCTACGATGACCAGTCTGCTGTCCTCTTAGTAAACCATTTATAGAACTATATTGAGCGTTATGGTGTCATTGTCCTCTGAGTAGTCCCTTTATGGAAGTAAATTAAGCATTATAATGTCACAGTCCCCCAGTTTATAAGAGTAAATTAAGTATTACTGCATTGTCAACCTCTAAGCAGACCTTTATGAGTATATAGGGCATCATGGTGTCTGTGTCCTCCTAGTAAACCCTTCATAGAATTACAGTGAGAAATATGATGTCAATGTCCTCTTAGTAGACCTTTCATTGTTTCACTATCCTCTTAGCAGACCCATCATGGAAGTAAATGGGGTAATATTGAGACACTTAGAAAGTGCTTAAGGTAGAAGAAGCACTTGCTTCTTCATCCCAGTAAATCCTGCATATGACTATATTGAACATTATGGTGTGACTGTCTTCTTAGTAGGTCCTTTATTGAAGTAAATATAGAATTATGATGTCACTGTCCTCTTACAGAAACCTGTAGAGAGTATATGGTTTATCACTGCATTGTCATCTTCTTACCAGAGAATATATGGAAAATTATGATGAACCTATAAAATGCACCTGCCCATAGGACGGATCTAGGACTTGGAAGAGGAAAATGAGAAAATACATTTTCTGAACCAAATGTGCTAAAACACCATCCCCCAAGAACCAAATAATAGACAAGGTGCAGAATCCCCCCATTACAGGTAGAGTGGTATTCTCCTCCTCATTCTCATTGCCAGTGTGGCAACCCCCCTCACGTTCCCATAGGCAGTGTGGCGTACCCCTCTACCATTCCCATAGGCAGTGTGACATTCCCCCATCCCCATCCCATAGGTAGTGTGGCATTTCCCTCTCTCATTCCCATAGACAGTGTGGTATTCTCCCCCACCAATTCCCATAGACAGTGTGGTATTCTCCCCCACCAATTCCCATAGACAGTGTGGTATTCTCCCCCCATTTCCAATAGGCAGTGTGGCATTCCCCCTCTCCCATTCCCATAGGAAGTGTGGCATTTCCTCTTCCAATTCTAATAGGCAGTGTGACATCCCCTCCTCCCATTCCCATAGGCAGTGTGGCATTCCCCCTCCCATTCCCATAGGCAATGTGGCATTCCCCCCATTCCCATACGCAGGGTTGGATTTTCCCCTCCCATTCCTCTAGGCAGTGTGGCATCCCCCCTCTCATTCCCAATAGGCAGTGTGGCATTCCCCCTCTCCCATTCCCGTAGGCAGTGTGGCATTTCCCCTTCCAATTCCCATAGGAATGTGACATTCCCCCCTTCCATTCCAATAGGCATCATGGCATTCCTCCTCCAACTCCCATAGGCAGTGTGGCATTCCCCCTCTCCCATTCCCATAAGCAGTGTGGCATTTCCCCTTCCAATACCCATGGGAAGTGTGACATTCCCCCCTCCCATTCCCATAGGCAGTGTGGCACCCCCCCCCACCCATTCCAATAGGCAGCTTGGCATTCCCCCTCCCACTCCCATAGGCAGTGTGGCATTCCCCCCACCCATTCCAATAGGAAGTGTGGCATCCCCCCACCCATTCCAATAGGCAGTGTGGCATCCCCCCTTCCCATTCCCATAGGCAGTGTGGCATCCCCCCATCCCATTCCCATAGGCAGCGTGGCATCCCCCCATCCCATTCCCATAGGCAGTGTGGCATTTCCACATCCCATTCCCCATAGGCAAAAGAAAAGAAAAGTCAAAGTAAAGGATCTCTGGCCACCACCTCTGCCGCTCATTCTGTCTCCACTGTCCTTGCTACACCTGCACACACACAGAGCAAACACCCGGTTCTGTACAGCGGGTGGGCATGGCAGACGCTCGAGCATCGTCTATGTCCAATTGCTGTACGGACCTGGGTGTTCGCTATGTGTGCATGCACTCATGAAGAAGTGGCGACAGGCAGATACAGCAAGTACGGCGGGGACAGTGCGAGCGGTGGAGGCAACGGGCAGGGATCATTGCCCTGCTCGCCCGCCTGCTGCTCCTCCATCTTCTGGCCTCCCGTGGCTGTGGCGGCCTGGCCAGCAGCGCAGGAACAATAGAAAGGTGAGTTTCCTTTCTTATTTTCGCATTCTTCCGATAAGACGCCCCAACATCCCCCCCCCCCCACTTTTGGTGAAAAATAAGTGCGCCTTATAAGGCGCAAAATTATGGCAAGTATTAGGCACATTATGATTTAACTGTCTTCGAGGTAAGCCCTGCATATAAGTATATGAAATCTAAAGATGCTAATGTCTTCTTTATATACACTTCATATGAATATGTAGGGCATTATTGTGAAATTGTCCTATTGGTATACATGTAGCTTTAGGGTGTCTCTGTCCTTCTAACAGACTCTCGATAGGAGCATAAGGAATATTACCATCCTGTATATGGAGCGTTATGGATTAATTGTCTTCTTAATTCACCATTCATGAGAGTATATGGATCACATTTTTAAATACATAATGCAACACACAAGCATAAAATAGAAATAACATATATTAAACTATTTCTTTGTCTACTGTTACCAAGCTACAGCCCTTTGTGTTTTTTCATGTTTGTTTAGCATTCTGCAGGTGATTATTCTGAGATTCAAAACCGCACATAGTCATGAATTACCATAAGCTAAATCATTTAGTGTTGCACAAATACTATTATTACTTCCATAGCAATCATTTCTATGGAAGTAAAGCGTACCCTGGCAACAAACCTCGGTGCTGTAAAATATCCCTTGACAAAAATGTTTAACAAAGTGCATAACCATAAAGAGGACCAGCTAAGGGTTTAGGAATCAAAATTCTCTTGCCTGTTTGCTATACATGGCTGGTCAATAGTTAACTAGTATAGGTCTTCCAAAGGGGTTTCGCCCCTGCTTCAAAATGAATGTAAAGAAGAAATCCTAATGAGCTCTGGCTCTGGGTAACATGTTTTGATGTAATTTCTGAGCTTTTGAGTCACCAGAGCTATCATACAAACATTCAAGTCCAGGAATCTTTGGAAGTCTTTTCTCTTCACCTTGGTCCCTACTGTTGGAAATGGACTCCTGTGGAACCCCACCTTAGGCTGAAATTTAGGCCCAGAGGCACAACAGTCTATAAGACACAAGTCAGGGCAGAAACCAAAGGTTCTTTGGTCAAGCCAAGTAGTCAAATAAAACAAAAGTGACTAGCTGGGGTCACTCACGACAAGGAGAAGCTAGAAGTGTAGTCAAGAAAGGTATGCCAACAAGGTTAACAAGGTTAACAGGCAACAGCTGAAGATCAAACAATGATTCTGAAATGCACGCTATGATTTTTTTGCTGTCAACCCGTGGTCTAATTTGCAATCGTACTTTTGCAGCCGAAGTTCAAAGAAGTGCAGGGACCTGTGCATTGTGATAACGGAAGACTTGTTTAACCACAATGGAGACAGGCACTATGTATTGCTGACTGTTTTGCTAGGGAAGATTTGGATCCAAAAGGATCAAATTCAGACAAATCACCTACGCTTCGTATATCCTTCTAGAAAATCTGCTAAAGGGCTAGTAAGCATAAAGCAAATCTTTGAGAAGTGGGTGTTGACAGTGATGATCTGATTTTAAGACAAGTCCCCAGGAAACCTCCCGTCCCATGCCCCATCCCTTCAGTGACGTAGATAGCCACATGGGGGAATTTCACAGAGGCTCTGCCTCAGTGGTATAAAAGCTTTGCCGGCTCACCATTAGCCATGACTGGACACAAAATAGGGAGGAGGAGGATCTGTGCCCCCTTCCCTACAGATGCCAACAGAGACGCTGGAATAGCCACTTTCCAGCATCAAAGGATGACAGCCTGCCGGATCAGGAGGAACCCTGACCTGGTCGGCCTGCAGTGAGGGTGTCACCTGGGACAGTTTAAGGAAGTTATGGTGATTTCCTTTTTTTTATTTAAAAAATGTATTTTCTTTTGCATTTGTGAACTAGGTAATTGCAGCTATAGGAATTTTATTTTCCTGAATGCCGGGTACTGTCAGGAATGCTTGCGAAGCAGATAGACCTCCAGCGACCACCAACATTACCCATCAATACTCACAACCAGGTTTCTGAGCACTGCACTGGCCTGGAGCTGCGTTGGAGGACAAAATGTGCATACTCTTTAACTCTATGACCTTTCTTGTCTCAGTTGGCTCAGTCATGCCTTTTATTTAGCATTTTACCTTCTGAGAAAATGGTTAGGGTTTAGTCCCTATTATGCCTCTACTTTGTTCAGCCTTGATTTGCTAATTCAGGTTAAACAAAATTCACACAAGAGCTGCTATCTGAAAAGTGACAGAGGGCTCATTGTCTGCGGTGAATTGTTACCCTGAAGCACATATGAGCCAGAGCTGACAATGGCTGATGCACAGTGTGAAACGCTGTAGCCACTTACGGGTACAATGTGTGAGATTCACACTTAGGCCTTTTCAGATCATCACACTGTTGTTTCATGGTAATGCCGTCAAGCTGGCCAGACCTGCAGCCTTGGAAATACATTTGTGTTTAACTCTTTCAGATTTTACACATGCATGCGCTGTTTGTTTTGTTGTTATGTCTGAACTGTCCCTTTAAAGGATTTTAATCTGTGGTGCAATATAAATTACTGGGATTGTCAAATTATACTTTTATTACTATTTGTCTTCTGTTCTTTCTTTAACTTCTAAAAGCAGAACATGGAGTACAGGCTGCGTCCCCAGAGGCGCCATCTGATAATTGCTATATAATGTAGATTTTAAAACACGGTGCACTGTATGTAAGTGGTTTTGGATTATTCTGCTTGAGTTGTTATTACTTTTATTTGAACACGGAACATGATGTCCCCCTATAGTTCTTTTTTTTTTCAAATAATGACTAAATCATGGTAACAATAAATCCCTTATAAGGGCACAAGATACTGTTAAGACCACTTTCTTAAAGCAGAAAGTATGTACATGGCAAATACAGACCAAAAAGAAAAGCATATAGCTTTTATTCTTAGTGAGCAGTTCAGAAAGAGCTGGCTGAGCATGCAATACTTGAATATAGCATCTAAAGTTTACACAGCCACCACGTTCTACTTGTGGACATGTATTTCAGGATTGGAGCCCTGGTCAGTACAAAGCTAGAAGCAGCATACATTCTTTAATGCTTAAAGAGGACCAAAACCCATTGCATCTGGTCCTTAAAGTGGACCAACACCCAGGATTTTGACTATCCTGGGTCTTGGTCCACTTCGGTGGGGCACCCCCGATCGGGGTGCCCCGCTGTGTGAAACCCCCCCGAACCCCCCGAACTCACCTCTCCCCGCGCCGACGGACAAGCCGCGCACAAGCGGCTCCTCCGCCGCCGCCTCCCCCCATTCACAGACGGCCGGCGCGGGCGCGCGCACGTCTAGAGGTAAGGAGTTTGGGGTGTTTGGGGGGGGTTTCACCCCGCGGGACATCCCGATCTCGGATGTCCCGCGGGGAGGGAGGTGATCGGCCCGGGAATCTTATAGATTCCCGGGCCGATCACCGGTGGGTGTTGGTCCACTTTAAGACCTTAGTGAATGCCTTAACTGGGGGCATCACAAAGTGGGATTCCTGTCAGAAACCCCTTTGTTTGCCCTGTACTCACTAAGATATTGAACTCACAGAGCATGCATGGTATCATTGCCGGTATCCCTCCATCCTCTGCGCACACCCAGGCCAGGCATAACTGCATGGGCTATTTAGTGATCAATTTAGTGATAAGCCTTCATTTAATACAATGTTTTATGAGTATTGTTGGTTCGGGTTTGGCAGGTTCGGTAAAACTTTCAATATAAGATTGGGTTCAGGGAACTGAACGCGGTCCCCATTGAAATCAATAAGGATTCGAACTTAATTCTGCTACTGGTGGCCCCTCTGCTCCCCCTAATCCTCACCCACCTAGGGGGAGGGGGGCACCTGTCAAGGGGCCCCCAGAGGCAAAATTGGGCCTGAAAAAAAATAAATAAATAACTCGAGCCCCATAATCCAGCCACTGGTCGGCCGACGGCATTCCAGCTGTCAAATTATCTACAGCCAGGGCCACAGAAAGATGGCCACTGCTCCCATGAGCACACTCCTAATGCCAGCACTGCTAGTGCCAACTTTGCGGTTCGGGTTCCCCCAACATTATTTATAAGTTCCCCTACATCAGATGTACTGCAGTCCTTAAGGACTGCTGCATCCCTCATCCTTAAGGACTGCTACACACCCTTTCCTGAGGGTGCAATTTTTTCCCAAAAATCTGCTGGTGGACAATTTGACAGACGGCAATGCTTGGCGCCACACATTGCTGATGTATGTCTGTCCAGCCAACCCTATTGGTTTCTGCTAGTGATGTGGGAAATTAAATTTTACTGCAACAGCTACATATAATGCTCAATATTCTGGCATTTTAGGGGTTAAACTAGGGAACTAGGGTGTGAACACCCATGTGGCTCATTTGTGCTTAAGAGGAAGTCCAAACATTTTGTAATACACCACACACTCCTTCTTCCCCTTGTGCTAAGCCCATTTTGGAAAGTACCATAAAAAAAAACTTACTGTGGGCAATCTGCACAGGAGCTGAAGCAGGGACCTTGAGTGCATGAGTGAGTCAGTCCCCAATCCCATCCCAGTCATCACCCAATCCCATACAGCAGTTTGACTGCATTGGTCCAACTGTCACTCAAGTTAACGGCTGCCATGCAGAGCCCTGACCTTGACTGGCACCAGGGGAAAATTTCAGCAATCAGGTGAGTTTTTTAAAATAATTTTAACACCTACATCAGGCTTAATATAGCAGGAGGTAGGGGTGTCGAGGGTTACCAAAATCTTGGCAATAGTTCTTTACCATAAACAGCCCCACGCTTTTCAACCCCGCAGTGGCAAGATACACTGTTTAGGGGGTTTCTGAGGTGTGATTGCTTTCTGACTGCTCTACTGTTTAGATGACCCACTAAAAACACATACCGGTAAATATTTAGTAATTCAATAAATCTCTCTCCTAACATGATCCAGTCAGCAGTACATGCTCTATAACATGTGACATAACAGCTCCAGGTCCCTGCACGTCTGCACGATGAAATGCTTATCTGCAGGTTTCAAGGAAACCTGGGGGTGTCAGAACACAAATTGGCCACAAAAGGTCATGTTTTACGAGTTGTTTTTGTTTCACGTCGTCATTTGTAAGACTGGGATGCCACGCACTGTCAATTATGGGAAGGCTGAAATCACAGCTTTAAAGAGCTGTCAGGTTTTCCAGTATTTTCACAGAAGCAGTGGGACCTCCACAGCTTTAATAACATGTTTTACTATGACGGGCTGAACTTTGATTTGTGTAGGACCAAATGCTCAGGTGATTATCTGCCTGTAAACTAGTATGAGCATCTTGGAAGATGTTGCCAATAAGTCAAGAAATATATATATATATATACATATATGTTTGTAAATGTATAACTAGGAAAGAAATGCTAATTTTGTTACCTAAAACATGTTACATTTTTGGTACATTTAGAATATTGAAAGGATGGGTTTTCATTGTTAGTTGAATGTTGGGTATATTTTTATACTAAGATTGACTAAACTTGTTGGCTAAACTTTGAATATATTTTGAGTAAATATTGAAATAATATTAAATGAAGGTTGGATAAATGTTTGAGTGATTTTATGTGAAAGTCAGATGAATGTGGGTAAATATTAGAAGATGCTAGATAAAGGTTGGATGAATGTCGGAAGGGCGTTAGATGAAGGTTGGATTAACGTTGGTTAAATGTTGGGCAGTCATGGCTTAGAGTTAAGGAAGCAAACTTGTGACTGGAGGGTTGCGAATCCTGGCCATGAGATATGACTAGTGTGCTCTTGAGAAAGGCACCTAATCCCCCAGCTGCTTCACGGGTGCCCTAATTGGGGCATCTCACCACTCTGGGCATGTGCACCAACACTGCACAGATGGGTTAAATGTGGAGGAAGAATTCTTATGTGTAAACAATCATACAATGGCTAAACAAAAAAAAAATGCTGTAAAGATGTTAGATGAAAACTGGATGAATTTTGGCTAAATTTTGGCCCTTATTCATCAAGCGATAGCGCCAGGTAGTGTCTGACGAGCGCCAGGTAGCGGCAGCTAACGGCGACTACCGACTCAAGTACGCCCGGCGGCGGTCACAATGACGCATTTATCAAGCTAAATGAGGCTAGCGCCGGCGAGAGCGACGGCTAGCGCGGCATTCATCATGAAGCCGGCTGGCCCGAACAGCGCCGCTGCAAATTCCTTCACAGCGACACGTATTACCTGGCGCTACCTGCCGCTCTCCCATACATTTCAATGGCAGACGCTGCAATGATTGTTTTTATTGGTTGTGGGGTTTTTTTCTTTGGTACAAAATTCAACACATGTTTATATTGATATGTTTTATGAATCTTGCTGGTTATTTATATGTATTATTTTTTTTTTTTATTTTTCACAATGTAATGTTGTGAGTGACATGGGTATTGCATCTCCTCCACCCAAACTCATTGGCCTCAAAATCGCTGGTTTCCCACAAAAACGGGGCTTGTAAAGCTATTTTGTAGCCTGTCAGGTTGGGCGGTCACGTTCGCTCTTAGAAATTGTCAGCGCCCAAGCTATTCGGCAGCCCTGTCCTTGATGAATCTGTGTTGGTCAGTGTTTGTGCAGTCGCTGTTTGAATTCGCTATGTGGCGGCGCGAGCGTCGCTGTGCCTCGCTGCGCTGCGTTGTGCGGCGCTGTGCTGTTCATACATGTGCCCTTCTGCCATTTGCAAGGAATTCACTTCCCGCGACCCCAGTCGTTGTTAATGAATACACTGTAGTTGTGAGCGTGCCTGGCCACATATTGCAGGATTAACATTCAGTCGTACCAGCTCATAACAACCCGTTATGCATTCTCATGTGTGCCACATTTTCAGGTAGTTGTCTAGTTAGATTGTGTGATGACTTTGGGAAGCAATAAGATCTGTATATTTAAGCACAACGGTGTATGCTTTAGAAGGACCTATGCATTACAGTATGTAGAATCCCCTGCTAAATCAAGCTAATAATTCGTTGCACCTTTGGCCCTAGCTTGTTTTGCAGCGTCATTTTAATGTTTTTCCGCCACTTAGCTTGCACATAGCTGATATTAGCTTGTCCCTGCTGCGCGCATGTTTGTTTTTGAATTTTGAAGCACAGTTGCTTGCGTCATATCCGGTTCCGGGATCCTCCTTTGCGTTTCAACGCCACCTTAAGGTAAAAATGTCTAGCGCTTATGCCAATAGCTTGTTTTGCAGCGTCATTTTAATGTTTTTCCGCCACTTAGCTTGCACATAGCTGATATTAGCTTGTCCCTGCTGCGCGCATGTTTGTGTTTGAATTTTGAAGCACAGTTGCTAGCGTCATATCCGGTTCCGGGATCCTCCTTTGCGTTTCAACGCCACCTTAAGGTAAAACTGTCTTGCGCTTATGCCACTAGCTTGTTTTCAAGCGTCATTTTAGTTTTTCCGCCACTTAGCTTGCACATAGCTGAGAATAGCTTGTTGCTGGGGCGCGGTGCGTATTTTTGTTAGGTTATTTTTTTTTTTTGTCTAATGTCGCTAGCGTCATTTCCGGTTCCTGTTTCCTCCTTAGCGTTTCCAATATGGCTCCAAAACGCCGAGTAATGCGCCTCCCCAGCTCCTCCTCAGATTCCGGACCCACCACCCCTCCCCCACATCCCCCACCTACCTCACCTTCCCCAAATACCACCCCTCCCACCCATTCCCCTCCTGGGCCCAGGAAACAAAGGCGCACCCGGGTGGATAGCCGTGTAAATGGCCAGGTTGTGAAAGTGAGTATTTTAGTTATGTATTTTTAGCTTACAAATTTATAAACACACAGGGGGGATAGGGGCAGAATTTGTATTGTTTTTAGGCCAAAATTTAACACTCCACATGGGGCATCCCCATTGTGGATGTCCTGCTTGGATGCCCCCCCCCCCTGGAGGGCCCTAAAAATTACCTCTGCCCCGTCCCATATGTGCATGCGTGAGTTGCGGATGCCTATTGCGCTTACCTCTAGCAGGGTGTACCCCTGCGCCATACATATTTTCATTTTGTGTGCAGGCGCACTCCCTGTTAGAGTCAAACGCCACATGCGTACTTTGCCGTGCAGACACAGCTGAGCTGGTATGCACCTCCCAAGGGCCTTGGATGCGCATACCACACCGGCGTGGAGCGCTGTGTTTGGCTTGCGGAGTGACGTGGGAGTGTCCTCAGCAGTGTATTTGGGGCCTTCCAAGGGGGTTGCAGACAGTGGCCCACCCACAATAGTTGTGGCCCACAAAAGTGCACCCAAACCCAGAATGATGTAAATCCTGGGTGTGGGTCCACTTTGATCTTGTCTCTGTATAACTGTTTATGACATTGTTCTGAGGTCATGTATTTAATTTTTTTTTTTTTTTTCTTTTCCTAGGACTTCTGTCTGGCCGAATACGACTATGCCCGAGGAGCTAAAAAACGCCTTGCCATGGAGGTGAAGGCCACTGTGTCCCGGCGCTTCCAGACCGACCTGACCATCCGGGCCATCCAGCAAAAATGGTCTGATGTCAAGCGCCGGGACCCAGAAGGCGTGTACCGCCTATATGATGCCTACGCATCAGGTAAGTTAAAGCTTATGTTCTTTTTTGCCTTTGTGCAGAATCATCTGCTAAGCTGTGTCCTTTTTTGCTCTTTATATTAATTATTTGCTTTCACCCCCTCCACACAGATAAGCGTCCTCCCCTGGGGAAACGTGGGAAGGGATTCCTCCCCCGAACCAGGCAGGCGGACTCGGGGGAGTCATCGGGGGAGGGTCCCTCCCGCGGGTCCTATTTAGAGGACCCAGGGGAGGAAGGGGATGACGCCCCAGAGGAGTGTGCTGCTGGGGGGCAGGCTGGATCAAGCCTCAGCTCCTCACACTCTGAGTCTGAGGACTCTCACCAGGCAAGGGGCCACTCTCAAGCAGGGAGTGAGAGGGAGGAGGGTGGCCCTTTGCCTGGTGGATCTTCTGAGCAGAGTGTGAGGAGCCGAGGCTCCCCGCCTCCTCCTCAGAGCCCTCCCTGGGCTTCAAGTGGCGCTTCATCCCCTGGTGAGTTTACATGTTTTAATTGTTAGTCTGTGACAGGTTTCATCTGACCATTTGTGCTTAGCCCTTGCCATTCCTCTCTAATTTGCAGGGCATCATATAGGCGGCACCTCCATGGAATTTTGGCGTCAAATCCTCCTCGGGCATAGTCGTGGTAAGTGTATGTTTTTAGCCAGCTCATTTTGGAATTTATGTCATTCCTTAAAGTAGACCCACAAACATTGATGATATTGCTTGGATTATGGCGCCTTCCCTGCCCAATCACATCCCTCACCCAGGGCCACCCCCCAACCAAACACCACAAACTACTTCCCTCTTTGGGGGTGGCAGAAGCCATTGTCCCTGCCTCCTGTGTGGCACTCGAGATGTGTGTGCGCCTGCGCTCTGTTTCATACTGGCATGCGCGTGCGCACACACTGGAGGAGTGATGTGCGGAAGGCAGGGGCGGTGGCGGTCTAAAATTGTGTTGCTCTGCCAAAGTAGACTAAAACACTGAATATTCACAATCCTGGGTCTTGGACCACTTTTAACAGACACGTTTCCTGGTCCATTGTCTCAGCTGGTTTGCTAATGTACATTAACATCACAAACCACACTACAGTGCTAGCCAACTGGCAACCACCCCTATGTTTCTGGCCACACCATGATGTGTGCTAGCAATAGTTAATTTACGTGAAGTAGTTAGGGCAAACACATGTTGCACACTGGTAACATTAGCCATTAAATTGGTAATGAGTCATTTACATTGCAATGTAAAGGTTAGTGCCAGATTTTCATAATGGATACATGTGGCAACCATAAACACTTCACATTAACTAATGGACCAGGAATATAGCAAATATCGTTTAACATGTATGTAAACAAGTTTTTTTTTTTGGAGGTAAGACTCAATAACCAGATTGATGTCAAAACTTCGGGTGTCATAGCTCCACTAAATGTTGTTTTGTATTTTGTTTTTTTATGGACAGATGTCGCTACGCAGACGGAGGCAGAATTCCTCCTCCCCACACCAGCTCCAGGGACGGCCAGTAGCATGGGCCACCGCCACAGCTGCGATGGTGAGTACATCCAAATTCATATGGGTAAATACTTTTGAAACATTTCTCTTCTAGTTACATTTGTAGAAATTTGTAATTTACCAATGTGTGAATTTCACACACATCTAGGTTAAATGTGTTTGGACAATAATCCAACATGCCAGTCACCATCCTTGATAGTTGCCTCACATTCTTGTTACGGACACATACGGACTATTTGTGGCGTATAGACAACCAAATGGTGCTGATTAGGTGTTTACCCATAACATTATAGGGCAAACTTCCATCATCCTTAGGCACTGATGTTTGGCTGGGACTAAAGACATAAATGTCCTTACTTGGCCATAAACATTATTACATTTGCAAGAGTTAACCTGGCCCAACACCAAGGGTGTTTAATGTGCATTAAACATTGAATTTGCCAACAACTAACAACTAACACCCCGCGGAACATACGATAAGTGCAGGTACCGCGGGTCCAACCCACCAAGCAAACCCCTAATTATCGGAACTTATCTTCCGCTGGCTCCCGCGTACCACTCCAGACGTGCATTTTTCCCCCCTGGGCCTCTGTGAATGGCCGCCGGGTCCCCATGAGCAGCCAGAGAGTGACATGCGTGAAGAGGCGGCGGAAGAGGAGTGTACATTCCTGTTCCCTGCATAGACGTTAGCGTGCGTTTTTTGTGCCAATCACGTTGGAGCATGGAGAGGTGAGTGGCTATGGATTACTGTGTGTATACACACATCAGGGGAAAAACAGATCTGTGAGCAACAACAAAGTGGCCCAAAACCCATGATAAACTATATTGTGGGTGTTGGTCCACTTTAAGAGTAAAGGTATGTGGTCCTAACATGTTTTCAAGCCAATATTAAAACTTTTATTTAAAATGTTAGGGGCACATTGTTCACCAATGTTAATGTGAGTGTTAGCAAGTTAGAAACACTGACATTACATTGCTACATCTGTGTATGTTGAGTTCCCAATCAAATTCTAATTTATTATTTTTAATCACATCTCTACAGCTTGTATACGCCAGCATCGCAGACTGTGGCGGGCCTTCCGACAGATGAAAGGGATGCTGCTGGCCATGAAGAGGCGTCGGAGACGTTAGGGTGGGGGGGATGGCTGCCATGTCAAATTTTATTGCCTTTGTTGGCCTATGTTGGCCGTGTTGGGCCAATTTGTTGGAATACATTTTTTTTTACAAATAACTGTGTTGTTCCTTGACCAGCATAGGTTTAGATTTTAAAAAACCATTATGTCTAAAATTAGGCAGCCATTTGGAGCCAGTACATGTTTACACCATAGTAAGCAATGTTAACTAATGTGGCACATAAATGGTGGCATAATATTAGAGATGATTGAGCAAATCATCCATGACTGTGTATTTCGCTTTCACATGTATGGATAAACACAATTTAGAGGTGGTTTTCAAAAATATATTTACATAAATCATAAGAAAAAGGTTTACAAATTAATATTCTTGGCTGGGTGGCCGGGGAGGTTGGGAGTCATTGCTAGGGGCGGTGTTGGGGGACAACAGTGCAGTAAAAAATATAGACTGCTGTTGTATGAGCTGTTGTAGCAACAACAAAGTTTGGTCCTGCCGCTGTATTGCTTCTGCCTGGCGCTGTATAGCTTCTTCCTGGCGCTGTACAGATTGCTCGATAACATTTGCAAGGCGACCAAGGTCCTGGTTCTGTATTAGGTTTTGCCGTAACTGGTCCACCTGGCGCTGCAGGGCCTCATTTTGTTGCTGACACATCAGCACCTGATTTTCCAACGCCGCAATGCGCTCATTAGTTCCATCACGCGGCTGTTGGCGACTGTAGTCCTCCAGCATCCGGACCCCTAGTTGGTAGAAATCGGCACTGGTTGGTGCCACACCTCCTCTTGCTGTGGTTGGAGGCTAAACAAATAGTAAACCACATTTTAGTCCAACAGAACCAATGCAGTTATGCCCCTCCAAAAAGTTACCATAAACACTCACTATACAACTTACCCTTGTCTGAGCCTCTGAAGCTTGGCCACATGGGACTTGGGAAGAGGTCCCAGCTTGGGGTTCTGGTTCCGCCTCCTGCAAAAACAACAATGAAAGGAAATGTTACATGTTGCTTCTTCCACTACCCACGAATATGCCAATGGGTTTCGAGGTCGTCTCCATCAGCCATGTTACCTGCGTGTCCTCCGGCACAGGTAGGCTCGAGGTATCGCTGCCAGAGAGTCGCAATTCAACATCCGAGATGTCGGGCAAGTTGGCATATGCTAAACAGGAAAATCAGGTTAGTAGGTCTGTGGGCCAAACTCTAATGTAACCTGGTTAGGCTATCGAGGCCATACCTCTAAAAAGTTAAAAAATACACACTAGACCCAAGGTCTCTGTTAAACTCAGATTGTTAACATGTATGTTACAGGACTAAGACGCACTAATTTCTGCAAATCTCATCATAAACAGGCTCCAAACCTACATATCCCCCTGGTATAATAGGCACAGTGGGCACACATAGTGGGCACACACCCTGGAACCTGTCCAGTGTGGAGAGAGCCTAATGCCAGCCAGACCGCTATTTGGTGCTTAGACCGCCAATTAGTACACAATGGCGGACGGGCTGGTCCCCTCCTAACTGGCCATTTACAATCCTATTAGATTGTTCCTTTAACATTTTATCACCTATTTTGTCTTCAATATTGAAAGTCACGGCTGGGGCTTTAAGCCTCAGACTCAAGCCCCGCCCCTGCTAGTCATGTCGTTTTGTTAATTGCATCTATATCTGCATGGCTTTATTTATACTAACATTTAGGTGTCATTAGGTAGGCGGTTCCGGGCGCATATTTTGTATTCATTTGAACAGACCTGCATTCCGTCTGCCCCGCCCCCAGCTGAACACGCAGCGGTATTGACCCGTCCCATGGGTGTCGGCTCCACTTCAGCTAATGAATATGCATGAACAACGCCTGATTAATAGTAACCCGCCCAAAGTGTCTTCATGGGGCTACGTCACGTTTAGTCATGTGACTCATTGACATTCCTTTTCCTAAGCTTGCATTGGTTTCGATAGACCATTGCGCACCCCGCCTCGACTCGGCTTATGAGGCTGCGTCATATAGAGTCACGTGTTTTAATGATATTCACTGCCCTGAGCGCCCATTGGCTCAGGACAGTAACTACGAGGTCCTTTACCGTCTATATAAGAACTGTCAACACTCGCGCCGCTCATCCTTTGAAAAAGTTGCGCTGCAACGAAACGCGTTAGGATTCACAAGAGGAGACGGCGGCATTCTTTTATTACCTCACCAATTCTAGATTTTGACGTCCATTCATATGGTCACAGGAAAGGGGAAAGATAAGGACCCTCTCAGCACCAGTGTATCCATTTTGGCGCGTTATATCTTAAGGAATTTGTGAGTGCATTTTTATTATTAAATATCTTTTAAAGAAAAGTTCCTACGGGGTTGCACTATGTCTGGTATGTTCTTTTTCCATCTATGAACGGAATCCACCATGCCCGTGAGGAAAATTTAAGGTGTACCTAAACACCATAAAGCATTTTGAATCCTGTAAGAGACATCCATTGATTCAAGGCGGTTTATCTTTATCCACTTGGTAAGCGCATATGTGTGGAGGTGACGGGCACGTGTGGCATTTCCAGCCTTTGTGAAGAGCACGCACCGTGGGATACTTTCTCATTTTAGATTTAAAACTGCTTTATGAGGTCATAACCTTGAGGACTTATATTGCTCCGTGCATTTATACATATATAGCTATTGGGACTTTTTTGAATGAAAAGTTTGGTGGCACGTTGTAGCAGACATACTAAGAAGTGTTTCTTTCCTTATTTATCTTAAGAACATTTTAATTTTAGTCCAAAGCGCGGTGTTAATACTTACGTATTTTCATCATAAACATTGCTTAAATTAAACATACCCGCAATATCCCAGATGTCTGGAGTGGGGTCCTCACTCGAGCTTGGACCTTGAAAATACATGTGGACACACAAGTTGCCAGAAGCAAGTGGCACAACATTAGAGCCAAAATACAGACTAGAGCAAGGCCAAACCACTTACCCTCATCTCTGGCAGCTGGAACTTGAGGGGCCCTTTCTGGACAGCCACTTCCGATATTCGGGTCAACTAAAAAAAAAAAAAAATGTCTCTAAATAATCAGCAAACTACTACAGGGAATGTTTGGCTAAAAATATGTCCGCAAATATACATTGCTATCACTCAAATAACTAATAGACTGACCCTGGGGAGGCAACCAGCACTCCCAAGAGGCATCTTCAAGTTTACCAAGCAAACATGTAGCTTAGTAGACTAACCAAATTGAACCAGTGTAACCTAAACAGCATAAAGGATACATTATGTATTGCTCTACACACCAACAGGGTCCTGTTGACCGGCAACATCGGAAGTGGGGTCCAAAGATGAACCAGTCACTTGGCCTACCAAGAAAAAAGACGAATGAGACACATGCACTTGAGTCAAAGTGGATCAAGCAAGGTGAACACATGCACTTACCGACATCCAAAGAGTAGGTGGGATCCGGAGGAGATGCTGGGGCCAAGGGCATGGGAGCTAGGCCAAAATAAAACCAACATTGAGCCATAGCTAATGTGCGTTGCAAAATAAAACATGCATTAAGGTGTGTGAGCAGCTCTTTCAATAATATTGACTAATCAAGCCAAGTGTGGCTCGCACATTGATATGCCGATATATGGCTACACATCTCTGGCGTCCTACATATCTACACATGTTAGGGCCTTGTTAGTTACTTGCTGGGAGTGTTACAGTGGGCGTGCAATTAGGGCGCAGGCACATATTATTAATACTCAACAGGGCAAACCTTGATTGTTTGAGCTGCTCCCACACCCATTTGTTTATAAAAAAACCAGCAACCAAATTATGGGTAAATACCTTCAATGGCAGACTGGGGTAGCCTAGAGGTTGCTGGAAGGGCAGGAGCTTGGGTGTCCTGAGCCACATCCCGGACAGCAGCATGTGCACCTATGCATAAAGCAACAGACAGAAAAGTTACAAATGTTTGAGCTGTAATGTAATACTTCACAGGTCCTACTGTTAGTTGGTCAGAATGTAAAAATGCAAATCACATACATTAACATTATGTTAGTGTAAAAGCCAGAAAATATGTACCTTCAGCCCAACCGGTGGTGTCATCCCCAGGATCCACACCCTGCAGCCGAGCCAGTGGGATTTTGGCCTTCAGCATCTCCTCATACGGCCTGTAGGTACTCTTTGGAGCCTGGATGAACCCACTGTCCACATCAAGATCGTGATTCATCTTTTTCATAAGGGCCCCTCGCAAAGTGTAGAAGCGTTTCCTGCAGGATGGGCCACTACGTGGGTGTTGAGCTGTGCTACTAAGCTCCACACCAATGGCATCCCACAGTTTGCTTCTTTCTTGTTTGCCTATGGACTTGCTTTGGGAGCCAAATATCAGCTCCCATTTCGCAAGTGTCAGGCGCACAAGATGATTATTCTCAGCCAAATTAAATTCAGGCTCCCTCTTGGCACCTGGGCGCTTAGCCTGGGGTGCTGCCCCACCTTCAGGCTGTGCCCTTTTCCGTAAGGGAGGTCTGCGCACAGCACCCACCAAACTCCTACTCGGGCCTGCTGTGGCCGGCAGATGTCCTGTATTTGGCTCCATCCTGTAGCTGCACACACACACAAATCAACACCCCACAAGCACGCATGCACACTACAGAATGGCATCGCAATCTCTTAGGCTTGGGCAGGTTTTATGTGCTCTAACAGCCAATCCAAAAGCAGCCCACTTAATTGATTCACACATACAGCCCAGTTCCTTCTAGGCACACCTCCACTGCACTGACAGAAGCATGTGTGTTAGCCAATTAACTCATTACAGACCTCATTAAACAAACAACACACACCCAAATCCAACAATGGACTGATGTATCTCAAACCCTTGTGACATGTGCTTAGCCTAACGGCTATTTAAAAAAACAACAGCTTCCCTTTCATTGGTCCCCACCTGATTTTTGGCCCATGTCCGTTAATGCACGCAAGTTACGGCTCAAGTACGCTAGTAGCGCTACTAGCGTGCGCGTGCGCACTCTGTTTTACGCACACCTGGGTCGGCTAATTGGCGCCCGGAAATAGCAGAGCGACGCAAAAGGCGGCAAAGCGGACCTGTCACTTTAGAAAATGAAGTATAAAAGGAAGGAATGTTCTAGCTTCTGCTATTCTTACACTGTGGCAAAGGCTGTGGTGTGGTGCTGTGCTCGCTTCCCTTAGCTCATTTGAGCCTCTGTCTGGTTTCTGTCCTCACTCTCTGTGGCTTGTTGGGTGATTTCTGACATCAGTGCTGTTTCTTTAGGAGCTTGGTTTGGGTGGCATCTGCAAATATTGTGTAGCATACAGCAAGTGAGGCTTGATTTTGGGGCCTTTTGTGGGCTGTGCAGCAACTCCCCTCTTGGTTGTGCTTAACTTAGAAAGCTGGTTTTCAGCAGGCTGGTGGTTTGGACCACTATAGTTCTGGTTTTGTGGTGAGCTGCATTGTAGCGGGTGTGTGTGTAGTGTGATTGTTTGTGTGTGTGTTGTGTGTTAGTGGGTTTTTTTGTTTATTTTTGTTTTTGTATATATCTTTAGTGTGTGTGATGGATAAGAGGGTGATGTATGGTGTCTGGGTGGATGGATGTATGTGTATGCTGAAAGAGCAGGAGGAAAGGGAGCGGGGTGTTGTGAGGCTTAGGGCACCCCGCTCCTTTGCAATCCGCCTTTCAGTATGGGACTTAAGTGACGAGCAGATCAGGAGCCGCTTCCGTCTGAATCGTGCTGCACTACAGTCCCTATATGATCAGATTAAGACCAAAATCGAGCCATCCACCAAACGCACTCATTCCATTCCAGGCATAGTACGCCTGTGTGCCACTCTTAATGTTTTGGCACGAGGGACCTTCCAGGCAACCTCAGCCCTCCTCAGCGGGATAAGCCAGGCTACTATGAGCCGCATACTAATCCAGGTAGTTCTGGCAATTTGTGATTTAATCCCAATTTACATCAAGTTTCCTGAGGATGAGGAAGAGGTTGCCAAAATAAAACATGCTTTCTATCTGATGGGAGGGATCCCGAATGTGCTAGGGTGCGTTGATGGTACACATATCCCTTTCCGCCCTCCCCGTGCACAGGAGCTGTCCTACAGAAACCGGAAGCAGTTCCATTCGTTTAATATCATGGTGGTCTGTGACCCGGACATGAGGCTGCGGGCGGTGAGATCGGGGTTCCCCGGCTCATGCCACGATTCTTACGTCTTGCAGCGGACAGTCCTGTGCCGGAAGTTTGATAACAACGAAATGCCAGCTGGCTGGCTACTGGGTAATAAATTAACCATGTCTATGTATTTTGCTAATATGTGGCCTAGTAAGCCAATTTTAACCAAACTACCACCAAAAAACATGTACTAGTACTAATTGCTGTCTCTCTCCTTGTGTTTTTTCTACAGCGGACAAGGGATATGGGCAGAGAACGTGGGTCATGACTCCGGTCAGGAACCCACGGACCTCTGCCCATGAACGCTACAATGCAGCGCATCGCAAGACCAGAAGCATTGTGGAAAGAACCATCGGCCTGCTGAAAGCACGCTTTCTCTGTTTGGCACGGCCAGGAGGAGAGATGCTCTACAGCCCACAGAAGGTTTCCAAGATCATCCTTGCCTGCTGTGTGTTACACAACATTTGCATTTGTCACCGAATCCAAGCCCCCGAGGAGACAGCACTGGTGCCAGAAATCCCCAACCTGCCCGCAGATAGAAGTGAGGACACCCAGACTGGCGATGAGCTAAGGGAAAGGCTGATCACTTCTTTTTTTGCGGTAAGCTAACTACCCTTCACTCTAATGCAAGTACTGCACTACTGTTTAAATGTATTTGACCTCCCATCCAAAAGAGCAAAAAAACGCACTAAGGGGGGTGTAAGATGACCCAAACCACTCTAAGGGGGGGTGTAAGATGACCCAAACCACTCTAAGGGGGGTGTAAGATGACCCAAACCACTCTAAGGGGGGTGTAAGATGACCCAAACCACTCTAAGGGGGGGTGTAAGATGACCCAAACCACTCTAAGGGGGGGTGTAAGATGACCCAAACCACTCTAAGGGGGGTGTAAGATGACCCAAACCACTCTAAGGGGGGGTGTAAGATGACCCAAACCACTCTAAGGGGGGGTGTAAGATGACCAAAACCACTCTAAGGGGGGGTGTAAGATGACCAAAACCACTCTAAGGGGGGTTTAAGATGACCAAAACCACTCTAAGGGGGGTTTAAGATGACCCAAACCACTCTAAGGGGGGTGTAAGATGACCCAAACCACTCTAAGGGGGGGTGTAAGATGACCCAAACCACTCTAAGGGGGGTGTAAGATGACCCAAACCACTCTAAGGGGGGGTGTAAGATGACCAAAACCACTCTAAGGGGGGGTGTAAGATGACCAAAACCACTCTAAGGGGGGTTTAAGATGACCAAAACCACTCTAAGGGGGGTTTAAGATGACCCAAACCACTCTAAGGGGGGTGTAAGATGACCCAAACCACTCTAAGGGGGGGTGTAAGATGACCAAAACCACTCTAAGGGGGGGTGTAAGATGACCAAAACCACTCTAAGGGGGGTTTAAGATGACCAAAACCACTCTAAGGGGGGTTTAAGATGACCCAAACCACTCTAAGGGGGGTGTAAGATGACCCAAACCACTCTAAGGGGGGGTGTAAGATGACCCAAACCACTCTAAGGGGGGTGTAAGATGACCCAAACCACTCTAAGGGGGGTGTAAGACGCCAATGTTGGTTATCAAGTTATGCATTTTTTTTTTTGAAAACACAAAACAACTATAAAGATATATACTAACTGCACTTTTCTTATTTTTTCAGGCACAAAGAGATGCACCCTGATCCCTAATTTCCTTTTCAAAAACTTTCCTGGACTTTACTTTGCTTTAGAATTTCTGTTGGACTTTTCATTTTCAATTTCATTTCTGTTTTATTATTAATTTTTGTTTAGAGTAAAAATAAAAAAAGAATTATATATATACATGTGGCTATGTGTTTAATTCTGTTGTAAGTTTCCTTTTCATTCTAATTCCTATTTTAATTTTCCTTTTTTTTCTCTGTTCTGTTTTTATTTTCCTTTTCGATTTTCCTTTTCTTTCTCTGTTCTGTTTTTATTTTCCTTTTCTATTTTCCTTTTCTTTCTCTGTTCTGTTTTTATTTTCCTTTTCTTTCTCTGTTCTGTTTTTATTTTCCTTTTCTATTTTCCTTTTCTTTCTCTGTTCTGTTTTTATTTTCCTTTTCTTTCTCAGTTCTGTTTTTATTTTCCTTTTCTTTCTCTGTTCTGTTTTTATTTTCCTTTTCTTTCTCTGTTCTGTTTTTATTTTCCTTTTCTTTCTCTGTTCTGTTTTTATTTTCCTTTTCTTTCTCTGTTCTGTTTTTATTTTCCTTTTCTTTCTCTGTTCTGTTTTTATTTTCCTTTTCTTTCTCTGTTCTGTTTTTATTTTCCTTTTCTTTCTATGTTCTGTTTTTATTTTCCTTTTCTTTCTCTGTTCTGTTTTTATTTTCCTTTTCTTTCTCTGTTCTGTTTTTATTTTCCTTTTCTTTCTCTGTTCTGTTTTTATTTTCCTTTTCTTTCTCTGTTCTGTTTTTATTTTCCTTTTCTTTCTCATTGGTGGTTTAATTGTATTTCCTTTTTATGTAACAAATAAAAAAAAAAAATAATTGTGGCTATGTGTTTAATTATGTTTTATTTTGCATTTATATTCGAAGATCTGGTTGAATTTAATTTCCTTTTCAACACAAAATAAAAACTCTTTAAAATTTTTAACAAATGTGGCAATGTGTTTTATTCAGAAGGTACTGGATGGCCAGGACACAGCAAAGCTAACAGGCGCTGTGTAGAATAGCGTGGTCACACTGACTGACAGCGCCTACAAAGCTGAGGGCAAACATCATATTCAGCAATGTAGGCGTTGTTCGCAACAACGCCAGGTAGCGACTGAGGAGGCCTGCTATAGCGAATCGCTACCGCCCGCGGCTGACGCTAGCGGCGCTCATAGCGCCATACTTCAGTCGCTCATCTGTCGCTACCTGGCGCTATTGATGAATCGGCCTCTTTGAAAGGCTGTTAGCTGAAAGTCAGATGAATGGGGGTAAATGTTGGAAAGGTGTTAGATCAATTTTGATTAAATACTGGAAATATGCTAGACAAAGGTTGAATGAATGTTGGGTAAATATTGGAAGGATGCTAGGGGATGGCTAGATGAATGCCTGCCAATGTTGAAAGGATGTTAGATTAAGGGTTAAATGCTACTGCAGGCAAAGGTAATTGTTACACCATTGCTACATTTGCCATTGTCCTAAACTGTTTTTCGTTTTAAATTGAAGAAGAAATGGCCGAGATATCTAGGTTTACAGTTTCAGCTCATGATTTCTCTTCTGAGTGAGTATGGCCCATGGATCTGTGATGCTGCATAATAATCAGCAATGTGATTAATTTGGAGGTGGAGGAGGGAGGAACAGGAGGAGAAGGAGAGGCAGAGGGAGAGGCGGAGGGAGGGACCAGCAATCCTGTCCCACTCTGCTGAGCTGATTGGGAGACAGGATGGAAAAGAGAATGTGGATGAATCTGTAAACCCCAATATCTCGTCCATTTCTGCTTCAATTTAGGACAGTGCCACAATGTAGCAAGACACAATGGTGTAACAATAACCTTTGCCTGCAGTATCATTTTAAAGTGGACCAACACCCTGAGGTGATCGGCCCGGGAATCTATAAGATTCCCGGGCCAATCACCTCACACACCACGGGACATCCGAGATCGGGATGTCCCGCGGGGTGTAAACCCCCCAAAACCCCCGAAAAGCCTTACCTCTCCAGCCGCTGCTTCCGCCGCCGCCGCCTCACTCGCACTCCTCTAGACGTGCGCGCGTCCACGCCGGCCGTCTCTGAATGGCCGGCGCGGGCGCGCACACGTCAAGAGTGACGCGCGGGAGGCGCCGACGGGCAAGCTGCTTGTACGTTGCTGCCACGTGGGAGCGGGGAGAGGTGAGTTTTGGGGGCTTTCTGGGGGGTTTCACACAGCGGGGCACCCCCGATCGGGGTGCCCCGGGGAAGTGGACCAATACCCAGGATAGTCAAAATCCTGGGTGTTGGTCCACTTTAAGCAATGTAAGGTAAATGCTGAGGATAATGGATGGATGTTGGGCAAATGGAAGGATGTTAGATGATAAAGTCAATATAGGTAAATGTTGGAAGGAAGTTAGATGAAGCTCAGTTTTTTTGTGGATTAATTATCTGAAGGATATTAGATGAAGGTTGGATGAATGTTGGGTAAATGTTGCAAGGATATTGTATGAAGGCTGGATAAATGCTGGCCAAAGTTTAAATAATGATTGATTGAGGTTGAAATACTGTAATGTTAGGTAAACGCTGGAAGGATGTCAGATAACGGTTGGATATACTGTATGCTTACAAATGTTGGAAGGATGTTGGATTAAGGTTTGGTTGAATCTTAGAAGGATATTAGATGAAGGTCATAGGTTGAGCAAATGTTGAAAAGATGTTATATAAAGGTTTGTTATTGGGCATCACATGTTGTAGGGTGATAGATGAACATTGGTTAAATGTTGGGAGGAAGTTAGATGGAAATTGGATGAATGTTGGGCAATCTCTGGCAGGGCGATAAATGAAATTTGTATTGATGCTCCGTAAAGACTTGAAAGTCATTATTGGAAAGTAGTTAAAGTAGCTCAATGTTTCTAGACTGGATGGGAAGATCACCAAATATTGTGTTAGTTAAAAAAGTAATATGTCCCTTACAGTCGAATAATGTATAGTGTAAGAAGAATCCCCCTTTAAAGGGAAAGTCTTCTAATAGGATTATTTCAGAGGCCATCCTCTGTTTGTTTGCACGTGGTGAGAGAGAGGCGACTGGGGACAACATTGACATATTAGAGAAATTCTGTTGAAAATAAATTCTATTGGAAGAAAACTTGTAAACACATGATGCCATGACTTTACTAGAGATAAGGAGTAATTTAGTGATATCATAGTAGTAATTACTCCCAAGAGAATCTCCACAATCAATAATAAATCTTCTGGCTGACAGCAATAAGATTACTGATATTGACCGGATGAACGCTTCAGGTACAGGTCAGTGATTTTTTTATTTTGCTTAGAAATCCATTTAAACCCCTCCAAGGAAAAAATCTCCGCCTGGATGGATAAGCAGCCGAGCGGTGCCGAAGGGAGCAGAGTGCTCTGCCGGCCTAATTCCCCACTAACCTGCTAGCCATGGCATGCCTGCACCACCCATGCAGAAGGGATGGGCAAGGGCATGTGCACGGCTAGAGGTGAGCGGGCATTCGACCGCAGAGCCACCAATGTTCCTATTTAAGTCAAATCTTGTCAAGTTGATTATTAATGACATAATTACATTTTAATGTAATTATTATGTTAGTAAATTACACCATAAATTTAATGAATTACCCCTTAACTGACACATATGGCTTGATTCATATCCTCTCTTGCATGCATTTCCATCTGCAGGAATGGCGTTAAAGTCCTGTATTTGGGCTTTTTTCCTGTGTCGGGTGATTCTGGGCAGTGTTTTTTCTTCCAAATTAGCAGAATTTTGCGTCACTTTACGGTACGCCACACCCATCCAAGTATTTGCCGTATTATTCTGGTTGATTTTCGTGCGAATGTAACTTTACGGGTTTATCCTGTGATGGCCAAACAAAGTAAGTAACGGCTCCAGCTGCCGCTAAAGGGTCAACCCACTGCCCCCAATCAAATACAACTATTTAAACCATTTAAATAGTATTTTTTGATAAAAAAATCCCAAACATTAAGTCACATTAAAATAATCTATTTACAAGCATACATATTACATGGCAGGAGACCACCCCTGGCAAAAGGAAGAAGAAACCCCATGAAAGTAATACAAAACCCAATCTAAAACTAGTCTAAACTACTACTCAATACATGTAATATATATATATATGTGTGTGTGTGTATCCTTCTGCTAATGCAGGAGCAAAGTGCTGTTGTGCTGATAAAGTGCTAAGTACAATGTGCAAAAATGTGCGATATATAAAATATGTGTATAATCACCTAAACAAATGATGCCCAAGAGAATGGTGCCCCGCTGTCCTCCTCTCTCTGGGGGACAGTTTAAATAGTTGTATTTGATTGGGGGCTTTTTTGGTGCAGTGGGTTGACCCTTAAAGTGGACCAACACCCACGGGTGATCGGCCCGGGAATCTATAAGATTCCCGGGCCGATCACCTCCCTCCCCGCGGGACATCCGAGATCGGGATGTCCCGCGGGGTGAAACCCCCCCAAACACCCCAAACCCCTTACCTTATCTTCGGCGACGCTTGTCTGCGGCTTGTCCGTCGGCGCTGGGAGCGGGGAGAGGTGAGTTTTTCGGGGGGTTCGGGGGGGTTTCACACAGCGGGGCACCCCGATCGGGGGTGCCCCACCGAAGTGGACCAAGACCCAGGATAGTCAAAATCCTGGGTGTTGGTCCACTTTAAGCGGCAACTGGAGCTGTTATTTACTTTGTTTGGTTTGGACTACTTATAGGGGATTTACCCACAGCACATAGCCCTGTCTATGCTTATTCTATGTAGATTGGTGGTGCACTGAAACAAATATTCTCTTTGGGTTTCCTGTGATTTATCCTGTGCTTACACGTGATTCTCAGCCGTGATTTGCCCATTTTCGCCCCTATAAAACCATACGTTTACAGTTCAAAATGACACCTTTTTTCAAGCAAAAACTGGCATATGCGCTAACGATGGAGCCCCTTGACGAGTTCTGTAAAGAGTATGAGTGTCTGCAGCAGTGGGGACTGTTAACCAGTTACCTTCCACAGCTTAGAAATACCCACAGTTGCCTCAATAACGATCAGATGTCTGATCAGCAGGTGTTTGAATTGACCTGGATGAACCGTCTTTTGAGAAGCTTTACTCAGAGCTGTTGCCATGGTTGGCCCCCGCCACAAGAAAGGGGCATGTAATTGGAGGTAAGACCAAATTGGTTGGCTGCCATAAATTTTTAGCAAATAGCTCCTTCCAAAGGTTAGGTGCACTCTCTGTTGGCATTTCCGAGCCTTCACTGAGCCGCGCCCTGACTAAGAGGCCGATTCATTAATAGCGCCAGGTAGCGACAGATGAGCGACAGTAGCGTTATTTTCACAGCGCCCGCTAGTATTCGCTGTGCTTGGTCGGTGTGCGGTAATGTTGAATACGGGGTTAGGAGTCGCTGTTTGACAGGTTCCGCGCTGTATGGGAGCGCATGACAGCGAACGGCCATAGCGAACGGCTCCCAGCATATTCATTAACAAATCACGCTCCAAAAATTCTTGCGCTGTGAAATGCATGTTTAAACCCCAGAGCGCTGGCGGCGATGGGTTAAAAGTAGTTTTTTAACCCCCAAACAACCATATTTTTAGAAAAAAAAACATGTTTTTCAAAACATTTTGTAATATGAATACATTAATATCAGACCTGTAATATCAATTTTGCACAATTTTTGCAACATTGCAATTAATTATGAATATTTAAAGATTGCTCCATTGAAATACATTGGAGAGCGCCAGGTAGCGAGAGGTCATACCTGTCGCTGTTCAAGGTCGCTCGCTGGCGCTGTGGGGTGAGGCTGGAATAATGATGAATGATTCGCTATCTGGCGCTCTGTCAGTCGCTAAGCAGGATCGGCTTGATAAATGTGTGATTGCGGAGGGGAGCCGGCGTTCTCGTGGCGGTGAGCGTCATTACCGTTCGCTCACCATGCGCTACGTGGCGCTATCCCTTGTTAAATAAGGGCCTAAATTTCTCGATGGCACGGCTGTCCTGCAGGAGAAATACATCTCTTTTCCTGACAGCATGACAGCCTGGAATGTGGTGAGGTTGGGTTTTTTCAACATAGTGAACATGCCAGGGAAACAAATGGACAAAAAAAGGAAAAGTAATAAAAGGAAAGGATGAAGAAACGCACAAAAAGGAAATAAGTAATAAAAAAGTAAAAGGAGAAATAAGTTGATGTATAGAAACACAGGTCAGAACAGTTTGGAGCAAAAAAAGAATTCAAATAAGAAATGCTGATCCCTGCAGTGCATCTGCCGACTCAAGGAAATGATTAGGCTTATATTTTACAATCTAGCAGATTCAATTTTCGACAGTAAAATAAGAACACTTAAAGAGGTTCCCCCGTTGACACATGAAAATTACATTTGTGGAATCAATAAAAAAATCATGCCTGCAATTATTTTTTTTAACCATAAACAAAATGTCAAGTGCTCACAAGATGGAGAGTTCCTCTCCCCCCTCCCCTGAGTGACCCCAGCATCCCCCCAATCACAGCTAGGGAGCCGCTTTCACAAAGGTACATGAAGTGTACAAATTGGACAAAATTAAATGTCATTTCAAATTGCCTCCAAACACAACTTACCAACAGTGGAAATCTAAAGTCCGAGAGAAGCTGTTGTTGTAAAAAAAGAGGACCTGTCACATTTTAGAATCAATGCAATATACAAAGATGGCTCTAATCCCTCCTATAGGCTCACACCCAGTCTGCATCAGTAACCCCAAACCTGAGACCCTTCAAGCATCTCTCCATTGCAACAGCATGGTGGCACATGTTTTATTACTGTTTACATTATTAAAGGAGAACCTTCATTCAAAAATGACTGAGTGTCTACTTACCACCCCTTTAATGAGGAATTGGAGGCTGAAAAAAAAAATCTCAGCTTATCCATTGAATGCACCATCTGTTTCCACCACCAACAATGTAACTATGAGTATTTTGCCCATTTTTGGGATTCCTCCTTCTGTTTATGTGGAGGGGCATCACACTGGTGGGGGGGAGGATCACTTTTATATCAGGTAAAGGAACACTTCGGGCTCCCCAACCCAAAATCAATATTCACACCTACAGTATCTCTAGCACTTCCATTGCGTTAAGCCATGTGTTGCTATTATGATGTGGAGAGCAATACAGGCTAAAGCACACTGTATTGCACCTAAGTTAAACCACACCAACAGCCAGGTGCAGCTGGAAAAGAAAGGTAGCGGCCATTTTGGAGTTTCCTCTCCCAACTGACATAACTGAAATGCACAGTAACAGGAAGTCCACCTGACCACAGGTGGCCTGCAAGCCCATGAGCGGCCATCTTGTTTTTAAAATTTGTATCGGTGTAAGAAAAAAGTAAATTTTCATTAATTTTTTTGTGCAGCAACCGAGGAGGCTGATTCATTACTAGCGGCAGGTAGCGACAGATGAGCGTCTGTAGCAGGCATTTTCAGAGCGCCCGCTAGTAGTCGCAGTGCTCGGCCGTGAGTCGCTACTTTATAGCGACTCAGTCCCTGTTCAGTAATGTTGAATACATTGTGAGGAGTCGCTATTTGACCAGAACAGCGCTGTATGGGAGCGCATGTTAGCGACTGCTCATAGCGACCGACTCACACCATATTCAGCAAAAAAACAGCCTCACAAATCTCTGGCGCTGAAAAATGCTTGTTTGAAGCCCAGAGCGCAGGAGGCGGTGTGTTTAAAGTCTGTTTTCCAGCATCTATCAACTAGTAACAAAGCGAAAACATATGGAATTACATTGTAACAATATTGTAACATGAACACTTTAATGGCAGACCTGTAATGTCATTTCTGCAGAAATATGTGAAAAATAAAAAAAATGTGAAAAAAACTGCTAATTCAATGCCAGGAGAGGTCACAGAATTATTTGAGATTTAAAAACAACAACAAAAAAAAAAACAAAAACACAGTTTAAAGAGAAGGAAAGGATCGTCCATTGAAATGTATGGGAGAGCGTCAGGTAGCGAGAGGTCATATCTGGCGCTGTGCAAGGCTGAATGCCGGCGCTGTTCGCTGAGGCTGTGAAAATGATGAATCAGATGCTACATGGCGTTATCCCAGTCGCTAAACATATTCTGCTTGATAAATGTGAAATTGCGTGCCGTGTCTGGCGTTCACCAGTCGCTACATGTCGCTACCTCTCATTAACCAGCTACTACCTGACGCTATCCCTTCATGAATAAGGGCCTAAATTGCCCTGGAGAGGGATGTATATGAACACTGTTTGTTGTGTTAGACTGATTTAATTCATTTCTGACTGTTGGTCTGCTTTAAGCTGGTGTGGGAGTGGACTTTTATTGCAGAGCATTCACTATGCAAATTGCAGTACATTTATGTGAGTTGGTTTATTGAATGTAAAGGGCAGCGTTTTCTCTGCGTTGTGACCATGATGTGCAATGCAGAGAAATCAATAGGTGTGAACAGAGCCTAAGCCAAAATGACCCATGAGATAGTCAACCAAAATGTGCCATTACATCTTGTTTAAAGGTACATTATAGTTTGCAAAGCCTTAAAAGACAATTATCATGGAAAGTGTAAAAATGTTATTTATATGATAGAAAAATAAATATTTGACTAATTTATAAAATAAATCTCCTTTGAACTTTTTCCTCCTTGAAATGCAGCCTGGCAGGTGGATGGGGCAGCATGTGTCTGCAGGTGGTGGAGGCAGCAAGCTTTTAAATACAGTGCTGTGTCAAATAATAAGCCCTGCTGCGGTTCACATGGGAGCAAGCTCCCCAATTGGTTGGCAGCAGGGGTCCATCACATGACCTATCTCAATTGTCCACCACTCAATTTAGTCTGCAGGCTGACAGGAATGTGAAGTCTGTTTCTAAATTTTTTGTAGATTGTCCTTCAAATTGGACATATATCTGATAAAAAAGCTTTCCTCCCCCTGGTATTTACATAAAGTGCTTCCTCCACAAGGAGATTTCTACAGCTGTTAAACTACCTATTTTCTATACCCCGGAAGGCAAATCTATGATATTTTCACAGTAAGTGTCTCTCTAGTCATGGAACTCCATCATGGTATATACAATGGGCTGAAGAACTTTTGGGGTGGGGGGTATTAGATGCTTAAGGTTAACTGCGCAGTGGTATGATTGCTTTTAATAATAATGTAAGAATGGAGGTGGATCAAGCAAGTTGTCCCTAGGGCCCCCACTATGACAAAGTCCACAGTCTTACATTTGTATCCTTCTGCAATAAAACCTGATTTGGGCAAAAACCACAATTCTTCCAGTTCCACTCTATTCCAGCTTCTGGGTAATACAGGGAAAGATAAGTGACTGATCCATGAAGAGTATCTGTAGGGGATCCTAGACTGATCCCAAAAAAACGCACACTAAATATAATTTAAAACGCCAATAAATTTAATGAGTATTAATTATGTACATGAACATAAATAAGGGCACTGATCTAAACATATACAAGATTAAAAAACACAAAGACAAAACATGGGGGAGATCCCAGAAAGCGGTGACTAGAGATGAGCGAACTTTTGAAAAATTCGATTCGACTGATTCGCCGAATTTTCCGACAAAAATCGTTTCGACCCGAATAAATTCGCGACGAATCGCTATTAAAAACGGCTATTTCTGAGCCTCCTACAGCCTCAATAGGGTTGTAAACCATTCAGCCTTGCTGTAACACGCACAGGATGCGTGCTGGGTTTGTTAAATAATACTTTGAAGAAATATCACATGCAGATCAGAGGCATCGCTAATAGAATCGCAGAGCGGCACAATTGCAGAGAGTTGAAGTGGCATCACTATGAGGGGCAGAAGGAGCCCAAATATACACTGGAGTTGGCCTCAGGAGCCCAAAAATTGGATGAATCACACCCTGGAGTTGGCAGAAGTTGGCAGCAGCAGCAGGAGCCCAAATATACACTGGAGTTGGCCTCAGGAGCCCAAAAATTGGATGAATCACACCCTGGAGTTGGCAGAAGTTGGCAGCAGCAGGAGCAGGAGCCCAAATATACACTGGAGTTGGCCTCAGGAGCCCAAAAATTGGATGAATCACACCCTGGAGTTGGCAGAAGTTGGCAGCAGCAGCAGCAGGAGCCCAAATATACACTGGAGTTGGCCTCAGGAGCCCAAAAATTGGATGAATCACACCCTGGAGTTGGCAGGAGTTGACAGTAGTAGCAGCAGGAGCCCAAATATACACTGGAGTTGGCCTCAGGAGCCCAAAAATTGGATGAATCACACCCTGGAGTTGGCAGAAGTTGGCAGCAGCAGCAGCAGGAGCCCAAATATACACTGGAGTTGGCCTCAGGAGCCCAAAAATTGGATGAATCACACCCTGGAGTTGGCAGAAGTTGGCAGCAGCAGCAGCAGCAGGAGCCCAAATATACACTGGAGTTGGCTTCAGGAGCCCAAAAATTGGATGAATCACACCCTGGAGTTGGCAGGAGTTGACAGTAGTAGCAGCAGGAGCCCAAATATACACTGGAGTTGGCTTCAGGAGCCCAAAAATTGGATGAATCACACCCTGGAGTTGGCAGAAGTTGGCAGCAGCAGCAGCAGGAGCCCAAATATACACTGGAGTTGGCCTCAGGAGCCCAAAAATTGGATGAATCACACCCTGGAGTTGGCAGAAGTTGGCAGTAGTAGCAGCAGGAGCCCAAATATACACTGGAGTTGGCCTCAGGAGCCCAAAAATTGGATGAATCACACCCTGGAGTTGGCAGAAGTTGGCAGTAGTAGCAGCAGGAGCCCAAATATACACTGGAGTTGGCTTCAGGAGCCCAAAAATTGGATGAATCACACCCTGGAGTTGGCAGAAGTTGGCAGTAGCAGCAGCAGGAGCCCAAATATACACTGGAGTTGGCTTCAGGAGCCCAAAAATTGGATGAATCACACCCTGGAGTTGGCAGGAGTTGACAGTAGCAGCAGCAGGAGCCCAAATATACACTGGAGTTGGCCTCAGGAGCCCAAAAATTGGATGAATCACACCCTGGAGTTGGCAGGAGTTGACAGTAGCAGCAGCAGGAGCCCAAATATACACTGGAGTTGGCTTCAGGAGCCCAAAAATTGGATGAATCACACCCTGGAGTTGGCAGAAGTTGGCAGCAGCAGCAGCAGCAGGAGCCCAAATATACACTGGAGTTGGCTTCAGGAGCCCAAAAATTGGATGAATCACACCCTGGAGTTGGCAGGAGTTGACAGTAGCAGCAGCAGGAGCCCAAATATACACTGGAGTTGGCCTCAGGAGCCCAAAAATTGGATGAATCACACCCTGGAGTTGGCAGAAGTTGGCAGCAGCAGCAGCAGGAGCCCAAATATACACTGGAGTTGGCTTCAGGAGCCCAAAAATTGGATGAATCACACCCTGGAGTTGGCAGGAGTTGACAGTAGCAGCAGCAGGAGCCCAAATATACACTGGAGTTGGCCTCAGGAGCCCAAAAATTGGATGAATCACACCCTGGAGTTGGCAGGAGTTGACAGTAGCAGCAGCAGGAGCCCAAATATACACTGGAGTTGGCTTCAGGAGCCCAAAAATTGGATGAATCACACCCTGGAGTTGGCAGAAGTTGGCAGCAGCAGCAGCAGCAGGAGCCCAAATATACACTGGAGTTGGCTTCAGGAGCCCAAAAATTGGATGAATCACACCCTGGAGTTGGCAGGAGTTGACAGTAGCAGCAGCAGGAGCCCAAATATACACTGGAGTTGGCCTCAGGAGCCCAAAAATTGGATGAATCACACCCTGGAGTTGGCAGAAGTTGGCAGCAGCAGCAGCAGGAGCCCAAATATACACTGGAGTTGGCCTCAGGAGCCCAAAAATTGGATGAATCACACCCTGGAGTTGGCAGGAGTTGACAGTAGTAGCAGCAGGAGCCCAAATATACACTGGAGTTGGCTTCAGGAGCCCAAAAATTGGATGAATCACACCCTGGAGTTGGCAGAAGTTGGCAGCAGCAGCAGCAGGAGCCCAAATATACACTGGAGTTGGCTTCAGGAGCCCAAAAATTGGATGAATCACACCCTGGAGTTGGCAGAAGTTGGCAGCAGCAGCAGCAGGAGCCCAAATATACACTGGAGTTGGCTTCAGGAGCCCAAAAATTGGATGAATCACACCCTGGAGTTGGCAGAAGTTGGCAGCAGCAGCAGCAGCAGGAGCCCAAATATACACTGGAGTTGGCTTCAGGAGCCCAAAAATTGGATGAATCACACCCTGGAGTTGGCAGGAGTTGACAGTAGCAGCAGCAGGAGCCCAAATATACACTGGAGTTGGCCTCAGGAGCCCAAAAATTGGATGAATCACACCCTGGAGTTGGCAGAAGTTGGCAGCAGCAGCAGCAGCAGGAGCCCAAATATACACTGGAGTTGGCCTCAGGAGCCCAAAAATTGGATGAATCACACCCTGGAGTTGGCAGGAGTTGACAGTAGTAGCAGCAGGAGCCCAAATATACACTGGAGTTGGCTTCAGGAGCCCAAAAATTGGATGAATCACACCCTGGAGTTGGCAGGAGTTGACAGTAGCAGCAGCAGGAGCCCAAATATACACTGGAGTTGGCCTCAGGAGCCCAAAAATTGGATGAATCACACCCTGGAGTTGGCAGAAGTTGGCAGCAGCAGCAGCAGGAGCCCAAATATACACTGGAGTTGGCCTCAGGAGCCCAAAAATTGGATGAATCACACCCTGGAGTTGGCAGGAGTTGACAGTAGTAGCAGCAGGAGCCCAAATATACACTGGAGTTGGCTTCAGGAGCCCAAAAATTGGATGAATCACACCCTGGAGTTGGCAGAAGTTGGCAGCAGCAGCAGCAGGAGCCCAAATATACACTGGAGTTGGCTTCAGGAGCCCAAAAATTGGATGAATCACACCCTGGAGTTGGCAGAAGTTGGCAGCAGCAGCAGCAGGAGCCCAAATATACACTGGAGTTGGCCTCAGGAGCCCAAAAATTGGATGAATCACACCCTGGAGTTGGCAGGAGTTGACAGTAGTAGCAGCAGGAGCCCAAATATACACTGGAGTTGGCTTCAGGAGCCCAAAAATTGGATGAATCACACCCTGGAGTTGGCAGAAGTTGGCAGTAGCAGCAGCAGGAGCCCAAAAAATGGCCTAAAGACATAAATATGTTTTGCACCATTTGTAAAGTGTAAAACGTGGCACCATGCTGAATCTAGTCGCATGCATCAGGCATTGGTGGGTGGAAATCCTGGCTGATCCATCCCTGATTCATTTTGACAAAGGTGAGTCTCTCCACATTTTTAGTTGACAGACGAGTTCTCCTCGCCGTAACTATGGCCCCCGCCGCACTAAACACCCGCTCAGATGGCACGCTACTTGCCGGGCAGGACAGCTTTTCCAGGGCAAACTCTGCTAGTTGCGGCCACAAATCAAGTTTGGCTGCCCAGAAGTCCAGCGGATCCTCAAGGTGTGTTGGCATGGTCATGTCAAAGTATGACATGACCTGCTGGTTCAGGTCCTGCTCCAGGTCTTCCTGCTGCTCATGAGTAGCCTCACTATGCGGGTGTAGAAAGCTACTCATTAGCGACTGAAGACTGAGGCTGCTGCTGCTGATGGAGCTTCTGCTGCTGCTGCTGCCAACCCCCCCAGCGGCCATGGCAGTGGAAGGTGAGCGCAGAGGTCCCCTCGAGTCAGACCTGCGAGAGTATGGACCATGGCGCAGATAGGCATCGGCCAACTGCCTACGTAGAATGTCTTTGTAGTAGTTGAGTTTGTCCTCCCTCTCGGTGGGTTTAAAAAATGCCCCCATTTTGTGCCGGAAGCGAGGGTCCAATAAGGTGGACAGCCAGAAGTCATCCCGCCGACAGATGGAAACAATTCTGGGGTCACTACGCAAGCATGTGAGCATGCTTCGTGCCATTTGCGCAAGTGACTCGGATGGACTACCTGTCTCCATCTCCACTGCATACTGCCACGGTGTGCCCGGGTCCTCTGTCTCTCCTTCCTCAAAAACCTCTAGCTCCTCTGGCTGCTCCTGCTCCTCCTCTCCTGTCCGCTGACTAGATAAACCAGCCATTTCGCCAAGCCTAAACTGTGTTTCGCTGGGCAACTCCTCCTCCTCCTCTTCCTCCTCCTCCTCCTCCAGTTCAGCTCCAACGGGGTTCATGTGGCCGTAAGATGTAAACGCCATGTCTCCAGTGCCCTGACCAGCCATGGTTTCCAACATGTGCTGTAGTACATGAAGCAGTGGAATCACGTCGTTCATCCCGTAATCCTGCCGACTGACAAATAAAGTGGCTTCCTCAAAGGGCCTGAGCAAACGGCAGGTGTCACGTATGAGCTGCCACTGGTTGACATTGAAGTTACACAGGGGAGTCCCCCTATCTGCTTGGATCATCAGGAAATCCGTGATGGCTTTTCTCTGTTCATATAATCGGTCCAACATGTGAAGGGTGGAATTCCAACGGGTGGAAACATCGCAAATCAGACTATGTTGGGGGATACCATTCTGACGCTGTAGCTCAAGAAGGGTGTGTTTGGCAGTGTAGGAGTGGCTGAAGTGCATGCAAAGTTTCTGTGAAGTTGTTAGGATGTCCTGCAGATGGGGGGAACACTTCAGAAACCGCTTGACAACCAGATTGAAGACGTGAGCCATGCAGGGGGCATGGGTCAGGCTTCCTTGGCGCAGCGCAGACAAAATGTTCTTCCCATTGTCGGTAACCATGATTCCCATTTTAAGTTTTCTCGGAGTAAGCCATGTTTGGATTTCCTGATGAATACATTTAAGCAGTTCCTCCCCTGTGTGACTCCGTTCGCCAAGACAAACCATGTGAAGCACTGCGTGACACCTCCGTGCCCTGCACACATGGTAGACTGGAGGGGCACTGAGACTTGAGCCTACAGTGGAGGGTGAGGAGATGGCGGAGGATGAGGAGGCCGAGTCGCACGGTGTCACAGGCCCAATGGGCAGAGAGCGCGGAGGCCGAAGCGGCGTGACCTGTCCAAGTTGCTGCTGCAAAGGGACCACATTCACCCAGTGGGCCGTAAACGACATGTACTGCCCCTGACCGTAGTTACAGCTCCAGATGTCGGCGCTGCCATGTATTTTGCTACACACCGACAGGCTCAAGGACTGGCCCACCTTCTGTTCAACAAAAGTGTGCAGCGCTGGTACTGCCTTCTTGGCAAAGAAATGACGGCTTGGGACTCTCCACCTCGGCTCGGCACAAGCCATCAGTTCTCTGAAAGGTGCAGATTCCACCACCTGAAAAGGGAGCGACTGCAGCACCAGCAACTTGGACAGGAGCACATTCAGCTTCTGCGCCGTAGGATGAGTGGGCGCATACTGCTGTCTCTTGGACATGGCTTCGCTGATGGATTGCTGGCGGGATGCATGACTTGGAGGAGGAGGAGCAGGAGCGACAGAGGATGGGTATGACGCACAGCTGCCTTCGGCTGAGGTGCTGGAGCCTTGGCTGGCAGAAATTGGGAGCTCACTTGGTGAGGAAGCAGACTGGACCACCCCTTGGGAGCCTCGGTTCTCCCAGGTCGTTTTATGGTGACGCATCATATGTTGACGCAGGGCCGTGGTGCCAACATTTGGACCCTGGCCACGCTTCACCTTTTGCCTACATATCTTGCATGTGGCCATGTTACCCTCCTGCGGATGCCTCAGGAAAAACTGCCACACTGCCGAGTAGCTACTTTTCCCACCCCCTGGCCTCACTGATTCACTGCTGCTGTTGCCAACTCCAGGAACCCCTGCTCCACTACCTCCCGATAAGGTAGACTGCCGCACAGCAGGTGCTCTACCCCGGCCCCGGCCCCGGCCGGCTCCAGCCTTTGGAATTGTGCCCCCATGCTGACTGCTACCACCTTGCTGCCTCAGCTGCTGACTCCGGGGCAACCTGCGCCCCTCTTCTCCTGATGATGACGATGAAGCCCCTTCATCACCCGGCTCCCAAGTGCGATCGGCTTCATCGTCATCATCATCATCATCACCGGGTTGTGGCTGTACGTCACTGATGTTCGTGGATTCGTCAACAGTGTCTGGCGCAGGAGCTGGAACGCTCGCAGCACCCACGACACTGTCCACATCACTATTTGTCTGCCTAGCTAAAGAAGCCACCTCCATTTCTTGGCTGGGCAGTAGCTGCTGACTGTCCTCCTGTATCTGATCGTCCTCCTCACTAAAGAGTGGAGCTGAACCCAAAGCATAGGATACGTCGCTGGGGGAGGGAACGGCGTAGGACAGAGGCAATGGGAGGACAGGGACTGCTCTCGGGGCATGCCAACTCAGGGTTGTGTCAGAGGAACCTACCGACCCTAGACTGGGGGTCTCAGATGTAAGTTGTGATGATGTTGTTGATGAGCGCGTCAGCCAATCTACCACGGCAGATGCGTTACTGGTGGAGACCCGACCGCTAGCAGATACTGGCAGATTAGGTCTCTCAGCGTGACTCCTGCTGCTACTGGCCCCCAGTCTGATGCGAGCTCTGCCTGCGGAATCTTGGCCTCTGCCACTCCTCTTTTCACTTCCAGGCACTTGTCTGCCCGACATAGTCTAACTGGCGTGGTAGTAGGTGATATTTTAAGAACCCCCAGGCAGCAGTGGGTCTATATAAAACAGAATATAATGCACACCAAAAGTGAGCAGTAACACTCAGCCTCCAACAGGCCTGCTTAGTGTAAATAAGAGAGCTGCTTAGTGTAAATAAAGAGGGGTATGCTATGTTACAGAATGGGATGCCTCAACAGAAGTGCACCTGGCAGGCAGCAGTAAGCCTATGCCCAGCAAAAGTGTCTTATAATATAAATATAATAAGAGCAAATGCTTATATGGTCTTAAACAGAGGCTGCTGTAGTCACAGAATGGGATGCCCCGGGCAGGAATCGACCTGGCAGGGTCCAGTAGGGCTTTGGCCAGCAAAAGTGTCTTTATCAGGCCTGATTTCTATGAGAATAAGTGCAAATGTTTATTATGCTATTAAATAGAGGCTGCTTTAGTCACAGAATGGGATGCCAGTGCCACAAAAACCAGAGAGCATGCACAGCAAAAGTGTCTTTATCAGGCCTGATTTCTATGAGAATAAGTGCAAATGTTTATTATGCTATTAAATAGAGGCTGCTTTAGTCACAGAATGGGATGCCAGTGCCACAAAAACCAGAGAGCATGCACAGCAAAAGTGTCTTTATCAGGCCTGATTTCTATGAGAATAAGTGCAAATGTTTATTATGCTATTAAATAGAGGCTGCTTTAGTCACGGAATGGGATGCCAGTGCCACAAAAACCAGAGAGCATGCACAGCAAAAGTGTCTTTATCAGGCCTGATTTCTATGAGAATAAGTGCAAATGGTTATTATGCTATTAAATAGAGGCTGCTTTAGTCACAGAATGGGATGCCAGTGCCACAAAAACCAGAGAGCATGCACAGCAAAAGTGTCTTTATCAGGCCTGATTTCTATGAGAATAAGTGCAAATGTTTATTATGCTATTAAATAAAGGCTGCTTTAGTCACAGAATGGGATGCCAGTGCCACAAAAACCAGAGAGCATGCACAGCAAAAGTGTCTTTATCAGGCCTGATTTCTATGAGAATAAGTGCAAATGTTTATTATGCTATTAAATAGAGGCTGCTTTAGTCACAGAATGGGATGCCAGTGCCACAAAAACCAGAGAGCATGCACAGCAAAAGTGTCTTTATCAGGCCTGATTTCTATGAGAATAAGTGCAAATGTTTATTATGCTATTAAATAGAGGCTGCTTTAGTCACAGAATGGGATGCCAGTGCCACAAAAACCAGAGAGCATGCACAGCAAAAGTGTCTTTATCAGGCCTGATTTCTATGAGAATAAGTGCAAATGTTTATTATGCTATTAAATAGAGGCTGCTTTAGTCACAGAATGGGATGCCAGTGCCACAAAAACCAGAGAGCATGCACAGCAAAAGTGTCTTTATCAGGCCTGATTTCTATGAGAATAAGTGCAAATGTTTATTATGCTATTAAATAGAGGCTGCTTTAGTCACAGAATGGGATGCCAGTGCCACAAAAACCAGAGAGCATGCACAGCAAAAGTGTCTTTATCAGGCCTGATTTCTATGAGAATAAGTGCAAATGTTTATTATGCTATTAAATAGAGGCTGCTTTAGTCACAGAATGGGATGCCAGTGCCACAAAAACCAGAGAGCATGCACAGCAAAAGTGTCTTTATCAGGCCTGATTTCTATGAGAATAAGTGCAAATGTTTATTATGCTATTAAATAGAGGCTGCTTTAGTCACGGAATGGGATGCCAGTGCCACAAAAACCAGAGAGCATGCACAGCAAAAGTGTCTTTATCAGGCCTGATTTCTATGAGAATAAGTGCAAATGTTTATTATGCTATTAAATAGAGGCTGCTTTAGTCACAGAATGGGATGCCATTGCCACAAAAACCAGAGAGCATGCACAGCAAAAGTGTCTTTATCAGGCCTGATTTCTATGAGAATAAGTGCAAATGTTTATTATGCTATTAAATAGAGGCTGCTTTAGTCACAGAATGGGATGCCAGTGCCACAAAAACCAGAGAGCATGCACAGCAAAAGTGTCTTTATCAGGCCTGATTTCTATGAGAATAAGTGCAAATGTTTATTATGCTATTAAATAGAGGCTGCTTTAGTCACGGAATGGGATGCCAGTGCCACAAAAACCAGAGAGCATGCACAGCAAAAGTGTCTTTATCAGGCCTGATTTCTATGAGAATAAGTGCAAATGTTTATTATGCTATTAAATAGAGGCTGCTTTAGTCACGGAATGGGATGCCAGTGCCACAAAAACCAGAGAGCATGCACAGCAAAAGTGTCTTTATCAGGCCTGATTTCTATGAGAATAAGTGCAAATGGTTATTATGCTATTAAATAGAGGCTGCTTTAGTCACAGAATGGGATGCCAGTGCCACAAAAACCAGAGAGCATGCACAGCAAAAGTGTCTTTATCAGGCCTGATTTCTATGAGAATAAGTGCAAATGGTTATTATGCTATTAAATAGAGGCTGCTTTAGTCACAGAATGGGATGCCAGTGCCACAAAAACCAGAGAGCATGCACAGCAAAAGTGTCTTTATCAGGCCTGATTTCTATGAGAATAAGTGCAAATGTTTATTATGCTATTAAATAGAGGCTGCTTTAGTCACGGAATGGGATGCCAGTGCCACAAAAACCAGAGAGCATGCACAGCAAAAGTGTCTTTATCAGGCCTGATTTCTATGAGAATAAGTGCAAATGGTTATTATGCTATTAAATAGAGGCTGCTTTAGTCACAGAATGGGATGCCAGTGCCACAAAAACCAGAGAGCATGCACAGCAAAAGTGTCTTTATCAGGCCTGATTTCTATGAGAATAAGTGCAAATGTTTATTATGCTATTAAATAGAGGCTGCTTTAGTCACAGAATGGGATGCCAGTGCCACAAAAACCAGAGAGCATGCACAGCAAAAGTGTCTTTATCAGGCCTGATTTCTATGAGAATAAGTGCAAATGTTTATTATGCTATTAAATAGAGGCTGCTTTAGTCACAGAATGGGATGCCAGTGCCACAAAAACCAGAGAGCATGCACAGCAAAAGTGTCTTTATCAGGCCTGATTTCTATGAGAATAAGTGCAAATGTTTATTATGCTATTAAATAGAGGCTGCTTTAGTCACAGAATGGGATGCCAGTGCCACAAAAACCAGAGAGCATGCACAGCAAAAGTGTCTTTATCAGGCCTGATTTCTATGAGAATAAGTGCAAATGTTTATTATGCTATTAAATAGAGGCTGCTTTAGTCACAGAATGGGATGCCAGTGCCACAAAAACCAGAGAGCATGCACAGCAAAAGTGTCTTTATCAGGCCTGATTTCTATGAGAATAAGTGCAAATGTTTATTATGCTATTAAATAGAGGCTGCTTTAGTCACAGAATGGGATGCCAGTGCCACAAAAACCAGAGAGCATGCACAGCAAAAGTGTCTTTATCAGGCCTGATTTCTATGAGAATAAGTGCAAATGTTTATTATGCTATTAAATAGAGGCTGCTTTAGTCACAGAATGGGATGCCAGTGCCACAAAAACCAGAGAGCATGCACAGCAAAAGTGTCTTTATCAGGCCTGATTTCTATGAGAATAAGTGCAAATGTTTATTATGCTATTAAATAGAGGCTGCTTTAGTCACAGAATGGGATGCCAGTGCCACAAAAACCAGAGAGCATGCACAGCAAAAGTGTCTTTATCAGGCCTGATTTCTATGAGAATAAGTGCAAATGTTTATTATGCTATTAAATAGAGGCTGCTTTAGTCACAGAATGGGATGCCAGTGCCACAAAAACCAGAGAGCATGCACAGCAAAAGTGTCTTTATCAGGCCTGATTTCTATGAGAATAAGTGCAAATGTTTATTATGCTATTAAATAGAGGCTGCTTTAGTCACAGAATGGGATGCCAGTGCCACAAAAACCAGAGAGCATGCACAGCAAAAGTGTCTTTATCAGGCCTGATTTCTATGAGAATAAGTGCAAATGTTTATTATGCTATTAAATAGAGGCTGCTTTAGTCACAGAATGGGATGCCTCACAGCAGACTTAAGATCAGTTCAGTATATATGCACAGTTAGTTACTATAAGCAGCCTGAAAACGCTAACAAAGGCTGGATGAAAAAAAAAAATTCTCCCTGTCAGCCAGCTCCGTTTTTCCTACCTTTCCCTGGCTTTCTGTCTGTCTCCTGTCTGTCTCCTGCCTGTCTCCTGCCTGTCTCCAGCCTGTCCCTGTCTGTCCCTGTCTCCAGCCTGTCTAACTGCCTCAGCTACACAGCGTTCTGTCTGTCTGTCACGAATGCAATAGAGAAATGAGGAAAAGCAAGATGGCCGCCGTTAAATACCGCTGTGTGACGTCACCGGGCTTGCTGGCTGCTGATAGGCTGCATGTGACTGCCCCAGCTTGCACTGGCGCGGGATACATGTCCAGACATGTCCCGCCCGCCATCTTAGAATGCCTGTAATGTAAATGAATGGATGTTAAAGGAAAACTTCGAGTGATCGAATCGCGGGGAAATTCGGATTCGATCCGAATCGAATTTTTCCTGAAATTCGGATCGAATCCGGGTTCGTCCGGATCGATTCGCTCATCCCTAGCGGTGACTATTCTATATCAAATCTAAAACACTGGGTTATGTATAAACCAGTATTGATGAGTGGGCGATATCAATCAAACAAACAACTATAAAACAATCATACAAATAAAATGTATCCAATGAATGTGATGGACACATGACTGATCCATGACACACACACAGGTGGATTATCTGCCTCCCCTTCCACTGAGTCTATGGCTGTGTTCAGATATTGAGATCTTTATGAATTCTCAGCTGGGTCCAACACTTCCAGGCAGATTTGTACAGAACAGTGACCAGGACAAGGTGTACCTACATAATAATGTATGCCTTGGTATGAGCTTGTATACAACACTTGCCTACCTAAAGGACAGAACTGCAGGGAGCTAAGGAAGAGGCTGGTGTGAATGCCATTTAAACCTCTCCATGTAAGCCCGGAAAGCCCTTGTGCCCGTTGTCAAGTTTTACCTGGGGTTTGATCAAGAACTAAATGTTCAAGGACTACTGAATATGACAACAGAGCAGCCTATACATTCAGTTTGTTGGCTCATTCTATTACCCAAATGACTTGCATGCAGCAAGAAAATTCACCCCCAGTGTTCTAGGGACTAGGTCTGAAAACCAATATGTGGAGTTCCCCTTTTATACTATGTCCTTATTTTCCCTGCTACTGATGCTTATTCATATCCTTTCCCCAGCAGTTAGCTCTAAGTAACTTTGATAGGTTCAAAACCCCTGCAGATGCCTCTAATTGGAGGATTATACTTTTCGTTGAGCCGTAGTTAAAAGCTACCACTAAAACTTGAAGACTGGTGTTTTTCTTCACAATAACATCTTTGTAAGATAGAATTGCCTTAGCACAGTCTCACTCTTCAATCATCTCCCAGCTTTCCATCTATCTGTGTCTATCCAGTGACAATGTGAAACAAGGGGTCATGCCTATTACAAATGGGGTTATGATAAGGCCTAGAACATCTCATTCATGAACCAGACTCACACATTGTATTAGCCCTCGGAAGAAACGAAACGTGCCTTTCAGAAAATAACAATCACACCGCGGGCTCCTTCAGGTCGCTTATTGCGCGTCACTTAAACACATCGCTAAGATATAAATGATAGTACGCTGTCAAAGAGGACGTTCAAGGATTTTATGCTTTCATAGATATTGTGCTCTGTGTTCAAGGATCCCGTCCCACATTCATGTATAATGCCGATGACACGTGATGTTGCGTTACAGGGAATATACGATTTTTTCAGTGTCAAGGCTAAACTGTGATGTTTAGTCCTTGAACCAGTCAACCAATAACAATGAATTGCTGAGCTACATTCCAAAGGGAAAAAGATACGTACTTACTCCTTAGAAGACAAGTTCTACGCTATTCATATCATCTACATATGCCCAACCTTACCTTAAATTAGGTTAAGGATGCCATCAGACACAGTAGCCCGCTCCTATAACTAATATATAAGAGCAGCCATAGGCTGAAAAAAATGTTTGCTCAATACACAGATGAAAGTCTATCCTGGCAGGGCCAGATTAAGTGTGGTGGAGGCCCCTAGGCACAAAATCTGGTGGAGGCCCCAGATACAGTATTTTTTTCCTTTAAAATCATAGTTCAGCCAAGTAACTGATTGGTGGTTGTCCCTGCTTACTGGAACGTCAGATCGAGTCCCTTGTGCGGGCTCGTGCTGATTGGGAACTCCTGCTTTGCCATTCTGGGTGGGTGGTGTGTAGTCCCCCAGCTGGTCCAGCAGAAAACAGTTCCCTGCATTGAGCTGCCAGCGGCTGTGCTTGGTGGCTTATGTGCAGTGAGTGGCCTCCGATTGACAGCTCTGCACCCTGCCATCACTGTAGCATTGCTGATGGCGTCTTTGCTGCTCTAGACTCTACGTCCTGCCCTATGGTGGCTCTAGCTGCAGGTTTGCAAAGACAAGAAAAGGCTTGCCCAGGCACAGGGGGCCCCCACTGCCACCAATAGATTTGTTGCTGTCCCCACGGCCTTTTTGCAGGGCAAGTGGTGGTGGAGGCCCCTTGCGCCCCCCCTCATAATCCGGCCCAGCATCCCGGCATACAATACCAATAGTCCATAGATGGCTATCTTGAAATATTCAGTGATTTTTAATGGCCCCTGTGCTGACACAACACAATTAGTTGAGCTGTGCTCCTGGGTTTAATGATTGCTCCATCTGTACACCACATCTCAACCGAACTAAGCACCAAGCAGTGGACTCCGAGACAACCTGGATCCCTTCCTGATCCAAATGGATTCCCACTAAGCAGATCATGGCATACCGCCAAGTGCAAAAAATACAAAAAGAAATGATCTCCATGACCACATCTTTCGGCTACTAACTGCTTTACTCACATGTCCAATGTCATATGTGATGTATGGTATTTACTTCCATATATATGTATATATTTATATCGTTATACTTAGTATGTTGAAAAAACTATACTTGTGTGAATGTACAACCACAGCCTGTTTAATAAATACAAAGAGGGATGGCAGCCGCTTAGGCGATTTTCAGATGTCTCACTATGTGAGCACTCCGTGCAAGCCCACTTTCCTGGCATCCCTGCAGCCATTCAGGTGGGAGCAAGAGCACGCCGGCCCTGGCAGGGAAACCGGTAATGAGGCCGCTTCTGCTGCCTATGCTGGCGTTCTGTTCAAAGCATCGCTTTATGCCATGTAGGGCATAAAGCTCTGTTTGGACGAGAGGCCCACACACATGCCGTGGGAATGGCGGCAAGATGAGTTGTGTGTGCAGCCTGGGGGTTTCACACAGCATCCCAAATCAGAATGCCCCAGATAAACAGACCTATCACCCGGATAGTGAAGATCTTGGTGATATGTCCACCTTAAGACCTGTCGTTCTAATCAACACAGGATGCCCAATGTTAAATTCCATCTCCATAATTGCAGTAGTTTGTACTGATCCAGCAGTATGGCACCATTACCTCCTCTATTATGGATGTCAGTGTCAGTTTTTTCCTGTGAATGTTGTATCCTATGTACGATCCATTTTAGATCTAAACCTTACTGATTGCTTCAGGTTGCTCAGTGTAGCTTGCTCATGAATGACCTCTGCTTGTATACCAGCTCAGAATCTCTTCCACCTGAAGATACCAGGTTCCCACTATTCATCATTCCCACTTTCAGTAGCTAGGGTAAAGAAAAAATGTTCTCGTAGATTCTGTTTTCTGAACCTTTCCCATAATCAGAACATGATCTTAATCTTAGTAACACAAAGTACTATACCTACAGACACTCAAAGTGTGTCAAAGTGGGCCAATGTACTAAGTACAGGGGCCATTCAGATTGCAGGAGCCCCCCTGTGCATCCCTCAGACCCTGCTTTACTTTTCCTTAATTTTGGCCCCGTGTTCATTTTGTTTTAGCAGTGGTGGGACCTGCACTTTCCTAAAAAATGGTTATTGGATTGCTTTAACGCACTCCCTCCAGGCCCCTTCTTTCATTTGGAATGATTCAAGGTACCTGGGTTGCTGCTAGAGATTCTAACTTGTGAAACTGCCAGTAGATACAAGTTGCTAATGTAGTACTTTGGTTCTTGTAGGGATCTTGACCAAATGTCAGCCTCAGTAATGTAGCATCTGTTTGACAAATTGCCATCTGACCAGGGTCACCGGAAGACGAGGTTTCTTAGAACCCATGGGATTCTAGTTAGACAGCTAGCTTGTCCCTTGTATAATTTGGCTTTAGTGATGAGCCACCTCAAAATTCATCCAAAATGAACCCCAAAATAGTTTCAGGTACGATCTGAGATTTTAGTAAATTCAGACTAATTTTGATTTGTGCTGAGCTGATTTACTCATCTGTATTAGATGTATTGTTTTAGCAAAGGTGGGGAGCATGGCTTTATCACTCCATGGCCAACGGGGGCGGGCTGGCCATAGAGCATACCCCCTTAGGCCGGCACAGAATCCCCTTAGGCCGGCACAAGGGAAGGCCGTGACTGCGGGAGCAAGGGTGGTGGCTCAGAAGCAGAGCAATGGAAGGGGTGGTGGCCAATCTGCCTGCCTCTACTGCTTACACACACACACACACACACACACACACACACTTATGTTTACAGGCAGCTCCTGGTTGTTGCACGCAGGACAGTGGGCGTCTATGGGTGGCATCCATTGTTGTTATTGTATACAATAGAATGCTGTACCCTGACGAAGTGGTCCCTAAACCACGCAAACATGTTGGTGATTCCTGTGGGGTGGATGGGGCTTGATTCAACTTTATGGTGATGTAGCAATTTTTATTGTGGTTACCTTGTGCTACATAAACAGCAGACGCTTCCTTTGGCACTCTGCACTTTTGCACTACAGCTCTAGAGCCCCACTAGTTCAGAGTAGCATTGTTTTTATTGGACGCCGACCATATGGGACACGCAACAACCAGGAAGTGCTGGTAAATGTGTGTGTGAGCAAGCGAAGGCGGTGGTGGTGGTGGCAGAGGCGGGAAACAGCGCGCAACAACCGGTAAGTGTGCGTAAGTGTGCCAGGGGAACAGCAGCGGTGGGTGGGCAGGCATCAAACGGTTACCCTGCCCGCCTGCTGCCTTATTATTGTCCAGTGTTGGGGGGAGGGAGTGGGGGATTCCCCTCTCTGCCTGTAAAGGGAGATGCCCCTCTGCCTGTAAAGTGGGATGCCCCTCTCTACCTGTAAAGCGGGATGCCCCTCACTGCCTGTAATGTGGGATGCCCCTCTCTTCCTGTAATGCGGGATGCCCCTCACTGCCTATAATGCAGGATGTCCCTCACTGCCTGTAATGTAGAGATGCCCCTCACTGCCTGTAATGTAGAAATGCCTTTCACTGCCTGTAATGTAGGGATGTCCCTCTCTGCATGTAATGTATGGATGCTCCTCTCTGCCTGTAATGTAGGGATGCCCCTCACTGCCTGTAATGTAGGGATGCCCTTCTCTGCGTGTAATGTATGGATGCTCCTCTCTGCCTGTAATGTAGGGATGTCCCTCACTGCCTGGAATGTAGGGATGCCCCTCACTGTCTGTAATGTAGGGATGCCCCTCACTGCCTGGAATGTAGGGATGCCCCTCTCTGCCTGGAATGTAGGGATGCCCCTCTCTGCATGTAATGTATGGATGCTCCTCTCTGCCTGTAATGTAGGGATGCCCCTCACTGCCTGGAATGTAGGGATGCCCCTCACTGTCTGGAATGTAGGGATGCCCCTCACTGCCTGGAATGTAGGGATGCCCTTCTCTGCCTGTAATGTATGGATGCTCCTCTCTGCCTGGAATGTAGGGATGCCCCTCACTGCCTGGAATGTAGGGATGCCCCTCACTGTCTGGAATGTAGGGATGCCCCTCACTGCCTGGAATGTAGGGATGCCTTTCACAAACTGTAATAGGAGTTGCCACAACATGCCTCTGTGGGAGCCCCTCACTGCCTGTAATGGGAGATGTGGCACACTGCCTCCAATGTGGGATACCCTCCACTGGCTGTAATGAGGGATGCTGCCCACTGTCTGCAATGGGGTGATTCAGTGAGGGGATTTTAGTACACCATTTGGTACATAAAATATGTGTGTGTGTGTGTGTGTGTGTGTGTGTGTGTGTGTGTGTGTGTGTGTGACATTATACTATACTGGGCCAGGAACAGTACAGCAGGGCTGGTGTGCCCCAAAAAGTCACGGGCCATTTTTTAGTCCCAGTCTGCCCTTGATGGCCAATGCAACACCTCTTATGATTTGGAAATTAATTTATTCATCCGAAATTATTCCCAACAGTTTCAGATTTAGTCTGTGGTTTTAAGAAATTCTAAATTCACTATTCACTAGCAACTGGTATTTCACTAGAAACTGGTATAGTGCTAAGGGACTGGTGCAAGGCAAATGTGGTGCCCATTTTTAAAAAGGGCTCTCGGTCTTCGTCGGGCAATTCCAGACCTGTAAGCTTAACATCCATTGTGGGAAAATGCTTGAGGGGCTATTAAGGGACTATATACACGAGTATGTAACTATCCATAATATTATAAGTGACAACCAGCACAGTTTTACTAAGGGCAGAAGCTGCCAGACTAACCTGGTTGGCTTCTATGAGGAGGTGAGTAGAAGCCTGGACAGAGGGGCGGCTGTCGATATAGTCTTTCTGGATTTTGCAAAAGCATTTGACACTGTCCCCCACAGACGCTTATTGGGGAAAATGAGATCTTTAGGATTAGAAAATACAGTTTGTAACTGGATTGAAAACAGGATCGTGTGCAGAGAGTTGTGATTAATGATACCTACTCTGAATGGTTACCAGTTGTAAGCGGTGTACCCCAGGGTTCAGTGCTGGGCCCACTATTATTCAACTTGTTTATAAACGACATAGAAGATGGAATTAAAAGCACTGTCTCTATTTTTGCAGATGACACAAAGATATGAAGCACAGTGCAGTCTATTGAAGATGTTCACAAGCTTCAGGCTGACTTGGACACATTGAGTGTCTGGGGATCCTCTTGGCAAATGAAGTTCAATGTGGAGAGATGTAAACTCATGCACTTGGGGTCTAACAACCTGAAGGCTACATATGTCCTCGGGGGAGTAAAACTGGACAGTCACTTGATGAGAAGGATCTGGGGGTAGTGGTAGATCACAGGCTAAATAACAGCATGCAATGCATTCATAGAAAGGACGCTCTGACTATGGAAAGGGTGCAGAGGAGAGCCAGCAAACTAATAAGAGGAATGAAGGATCTTAGTTATGAGGAAAGATTACGAGAATTAAATCAGTTTAGTCTTGATAGGAGGCGATTGAGGGGGGACATGATAAACTTGTATAATATATATATAAATGGCCCATACAAACAATATGGGGGAACACTATTTAAGGTAAAAATACTCTCTAAATACAAGGGGGCACTGCCTTCGATTGGAAGAAAGAAATTTAGTCTCCGGGGGCGACAATTATTTTTTTCCATAAATCTATGGAATAGCCTCCCACAGTAGCTTGTTACAGCATCAACCGCTGACAGCTTCAAAAAAGGATGAGGTGCTTATTTAGAAGAAAATAACATTAACAGTTACTATTAGTGGTTAGCAGTAAAAAAAAGTAAAAAATAAAATAAATAACTCTCACCTATAAAATAAAATAAAAAATAACTTCCCCCTACCCCAACACCCTTGGTTGAACTTGATGAACATGTCTTTTTTCAACCGTATTAACTATGTAAATATGTAACTAAATGAATTTGATTTGTGCTAAAGCATTTCGCTTATCAGTGATCACTGCAATCTCCGATCCTAAGCCCACTACCCTTTTTACATTGGATGCTGCCTTCAGTAATTTTTTCGTAAAGCATACATTCGAATGCACCTGGTAAATAAGATGATTTATTGGCTCACACTCAAAAAGTTTAAGAATCATCGGTCTTTCATTTTTCTGGAATAAGGGCAGACATCAATTACTCTCCATTTAACCTTCAGAGTAAAATCAATTAGTCATCCATCCTAAATATTTCAGAAATCACTCACTTCATATTTCCACCGTAGAAGAGCGCCTTCATCTCATTTAATTTTTTTTTTAAACAAACATCAATAAATGTTTTCAGAATCAATCTCAGCCCAAGGTAATCAGTTTATTGGCTGGGCCGTTATGTGACTGGCAGAAGGAATGTTCTGAGAGCGAGCAAATGTCTGGGCAGGATAACTACTTCTTGTAAAGCACTGAGTGTGCCATTGCAGAGAAACCACAAAACCGCTCCTGCTGGGGACAGCCTTTGAATAACCCTGAGTGTGTTCATTCTGCCCTCTGACCCAAAATATTTGAAGGGCTCTGAACTAATAACTGTACGTAACATAACTGTAGAGGAGCATTTTTTTAACATAAATAACCCCTGAAAGCCGAATGTAAAAGATACGAATACCAGTCTTTTTCAGAACAATATTGTGCAGCTTCACATCACCCTGGTATGTCCTTGCTCAGATTTATCCAAGGGTCATCCAAGGCCAAGTTGACATTTCTCAAATAGCAAACAAGTAGTTGATACAGCGTGAATGGAGGAAAGTCTGAGGGCCTCCAGTACCTTACATTTCAATATGGAGCTTACAAAGCCCTACTAATGCATGGTCCTGTAAGCAATTTTTGGCCCTACTATGTACTCTTATGTATTCAGTCGCCCATCTCCTACTCTTTGCCGGGCTACATAGTCTTGGCCCTACTACTTAATCTAGACCTTCAAAAAAGTCAATGATAGTTTTCTCACCTGGTCAAGAGTCAGTATATTTAAAAGAATGTTTTGGTTGGGGGGCTATTTTGTATCGTCAGACCCTCAAAAGATGTGATTTCTCTAGAAATGTTTGATGAGTCAAGGGATTGTAGATAGTACTGTAAAAGGAGGAAATGCCACCCATCTAGGTTTACATTACCCCATTCCCACTTTAGCTTGTATGGGGTGCACTAATTCTTGCCTCAGACTAGGTATCTATCCGACTTTTTCTAATCCACCCACGTTTTTAGGGATAGAGCATTCAAGCATTCAAGCTGTTAACTTGTTCAGTGTCAATAGCTTCTTTAGAAATATATTTACTTTAAAAATAGCAAAAGAGTTCAATACATATTTTGCTTGCTGTATGTTTACACTTGGTGTTAATAACTCTGTTCTGTTCCATACTTACTGTACCTCCCACTACCTCAAAATCAGTATGTGGTATATATAGAGTATGTGGTATATAAAAACTGCACATAACTGTGTGTTAAACCGGACCAACATGGGTGTTGGTCCTGCAGATAGCACATAAAAACAATCTCGGGGGCATCCAGAATCTTGAAGCCCTCCTGGACATAACCTCCCAAGCCTGCACTGTAAGGGGAGCCGCACGATTGGCCGGCTGGTGCACACATGAGCAACTTGTGGGTGGGGGGTTCCAGTGGCCGGGACCGAGGACACAACTAGAGATGAGTGAACTTTTGAAAAAATCGATTCGGCCGATTCGCCAAATTTTCCGAGAAAAATCGATTCGCTAGTAAAAACAGCTATTTCTGGGCGTCCGAGAGCCTCCATAGGGTTGCAGAATGTTTTTCTTGGCTGTAACATGCATGGGATGCATGCTCGGTGAAATAATATTGTAAAGAAGTATGACATGCAGATCAGAGGCGTCTCTATTAGATTCGCTGTCGCAGAGCGGCACAATTACAGAGCCTTGAGGTGGCATCAGCATGATGAGCCCATATATTGCCTGAAAAACACACCCTGAATTTGGCAGCAGCATAGGGAGCTCATATATTGCCTGAAAGACACACTCTGAAGTTGGCAGCGGCATAGGGAGCCCATATATTGCCTGAAAGACACACTCTGGACTTGGCAGCAGCATAGGGAGCCCATATATTGCCTGAAAAAGACAATGGAGTTGGCAGCAGCATAGGGAGCTCATATATTGCCTGAAAGACACACCCAGGAGTTGGCAGCAGCAGCATTAGGAGCTCATATATTGCCTGAAAGACACACTCTGGACTTGGCAGCAGCATAGGGAGCCCATATATTGTCTGAAAAACACATTGCAGTTGGCAGCAGCATAGGGAGCTCATATATTGCCTGAAAAACACATTGGACTTGGCAGCAGCATAGGGAGCCCATATATTGCCTGAAAAACACATTGGAGTTGGCAGCAGCATAGGGAGCTCATATATTGCCTGAAAGACACACCCAGGAGTTGGCAGCAGCAGCAGCATTAGGAGCTCCTATATTGCCTGAAAGACACACCCAGGAGTTGGCAGCAGCAGCAACATTAGGAGGCACACTACTGGCCGGGCAGGGCAGCTTTCCCAGGGCAAACTCTGCCAGTTGCAGCCACAAGTCAAGTTTGGCTGCCCAGAAGTCCAGCGGATCCTCAAGGTGTGTTGGCATGGTCATTTCAAGGTATGACACGACCTGCTGGTTCAGGTCCTGCTCCAGGTCTTCCCGCTGCTCATGAGTAGCCTCACTATGTGGGTGCAGAAAGCTACTCATTAGCGACTGAAGACTGGGGCTGCTGCTGCTTCTGCTCCTGCCACCCTCCTGGCAGCCATGGCAGTGGAAGGTGAGCGCAGAGGTCACCCCGAGTCAGACCTGCGAGAGTATGGACCATGGCGCAGATAGGCTTCGGCCAACTAACTACGTAGAATTTCTTTGTAGTAGCTCAGTTTGTCCTCCTTCTCAGCGGGTGTAAAAAATGCCCCCATTTTGTGCCGGTAGCGAGGGTCCGAAAAGGTGGAGAGCCAGTAGGCAGTCTGCAGAAAAATGGAGACAATTCTGCGGTCACTACGCAAGCACGTGAGCATGCATCGTGCCTTTTGTGCAAGTGACTCGGAGGGACTACCTATCTCCATCTCCACTGCATACTGCCACGGTGTGCCCGGGTCCTCTGTCTCGCCTTCCTCACACAACCCTCTAGCTCCACTGGCTGCTCCTGCTCCTCCTCTCCTGTCAGATGACTAGATAAACCACCAATTTCGCCAAAACTAAACTGCGCTTCACTGTGCTGCTCCTCCTCCTCAGCTCTCACGGGGTTTATGTGGCCGTGAAATGTATGTGCCATGTCTCCAGTGCCCTGACAAGCCATGGTTTCCAACATGTGTTGTATTACATGAAGCAGCGGAATCACGTTGTTCATGCCGTAATCCTGGCAACTGACAAATAAAGTGGCTTCCTCAAAGGGCCTGAGCAAACGGCAGGTATTACGTATGAGCTGCCACTGGTTCACATTAAAGCTACACAGGGTAGTCCCCCTATCAAGATATCAATGATGGCTTTTCTCTGTTCGTATAGGTGATATTCCAACGGATGGGAACATCGCAAATCAGACTATGTTGGGGGATACCGTTCTGACGCTGTAGCTCAAGAAGGGTGTGCTTGGCAGTGTAGGAGTGGCTGAAGTGCATACCAAGTTTCCTTCCCGTTGTTAGGATGTCTTGCAGATGGGGAGAAGACCTCAGAAAATGCTTGACAACTAGGTTGAACACGTGTGCCATACAGGGCGCCTGGCTCAGGCTTCCTTGTCGCAGTGCAGACAAGATTTTACTCCCATTGTCAGTCACCATGGTACCCATTTCCAATTTTCGCGGAGTAAGCCATGTTTTGATTTCTTGATAAATTAATTTAAGGAGCTCCTCCCCTGTGTGACTCCGTTCGCCAAGGCAAACCATGTGAAGCACAGCGTGACACCGCTGTGCCCTGCACACATGGTAGGCTGAAGGGGCATTGAGAATTGACCGTACAGTTGAGGCTGAGGAGACGGCGGAGTAGGAGGAGGCAGAGTCACACAGTGTGACAGGCAAAACAGCCTGGCAGCGTGGAGGCCGAAGTGGTTTGACCTGTCCAAGCGGTGTGACCTGTCCAAAGCGGTGTGACCTGGAACCACATTCACCCAGTGGGCCGTAAAGGACATGTATTGTCCCTGCCCGTAGTTACAGCTCCAGATGACGGCGCTGCCGTGCACTTTGGTGCACACTGACAGGCTCAAGGACTGGCCCACCTTCTGCTCAACAAATTTGTGCAGCGCTGGTACTGCCTTCTTTGCAAAGAAATGACAGCTTGGGACTCTCCACCTTGGCTCGGCACAAGCCATCAGCTCTCTGAAAGGTGCAGAGTCCACCACCGTAAAAGGGAGGGACTGCAGCACCAGCAACTTGGACAGGAGTACATTTAGCTTCTGCGCCGTAGGATGAGTTGTCTCTTGGACATGGCTTCGCTGATGGATTGCTGGCGGGATGCATGACTTGGAGGAGGAGCAGGAGCGACAGAGGATGGGTATGACGCACAGCTGCCTTCGGCTGAGGTGCTGGAGCCTTGGCTGGGTGAAATTGGAAGCGGCGTGGCACTGGCTGACGCAGCAGGCTGGAGCCTCGGTTCTCCCAGGCCGTTTTATGGTGATGCTGCATGTGTTGCCGCAGGGTCTTGGTACCAACATTGGGGCCCTGGCCACGCTTGACCTTCTGTCTACACATCTTGCATGTGGCCAGGTTACCCTCCTGCGGATGCTTTATGAAAAAGTGCCACACTGCTGAGTAGCTAATTTTCCCTCCAACAGTCCGCACTAATTCACTGCTACTGCTGCCAACTCCAGGAACCCCTGCTCCACTACCTCCTGGGAAGGCAGCCTGCCGCGCAGCAGGTGGTCTACCCCGCCCCCGGCCACGTGTGTCTCCAGACATCCCAATTCTGCCACCATGCTGACTGTCAACCCTACTGCCACCTTGCTGCCTCAGCTGCTGACTCTGGGGCAACCTGGGACCCTCTTCTGCTGATGATGATGAAGCCCCTTCTGCACTGGGCTCCCAAGTGCAATCGGCTTCATCATCATCATCATTGAGTTGTGTCTGCACATCACTGATGTCCTCCTCGGTTTCCACAAGAGCGTGTGCTGCAGGAGACGGAACGCTCGCCACACCACCTCCCACGCCACTCTCCTCCTTAGTGTTTGTCTATCTAGAGGAAGAAGCGGCGTATGTCTCCTCCATTTCTTGGCTGGACAGTAGCTGCTGACTGTCCTCTAACACATCGTCCTCACTGAATAGTGTAGCTAAACCCAAAGCATAAGATATGGCGGCTGGAGGGGGGGGGGGCGTAGGACAGAGGCAATGGAAGGACCATGGCATGCCAACTCAGGGTTGTGTCCAAGAAACCTACCGACTGTTGACTGGGGGTGTCAGATGTCACTTGTGATGAGGTCAATGACCGCGTTAACCAATCGATGACGGCAGATGCGTTGCTGGTCGAGACGCGACTCCTGTTGCCACTTGCCCCTAGTCTGCTGCGACCTCTGCCTGATGAATCTAGGCCTCTCCTCGGTGCACATCCTGGCACATCTCTGCCTGACATTTTTACTGCGTTTAGGAGGGGAAAACAATATACTACACTACACCTACAACAGTATTTTTGTAACAGCAGGTGTGTAGAAAGTTAGATCAAAATAGGCAGACACTGTAACTAAAAGCTAATGCAAAAAGACACTGTCGGATGGTTTTACACAGGATGCCCCTGGTCAGAGTTAAATGCACCACAGGCAGTTTAAAAACGTGTTTTTTTGTTCAAAATGTAAAAAAGGTAAAGATGCAGGTACTATTAAAGTGCTAGTATTCGGGATGCCCCCCCGGTGAAAGGCAATGGGTGATACTTGTAAACCAGACTTTTTTTTATACAAAAGGAAAAAGTTTAGTAGGCAGGTACTCTTAAAAGATAAGTGGTAGCACTGACAATGGCCCCCAGTGAAAGGCAATGGGTGCTTTAAACTTGAAAACCAGACTTTTTTTTATACAAAAGGCAAAAGGTTAGTAGGCAGGTACTTAAAAGATAAGTGGTAGCACTGACAATGTAGTACACAGGTAGTCTTGAAATATTACTGCTAGTGTTTGGGATGCCCCCTGCTCACATACAGAGGTGGCCTCCCTTGATTGTGGAAAAGTGACGTTAATTATAAAATGCAACCAGTTATTAGACAGGTAGTCTTGAAATATTTATGCTAGTGTTTGGGATGCCCCTGCTCACATACAGAGGTGGCCTCCCTTGATTGTGGAAAATTGATGTTAATTATAAAGTTCAAGCAGTTATGAGACAGGTAGTCTTGAAATATTAATTCTAGCACGCTTTTTAAAGAATGACACCAGGTAATGGAAAAGCTAAATAGCTAGGTGTGTTATTAACACTAAATAGGCTTGAAAGCTAATGCAAACAGTTTAAACTGTCCCTGTCTTTATCTGTCACTGTCACAGGCTCTCTCCTTCTCTATCTGCCCTTCGCTCTGCTTCTTCTGTTCTTTGATCTATCTATCTATCTATCTATCTATCTATCTATCTATCTATCTATCTCTCGCTCTCTCCCTGCCTGTTCTGCTCTGGCCGCAATACAGTGTCATAATGATCTTCCGCAAGATGGCCGCCGTTTATATGGGGCTGTGACATCATCGATAAGCCTGTCTGCTGATAGGTAGCATGTGACACCTACCCAGCATTCCTTGCCCCATGGGACATGTCCTGACATGCGGATCCACCATTTTAGATGGGCTGTATAGCAGTAAATGAAGTTTTAAGGAAGTGATTCGAGCGATGGAATCTCGGCGATATTCGGAATCGTAACGAATCAAATATTTCATGAAATTCGTAACAAATTCGCATTCGTCAGAATAGATTCGCTCATCTCTAGACACGACCATGGCCCATGTGACTGCCTCACGGCCCAATTGTGGGACTTTTTTCCTGGTGCAGGCTTGAGGTGAAGATAAGCATATTGGGCACTCTGGGGGGTAATGTGTGGAGGGGGCTCCATGATTCTGGATGCCCCCTAAGCTTGTTAAATAAAAATGGGTGTTGGTCCGGTTTGAGGTGGAAAGGCTCTCCAGTTCACCAAACTTAATAAATACGTTGCAATTAAGGTAGAGAAGTTCACCGATAAGGTTCGTACTTAATATATTGTCATCCATCCTCTTCTTCTCATTGCTGATCACAGTTCTGAGACTATCCCTAACTTTCCACACTTACAACCAATAAGCTACAATTCGAATAAATACTTCCCTCCTCAGTGTTAAGCAGCGGATTACAAGGAAAGGGATCAGAACAATGTCCCGCCTTGTGAAATTAAATGGATACTAATAATTACCACGCTAATATATCATCATTAGAGCACCCTGCTGCTCCTTCTGCTAGAGCAACTCCAGACTGACTGTCAGAAATTAAGCAGATTAAAACTGAAGGAGAATGAGCCATGTAGGCGTTTCAGCGATTTGTGTGTAAATTCATTGCTTCATATGTGGCTGTATGTTCTGGATAACATATTTTGCCTTACTTCTCTAGTTCTCAAGTCTCTTTATCACTTCAGTCTCAACTGCAGCCCAAACCTTTGATAATACGAGCAAAGGTCTGAACTAAAGGTGTGAGAATTGGTACAAATAGAAACCACTTTTGTCCAGGTTTTCTAATTAAGGACTCGTTTCAGACAAATCTGCTTCAATATTTTCAAATGAATATGGTACTAAGTGGTTGATTTGTCTAAATAGATAGAATTCAAAACAAATTCTGCAGTCACATTGGGACTAGTGTTCCCTGAGTCCAAATCCTAATAAAGTCTATAGGGTTGATTCAGAGCCCCTTCCTCATCATTGGTCTTGCTACCAAACGAAAAATCATGCAAAAACGAAAACATTTCACACTAAAGTTCTTGCAGAGAAAAGGCTTTGCTGAATCAGACGAGGGGAAAAAATGAACGAGAATGGAAATATTCACACAAAAAAAAGGTGAGAAAGGGGCTCTGAATCAACCCTTATGGGGGTAAATTAGAATGTATTCAGCCTGGCTGGTAGCTTCAGGGTAAAGGTCTGCTTTTGTGGACTTTTACCAAAAACTCAAGGGCTGGGCGGTGCCAGAGAGCACTAGACTATCCTCTTATCTGACCGCAACTTCTGCACCCCCAATCAGTCTTTTTCAGACGCAGTTTGTGGTGCTGGGAGCAGCACTTCCTAGTTACTGTTGGTGGGCATAGCCTGTGTTTAGTCATCTCCCAATAAGACAGTGGGAGCCTCCATGCACCAGTACTCAGGGGCTATTGTTTTCAATGGCAGCCGGCCATACACAGGCCATGCCCACCCACTAGCTGGAACCAGGAAATGTGACACTTGTCTTCACAATCCAGGGCTGTGAGAGCATGATCATCAGCGCAGGATCACTGGTCAGGTAAACAAATCGTCTAGTGTCCTCTGGCACCGTCCGACCCTGGAATCTTTGGGAAAAGTTCACAAAAGTAGGATTTTCTTTCATGAAATACACTGTACCTGGATTGAAAAAAAACTGAACTAATAAGAGTGAAAGCTGATACATGTTTTGAAAAGATGCTAACCTAGAACTATAGTAAGCATAGTCAGTGTATTCACACGTGAGACAAACCAGATTAATCTGATGGGTGGGACCCTAAATGATTCTCACAGTCAGATTTAGATGAATATTGTGATGGGCCAGTCTGGGAATCTGATCTATATGTCAGTTAGTCAGTTAGTGAGCTGTAGTTAAAAACTGTCGTAGATTAAAGGTAGAGGATAGATATCTAGATGCTTGATGCTAGATGCCTAGTGTGTGCACTTTGAAATTTAGACAATAAATGCCAGTGTGCAGAGTTTGAGGTTAAACTTAGAATAGGGAAAATGGAAATAGTAGTTGTCATAACATTATGCATGTAGCGTTGTAGTGATTTTTAACAGGTTTTAACTCAACTGTTTTGACCAAATCATGTTCTACCAAATAACACTAATGCTGCTGCCATGCTGTAAAATGTAAAAAGCAGGAGCCATTACATAAAAAAAAAAAAACTATTGTGTAAAAACAGCTATGGGGGTTATTCAAGAAGGCATAGCGCCAGGTAGTGCCTCGTAGCGGCAGGCAGCGTCTGGTGAACGTTGGGCGCTGTACGCAAAACCACATTTATGAAAGCGAATCTGGGAAGCGACTGTAACAGCCCCATGTATCGTTCAATGTATTATTACAGGAGGCTCAGCGCATAGTGACGGCTAGAGTGCCAGGTATTACCTTTCGCTCACTGTCGCTCTCCTATACATTTCAATGGCCGTTCATTTGCTTGTGTATAAACGTGTTTGACATTTTTATTTTGCTCAAATCATTGTGTGACCTCTCCTGGCTGCAAACAAATACTTTTTATATTTTTATGCAGAATTGTTATTACAGGTCTGGCACTAAAGTGTTAATGTCACAATGTTAAAACAATGTTATACCATGTGTTTTCGCTTTTTTACAGGTGTATATGTGTCCAAAAACAGACTTTAATCACACAGCGTCTGGCGTTCTATGCTATAGCGAACAAATTTAGAGTGCCTATGCTGTGTATGTACTTTTTTGCTAATTATGGTTTGGAGCTCTGAAAGTCGGTCGCACTGAGCTGGCGCTACCTATCACTCCCTGCAGCGCTGTACTGGTGTTAGAATGCCCAACAAAGATCTTATTCATCAATGCCGGCCAGGTTACTAGAGCGACTGCAGCACTCTGTTACAGCACCAGATACTGGCTTACAGCACCTATTAGCGGTCGCTCTAAGCGTCGCTATACAGGCGCTTATCTACCGCTACCTGGCGCTAGTAATGAATCAGTCTCTTTCTTATATTTTTTCCCACACACTGCATATTCATATTGACCACATCAAAAATCATCCTACCTGCATCTACTGCATTTTATTAGCCTTTAAAAATGCAAGATGGTGCTGCCATGGAGTCACAGGCTGCCTGCAAACAGGAAGTGTCTCTTGACTGTGTCGCTCTGCATTCTGGGATTGCTGTCCTTTCCCAGACCCCAGCTCTGCTCTGTCTGTGCAAGGCACAGCTATAACCCACCCCCCCCCCATACTTTTTCCCTGCTCTCCTCTACTCTGTATGATGCTTCTGAGGCAAGATGGCGGCGCCTGTATTCTAGAGTCCTGAACAGAGTTGCAGTCCAGTGGGGGGGAAGAATAATAGGTAAGTGACCAAAAAACGTAAACTATATTCATTTTAGATGCTGGGAAATAGTTTTTTTTTTAGATTTGGGTGTTTCAATAAATGATGCTGAAGGTCCGGTTTAAATCCTCTGATTAAAACCGAAAGAATCTCATGACCAGATTCAGACAAATCTAATTAATTTTTTTTAGCTGTGCTAATCAGGTCATCATATTTATTTGGAAAGGAATCTCACTGTCAGATTCAGAGGAAGCTGATACATTTCTTTTCAGATTTCTTTTTATATACCGTGTAAGCCATTTAATTGTTTTGTAACCAAGTATTAAGATTTGTATTATTTGTATTATTACTTGTAGTATTATTAAATAAAACCCAACCTAAACTAGTCTGGTTCTATGCCTGCTGATTTCTATTCAGACCCAAACAGACCTTACGATCAGATTCAGATGAATAAACACAAAGGGAATTTTGGAAGATACGCTCATCTCTGTGTCCCTGTTAGAAAAATGTAGCTTCTCCAGAGACAGAAAGGAAGCAAGATTTATTTGAATCAAAATTCACAGATATCAATGGGACCGAACCATAAAATATTCAGTTACTGTAAAGCTGAAACATGTCTAATGCAGTCACAAACAGCAAGGGGGAATATTGCCGTGGCTCTTATACTTCCACACCCTATTTAATAAAAAGAAATTCCTCGCATTTGTGGTTTATGCTAGAGAAATTTGCAGATGAGGTGGAGAAGTTTTGCATGAAAGTTAGGAGACGTTTAAGAAGCTTTATACAGTAAAACTTATTATGATGCTTAACACTTTAGGATTAAATACTACTATTTATTTATAAATGGCCATCATCTTCCATGGCTCTGTGCATTATAGTAATTACAGACAGGGTAAAATAAACAATGCAATACATGACTAATAAAAGCCAGGTCCTATAGTGTTTAAGACAAATGTTTTCAATACAAGAAATAATAGAAGAGGGAGCCAAGCCTTTGTGAGTTTACAGTTTAAAGGATAAGAAGTAGCGATAAAAGGGAAAGGATCATAAGTGGTCTGTATTGAGTCTTGCCCTGTGGAGAATTGCTCAAAGTGGATGTACCATAGTCATTGCGGGTCCTTGAGTCTAAAAGACTTTAGGGGCAGCCAGCAGCAAGTGCCCTGCTGTGTGAATCTCCCGCAGGCCCGCAATCACTCTCCAGTACTCCCACACCACATTGTCCAGCTCAGGACCCCTGCACATTAAGATAGGCTGCGGGGTGGGAGCGTGCCGAAGACCACAGGGGGACTGGGGATGTGGCCACTCCACTGGGGATGTGGCCACTGCCAGTGCTCTGTTCAAAACAGTGCTCTGTGCAGTGCATTAGAATGGCGGTTTAAAATGCAGACATAGGAATGGTGAAAAAGTGAGTCGTGTTGGAAATCTGGAGGCTTCACACAGTGGGGCATTCCAAATCGGGATGCCCCAGTTAAGCATCTCTAGGATAGTAAAAATCCTGTTGATAGGTCAACTTTAAGCCAAGTTATACGCTTGTGTGGATAATTAAAGTACATTTTCAGGCAGAAAAAAGGCTATACTCACGTTTTCTGCTATGCAGACTGTTACTCCTAGTTCAGGGCTGCAGCGCTTACCTGAAAGGCTGGATCCAGGTCCTTCACCTCCCAGTACAGCTCTCATCGTGAGTCTCTTCCTGACTCCCTCCGACATGGCGACAGCCCTGACCTCAGTCATGTGAGCTGCCACTCCCCCCTCCATTCATTGCCATGCGTGGGAGAAAAGGTGAGTATAGCTTTTTTCTGCCTAAAAATTGACTTTAGTAGTAAGTAACTGAAAGCTTGGAGGGGTTCGAGAGTGAAAAAGGAAAGACATTACAGAAAAGTGGAGAAGCATGTTAGTATTCCTGAAGGTGTTAGTGAGAGAAGAGGGTAGAGGACAAAGGGAGGGTTTGCCAGGGTTGATTAAAATGTTGTTTTTTATTTAAATTTCTGTAAGTTATCATAATAAAACATGTTATCAATGTCAAGGATAGCTACTGTGTATCCATGGGGACTTTACCAAGCTGAGGCAGTGAAGGACATGTATGTGGGCGGAGGGGGCGGGGTTAAAGTTAACCTGAAGTTTACCATTTATGCTTTCCTTACAGAGCAAGCAAAAGCTAAAAGAGATAAAAACATGCCCGGCTCCTTTATTCTATTGTTTTGTATGTGCTTACAGGCAGTGGAGTACGGAAAATCTATTCACTGCAACAGCCAGAAGAATAGACAGCTCCTAATATATACAAATCAAATTTTACAACGCACGGACATGAAAGATATAAAAATGATTACACATAGTGCACAGGCACAGCACGTCTAGTAGCGGCAAATACACGGCCAATTGTGGAGAGAGGGTGGAAGTATAAATTTTTCTAACAGGCTGAAGGTAAGAAAGCGTGTAAGAGTAATGTGGAAAAACGCACCAATTCAGCCCATCTGTCAATCAGGAGCAATCGCAGCACTGACAGTACAAAAGCGGAGGCTGAATGATGGAGCGCCGTCTTCTCAAAGTGCTCGGCGTGGCTCTGCTGCTCCTGAATTATTCCGTTTATTTTACGTCGCGTTCCCATAAAAGTAAATAAAGTAATAAGGAAGCATTTATCTGTTGGGTTCAGAGATTGCTTTATTCTGCCTGGATTCTAAGGAAATGGAAAGTTGGAGGTGAGCAAACACATGTACAGAGGAGGAAGTGGTTAAAGGGAATGTTCAGTGCCGATGAGGAGAACAGAGGAGTCAATTTCAAATTCCAACCTACAAAGCTCTGCAATCAGTTCATAGCTATCACCTCCATGCACGACATTCTCCTTCAATTTATTGAGCTCTATAGCCTGCTGGTCTACAATGTTTACTATAGATTTTCTAGGTCCCATATAAAAAGTTGTCTGTACAAATAGAGCCCCTCCCCATTTAGGTCTGCTGCCCCTATAATGGTGTCCCTTCAATACAAAAATGTCTGGCTTTACCTTTACCAGTTGACCTTACATATTTGCCTATGGTGGATGGCACAAATGTTTTCATAGTAAAAAAAATGTGTAGACACATACCTTAAAGTGGACTGGATACCTTAAAGAGGATCAGAAAAAGAGATGAGAGAACTTTTTAAAAGATCAGTCCGGTGATTCACAGAATTTCCCCAAGAGATTCAGGTTTGCCCGAGCCAAACTTTTAATAAATTCTCTCTAAAAGTAAATAAAATAAGCTTACCTCTGACCCCGATGCAGCGCCGGATGATGTTCCTCTCATTTCTCATTTCTCTCCAGGAGGGGGAAACCCCACACCTTAAACGGTTAAAACCTTTAAAAAATGCAAAGGGTTTCCCCTCTATTCAGTAAAACCAAACTGGCACCAGCTATGGGATCCTGTAGACCAAGGCTACCAGCTTGCATAGCCAATGGGCTGTGGGCTCTTCTGCACCCCCCTGGGCTTTGTTGATGCAAGTAATGGGCCAGGGGTTTTGGCAAGTCACCCCCTTGCTGGCAGGTGACTTGTCAACCCCTCCTTCCCTGTGAACGGAAGGACCTGTTACTAGTTCACAAATAGTTAAATGTAAAAAAACACACAAAAAGAAAAAAAAATAAGAAAAAAACTGCAGGATAAATAAAAAGAAATAGAATTTCCCCCATACCTACCTTTAATTCATTGCCGGGCTCCACAGAAATACAACACTGTGTCCTGTACCAATCCACTGCTGTCACTGACAGCTGGAGAGATCAGCAAATGCCAGGTGCTCGCCTTGCTTGCGCCGATCTATCCGGCTGACAGTGACAGCTCTGCTCCCCCTCCTCTGGGAGGGGCTATTTATACTAGGAGGGAGCTGTGACATCACAACTCACTCCCAGTATAAATGACCTGCCTTGTGATGGGGAGAAGAGATGCAGGAGCCCAGCCTGGCCGCTGGATGCTTCAGAGAGCGGTGCAGGACAGCGACCGAGCAGTGGGGGACAGTGAAAGAGCAGGTCAGTCAGGATCTCAGGGAAAGTTTGGATGACTTGAACCCCAGCAGATTCGGTTTGTGACGAATCGAACATTCATTGAAATTTGGGCCCAACTCTGGTTCTAGGGAACCAGTTTGCTCATCTCTAAATAGAAATGTATCCTTCCAGGTATCAGTGCCAAAGGGTGTGCGCAGACTAGTGTATGTTATGTGTGGATAATTTAGCATGAGCAGAAATATTCACTATGTATGTATGTAGGGCAACAGTTAATAGTTCTAATGTGTGTTGGGGAAGGTCTATAAATAGGAAGTTGAGGTACCAAGATGGTGCAGGACGATCTTAGGATTCATCCTGCCATGCTTCTGTGCTTATTTATTTATGGTTGAATCCCAGTTTTCAATGTTTGACATTACCAAGCCTAGCTTTGTTTACCTGACCAAGCCCCCTTCTGAGTGCCGTTTAACCTGTGCTTTGGACATCTGACTACGAATCTTGCAGCTTTTCCATGATTTCTGTTCCATATATTGTCCATGAACCACAGATGCCTGCCCATAACCTTGGCTTATGGACTTGAACTTGAGGTTATTACTGTCAGCCTAGACCCTCTATTCCTCAGTTGCATTACCTAGTACTTTCCAGCAACAGGGTCTGTCCTCCCTTTTGGGTGATAGGAGCCAAATGAAGACATGGTTTCCTTTAGACTCCGGGCTCTGGATTGGGTGTTGGGTTATGGAAAGTTGTGTCCTGTGCTGTTTTCATTACAGCAGTGTGACCTCAAGTCTCCCCCACACTCAAAACTCTGCCACTAGCCTTACGCGACGCTTGCTTTCGTTTGCATGTCCAAATACAACCTAGTTTGTTAGTGACCTACTGGTACTGGATGTCCACTGCTTATACTGATCCTGGACCTGACCACTCATGAAGCTGTATTGTTTGCACATCTCATTACAACCCCCAAGCACATACCTTCATCCCTCTGACAGGCCTTGGCATTTTGACTTCTTGCGTGGTAGACCCAGGGCTGGATTAAGTGTGGTGGAGGCCCCTGGGCACAAAATATGATGGAGGCCCCAGACACAGTATTTTTGTTCCTTTAAAATAACAGTCCAGCCAAGTAACTGATTGGTGGTTGTCTGGCACCCGTCTACTTACTGGAACATCAGATCGAGTCCTTTGTGCCACCCTTGTGCAGGTGCATGCTGCTCGGGAACTCCTGCCTAGCCATTCTGGGTGGGGGGTAATGTAGTTGCCCAGCTGGTCCAGCAGAAAACAGTTCTTTGCATTGAGCTTCTAGCGTCCTTGCTTGGTGGCTTATGTGCCACCAATCGACAGCTCTGCACCCACCCATGCCTATAGCATTGCTGATGGCGGCTTTTCTGCTCTAGACTCTCCATCTTGCCTTGTGTTGGCTCTGACTGCAGGTTTGAAAAAAAGGCTTTCCCAGGCGGGGGAGGGGGGCACTGCTGCCAATAGCTTTGTTGCTGGCCCTGTGGTCCGTCAGACCAAAGACCGAAAAGCCTTCTGGACTAGATCATAACCCAAATGTTGAAGGCCCCCTTTGCAAGGCAAGTGGTGGAGCCCCCCCGTCATAATCTGACCCTGGATAGAACTAATTTGTTGTCCAAACTGATTGCCAAACTACCCCTGTCTCAATCGAGTCTAATTTGTTCACCTTGTATCAGGGTTGTCCTGCAGTGTAACAAATGTGTACCGTGTATTTTATTTCAGTTATATTTGGGTATGTTTAAAAAATAATGAAATGTACATTTGTAGGTAAATTGGGTAATATACATACAGAAATATGACCCTGAACCATCTAATCTGGCTGGCCACCAACTTTTCTGTTGAATTTCTTTACCATTCCACACTTCTATGTTGCAATCCCAAGCAGTAAATTGAAACCTAGCAGCAACCAAGCAGTTGACACTCTACAACTCTCATTTGTTATTCTTCTTCAGCTATAAAATATGCCATTTATTTTGGTGCCTCATTCAGCAAAAAGTATTGATTTCTAGAGGGCTGTCAATACTCATGTTAACCAATCACTCGTGTTGCAATTAAAGGTCAAAAGCTGAAATGGAGAAGTTGAGTTTTAGTAAAGAGGGTCAAGGGCAGCCTCTCAGGATAAAGAAGAACCTTAGATAGTGTTGATCTAATTTGAATAGTGGTCTATTTGAACCCTGCACACTGAATTTACCAAGCGTATTCAGTGGCAAAATGATATCTTGAGGAGCAGAGAAAGGGCATGAATGCTGCTGCTGGCTATGGTGTGTTAAAGATCTTCCATGCATACATCCTATAGTATAAAAATAAAGGCATTGACAAGCTGGTAGCTCAGAGTTTAGCAGGATCTGATAGTTGCGTCATCTTGAAATATATTAACAGATAAGGCTCAACCTGCAAAGTTTAACTTTGCAAATATTAATGAATAAACGTATAAATGATGGGACATTAGATGATAACAGCTTCTCAGGCCACTTTGTCCCACACCCTTACCATGGGCTTACTGATTTGGGGTTCCCATCTGCTGAAAACTGACCACCTTTATGTTCTGCATTCCTAGAAACCTCTTCCATGTATTCACTGGACCACTGGCTACTAAAAAGGTTCTCCAAGCACACACCTTTTTGTCAAACCCTGCTGGTCAATGGAGGTAAAGTGCAATGCACGAGGCACTGAAATGCAGACCCACCTTTCACATGATTTTTTGGCTTTCTATGAGGCTTCAAGCTCATAGAATGCCCAGGGAGAGAGGGATGCAACAAATCCTGTAATCGTAAATTCTAAACCCCAAATCTTGCTGTATTTTACACAGTTTTAGCAGCCTCTTTAAAACCTTTTAGTCCCAAAAGCATAACCTGACCTACTTTTCCATCAAATTAGGGTGCAAATACCTAACATGTAATTCCAGTCGGAAAAATACATTCTTGATTTCAGTTTGCAGGATAATGAGAGGTGTTTAACCTGGTACATTAATTTGCACACCAAGTGATAATGATGTTACAAAACAAATTACTGAATGCCACCAATGGCTGGAAATGGCTCACTACTGCATGGCTATCCACTGACCCAGTGAAAGATTCAAGTTAACTAGAAAGACCATCTGACTGAGATGTTAACCTCTTCCTCTGCCCCCCCCCCCCCTCCCCAGATTATCTGCCGCAGTCCCCCATCCAGCTTCTGAGAAGGGTTTACCAAGATTAGAGAGCTCAGGGATGCAGTGCTTTCTTTATATTTCAGAGGAGGGAATGCACCAACTCTCTGGAAGCTGTAAATCCTCCATATCTCTACCTAATGAGCATATGTTCTGGGGCATTCTGGGAGCAGAAAATGCATTTATCATAAAACCTCGCTGACAGGAAGGAAACTGCTGCATCCGTTAGCAAATCTAGACTACATATATTTTAACTTTGTATAGACTATTGAAAGCTGAAATATATAAGTACCGTATTTAGAAAATACAACAACGCATAAGTAAGTGCAAAAAATATATTATGTGATCCTGATTTTGAGATTAAAAATGTCTTCATGTTGAGAAAAGGAAAAAATGGCCTGGAAACAGCCTAGCTTATTAGTAGTGCCAGCACAAATTACCATCTTGTCCTAAACCCTCACTCATATAACAGTTTGCGAGTTGGAGAACCTTTCTCCCCAATTTACCCCTAAGCCTAAAAGGTTATTGGTTCTCCATTCTTTTTTAGGCCCACAGCAGCAGCTATTATGGTTACTAAGGCATTCTGATCCAGTGTTACCAACCCAAGCGCAACCTCCACTCTGCCTCTAACATTCTCCTCCTTGGTTACCTCCTCACAATCCCGCCTTCAAGACTTCTCCTGTGCCTCCTTACATCTCTGGAATGCCCTCCCCTGCTCAATCCATCGCTCTCCACCACTCCAAGCCTTTAAAAGTGCCCTCAAAACTCACCTCTTCAGACAAGCATATAACCTGGCTTAAGGAACTCCTATAACCTTCAAATGGCACATGCAGCCCAACTCAAGCTCTACCACTTGTGATCCGGCCCCTTTTGTCTCCACCCCCATCCTTTAGACTGTAAGCTCACAAGGGCAGGGCTCTCCTTCCTCTTGTCTCCTGTGCTCACAAGGCTTGGTTTAAACCTTGTAGCATCTAGTTTGTCTTGTTCCCTGTACTATATGTTTTACCTTATCTGTAATCATACCTTGTAAAGCTCTATGGAAGATGATGGCGCTTCCTCATGGTAATACATGGTTACATTTATATAGCACACTGTACCTATACTGTATATGTTAGTGGTAATACTTCAACTGGCTTATTTGTGGTGTGCTTTTGATCCAACTCAATTGCTAAAATAGATGATGACGCTATATAAATAAACATAAATAATAATAATAAATAATATTAATAATACTGTACCTCTCAACTTTTCAAGATGGGAAGGAGAGATAACTGGATAGGTGTGCGAAGCATACTGTGAACATTTTTGCAATTAAACCATGTCCCTGGCTACACCCATGACACACTCCAAACCACAACAAATTTCTCTCCCATCAATTAAGTCTTAAAGCAAAGCGGAGGAAGCAGCAATCAAGAAGGTGAGCTACAGTTGGGTGGCAGGCCTGTGCTTGGGAGCCTAAAGTATACTTTTTATTTTATCAAACAATTGGTATCAATCTCATTTGCTCACAGTAAGGGGGGATCCCAATTGTCTATTCCCACATACATACCCCACCAAAGCCTGTTTTTTTCCTGATCCCTGCTTCCTCTGTGAACCTGGCTCTGCAACTGGCCCCTGGCAGTCATAGTGTCCAGGGTCCTCTATGGCCAATAAAATGACTCCAAAAATCTGTTGCTAAAAGGAAAGAAAAACTGGGCTTACAGGGTTGGTATGCATAGTGGATGGGGAGGGGGGGGGCTATGGAATATGCCCTACCTTGCACTGTGTTCAACACTCAAATTTTAAAATGAGTGTTGTATAACTTCCCCTCACATACCAATTAGCCCCATAGCAGTAGTCTTAGTGGGGCACCTTCTGCCTTGGCACAAAGGTTTAGAGCTGCACCTACTGCTGCTTACTACTGCTTTGCTCAGTTCCCCTGAAAACACTGTGCCAGAGACGTTTCTGATTTGAATAGGCCCTAATCCACTTATCCCCCCCACCCCCACCTGCTAGCGGCAGTAAAAAATTACTTAGCTTTTTGCTTCAGAACTCCGGAAAAGGAAATGATTCACTTTTAGCGAGAGCAACAAAGGAACAGTTAAGTATCATACCATATCATACTTGGCCCTTGGCCCCTGCAATGCTATAGTCCCAGTATCATACTGTTGGGGGACATACCCACCCATTCCCATATAATAGTTTACATGCCATTACCTGCCCATACCCATATAATTAAGTTTCAGTACCATCACTTTAAAAGTGCTCTCCAAGATCTGTCCTTACAATGTAAAACATTTACTATGAGGGCCAGATTCTCTCCCCTTGCAAATCCACTTTTAATATCGTTTTGCATTGGGCAAATTTGTCCTCAAGGTGCTGAGCTCACCTAATTTTTTTCTATTTCTTTCTTATTTCATCAGACATGCGTCTTATAGTAACAGTTTTTACTACCTACAATCTGTTGCCACTGGCAACTGAACACCTAATACTGTACACTAACATATATTAGAAGTGAGCCCTTTACTCACTGTACACACATAACGCTGCTGTTGTGGCCACTGCTGAGGTGTGAGAGAGCTTACTTAACCTTACACATGCCCAGCAGGAGTGTCCTGTGTGTACAGGACTCACATCTCTCTTCTTGTAGATAGTGGTGACTTGAGGTCCCCCCCCCCCATCAGTCCGAGCAGCAAGCATGTAAGCTTGTAACCCAGGGCTCAGGTGCTGCACTATTGGCAGCCCCTGTCCCTGCAAGTTACAAGCCCTTATGCCCTTTGGTACACAGATGGCCACTGGGCTCTTCCGCATACCCGATACCCCAAATGGGGGTGCAGGTAATGTGTCATTTTACTGGTAGGATACCCGTCCAGCCTGATAGGTGCCATTCCCGCTCCTGACCATGGTGAACTGGTATAGGGGTCCCTCATTTTCACTTGGGATGAAAACGACCCAAGAGAAAAAGAAATAAGACACCACACAAAAATAGTTTTATTGTTCTTAATTTAACTTATACTCACCCATCTTCTTCAGGGCTCCCTCCAGCATGTATATGTGGCGGTGCTGGGTGTCAGAAGCTGACGGCTGCGTCGCCATTTGGATGAAGAGAAAACATGAGTTCTGTTGTCTTTATTATGGGCATTTGAATGTTCTATTCAGTTCTACTTTCCTGCCCCAAGATCAGATCAAAGTCTAATCAGTAGTGGTCTGCAGGAGGTAGGGAGCAGTGTCGTAACTAAATGTCACAGGGCCCTGGTCCAAAAATTAAATGGTGCCATTTCACAAGGGGGGTAGATTAAACCAGACCAATGGCCTGGCACAGTTGGGAAAGAAAGGTAGCAGCCATTTTGGAGCTTTTCCCAGCATCTCAGCCATGCTGCTGCCTGGATTCAACTGACATAACTGACAATACACAGTAACAGAAATCCCAGCAGCATTTCCTGTTTGTAAAATTTGCCACAGCAGGAGTTAGAAAAAGGTAAATTTATGTGCAGCAATCTAAATTGCCCTGGGGAGTTTTTTTTTCCTTTTAAATAATAGTCCATCCAAGTAACTGATTGGTGGTTGTCTGGCACCCGCCTACTTGCTGGAACATCTGATTGAGCCCCTTGTGCCACCCTTGTGCTGGTGCGTGCTGCTCAGATAATCCTGCTTTGCAATTATGGGTGTGTAGTCGCCCAGCTGGTCCAGCAGAAAACAGGTTTGCAAAAACAGAAAAAGCTTACCCAGACACCACCGCTTTGTTGCTGGCCCTGCAGCCCGTCAAACTGAAAAGCCTCCTGGACCAGACCATAACCCAAAGATTGGTGGAGGCCCCCTTTGCAGTGCAAGTGGTGGAGGCCCCGGGCGCACCCCTTGTGCACTCCTTATAATCCAGCCCTGCTTTCACGGCTCACACTGTAAACCTTTTTCTGTCTTTTAACTCAGTTGAAAGCAGCTAGACAACTAGGCAAGACTGAATGGACAAATGGTGTCTTTTTTCTTTAAATTTTGCTAAGTGAGTACACATATTATAAAGTGAAGGAACAAAAATAATGTGCCCCCCCCCCCCCCAGACCTTCTGGGCCTTGATGCTGTTGCGTCCCTCAAGTTAGGCCACTGGTAGGGAGCACTCAGATTCGCTCAGGGAATGGGAGCTTATAAGTCACTGTGCTGCCATCAGGGCCAACAGCTGGGCCCTTTAAGTTTCCAGACCACATACAGGAGTCCTGCTTGTACTGCTCTGGTGGTAGCCCTAGTCTCTACCCCAATCCCCCCTATTATCATCACTATTCTGTAAAAGAATTTGCAGAACTGTAATCTCCCATGGGCCTTCATTTATGTTTCTAGGACAGAAAACAACCAGGAGGAACAACATGCAAAAATAAGTCCTCAACGGCACCACGGGCGAATTTCCTCATGACGCGAGTGTCGTCTATAATTAACAAAGGCTGCTCTGCAAGTGTCAGAATATTCCATATCGCAGCGGAACTGGGAACTCTGAGTCAGTTTCCAACACAATCAAACGCCACATGAACTTTACTGTAACCTCGGATGGTTAATGAGTGCTTTCCTAAAGGCGCACGCAAAAGCCCCTAAATGAAGTCCCTAAAATAGTTTAATCTCACTTGACACAATGACAATACCCGATGTTTAGTGGATTGTCACAGACAATGGCGCTGCAGCTGCAGCCAAGTGCATAGAAACTGACGAGAAAAAGATTTCTCCAGATGAACGGGCAAAGTTGGCACAATAATGACAGAAAACTTGGGAGGGGTGGCGGAGGGGAATGATTTCATATTCTCGTCGTGTTATTCTCAAAAAAACAAAAAAGGGAAGGCAATCCACAATTATCCTATTATAAAGCATAGATGGCCTTTTGTTGAGTGTAAATATTAGGTCCATGGTCTAAAAGCATAAGATGAATACAGTATATAGTATATATAATATAATTACCATAAGGAGAACACTGTGTTAAAAGGGTCCCGTTTGAAAAAAATCCTCTTACCCTTATTTTTTACTCCCTCCGCCCTGTGCTGCCCTGCCAGCAGACCCTATAGTAGGCAGGTGATGTGCCCCCCTCCCCCTTTAAACTGGTATAGGGGTTCTTGGGACCTCTTACAAATACAAGAGTAGTAAAAACACAACTTCCCTCCCCTCCCCCTCATTTGACAAAGACAAGGACACATTTGTAATTGCGTTATCCTTGATTACATATGATAATTCTCTACAGTAGTCTAAGAAGCCAATGATCATTCTAGTAAAAAACAGACTGGGTTAATCTAAGATGGCCTTTTTACCCTTTAAATTTGGCCAATGAAACACACTTCCCATGTCAGTTGAGGCTACTAAAGGTTTCCATTCACTGTCTGTCGAGCCAAAGATGTATTTGCCTTGAAGGAAAAAAGTATTTGACAACCAATGATGAGAAAAAGGGTGTCTAACCAACTATGAAGCTGTTAAACTGTGGGTAGAAAACTATGTATGTGTTTTCACACCCAAAACCAAATACATTAAGGTCCTCATTGAGGGGGGGGGGATTATGCGTTGTCTGATTTATCCTCTCTGTATTTAGCACAGTTCTGATGCTTTTTCAGGGGTGCATGTGAAATGTTCCATGAAACTAGTAAAAATACCAGAAGCTCTACCCCTCAGATTTGAGTATTTCTTTCCAAGGCAGGAAGCCATAGATGAAAAGGTGACCTGAAGAACAAGATCTTGACAGGGTGAGCCACAGATGTTGACAAGAATTGGCTCAGACACTGCTGGGAGCCCCCAACTGCTTAATTACTGATCTCCAGAAGCTTCTAACTTGCTTGCCAGGTGTTGGAGATCTTCAAGCAAGCCGTAGGGGACCAGGAGGTAGGCGTCCACAATACACGAGTGAGTAAATAAGTAACAAATGGAGAAGTTTCTTTTTTTTTAATTTTTACTACTACCTACTTGTGAACTGGTAGTTTAAGAGGTAGGGATATTGGCAAGCCACCTGGGACACTTGCTGATACTGATTCAAAGGCTGGAAGAATGGCATAGGGGCTGGCATGGCATAGGGGCTGGCATGCCATGCGTCCTCTGAACCTTGGGGATGCTAGCCTCTTTGTCTGGTTTGCCAGGGTTGTAGCCCAGGGGGAAAGGAGCTACACTTCTTTTTTTAGGTTTAAAAAAACGGATGAATAAATTAGTTTGGATATTGCCTCTATTTGGGTCTGGCCAAGTCAAATCTGAAGCTCACCACCAGGGAAATCTATAAAGCTCAGTTATAATGCAGGTCATGGCAGTCAATTCATTGCAAAACCATACCTTTTCTGCTGTCTGTCAATTATGTAGACCACTCAATTTATGATCTGCTAAAAGAAACTGAAGACACTAACGTGTGTTCCTTGATAGTCTTGCAAATCAAACAAATACATTTTTCAGGCGCATGAAAATAGTTACAAAAAGTTTTATTCCTACTCTGCCTGAACTTTTGAACTTTTTCCTCATTTCTCTCTACACAGTAACTGCAAGAGTCTAAAAAAAGTTACATCCAACCAAGAGCTCAATCAACATCTGGGCTCTCTGTCTCTGCAACTGTGACTTCTGTTCAAAACATCTGGTTTAGACGCCAACACAGCAAAAACTTATTTTCAGAGGTAGTCATTTGCGAACATCATTATCAGATCTCTTAACACAAGAATAAAAAAAAAAATCTCCCCGCTTTTTTATTCCATCATTGCATTCCTCTTGGCAAATGATTTTATGTTAAGTCAGCCATCTCTCCTGACATTCATCCACAGCACGCTGGCTCTAATCTATAACTTCCAAATGATTTCAGCCCGAGCCGTCTCCGCTTTCTTTCCTAATAAAATGGAGTTTAAATCGCCAAAGTCATTTCATCCAAACTGTTCATTAAACACGGATCTGGAAATAGACAAGTACGTTGAAAATATTCCAATTGGATGAACAGCTGATGCTCATGTCGAGGCCTTTAGCACCCGGTGAACTAACATGGAGATGGGTGCAGGAAAACACAAGAGCATATCATTTAAAACAACAACAGATGAAGTGGGGCTGCCAATGGGAAAGTCATGAATTAAGCTTGCTCTTTAAGTTCCCACCTATTAAAGAATCTTGATTTGCGTGAAATTGCCCATGTCTAGACCAGAGTAGGTTTTAAACATTGGTGTCAGTGAAACAAATTATGTGCTGCATTCAATGAAGATGCAGAATTTGCAGTTTTATCAACAGGAAAGAGTATCTTGCAGGATTGCTCAAATTGATGGCGTTTAAAATTGTCACCAGGTGAATGAGAGATAAACACATAAAGATCTTAACAAGTTAAGAGTAATGGAATAATATAATGGAAATAAATATATGAGAAAAAATGAATTATTTCTATATCTCCCGGTAGGATCCAGGGACTACTGGGTAATATAGGGCCAGCTCCAGCAATACAGTATGTGGACCCTTGGCCAATACTGTACTCAGAGGGCCCCTGAAATGTCTTTTCCAAGGGGTATGGGTTTACTGTATATCCAAATCTGCCCCCACTCTTCCTCAGGAAGTGATACTCATGTGTTCCTTCTAAGGAGAGCCAAGAAGCCCCAGCAAATGCTGCAGAAACTAGCACCTTCTCCAATAGAAATAACAACTTCACTGCCCGAAAGGGTGTTCTGGCAACTCCTGAATCCTAAATATGCCAACTTCCCACTTATCTGACATGCCGACAGCAATGAAACGAAATTAATGAAAATAGAGTGCGACCCCAAATATGTTCACCTTGCCTACAACCCATGGAGACACACCTCATTGACTTCTTCCTTAGACTTAGTGGCCAGCCAATACCTTTTGTTCAAGTGGATTCCAAGAACTACTGGTAGACCAGCACTGTTTTTCCAAGTGTGCTCCTGGATTCAGGAAATACTAGTGGACCACTACAATTTCCTCAAATGTAAGCACGCACACACACACACACACACACACACACACACACACACACACACACACACAAAAAGGTCCTTTATTTTACTTACCTCACTGTTGTCCAGTGCCATCCACCACTACTTCTGACAGCCGGATTGATCAGCGGAAGCCGGGCGTGGGACAGAGGATCCGTGTCCCCTGCCCAGCATCCGACTTCTACTGATGACTCCGGCTTCTGACATTTCATTCCTGTTGCAGGGAGGGGCCTTTTATACCAGTATGAAAAGCTCCTTCCTGAGGCTGGAAGCAAGAAGCTGATAGCCCAGTGCTAAAGACACATGCTGGCACCGGAAGGTGAGGACATTGCCGGCACTTCAACAGGGAGGGAGTCAAGCTTATTTTTTATTCAATGAACAAGTACATAAAAGTGTATTCTTTCTATTTCAAATTAGGTTTTTGTTTTCAATATTCACTACTCGAGAGGCAAACACTGGTTGCCATCCACAATCTAATTACAATCTAATGCTCAAGTGTTCTGGAATGTTTTTGACCATCACACAATCTCGAAAAAAGCTAATAAAAGACCACAGCTCCCCCCTGTAAAAGTCCTTATATAACCATTTTTTTTTACCACCATCTAAAATCAAGAAAATCGAAAAAGGCTCCTTCCTCTTTACAGGTCACATATAATAAAGCTTGCATTCAAACTTTCAACTGATATCCAGGAGAATACTTTGGTGAAGGTGAAACATTTGTCCGACCATTTAGTGAACTTTGAGTTTTATCCAAGCATTGGCCTGGGTGAAGAGGAGGCTCTGACAACTGATACAACAAGCTAAAACATGACTGGCGGGCCGAAAGGTCACAGGGATGCAGCTAACCTTTTCATAGTGTAATTACAGAGTTTTTGGGCACAATTTCAAGGCGTTCTGTTTGTTTGCAGCTTGGCTCTGGAGAGTTGTGTTTGCTTTCTCAAGAGTTGTGCTGCTGGTTCATCCACTGCTTGTCAACTTCTGTCATGCTCGACTGTGCACTGAATTCATAATGTGACTTTTCAGAGGTCATTGTGCTCTTAAAGACATTCAGAAGATCGACAGAGCCAAGGAGTTTCCAGATATTACAGAAAAGGATGAAAACTTTGTGTTCAATCAAAGATTGAAGGAATCATTCATCCATGAAAAGAAATAAAACTGTAGATTTAAGTGCATTTTCCTAAGTTTACGTTGATAAGCAAAGTGCCGAAAGGGGGCGATGTTCTGATCACTTTCCATCCAGGATGCGGATCTTTGCTGACAGATAAGGGCAGCAGCTTATAGTACTACAGCAAGCAAATGTAATTGTTACACCATTGCGTCGGGCTACATTTGGCACTGACCTAAAGCAGAAATGGCCAAGATATCAAGGTTCACAGTTCCAACTCTTGATTTCTCTTTAAAAAAAGTGAACATGGCCCTTGGATCTGTGATGCTGCACAAGATTCAGCATAATGGGCGGGCTCTGCACTGAGATGTGATGAATCTGGAGGAGGTGGAGGGAGGGGTGGGAGGAGGGAGGGACCAGTTATTCTGCCCTGCTCAGCAGAGCTGATTGGGGGACAGGATCAAAAAAAGAATGTCATTGGCTGAACTTGCAAACCTGGTATATCGGCCATTTCTGCTTCAATTTAAAAATGGGAAACAGATTAAAAATGTAGCCCGACGCAATGGTGCAACAATTGCCTTTGCCTGCAGTATCACTTTAAGACAAGGGGCTATAACCAAAGAAAAAGGCCCATGGTGAACAAGTGAGTATTCGGAGTAGGGTGTTTACCCACGTCCTATCTGCTCCATTTCACTTCACCAGCTTAATATCAAATCATGAGCAAAATTCTATTCTATTTTTTTCAAATCTAATTATTTGATAGGGATATAATAATTGTCTGCAATTTAGGGGTTTATTTATCAAGGGCTAGCGCCAGGTAGTGTCTGACGAGCGCCAGGTACCGCCAGCTAACGGCGGCTACCGACTCAAGTACGCCCGGCGGCGGTCACAATGACGTATTTATCACGCTAAATGAGGCTAGCGCCGGCGAGAGCGTCAGCTGGCGCGGGATTCATCATGTAGCTGACTGCAACGAACAGCGCCGCTGATAATCCCATCACAGCGACAGGTAGGACCTGGCGCTCCCTGGCGTTGTCCAATGCATTTCAATGGAGCAATCTTTAAATAATCCTAATTAATTGCTATATTTTTTTTTTTTTTTTTAATGTCAAAAATTCTGTGACCACTTCTGCAATGTTAGGATTTTTTTTTAAGTAAAAAAAAATAAATAAATAAAAATTGTGCAGAATTGATATTACAGGTCTGATATTAATGTATTCATATTACAAAATGTTTAGAAAAACTTGTATAATTTTTACATTAAAAAAAATGGTTGTTTGGGGGTTAAAAACTACTTTACACACATTGCCGCCAGCGCTCTGGAGTTTAAACAAGGAATTCACAGCGCGAGAAATTTTTTGAGCGTGATTTGTTAATGAATCTGCAGCAAGCCGTTCGCTCTGGCCATTCGCTATCAGGCGCACCCATACAACGCAGAACCTGTGAAACATCGACCCCTATCCCCGTATTCAACATTACCACACACCGACTGAGTCACTGTCAACAAGCAAACCCCGGCCAAGCACAGCGAATACTAGCTGGCGCTGTGAAAATCACGCTACTGGCGCTCATCTGTCGCTACCTGGCGCTATTAATGAATCGGCCTCCCCATTTGTGTCAGTTTGTTAAAATCTTTAATCCAATTATGTTGGACAAATAAGCCTTAGTTTTAAAAAAAAAATATCAGAATTATCATAGAGATTCTTTAGAATCTTTTTCGATTATTACTTTAATTTGAATCTGACAGTGATTCTTGGTTGGTGTGCTTACAACTAGTTAGATTTTATCAAATTGCTTATTTCTGGTTACTGAGCTAGTTAAGTCATCCAAATAGGATTAAAGAATATGTTCCAGTGGTGAAGTTTTCCAAGTGTAATAATCAGACCTAATAAATTAGGTGAAAAGAGGCAGACTAGGATTTTACTGGCCAGCAAATTACCAGCCCACAACATCACAAATGAATGGTGTAGGGCTCACATACCTTAACAGGGGCCTCAAAAGGGCTGTCTAGAGGCCCTAACGTGGTGATCAGTTGGCCAAGTGAATGGGTTAAGTATAAGGCAAACTCAGATAGACAATAAGGGTTGCAGTCAATTGAAGGGACATACAAAAGCAAGACCAGCAACAGATCAGCGATCAAAAAAGGAATGTCACAATATCAGGGGCTATCATGGTGGCCGTGAATTGTTTGGCCTTTCATCAGTCAGCTATAAAGGACCTAGGCTATTACAGGAACTTTAAATGAAAACTCCCTTTTTGTCAGGTTTTTGGTGTTCTGCCTTATAGTTTTCCTCTGCTGAGATGTAAAATAAACATTTTTGTTAGGACCGTGCCTCTATATCTGTGATTTGCTTATCAGAATGCTGTTTTTTATATTCCTGTGGCTCTGTATTGTGGGAGCGGCTTTCTTGGCCTTTAGTAAAACTCTTAGTATACTTTCTGACTACAAGTCCCAGAATTCTTCCACTGTTACAGGTGGGCTCATTAGCAGCTTTTCCTAACTCAAGCAGCAGTAATGACCTTCTCAGGTGAGAACCCTGTCAGTAACTCTTTCCCTGCTGGAAGACAAGATTTTGATCTCCTCTATCTGAAGAGGTTGAGTTAATGCAGAAGGGTTTAAATGTAGTCAATCAGATGATTAGCAAGCCAGAAAACAAATATTCAGCAAAAAAACAAATCTCTGGCGCCGAAAAATGCTTGTTTGAAGCCCAGAGCGCAGGAGGCGATGTGTTTAAAGTGTGTTTTCAAGCATCTATCAACTAGTAACAAAGCGAAAACACATGGAATTACATTGTAGCAACATTGTAACATGAACACTTTAATGCCAGACCTGTAATGTCATTTCTGAGGAAATATATAAAAAATGAAAAAATTATGAAAAAACTGCTATTTCAATGCCAGAAGAGGTCACAGAATTATTTGTACATTTTTTGAAAAAAATAAAAAAACCCAGTTTAAAGAGAAGAAAAGGATCGTCCATTGAAATGTATGGGAGAGTGACAGGTAGCGAGAGGTCATACCTGGCGCTGTGCAAGGCTGAACGCTGGCGCTGTTCGCTGAGGCTGTGAAAATGATGAATCAGACGCTACATGGCGCTGTCCCAGTCGCTAAACAGATTCTGCTTGATAAATGTGTAATTGCGTGCCGTGTCCGGCATTCACCAGTCGCTATCTGTCGCTACCTCTCATTAACCAGCCACTACCTGATGCTATCCCTTCTTAAATAAGGGCCTAAGTGTGGGGTGGGCCCCCAGAGTCAGTTCTAATAAAGGACCCCAGTTTAATACTGTGTATCCCATCGTTTTGCACATTTTTGTGTGCTGAAGCTAGAAAGCTCACAAGATTGCGCTACACACCCAAAAGTGCACAAAAGTAAACTATGGGGCTTATTTATGATGTGCCATTTAGCACCTTTCTGGTAGCTATAGTGGCTTTCTGGTGGAGCACCAGCATTTTGGCGCTGTGCTGCGGACTGAGCCAGATGCTGATTTGCTTTGATTGCTGCACTAGGCATTGGGCAACTTGTATCGGCACCTGTTGGACCCGACTGTCAATTATCCCAGTGCCAGTGAGCGCCACTTTGAACCACCGTCTTTATTTATGATTTTTTTTTTTCTGCTTGTAAAGACTTGGGCTGTATTTTTCATCATTACAGTTTAAAAAAATCAATTCTGGGGACAAACTTTACAGTGCATTTAGGCTGCGTTTTAGTTGTTGTTGTCCAAATTACACATTTGTAACCAAAAGAAGCCTCAGTCCAGTTCTGCCCATTGTGATCTAAGGGATTTTGACCTACAGCACCAGGTTTCAACTGGCGCTGCTACTACCAGGGCACCCGGCGCTCCAACCTTTTGGGCACTAGTGTTAAATATGAAGCTAGCTGGAGGCTGCTTTTTGTTTCTTATATGGCACGTTGACACTTTATAAATAAGGCTCCCCGATATTATTGGGGAGATGTCCAAAATATATGGAGCACTGGAAATATTTTGAATATTTAAAAAATAATCAAAATCAACATCACCATATATCAATCAAAGTGTATACATTTGTTAATGTGTTGTAACACCTGCCTTGGGGGTCATTGCTTTAATATTTAATGAATAATGCACAGAACCTGGCATCATATCTACAAGTTTAACAGTATAGTGGGACTATAGAAAAAACCCAAGAATTTACGGGATTCACAGTACGCAGCCTAATAAGCTGGAGTCAGAGATGAAGTAGGTGCTATGGCTTCATCTGGATAGAAAAAAAGATCCAGTCTTCCTATTTGTGGCAATAAAGGAGATTCTGTTTTCCACACAGTAATTTGCAAATGAGCACACACAACCCCAGACTCAGAACCATGTGGCATGGAGGTTTTTGCAGCTCATTAGCAAAATCTAGGACACGTAGCAGAGCAAAGCCTCCTTGAACTTTTGTTGTTCCACATTAAAATAAACATTGTCAATACTTCTAGCGTGAGTTGAAATACATCTTCTTGATTGTAGTAGGTCAGTAATGCTGTCAGCGGTCATGCTTGTTCGACATCTCATATTGCTTGATGCCAACCTGGCCTTTTTCATTCCTGTTTAGCCTTCAGCTGCATTACTTTCGTAATTTATATTGACAAGTGCCAAAAGTTCTTAGGTCCTTTTCCTGAACCATAAAAAATAATCTATATGGAAAGAGGCTTTGACTAATCTTTAAATTGACACAACAGGTCAGCAGGGGCCAGCAACTTTTCTCCCTATGCAAGTGGTTCCCAAAACGTGGCCCTGAAAAATGTTATTTTTGTGGTGGTGAGGTAAACAGCTATGCATGTTAAGAAAAATCCTCCAAGGTTCTCCAACCATCCCATAAGGACTAGACTTGCAGTGGTGGTGGAATGTGGTGAATTAGCTTTTCATGTTTAAAAACCTCCAAGTTTCTTCAGCCATCCCGTTACTTCTATGACATGCCCAGTCTTTGTTGACTAGAAAGGACCCACCTGTCTACCAAACACTATCCAGTTTCATAGTTTTGGTCAAGCTACTCATGTGACTTAAGGACTAGAGTTGATTTTCTGACATGATGCAGTTTTTATTAGCTAGAAAGTCCCAAAATACCCATCAAGCACAATTTGGATTCACAGTTTTGGCCAAGCTACTTTAAGGACTCGGTTTAACTTTCTGACATGACCCATACCCCATGACTGGACTTCCACGATAAAAAGAGGAGCAATGGTCTCCCTTGAGTCTAAAAGGCAGATTTCCCCATCTCCGGGGCATCCCTAGTTGGAATGATGCTGTATGAAACCCCTGTTTTGCCCAGTTTACTTATCTTGCTGGTGATCCTATGCCAAGTGGCTCTCCTCCAAACAGCAGCCTATGCTGTGCATATGAATGGATAGCATTGAACACTTGAGTCTTTTAAACTTTAAGGTCAGCTGTGGAGGCCAGCAACACAAGCAGCAGAATGATTTATGCTGCTCCGTCCTGCCGGGCACTGAAAAGGTTAAGTGGGGAAAGTTCTGCTGGCCAGCACACACAGTGTTTCACTGCCCTAACCTCTAAACTCCCACCTCTGTGGCAGGCTCCATAATGCTGGCAATATGGTGCAGAGGAGGCACAGGAACACACTGGGGAAAACAGGGCAGTATATAGTAGTATGGTCTCTTATCTTCTCTGCACATGCCAGCCAGCATCATGGTGCCCTGCAGGAGAAAATGGATTCACAGAGCCCAAAGTGTGTGAGGGAGGGGGGGGGGTAAGAGTGACACAGGGTGTTTTGTTACCTTGCCCTGCTCTGTAGCTCCGTCCTGTTTAGTGAGTGGGAGACTGGCCACTCTTCTGCCTAGCTGTCCTGGCATTTTTTATACAGCCCTCAGTGAGGAGTCTGGGGAGGCGATGACCAGCATCTTTATTACGCATTTTCCAGCTACTCATAGAATGATGAAGCCAGGGGCTGGCACCTGCGGGAGGATGGATGCCATGGGGCACAACACAGCCTGCATTGTGCTGTCATGCATCCTCCCCTGACTTGCACGGTGAAACGTTTTTGCTGAGCGAGAGGACAAGACCCATTGCGCAAGTGCGCACCCATGCAGCTTAAAGTGGACCAAAACCTAGGATTTTGGTACTTGCAGCCTGGGCACCCTGATCGGGGATGCCTGAGTTCTGTGACGCATGCACAGTCTCTAACTGCGTGCTAGGATCCGCTCCAGCCCCTTCCCCAAGAGCTCGTCTAAGGCTCGTCCATTCACAAATGCCTGGCACAGGCACTCACCGTCCTAATAGGATAGCTCCATTGGACCAGGAAAGAAGGTTAGTTTCCAGGTGACCTGGAGGGTATTCTGATTCTAGATGCCCTGGAGGGAGATAATCTAGGGGCCCTGGAATCTTATAGATTCCAAGGCCGTTGGGGTGTGGGTTTTGGTCAAATTTAAAGGGATCGCTGGCTCTAATCGTCATAATTTAAAATGGACTCTTAGCAATGGTTCATCTTACTTCAAAAGGTTGACACCCCAAAACTGTCTACATGGAACTTCATCTTTTTTAAATCTTTTATCTGATTCAACAGCTCAGTAAGGACCAGATTTATATTGAACTTTAGAGTTTTATAAATGTGGTGGAATGAGGTGGATCACTTTTCCACATTTAAATAAAAAAGTTTTAGGCAAGATAACCATATGACTTAAGAACTAGAGGTAATTGTTTGCCTTATTTGTTGGCTATAAAGACCCTGCATGCCTAAACTGACCATTTTCTTCGGACAGTTTGGGACCAGTTTGTGGGTGATGGGCATGGAAGGGGTGGGGTTTAGACTGTGGTTTAATTACTGGTCTCATGCTCTAGGAATATTTAGCCCATAAAAGATGTTGGTGATTGAGCCAATACTCAGAAGTCCATGCTTTCCACTACCACCATTCAACCAAAGAATAAGAGCAGTGGGAAACCATCTAGACATCCAGCATCCTGCATTTAGTGGGGCAGTCTTCCAAGTCAGCAAAGTGGGACATATAGGTGTTTTTAGTGTTTTTGGAAGGGACAGTGGGCTTCAAAGTGGGACTGTACCACCGAAAGTGTGACAGCTGGTCATTTTAAGCATGCCTATCCAGTTCAATCAGGATTCTCCGCTTCACCTGAGCTGTTCATGGAACTTAGGGGGTAGAGATACATTTCTGACATGCCATTTGCTGGCTGGAAAGGCCCCACATGACCACATAGCAGAGTCCCCAGTATCACTAAGTGAAACCATGGGGGACAATAGTAGCCAAGTCATGGAAACTTAACATGATAAAAGGGGCAAACTATCTTCTTACAAAAGGCAACAGAACCCCCAAAAAGCATCCACATGGAATGTAGCTTTGCTAACCTATTGGCAGTTTAAAGACCAGTTTTATGTTATCCTACCGCCATTATACCAACATGTGGCCCCCTTAAAAATCTTGGCTAATGGTACAGCTGGCAGCTGGCCTGAATCAGGACTGAGGTGTGCATTCCCTGTGCCTTACAAAGTAACTGCAGAAGCCTCAATGGTGCCTCATATGGTGAAGAGAAAAAAGTTCTTCTGTTAAACAATTTTGTAACACTTTTTCATATCTTACATTAAAGATTGTACTGAGCATCTTGCAGTATTTAAAGAGAAATTTCAATGGAATTTTTGAAAATGTATGTGTGCCAAAGGATGTCCTTAAGTTTACTAAGCATGTTTTTAATTTAATTTTGTTTTTCAGTTTGCTAATCTGTGTTTTATGGAAGCAGTTTTCACTACCTGCAGTCAGTTTCTATTAGCAGCTGTACACCAAGAGGCCGATTCATTAATAGCGGCAGGTAACGACTGTAGCAGTATTTTCACAGCGCCCGCTAGTAGTCGCTGTGCTCGGTTGTTGATAGCAACTCAGACGGTGTGCAGTAATGTTGAATACGGGGTGACGAGTCGCTATTTGACAGGTTCCGCTATGTATGGGTGCGCATGATAGCGACTGGTCAGAGCGAGCGGCTCCCACCATATTCATCAAAAATCACGCTCAAAAAATTCTCGCGCTGTGAAATGCATGTTTAAACCCCAGAGCGCTGGCGGCGATGGGTTAAAAGTAGTTTTTTAACCCCCAAACCACCATATTTTTGGAAACCAAAAAAAAAAAAAATTTTTAAAGAATTTAGTAATATGAATACAATATTATCAGACCTGTAATATCAATTCTGCACAATTTTTTTTTTTTTTTTTACCTTCTAACATGGCAGAAGTGGTCACAGAATTTTTCACATTTAAAAAAAACATTAATAACAATTAATTATGAATATTTAAAGATTGTTCCATTGAAATGCATTGGAGAGCGCCAGGTAACGAGAAGTCAGACCTGTCGCTGTTCAAGGTCGGACGCTGGCGCTGTGGGCTGAGGCTGGAATAATGATGAATGAGTGGCTATATGGCGCTATCTCAGTCGCTAAGCAAGATCGGCTTGATAAATGTGTGATTGTGGTGGGGAGCCGGCGTTCTCGTGGCGGTGCCCGTCATTACCGGCCGCTCACCAGTCGCTACCTGTCGCTATTCCTTCATAAATAAGGGCCCAAATATGTACACCGCTAGATCTACTAGAAGAGAGAAGTGATCCCTGCACACACAGAACACTGCTCCTGGACATGTGTAAGGGTGTGTGAGCTCCCTAACAGCAGCATTCAATGTGTGGGTGACTAACTTCTTTCTTCTTGTAGATCTTGGTGTACAAACTTGGTGTATGGTAGATAATAGCAACAGATTGCAGGTAGTAAAAACTGCTTTCAGAAAACAAAAATAAGATAACATAAGAACATCCTGTTTGCACAAAGAAAACTACACTTTCAAAAATACCAATGAAAGTGGACAGAAACATGCATGTATTAGTTGTCATATGCTACTGAGGAGGGCATGCAGAAGTGAGTTCTAACCAAATAACACCATAAAGACCAACAAGATCTACAAACAAGTCAGGGAAAAAGCTGTAAAAAAGCACAAGTCCAGGTTGGGTTATAAAACTTATCCAAATCTTTGATGATCTTCAGAGTACCATCAATTACATTATCATCAAATGGAAACAACATGGTACCACAACAAACCTGCCAAGAGAGGGCTGCCCACCAAAACTCTCAGACCGGCCAAGGGAGGCAATAATCAGAATATGGAAAGGGCAGCATTTTGTTATATGTCTGCTGGGGGAGGTTAAACAGAGCAGCATTCAAAATGTCCATTTGTCTGTTTTTACCTAAAGTCTACATAAAGCAATAAGAGACCACCCCCTTAAAGCAGACCTTCAGTAAAAAAAAGTTTAGCAATTGGCTCCTCTGAAGCCCCCTTTTGATGCTGCTTGAGAGGGCTTAATCCCATGAAAATGTTGTGGAATATACAGTATTTGCAGATGTTACACTCCTGAACTACATGGGAGTGGCCATCTAGATAAACCCCTGAGAGCCCTGCTTACCCATGAGCAGAAGTGGGAGTGGTGTGGGGGAGCATCTCTGCCATCACACAGACACACTTCAGCTGAGCTAGGAGCTTCCTTATTACCAGCCCAACCAGCCAGAAAGATATTTTATCTATTTCCAGAGAAATCTCTCTTTAGCTGGCTGAATTGATGTAAAGATTAGCTGGCATGCAGTGTGCCTGTGTGATATTGTTTCTCCACACAAGGTCGGCTGTCAGCAGCTTTGAGACCACACCAAAGTGAGAAAGATATTTGCCTCAGAAACACTGGGGAGGGGGATCATCATACACACACGTCCCCTAACTTAACAGCTACTGGAGGGGATGAATGTAACTATGTATTAATGTAAGTCCATAGCTCCACAGCCGCAGAGCATTGAAATAGTTGTTTACTATGTTTTTACTTATTACAAAGCTTTAAGAGCTTTCTGAGCAGTGATGTATCATTACATCAGATTTATGGTCATTTTGATTGTGGCAAACGTTTTTCAGGAGCGATCTCTCAGGTGCATAGTAAGATGGCTTCTCCCATGCAGTTCAGGAGCACAAGAATTACATTCTCTTCCACAACATCTGCATGGGATTAAGCAGAGGGGGATTTAGGTGAGCAATTTACTACAATTTGATTTATTGAATGGAGGTCTTCCTTAATAAATTATTACACTCTATAAAACACCTGTTCAACTGAAATGAACACTACATCACTACATAGAAGACCCCTTGAACCAAATAAATACCAAACTCAGTCTATGTGGGTGTGCTATGCCTAGTGTACCTAGGGAAAACCTACTACCGACTTTTGCCGCCAATACTTGCCAACTGGTTCCACCCATTTTGGATTTATTGAGATGTGTCTGTACAATGCTATGTGAGGTGTCTATCTCACATCTCCAAAAAGCCAAATATCTTGATGACATACCAAAGCCAATTAAAGAGAAAAGGAGTAAAAACATGGCTCTAACCACACCATGCCAATCATAAATTATTCCAAACCCCAAATTGTAGATCATTTTTAGGAGCCTCCATTCTAGCAATCTATCCAGGAGTTGGGATCATCTTATTATAGTTAGCCAAGGGCCACCCAAGATGTGTTGAATGCCTCAATTAAGGATGCAGCAATAAAACAGCTAGGACATAAACAATTAAACCATCCAGCGTGGCCTAATAGAATGAGAAAAATGTAGACTGTTTTATGGTATGACAAATTTTCAGTCTTTCTCCCCCCGTTACTATCGACGGGCCAGGCTAGAAGACATTGAAGCATGGGGTTTTATTGTACATTTCACTGGATCAATGATGTGTAAAGATATTGATTGAAAATCTTGGCATTCTCCTAACTGTTGGTACACTATAAATGTCACAGTGAACGAGGCGCCCTCGTCTTCTGCCTTTACCTTGTCCTTCCAGCAGCTTTAAATCTTATCTAACTTGCAATAATTATTCACTCTGATGGTGATTCCTGATATTCCCGTAATGACACCACCAATCACTAACCCTTGTTGAGCTGTCAACCATGATCTAGAAAAGCACATTTCCCCGTTTCACTTATTGTTCAGCACAAGATTGCTGCCCATCCTGGCACAAGCCTTTAGTGTGCTGAGGATACCCATGCCAGAAACATGACTGGAGCAGGTGAAATTGATTTACAATCATTGTTGCTCCATAACTGGACAGAAGTGTGATTGGCATTGCGTTTATTGCTGTTTAATTGTTCCCTTTATTTTTTAGCAGTATATTTTAATAAACTAAACTGAAATTTTACATTAGGTTAGCAAATTGGGCAGCAAATCAGACATGGTCAGGACAAACTAGAGATCAGCAATGTGGTCAGCAACGCAACAGCTCTGACATAACCATGACATGGCAAGCAAATCAAATTGCATTGTAAGCTAAATTCCAATAAAAGGTTCAAGCCTGCTTCAGAACATTTCACAGCTGATTACAATAGAAACATTTAAGATAAAGCAGTTGCTAATGTAACACAATGGACCTTTCACAACAGAGAGCTGGCTAGATTTGTGGGTTTGTTACAGGCATAGCATGAGTGAGATATAATGCATACAATGTTTTTAACATCCCATCCCAATATATAGCTCTTTGAGCTTTGTCGCCTCTGTACATATGCATATGACAATTTTCAATTTTCCAAACATGTTTTATGTATGTATGTTTCATGTATATGAATAATTTAGCACTGGTACTGATCTCATGTAAGACCCTTTAAATGATTAAACATTTACTGTGATCCACTTCCCTTTGCATTAGTAAAACAATGGATTTATGGAGCCACACTAAGCTGAAAGCAGAGGACTGAATTTGACTTGACCCCCAAATTGGAGGAAACATTTTCTGTCTTCATTATAAAGTAAAATAGAGCATTAAGAACAACAGCATTGCCTTAAACTGCCCTTTGAGGATTGAAAAATAAAATTGTACTTTTCGGTTCATAAAATAATTGGCGTTAACATAGATATTAAACACTATACTACTATTTTCAGCCTGAAATATTAATGATGTGCATCTGGAATGTGAATCTAAGGTGACATTAACCTTTATCAACTACAATTTTGCCTTCAAAAGGAGGAATTAATCTGACAAGTCATCAGAGAAGCTTTGTGTGTCAAAAAAGAGAAAATTGCAGAAAAACCCCAAATCAGAACCACTGTGAAGATTGCTGCTGGATGATGAAGACAGTCCAGCAACCTGGAGCCCAGAATCTAAGAACAATCCTTATTGTCACTGGAGTCTCCAGCATGGGAGTATAGGCTGGGCCTCGTGGAAGTCCCAGGTCATGTAGCCAGGAAATGGCTGTTGCTAGGCCTGGTGAGGCAGCAGAGAGACAAGGAACTCGACTTCTAGATGAAATGTAAGTGTTGAGCTGAAAGATAACAGGCAGAAGACGAGTCAAATGAGTGAAGGTCAAAGGCAGACAGCAGGTTTAGAGTTGTAAGTTGTCCTGAGTTGTGAACACGTAAAATTTAAAAATCCCTTTAAGCAGCTCCCCGGGCTCCATGTCTGGATTCAAGTGCATGGTGGGGCTGCTGCTAAGTAATCAAACAGAGGAAGCAAGTCCATCCAGCACTGTCCATCCAGGAAAAGTACTGAAAATAGTAAACTAGGCAGAGCAGGTTCAGAATCGTAGCCAGGCTGAGTTCATGGGCAGATAGAATAGGTTTGCAGTCATAGGTCAGCCAAGGTCTTTCATGGTAAATCAAGGTGTGCGGATTTAGGATACCAAAGCCCAGGAAGAAGACCATCTGGTGTTTCTGGTCAAGGTTCATAGGCTTTTTATCTGGCCCGGACCTGCAGGTGAACCCTAGTTGCTCTTTATAGGCAAACGTTTAAGCATTTACACATTTTTGTGACTACTTTCAGGTTTTAATTCGGTACTTTTTTGTGCTAACCAGAATGCATATGTTTTTATAATGTGCAAAAGTTCAAACTTGCATGTTTATAAAAGCGAGTCGGACTCAGCTGTTTGTCTTAACTTTTTTAAATGTCATTCTTTTGTCATTTTTACGCCTACCAAGAGAAGGCTTAAATGCGTAAAGGCTTATGCTGCACATTTCCAGATGTTGATATATTTTTTTTTTTTAAAGTGCCCCTCTCCCCCTAGCGAATCTCGACTTTTGTGCCACCCCATTCCAGCCAACCAGTCAGTCCAGCTCCAGGAAACAAATACTCCAAACGTGGAATGATTTGTAATGTCATTAGACATTAGTATTCCCCCAGATTTCTCTTATTTGTAACTATAATGGTTTCTTCTGCCCTTGGGTCATGTTGCTGGGGCCAGGCTGTATGCTCAAGTCTAGTTGTTATAATTTTTTAAATGCAGATTGTGCGTGATTGGTGCTCCACTTAGAAATGATAAATGGCCATATTGGTATTTTCGTAGGTTGATAACTCAATTAAATTCCAATGCAGGCTCATAGTTGGGATATAATTGTATACAGTGACTCATTTGCAGTGCTGGCGGTGACAAGCAGTATATGCAAATGTTAAAATTTAAATATATGAGGCTTAGAAATAAAGTAAGGGATCTAATAAGGAGTGTCCCTGTGGCTGTTGTACTACATTGGTTTATTAATGTGGTCTAGCATGTCGACTTCTGAACTTGCATGGTCCACTGCTGTTTAAAAAGCTTTAAAAATAGATGAAACTTAACCCAAAGCTGGAAGCTAGCTACAAAGGGATTTGTAAGATGCATTGGTAGAGTTAAAGGCCTTAATTCAGTCAACTTTATCTAAAATTTCTCATGAAAATAAGTAAATTTCCTTTATTTCAGAATAGGGCTTGACATAAAATAAGGTGTGACCCAAATAGAAACGAACATTTCACTGTAGTTTAAAAATTCTTTAAAGCTTCACTCTGAGAAGGCATACAGCTCCACTGGATGTAAAACCTAATTGAATTCAATACATATTAAATAATACATACTAAACATATAAATATTTTGTCACATTAGCATTTTAGGTGTAAATCCCACTCTTATTTTTTCTTTGCTAAATCACACCTTACATTGTTTTTACAATTTGAAATAAAGCAAGAACCAATCCTAATTTTCATGTAATATTTTAAAGCAAGTTTATTGAATCAGAGCCATAGTGTCCAAAAGGGGATTAACGCAACCAAAAAAAAAAAAACAGATTATAGACCACAACTAATGGTACCCCATGGCACATCATAAACAGATATGGCGCTCTAGCTTAGAAGCTGAAATAAGGCAAAACGTTCACCAATGCTGTACTTCCACATGACCACCAGTGTCTAGAATAGTTCACCGGAACTTGGCACCTTCTAAAGCTTGTGCACGTTCACCTTGCAAACACTGTTCATCCACCAGCAGCTGGCAGTGCAGGACTGCACACAGGCAATTGTTTTACTTGCTTTTGGGTTATTGGAGATAAAGTACTAACTAGAATAGAATCCCTATTTTGGATGTTTTAGAAAGTACCTTTGTTAATGCCACCCCCTTTCTTTAAGGCTATGCTGGGTTGGGGACACTGGATAGGGGAATGGAATGAGTGAAATAATTTGTTTCCTGGGTTATATTGCCAGAGATGAGGTGTGTGTGGTAAACTTCTGGAGAATGTGTTTACCTCAACAGCCAACCAGATGTGAGGCATATAAAACATACTTAGTTACCAGCACCCATGATCAAGGGCAACCAGTAGGGTTTATGAGGCCACCTGGGCAGTATGTGTAGCTGCTGTACATAAGAGTTGCCATAGGAGCATAAAGGATTGAGTTTCCTGCACTCATTTTGGGTTAACAGCTAATAGGGAGCCACAAGCAGGATACTCTTTTGGGTAACCTTAAGGGTAACCTTACAGCTTATCTTAAGGGTAACCTTACAGCTTATCTCTATGGCTAGAAAGCCAAAATGGCCATGACAGCCACTATGCCTTTGGTACCGTTATGGCGCTTGCCCCAAGATATTTAAGAAGACTAAAAGTGAATCTAAAGTTCATGTCCAGCAGAACCTTTTCCTAGGGATCAGCCCAGATCAGCATAAAACCTTTTTTAGTTCCGTAGTTGAGAGATGCTGAGTCAGTAATATTCGGTAATTCTTCCCTGCTCTGTGCAACTAGCAGAGCTAATGGTCTTCTGCTGATGGAGCTCAGAGAGGATGGAGCAGGTATGAGGCAGCAATGCAGCGTAATCTGCACGTATATGACCCCCACAGGGAGGGCCAGATTAAGGGTGTCTCTGGTACACCCAACATACTCGCTAGATTTAAGACAATGTAGGGGGCTTGTCAAGGCTGGCCTGTCATGTCTGATATGGGGAGCAGTGCTTTAACTAACTGTATTAGCAAGTGGATCTTTTTTTACTTTTAAAGAGAATCGAAAATGACTGTTGGTGCCTTGACCCCTGCAGCAGGACATCTGATTGCTGGAGGTGACCCCCAACCACAAGAGGGCTGGCCCTGAAATCTAAAAGATTTCAGGACCGGCCGCTGGCCTTTCCCTGGGGAGCCAGCAATACTCATCTCCTTCCTAGCTCTCTCAGTGATGTAAATATCATCAACCACATCCCCAACATCTTTGGGCTGTGTACACGCTCCTGCCCCCAGCCATTTAGGTGGGGCAGGAGTGCACCCTCTGCTGGGAGTGTGGCCACTTTTGCTCCCGATTGCCATAAACAGAGCTGTTTGCCATGCATTAAATGCACAGCAAAGGCTCTGAGGGGACGAGAGCCCAGGCATGCACCGTAGGGCGAGGGAAAGGTGAGTTTGTATGGGCGATATGGGGATTTCACACAGCAGAGCAATAAAGAAAACTTGGGATATTCAAAATCCTGGGCTTTTTTCCGTTTTAACTTCACTTGCTGCTGGTGAGCACACCAGGCCAGAAAGCCCTGTGGGGACCAGGGAGTAGGTGAGTAATTGGGGTTCTGGTTCCCCTGGGGAACAGAACAATATGTGGCAAGGGTTATCCAGCAATTGGATGCCCTCCTGTTTACAGGATCACCAGTTGGTCATCTTTAAAAATAGCCCAGAGTCAAAGAATGAAGGACCCCCGACAGGTACATCCCTCTTTTGGATGGCAGATCACAACTACGACTGATATCAAACTGCCCAACAAGACTCACTGGCCACCAGCAGCCACGTGGGTGAGTATAGTGTGAGTATTGGGCTTCTGAATGCATCCGCTTTCCTGTTGCTTTGTTCAGGGATCCCCTCCCCAGGCCTGTTTGACTGGATGGTCACATTAAAATAATTGTAATAATAGTATATCCCTATCCCTGGGACATACCATTTTGGGATGCCCAGCTGTGTGAAACCCTTCGCACATGTGCTGGCTCTTGTCCAAACAGTGTGTAACCCACACCACATGCCACTACCAGGGCCGGATGATGTGGGGCGAGCTGTCATGAGTTCTTGGAATTCCGAGGGATATCGGGTTTGTGCCCGTGGAGTCACTACACAGTTTAGAAGTCTCTTTCCAACGTTTATTAAAGCAACCACAACTTCCACATCAGCAACAGTACTTCAGCAGACAATAACTCAGCAACAATAAGCAAACAGTCTCTGGATCCTGGGGTCTACTGCGGTACCTTATGTGCTGGTCCTCAGTGTACTCCTCACTGCTCCTCCTAGGCCCACACAGATTTCTCTGTCAGAAGCACGCTGTCTCACGCTTGCTCTAGCTGGCTTTCCAAAAGGAATCAATCCTCACTTCTGTGTGTTAAGGTTAGCCGCAGTAGTCACTCTCCACACTCTGAGTGCAGTGCTGCAGGTTCCCTGGGTGCTACTCTGCATGCTACATGGCTCTGGAACTCTCTCTGTACACAACTCGAGACAACACTGACTATTCTAGGAAGTCACAGCACTTATATCACCTCTGTTTGTGATGTCACTTCTCTCTATACAGCAGCCTCTAGTGGTTAACTCTCTTACTGCCATTTCTTATGCAGCTAGGCTGTTTTATACAGGGATTTGTAGTATATTAAGTACCCCTGTTTTTTCACCTGGGCCACAAGTGCTGTATGCCATGATTGTTAATGTACAGCATAGAGCTTTTCATGACAACAACCAGCACAGAGATCGGGGAGTGGTTGCATTTCCCTCTGGCTACCGCGCATCTGAATGGATGGGTGTCAGAGGGCATAGCAGGCGAGAGGCGCTGGGGATGTGGCCCACCCTTGCCCCGTGGGATCACTGGAAAGGTGAGCAAAATGGCAGGGAATTTCACACAGCACAGATTTGGGATACCCTGGGGAAAGGGAATCAACCGCATTGCAATTAGAGATCCTTAATAATAAAAATGTAAATACCCAAAGACAGATTTCAGATCAGAAGATCAAGACAATGACAGAGAGAGGTCACCGAGTGAGACGGAGCCACCTCGCCCCCACACAGACAGATACCACAGCGTCAGGGCTCAGGCACAGGACCGTGGAAGCCGATTGGCTCGATGATAATACAACTATGTCCTGCTTGCTGCAAGTGCTACGTGGATAGGACTTCTTCAGCACAGCCCTGAGGAGTGAGACATGGAGGCTGATTTATTTCTAGCGCCACATATCGTCATGTGAGCGTCTGTATAGCGGCGCTAGTAGATGCTGTAAGCAGGTGTCGGGCACTGTAACCTAGCACCTCAGTCGCTGCAGTAACCTGGCCAGCATTGATGAATGTGATGTGTGGTGGGCGCTGTAGAAGCTCTCTCCCTGATTCACTGCAAAGCCAATGGAGAATGCTAGGTGGTGTCCTAAGGTCAAAGCGCCCAAGACTACACCACATCTAACAGGTGGACAACGCTGTAGCGAGCGATAGGTAGCGCCAGCTCAGTGCGTCCGGCACTCAGCACTGCACACCATATTTAAGAAACACACACAGCATTGGCGCTCTAAAGCTGGAAGCTCTAGCATAGAGCGCCAGACGCTGTGTTTGTTTGCGAGAGGTCACACAATGATTTGAGCAAAAAATGTTACATTTTAATTGCCCAACCAAATGAAACCCCATTGAAATGTATGGGAGAGCGACACTGAGCGAAAGTACTACATGGCGCTCTGGAAGCTAGAGCACTGGCGCTATACACTGAGCCGCCTCCAATAATACATGTGACGCTACTTGAAACTGTTAGAGGTGCTGACCAGATTTGCTTAATAAAAGGGGTTTTCACATACAGTGCCAAGCGTTCACCAGACGCTACGTGCCACTACGTAGCACTACCTCGCCTTTCTTAAATAAGACCCTTAGTGTTATCTCACTCTTAGCAGCTGCACTTCACAACAGGCTGTAAAGGTGGCCTGGCCTTGGGGGAGGGGTGTTATGTGGAGGGGTCAAAATAAAAATATTTACCGGCAGTCAATTTATCAGGACAGCCCCTGAGGCACCCTAGCATAGGGCTGGCACAATAGTGCCATTGCTCCAACTATAACCAGGCCTGCCTGCAGGCACCTGTAACTACTGTAAGTGAAGGAATCCCTAGCAAGATGTGCGGCCACTGTCAGCTTGTTACAATATAACAGCGGGACTCCATCGTTGTTCGCTGTACGGCGTAAAATGCAGAGGCAGCAAATCAAGGCATAAATCTGGTTTTATGCGTTTTATAATTTTAAGCAATGCTGGCTTTGTAAGTGAGTTAAACACTGGTGATCATCCGAATTTGGGATGCCTCATAGAGCAGGGTTTCAGGCTTCTAGTTTTAAACCGTACCTTCAGCATTATTCAATGAATAACCCAAACCCTTAAAAAACTATTCCCCAGCATCTAAAATTAATATATTTTAAGTTTTTAGTCACTTACTTTTTATTCTTTCCACCACTGGGTGGCAACTCTGTTCAGGGCTCTGTTCAGGACTATTCAGGGGGCTGGGTTATAGCTGTGCTTTGCACAAATAGAGCTGAAAAGGACAGCAATCCCAAAATGCAGAGTGGCACAGTCAGTAGACACTTCCTGTCTGAGGCAGCCTGAAACTCCATGGGCCGCCATCATGGATGTTTAAAGGCTCAAAAAAATGCACTAGGTGCAGGTAGGATGATTTTTAATGTGGGCAATCTGTATGTACAGGGTGTGGGAAGATAGACACTTATTCAGGGTGAAGGTCTGGTTTAAAGTGGACCAACACCAAGAGGTGATCGGCCCGGAAATCTATAAGATTCCCGGGCCGATCACCTCCCACCCCGCGGGACATCCGAGATCGGGATGTCCCGCGGGGTGAAACCCCCCCAAACACCCCAAATCACCTACCTTATCTTCTGCCGCAACCGCCTCCCTCGCGCCCCTCTAGGCGTGCGCGCCCCCGCGCCGGCCGTCTGTGAATGGCCGGCACGGGCGCGCGCGCGCCGAAAGTGACGCGAGGGAGGCGGCGGCGGCGGAAGCCGCTTGGACGTTCCTGTTCCCCGCCTGGACGTTGGCGGGGATTGGACTGGGAGCGGGGAGAGGTGAGTTTATTGGGGTTTCTGGGGGGTTTCACACAGCGGGGCACCCCCTATCGGGGTGCCCCGCCGAAGTGGACCAAAACCCAGGATAGTCAAAATCCTGGGTGTTGGTCCACTTTAATGATATTTGGCTTAGGTTAGGAAAAAATGCAAATAATTGGACACATTTCAGACCAAAGAGCAGGCTATTCTGTTCATCTCTAGGCTCTCTTCTAGTCCAAACAGATACATTTCCATTAGGTAACCCAAGCCTTTAATATGGAAGCACAAGACATATGCAAGGTCCTAAAAACGCAAAACTTGGATCAGACGTTGTTGCTTTCAGCTTGCAAGGCCCCATATTCCTTGAATGCAATCATGCACTTCAGCGATTACCTTTATTATTTCACGCTCTTTATTTAAGGCTGCAATTAAGAAAGAAATTATCTATAAAAACAAGGCAGTGAGTGTGAGGTCTTTTATGAGTCCTGGCAAACCCAAAGTGACCGCGTAGATGTAAAGTGTGTAGCAAGTTAATAACATTAATTCAGTCTGGGCTGAGTGGGTCACGGCTGCTCTTCTCCTTACAGTGTTAACTGAGCCGATACATTGTACCCATTGCTGGCTGCAGACTATAGATCTTCCTCCCACGGTGCTTTCTCTGGCTTCATTAGCCAGGACCCTATGACTCTGTGCAGAGGAGGGTCACGGCTCCCAACATTTACACATCAGCAAATCCCAAGGAGTTTAAATTGCTTTCAAATTGCATGGCCAGTTGATACCACCAAAGCTGCCAACATTTTATAATGGATTCTTCGGCCTTCCTCATTGTTTTAAGAGGCAGTCAAGTGTGGCTTCATTTAACCCTTTCGCTGCCAGCCTAGCTGGAGTTTTTGTCACTCCCTGTTGCCAGACCATTTTGCACTATTTGCGCTCCCCATGTTCAAATGTGATTTTTGAAGGGATTTCCAGGGATTTCCCAGGAAAATTATATATTGTTTTTTTTCAGCATAGTCTGGGCTTTAACATGAAATGTCTGTTTGTTTGTCATTTTTTAGGTGTATTCTCAATATTTTTGGGTGAAATATGTGAAAAAAAATAAAAAAAAATCTATTTTTTACTATTTGTAGTGGTTTTCTGTAATAAAAAATTTAAGTTTGTCAAAAAAATCTTATTGCGTGTGAAATCCCAATTTCTCCCAGTTACAGCGGCACCACATATGTATAGGTAGACACCCTTTCCTGCCCAGGAGACTCCCCCAAACTGAAACAGCGCTTTAGGGGATTTTCAGATAGAATACAACTATGCTATTCGCTATGCGCACCTTGAAGTTTTTCCAGAAGATCAACCCTTCATTTGAAATACTCCTGACAAACTATATATTCTCTGGAAGCACACACCTCAAGCTTTCTAGACGTACCAGGCTTCTTGATGTGGCCACAGTTTTCTGGAAGTAATCCCTCAATGTAATCTTTGGTTGCAAAGAGTTTCCCTAAAAAAAGGATAAAAAAGCAGAATCAAAGCCACGTTTTCCTAAAAAAACTACATAGAAACAAGAAAAAACAAGTTTAATCTGAAAAAGCAACATGTCCCGAACAGAACGATACCCAACATGCATAGCTACTGTCAAGGGAAGAGTTGCCAAACACCCCAAAGTAAAGCATGAGCATAACGGTAATTTTACTTGAAAATTTCAGCTCTGCAGACAAAGTGCGCACCTTGCGATTTTTCAACCAAAACAACCCTTTACATTTGGAATATCGCCCATAAACCATATATTCCCTGAAAGTAAACATGTTAAGCTTTCTAAGCGTACCCAACTTGTTGTAGTGGGCTCATCTTTCTGGAATTAATCCCTCAAAGAATTCTTTGGTTGTGCAGGGTTTCTCTAAAAAATGTATAAAAAAAGCTGAATAAAAAACACCTTTTCCTAAAATATAAATATGCAAAGCAGAAAAAACAAGCTAAGTCTGAAAGCGCAAGGTCTCCCGAACAGAACAATACCCAACATGCAGAGGTACTATTAACCCTTTTAATTGCCAGCCTACTTGAGATTTTGTCACCCTCTGTTGACAGGTCATTTTTTATTTTTTACAATATTATTAAGTAAAAAAATAAATAAATAAATAAAAAATTTTTTAGAAAATTGACTCCTTTATTTTAAATAAAAAATGTATTTTATTAAGGAAAACCATATTGCATGTGAAAGCCCCATTTCAACCGATTAGAACGGTACCACATATTTATCGGTAGCCCCCCGTTCCTGCCTAGGAGACCTCCCCTAAATGAAACAAGTACTTTATAACATTTACAAATAAAATACAACTACCATCCACACTACAAAGGGTTAAATCGAGAAAAAAATGACATAGGGTCCCCCTCCTGGGGGGCCCATTTTTGGGGGGATTTTTAAGGGTTAAAAACCCTTAAAAATCCCCCCCAAAATTTGACATGGGGTCCCCCTTACCCGAAGTAACCAGCCCGGGACCAGCTATGCAGGGCTTGTAGAAACAGGGTACAGGGGCCAGCTTTTGTGGCCCCTGGCCCTGCAGGCTACAAGCCCGCATAGCCCGTGGGCCCGGGTGGGCACCGCTAGCGCAGGTGACTTGCCATCCCCCCAGCCTTGTGAACTGGTATAGGGGTCTCATGGACCCCTTACCAGTTCACAAGGGGTTAAAAGTAAAAAAACACACACACACACACACACACACAAAGAGAAAAAATTATTTTATTATTATTTTTTTTTAATACTTACCTCCCATCCATCCTTGAGCACTGTTTCCCTCGGCGATCACTGGCTTCTGCTCACCTGCTAGAAGCCTTTTATAGCTGCTGGATGACAGAACACAAAGGGTTAATTAAAAAAAATGACATAGGGTCCCCCCTCCCGGGTTAAAAACCCTTAAAAATCCAAAAAAAATTGACGTGGGGTCCTCCTTACCCAAAGTAACCAGCCCGGGACCAGCTATGCAGGGCTTGTAGGAACAGGGCGCAGGGGCCAGCTTTTGTAGCCCCTGGCCCTGCAGGCTACAAGCCCGCATAGCCGGTGGGCCCGGGCTCTTCTGCCCCCCCTGGCCTTTGGGGAGGCAGGTATTTGGGGTGCCGGGGGTTAATGGCAAGTCACCCGCTAGCGCAGCCTCCCAGCCTTGTGAACTGGTATAGGTGTCATGGACCCCTTACCAGTTCACAAGGGGTTAAAAGTAAAAAATAATGACACGGACACAGATGTTAAAAAAAAGACATTTATTTATTATTTTTTTTACTATACTCACCTCCGATCCTGGGTCCCATGTCGCTGTCCCGCGCCACTCTCTCAGCTCCGACATCTGTCAGATGCCGATAGTGATCGGCGCAGGGCGGATGAGAGGAGAGGAGGCTCCGATCGGAGCCTCCTCACCTGACACCCGCCCTGCTCCGATCACCACCAGCATCTGACAGATGCCGGTGCTCGGTCAGGGTATAGGAGGAGCGGGATGACGTCATCCAGCTCCTCCCACAAAAGGCGGGGCCGCCACCTCCCACAAGAGGCGGTGGCCATGGCCGCCATTAGAAGCAGTGCGGACCCGGAAAAGGGTCCTCACCCAAAGACCCCCCCTGGTGAAGAGAAGACGGCACGGAGGGATCGGGCGAGGAGGTGAGCAAGCGGCTGTTTTTTTTTTCAGAGATACTGACAGCGGGGAAAACGGGGGGGGCGGCCGGTTTCGGGCCCCCCCGAAGACGGAGAACGATGGGGGGGGATCAGATGCCCCCCCTCCCAGGAAGAGGGGACCCCCAGCTTCAAAGGGATACCAGAGGTAAGTGTTTCTTTTTCTGTTTTTTAACTGTTAGGGGGAAATGCCAGGCACGTAGTTTCTACGTGCTTGGCACTTAACGGTAGGAGAAGCAACCACCTAGACACTACGTGCTTGGCATTTAAAGGGTTAAAAGGCACACATATCTCAACTCGAATTGTACCTCGTCTCATCTAAAAAGTTCTTATGGCAGTAATTACAATACAAATGTTTCAGGCTCTGCTGAAAAAAATGGCTGCCAGGTCCGATTTAGTCTATCAGTACCCAGAGAAACAGTCTGTGTCCAATCGTCCATGAAACAGGTCTGATCAATCCAGAGAAAGCCTCATCATTCTCAAATCAATAGGCAACATGGCTTGTTTAGCATACCAGAAATGCATGAAGCTCAGGCCACCAAACCTGTCCTTTTCTAAGATGAAAGAAAGTCCCTTAACCACAATCAATACTAATTTCAGCCATCTTGACTTTGTGCAGGCAAAATCTTTATTCAGCACCAACCTGTTTAGCATTTATTTTACAATCATGAGTCAACAATTGAAACAAAAAATATGAGAGCCCTACTCACAAGCTTCTATGAGATAACACAAAAGGTAAATTGGTGCCCACTTTGTACAAAGGTCCAGCTATACTAAAAACTATGAGTACTATAACTATATTACTATACCTAGGAGTATATAAAGTCTGTATGGACCAGACACCAGCTGCATTTTGGGTGCAAGGAAGTGGGGAATAGTGTTTGATGATAGAACAGATTAAGAAAATGATGTTGAAGATGGCTTCAAGAAGTCTTAGGTTAGGGGGTGTGGTATTCTGAAAAGATGTGTTTCTAGAGAGCATCTGTCATGTAATAGGGGTGTGGTTTAACCCTTTGAATGCCAGGAACGTAGGCTCTATGTGCTTGCTTCTCTGACTGTTCAGTGCCCTGCACATAGAATCTACGCTCTTTGCCCCCAGTTATTGGTCCCTATTTCCCCCAGTTCCAACCTGGAAAAAAGCTCACCTCTGCCCATGATCAAGTGCTAAAGGGTCTTCTTCTCCCCCAGTGCGACCCCGATTGCTGGTCTGGGGGCTTCATGGTGCTCTCTGACCTGCATGGCAGCTTCTGACAGTTTGCCCACCACCACAGGGAGTGGCCTTTTATACCAATGAGTGAGTTTTCTCGCCGGTATAAAAGGCTCCTCCTTGCAGCCAGACAAAAGCCTGGAGTGATCAGCAGTAGCGGAGGGGCGGGCAGTGGGCACCAATCCTCTGCCGCGCTCCTGGCTTTCACCAATCACTTCTGATTGACATGGGACATCTCCCAGAGGTAAGTAGTAGAAAAAAAGAAATGAATAAAATGTTTTTTTCTGTGTGTTTTTTTCTTAAATGTAACCCTTTGTGAACGGGTAAGGGGTTCTTGAGACTCCTATTCCAGGTTCACAGGGTATGAGGGGCTGGCAAACCTACCTGTCAACAAGCAGGTGACTTGCAATACCCCCCCTATTAACTGCACCCCCAGGAGGGTGCAGAAGAGCCCATTAGCTCTTCTGTGGGCCATTAGCCTTCAGGTCTGTCGGCAGCTCCACCACGTCCTGGTCTGTGATCCCCTATAGCTGATTCATGGACTGGTTCTACTGGGAAGAGGGGAACTCCATGCCATTTTAAAAAGCCTTTTTAAGGGTTTAACCCGTTAAAAAATGCCCCGTCCCAAAAGAGGGGAACCCCATTCCAATTTATTTTTTATATTTAAGAGTTTAACCCTTGATAGTGTGCATAGTAATTGCATTTTATTTGAAAATATCATAAAATGCAGCAACGGGCATCTACTGATACATATCCATTGTAATTTTACATGCAATTTGATTTTCAAAACGTACATTTTTTTAAATTTAAAAAAAAAAAATGTTAAAGCTATTTTTTTTATCAAAAAGCTGAGCATCCCATCGCAGGGAAAACCCAGCAGCAGCCCTGGAATCTTTTAGATTCCAGCCTGGCCGCTGCTGGGTTTTGTTCCCCTTTAACACTGCAGGGTTTATTGTAATGCACACAATAACTTGGGAAAATGTTTTAGATATATTATTTTAGGAGCCTATGTGGAATTCAAGCACCTTATAAATCTTCTTGCATTTTTATACTGGCAAATGCCAGAAATTGGGAAAAGTATTGATTGCCTCCACACTTCCAATAGGATTCGCTATGCAGGTGTGTGTGGTACCACACAGTAAAACCTGCTGCACCTTGGCGGTATACTGCAATCGCATATGCAGCTGCCAATGGCATTGGAGCTATTGTCCCTTTTGTTGTCAAACTGCCCACAGATGTTTCCATTTTAGGGCATATTTTGTATTATTTAAATAAAGTTGGCTTAAAGCGGACCTTCACTCTGAATAAGAGCCTATCTTATATGTTTCCCACACCCTGTACATACAGATTGTCCACATTAAAAATCATCCTACCTGCATCTACTGCATGTTATGAGCCTTTAAACATCCAAGATGGCGGCTTATGGAAGCCGCCATCTTATCAGGCAGCCTGCAAACAGGAAGTGCCTCCTGACTGTGCTGCTCTGCATTCTGGGGCTGCTGACCGTTAACTGACCCCAGCTCTGCTCTGTCTGAGCAAAGCACAGCTATAACCCGCCCCCCTGTACCTTATCCCACTCTCCTCTCCTCAGTAAGTGTGATGCTTCTGAGTCAAGATGGCGGCGCCCGTATCTTAAATTCCTGAACAGAGTTGCAGCCCAGTGGGGGAAAGAATAATAAGTTAGCGACTAAAAACGTAAAATATATTAATTTTAGATGCTGGGGAACCGTTTTTTAAGAGTTTGGGCTTTTCATTAAATCACGCTGAAGGTCCGGTTTAAGTCGCTTATTAACCCTTCAATGAGGAGCAAGATCCTTGTGAAAAATGACAAAGACAGACAGGATGACTACTCTGGCAGCAGGGCTGTAACTACAGGGGGTGCAAAGGTAGTGACTACACTGGGGCCCAAAAAGGTCAGGGGGCCTCATCACTAATGCTCCTCCACCTTATTTATCAGATTTGTGCTCTCATGGCATCATTTACAGGAAAAAGAAGCCAATTGTCTGAGCTGTTTCAGTCTAGTCTTGTTGCCTAACCATAGTGTAACAAGTTTATTTATTTATTTTTGTGCACTGAAAGTCAGATGCAAACTAATTAGCAGATTCCATGTTGTACAACTGCCTCTGTATTTTCAAGACTGGGAGAGTTCCCTTTCCCGCTGGATGTTCTCTGGAAGGCCAAAACTGTAAGAGGGTTAATGGCTGATTTTCTATGTGGCTTTATTATATGAGCATACAAAAGCAAGATGCCCAATGTGTGGGATATATTATGCAGGGCATCCCAATTTAGGTTGTCCCGTTGTGTGAAACTTTAGGATTCAGCCCTAACTAATTAGCAGCGTTTCCTGTACTTCAACAACTTCTGTACATGTTAAAACTGAGAGTTATTTTCCCACTGAACATTCCCTAGATGTCCAAAACTAGTTAAAGCAGTCCAAAGGTCTATTAAACTGGCCATTTTGGAACTTCCTCTGCCAGCATCTCAGCCATGCTGCTGCCTGGATTCAACTGACATAACTGTAACAGGAATCCCAGCAGCACTTCCTGTTTGCAGACGGCCAGCCGACCATGAGCTGCCATTTTGTTTCTAAAATTTACTACAGCAGGAGTTAGAAAAAGGTAAAATAATGTTAATGTGCAACAATCTAAATTGCCCCAGGGAGGGATGCCCATGAGCACTGTTTGTTGTGTTGGTTTAAGTCATTTTTGACTGTTGATCTGCTTTAAGTTCACACGAAAAAAATGGTTTAAATTATAATTTAAAAACATTACTGACAAGCATGCAAACCACAGCATGCTTATTAATAAATTGTGCCCCCTTACTTGTCTGGTGGCTCCCAAAATTCTGCAGTGGGTGCCGCCATCTTGCTTCTTGACAAAAGAGACCACGCTGTTGTGTACAGGTGGTGCGCACCTCAGTCAGCAGATCTTGTATCCCCCCTCATGCCATCTGGGTATCTTGGCACTCCTTCTGACTCGGCCCTAGGCCACCTAGCTCGTTATCGTCGGAAGCACAGATACCCTTCTTTATTCATTTGTGACACTGATGCAAGGGAGGTGAACAGAAAGCGAGAGCTGTTGTGAAATCTTTGCTGGCGGGGGGAATCTGCATGGATGCCACCACTGTTTCCTCATCGCAGGCACGTTCCACTCTTCATTGCATTTTCTACTGGCTCCCAATTGCACGGTTCCCCAGGCCGTGGCGGTAAGTGCAGTCGGGATACGTTACAGAGACAGCATGAGAGGTGCTGCAGACAGCAGGGAAAGGCATCAGATCTGCTAAGGAGGCAAATTTACTGCACTGCATAAATGCGGAAGTGAGCTCCAAAGGAAGAAGCACAGCCTTCATGCCTTAGTGTAACAGTTATGACAATATCTAAATCTGGGCCGCTACGGTGTGAATATCTTTTTGGTTCACTTTAAAGCAGAACAAAAACCTAGAATTTAACTTTACTGGTTATTGTTCCATGCCCCTTGATTGGAATGCCGCGCTGTGTGAAATGGGGATTCACACCCATAAAAACTCAACTTGCCGTGCTCCAACAACACATGGGCAGACTCTCATCCAATGAGAGCAGTCGGCTGTGACTACGCCGACTTGCTGCCCCATTCCTCGCATTTCTGGGCATGCTCGCACTTCCCTTAGCCATTCAGATAGGCTGGGACGGGAAGAGCATGCACAACATTCAGGGATCGATGCCCATGGGTTCCCCATTCAAAATAAAAAGAGCCGTCTGCCTCATGATGTTGATACAGCAGGCGGCTCTCATGGAACTAGAGCCCGTGCATGTGCCCTTGGATTGTGACAAGGTGCGTTTTTTATGGGACAACTGGGGGGGGGGTTCACACAGTGGGGTATCCCAAATTGGAATGCCCCAGAGAAAAGCCTGTGGCCAGCTCTGGAATCTTTTAGATGGGTTTCGCTCCACTTTAATGCCCACTTTTTGGCTTTAGAAAAAGAGCATAGAAAATCCAAATGCTGGTACGAATGGCTTTATTTGAAGGATTGCTACATCTGTTCATCCTTCTTCTCAACTAAAAGAAACATTTTTGATGGAATCAGGCTAGCTACTTAGATGGGCTTTATTGTCAGGAATTCTCCAGAAAAATGCTTCTAATTGCTGGAGGCACTAACTATGTCAATCGCACAGCCTAACAATCACTGCATGAATAGTAAATAGCATAAACTTCCTGACTGAAGTATGTTTCCTACCTCCAGCTATTTTCTTCATTGTCTTGCAGCTATTATTCTGCCATGGAAGTTAATTAAGAGTCGGGGCCTTTATTTTAACATTTCAGTGATGGCGCACAATCTGAATTTTTCCCGTTGGTCTCAGAGATAGAGACATCTACACGTGAGTGCTAATTGCTTCTGACTCCTTGAACATTCATGTAGCTCATTAGGGGGTCCCCGGGCCCGCCATGTGCTGTAGTTGAATCATCAGTCACAACAGTCTTGCTTGAAGGAACCTCTATGGATTTGGTTTTGGCTTTGCGTGGGAAGAATTTTTAATCAGATTTTGTTTTTTCCGGCCCACCTGTAACTATTATTGGCTGGCTGGATGAGAACCAGAAGAAGAGTCTTTAATGGAAGGAAAATTAGCACTAAAATCACTATAAACATATTAAAATCCATGATGTAATGAAAGGAAGCAGCAGTTAAAGGGACTGTAAACCCAATAGCAATAGTAAGGGAGCAAGCAGCTCACCTGATGCTGTTCCATAGACCTTTCCTCCATTTCCTGCAGCCCCAGGTAGAATCTGTAGGACTCTATAGTTTGCCCTTTTTTCAATTTCATTCCTCCAGGACCACGCAAAAAAGAAGTCTGACATCCAATGTGCCTCTTGTAGCTCTCAGCATGAATGAGCATGGCAAGCCGCAGTGGTCCCACAGCTGTTTCTTAACATATCAGAATATGATCATGACTCATAAAGTGGTGCCGTGACATGCCCTTCCCAGCTTAGCCATTCCCCAAAACTGAATTGAAGAAAGCAGCTTCACCTAATAAATAATAATAATAAATAAGGTGTTTACAAGTAATCAAATATTTTTAAATGCTATGAAATTAATTTACACAAATCCCAAGAGATACGGTGGGGGAAGTGAGTGTGTGCCTGGACAGGAACTTTAAAGAAAAGCTAATGAAAAGCCTAATGGGTCTTGTGGGGGCATATAGTGTCATTGGTTTGAGATTTACCCATGCTGCGATATTATTAAAGCAGCCCTTACAACCTTGAGTGGGGCTGTTGACAGAAGAATATTCAGTCACTAGTCTGTGTTGTCAAATGCGCAGTCCCACACATATCGCTGCAAGTAGGCTGAGTAGGTGTTGAGGGAGCAAAGGAAACATCAGTTAAAAGAAAAACTAATTAGTACAACATTGTTGGTTTGTGCTTTACCCATGATGCCATGTTATTAAAGGCTACTGTTACTATTATTAGAAACAACTCATGTTAGGGCTGATGGAGCCAGAAGTGGTATTAACACTAAATTCTCTCGCAATATTAAAATTGGGCAATTAATTATAACATCAATACCTATACTGTGCAAATAAGTATAAGATCGAATCCACAATGAAGGCGAGGTGGTAAATAAATAATCCAGTCAATAGTGTTGGGCGCTCCCCTAGAGGTTCTAGTTTGGCAAGGTCGGTCTTACTTTGAACAATACCCGAGAATGACCCGAACCTGTTCCCTCTTGAAATCACTGGGGATCCAAACTTTGGTGGGTGATCCTGCCTCCGGGGGCCCCTCTGTCCCCCCACTCCTCACCTACCTGGATGGAGGGGGGAATTTTAGAGGCAGAATTGCGAATGTGTAAAAAAGGAATTGTTGTGGCGGGTGTGTAGAGGAGTTGGGGGAGCTTTAACCTGCAGTGGTTATACAACTTATCTGAGCCCCGCAATCCCATTGGCAGTTGGCTTTTTGGTGCTTTTTGGGGTTGATCTTGTGGTTGCTACTAGGACTAACTTTTGTGGTCCATAAGAAAAAGTTTTTGGTGCACTGTCAAGAACGCTACGGGCGAGGCTACAGAAAGATGGCCGCTGCTCCCATTAGTAAGGGCATTTCTAGTGCCCATTGAAATCAATGGGGATCCAAACTTTGGGGGGCGATTCTGCCTCTGGGGGCACCTCCATCCCAAAACCTCACCCACCCAGAGAGGGAGTCCGTCAGAGGCAGAATCTAAATGTAAAAAAAAATTGCGGTGGCGCGTGTGTCTTTATACTTACCTTAGTCGACGATCCGGTCTGCATTCTTTCCCTGTCAAATAGTCTAGACTGGGGCTACAGAAAGGTGGCTGCCACTCTCATAAGTGAGGACACAGGCATCAGCTAGAAACATTTCTAGCACCAGCTGCCAGTGTCCTCACTCATGGAAGTGGCAGCCATCTTCCTCTAGTCCCTGCCGTAGCCTACTTAACAGTGAATAACAGAATGTATTAACAGAATGTGGATAGCCGACTGTATCACAGAGCTCAGGCAAGTTGCAGCTGCTTCCTGCTGCACACTCTGCACAGGTCAAGCTGGTTGATAGTCTGCTCAGCAGCCCATCAACAAGCTTTTCTGTGTTTCGGCCAAACGCAAATCTGAATCTGCCGCAACCAGGTCTGTCGTAACTATTACTATGGATGTCCCACCCCTCTGAAGGTAAAAGGTAAAAGGAAGCATAAATAACATTATTCACACTTGGATTTTTAGTGTCAGTGATGAAAACTGGCAACAGTATGTATTACTGATTTCGAGCTTAGTTTGACTGGTAGCACAGTGGGGTATTCCAAATTGACTAGAGGTCCACTTCAACATTGGCAAGAGTTCTCCTGTCTGGAAAAATATACTACCAAGGTCATTTATTTCCTTTTCAATTATCAGTCAGCTCATATCCAGCAACTGTTCTCTTTGCGAGACTCGGAGGTGTCCCCCAAGGTCAGCTTTGATAAAGCAATGATCAGCTTCCCCCGGCGTCGCTTATCATTGCCAATCTTTCATTGATTCTTTTTTTAAACAGCGAGTCCTCAATTACCTTTAATTACCGGGCGGTGTGCAGCCTTTAATTAAATATAGGTGAATAGTCCCATTAACAGTTATTACCTTCAGAAAGCACTTAGCCAGAATCCACACATATAGGAACTGGAAGGCCAGATCATATTTCTTTCCAGTTACTCTCTCTTTTAGGAAGATTAACAACCCAAGAGCTGACAATCTGAATGCCACCACTTCCTTTTATTTAAATAAGTTACGATGTACAAGATAGAATAACTGTCCTACAGATCCGCACTGTAATTGTAATAAATTAGGGAAAGAAAAAAGTGGCCCCCGGCAAATTAAGACAGCGCTGCGTTTAAGGATCTCTAGGAACAAAATCTGGGATCGTAACCTCTAATTATAGTTTGGTTTGCTCTAATTGGCAACATAAGAATTTCATGAAGCACGTAGATTTCTATTTATAGGAGTCTTTCCTTAATTATTATCTGTACAGTGCTGGACTTATTGGATTTCTGTAATCCAAGTATTACATGCCTGAGCAGGAAGTGACAGGTGTAGCTAGCTAGGCCCTATATGGCAAACTGATAAAGATAAATCAAGGCTGTCTGATGTCTACTGAGCATAATTAAAGGGATGGTACAGGCAAAAAAACAAACACACAACAAAATGGAATTGTTCATATATTGCCTATTTCACATATTTACTATATGAAGGGTGCATGCCGTCATCCGACGGGAATCGTCCAACTACTTACAAAGTATACCGTATCAAGGTTTTAAGATATCACTCTTTGCTTGAGCACCTACCCAAAAGTAAGAAGCCTTGCCTTCACCCTAAATTAGAGCCTTAGAGTCTTGTACATTCCCCCCACCATGTACATATTGATTGCCCACATTAAAAATCCTCCCACCTGCGCCTAGTGCATTTTTTTGAGCTTTTACACATCCAAGATGCCTGCAGACAGGCCTTCTGACTATGCCACTCTGCATTCTGAGATAGCTGCCCTTTTCCTGACCCCACAGATGTTCTCTCCTCATCTTCTCATCATGTGATACTGGAAAGCTGGGCTTTTCATTAAATGATGCTGAAGGTGTGGTTTAATATATCTCTGATACAAGCCTCACGGATGGAGTTTGGAGTATGCTAGTTTAGTGTCCCTGTGAACCATCAGCCTCCTTGGCACAAAGTTGCCAGAGAATGTGTAGGTCCACTTTTATTACCACCTTATTCTCTGATACATTTTCTTAAAACAGGGTCCCTTTTTTTCGTGAAGTACCTCTTACTATTTTGGGTGATACATATGGGTTGTCAGGACTCAAAACACAGTAAAAAAAATGCACCAACATAGTTATCATCACTATTTGTAGCAGTTTTGTACTAATGGAGAAAATCACGCTTGGGTAAAGTATAGATGGTGACAGGTGAGTCTGCAACCTGGATGACTGGAGAGGGTCTAAAATAACAACAGTGGTACCCCTCCAGCTAAATTAGTGTAAATTCCTTTCATTTGCTCCTTTTCCACAGTGCATACTATTTGGATAGTCTTGTGGGTGGCTTTGGGTGACTTTTATCACCCACTCAGGTCCCACAATATTTTGTTCATCAGCATCGCCAAGCTGTGGTGGACTAGCGCAATAATTTTCTTAAAATGGATGCATCTAGAATCCATTTAGTTGGGCTTAATGGGCTTTCAGAACATGACATCTGCTACTGGATCAAAGTGGTGGTACTTGCTCATACCACAGAGGCCTGGAGTCCAACATCTACAAGGATTTGGCTCCTCCTGCATAAGTCCGGGTAAACATGTCCTGACAATGGATCTATTTTTGATCTGCTGTAAGTTGACCACACTGCTGTCCATCACAAATAAAGAGAATTGACCTCAATTTAGAATTTACACAGAGGAGACATGAACACCCACAAAAACCTGGCAAAAGACAAAAGGCACTATCTCCTCTAGCTGAAAAAAGACACTATGTCAACTTCAATCATGGCGATGGGTTTGCATGTTTATCCTGCAATTTCTATCTTTATATTCAATGAAAGTTTGAAGTTCCCGAAGAGCTGCCAGCACAGCTTGCCATATCCGGCTCCGTGCTTGGAATTCTGGTCATATCCAAAGTGCAATTACTCCTGTGATCTCAATCTAATCTGGGCAGAACAATATGGCAGAGCTGTCAATCTAAGCCCAGCTCTGGGGACTGCACCGGCTCATATTCACCCTCGGCATTTCTTTCTCTTCCCACTTGTTCTTTAATGTAATGTACCTGTGTCCGATCTCTCCAAAATGTAATATTTTTATTCCTATTCTGCTCCTGTTTCAAGTTATTGACATCAAATCAGAAGTTAAATGCCAGTAGCCGAGTCTTTTTTTAGAGTAAAAAAATCTCCTTTTTTTGTCTTAGGTTGGCCATAGATTTGGCTGACATATTGCACACACATTGGATACATTCTTACCCTTGTTCTTTACACTATGTGGTCCTGTTAATCCACTATTATTTCTAATAGAAGAAGGGAGGATTGGTCCTCAGTGTTGGGTGGACCCAAACCTCCAAGTTCGGGTTCATGCCGTACTTTGCAAGTTTAGGTTCGCAAACCCGAACATCACCTTCATCCAGAACCCCGTGTTCTAGTTCAGCACTGGTCCCAAACACTGAAAAGCTAGTTGATGGACTGCCCATCGACCAGTTTAACCTAAAGTGTAAAACTTGAGCCCCTCAATCCCATCAGTGGTTGGTGTTCTGCTGCACTGTCAAATAGGCTATCAGCAGGCTACAGAAAGATGGAATGTGCTTCCATGAGTGAGGACACTGGCAGCTGACACTAGGAGTGTCCTTACTCATGGGAGTGGTGGACATCTTACTGTAGCCCTGCCGTAGTCTATTTGACAGTGCACCAGAATGCCAAACACTGATGGGATTGCGAGACCCCCCCACCCCCCCAAAGTTTGGGTCCAAGGTCGGGTTCATTACTTCCTCCAACTGTTGGTCAGTTAAAGTACATTTTATCTTTTCACAAAGCATCTATTTTTGAGTGCTAAGCGCTGCTCTATTCAAATATGTAATTCAAACATGCTTTTGTTGAGGATGAATACATTCAAGCTGAATTTTTTTACAAATGTGAGAACTCTCAAGAACTTGAATCCAAGCAACAATTTAATCGGTGGCTATGTGTTTTTAGGTCTATGGAAACAACTAAAGCAGTTAAAAAAATCATGGAAAGTTAACAGAACATAAGATGTTTCCTTTGGCCAAATAATACTCTGAGGTTGCCCCTATTCCTCCCATGCTGCACATTAGGTGCATGATATAAGCCAATCCATACAGCTAAGGCCCTCCAAATTGTTGTACGCATCCAAAAAAAATTGGCTTGCTGTCAATGAATCCATGTATCTAGGGACATAACTTGACTGGGTGTGACTGCACCAGGGCCCAGTAGGTCAGGGAGAGCCCATCATTGTTATTTACTATATTTGTCCTGACTTCATTTAGATAAAGGATGTGTCATTTGTCTCTGTTATTTCAATTATTAGTTGACGAGCTGCATCCAACTGAGTTAAAATACAGAAAACAGTTTACTGTATGTAATGTGAAAGGGACGATGAGCGTCTGTGTGGCAGCGCTTAGAGCGACCACTAGTAGACGCTGTAAGCGGGTATCGGGCACTGTGACAGAGTGCGTCAGCTGCTGTAACACAGAGCACCAGACGCTGTGTGATTAAAGTCTGTTTTTGAAAACATATACACCTGAAAACACATGGAATGACATTGTTTTAACACTGTGACATTAACACTTTAGTGCCAGACCTGTAATGACAATTCTGCATAAAAATATAAAAAGTTTCTAAAAGTGTTTGTTTGCAGCCTGGAGAGGTCACACAATGGTTTGAGCAAAAAAAAAAAAAAAAAAAAATGTCAAACACGCTGTTTAAACACAAGCAAATAAACGTCCATTGAAATGTATGAGAGAGCGACAGTGAGCGAAAGGTAATACCTGGCGCTCTGGAAGCTAGAGCGCCAGCGCTATATGCTGAGCCGCCTGTAATAATACATCGGAAGCTACATGACGCTGTTAGAGTCGCTCACCAAATTCGCTTTCATAAATGTGGTTTTGCCTACAGTGCTCGGCGTTCACCAGACGCTGCCTGCCGCTACGAGGCACTACCTGGCGTTATCCCTTCTTGAATCACCCCCTTAATGAGGTGTGCAGTTTCCATGTGCATTTGCAAATGTGTTTAACTGAGACCTCGGTTTTAAACCTAAATTAGAGAATAACTTGCTGCTGTCAGGGTTAGGTGCTAGGACTCATTTAAATGCTGAAGATTTTTTATTTTATGGAACTCATAAATTATATCTTCCATGGAGAATATCAATAGTGTGAATCTTCATCTTGGTTTCCCTGTATACTTCCCTCGATTTTCAGTCCCATGGCTGCTTCAAAGCTTCAGGTGCAATCAGAGCCCTGTGCTGTGGGATTGAGGATCAAAATGAGTATATGGGGAAACATTGGAGCTTCTTTAACCCCCTTGGCGGTGATCCCGAGCGTGACTCGGGGTCAATTTGCGCAGTAAGTGGCGGTGACCCCGAGTCACGCTCGGGATCGATTAGGGAGCAAGAGCGGGCGGCGCAGCCTCCTTACCTTCTCCCTGCGATCCAGCGATGTCTCCGCCGCGATCGCAGGTGAGAGCCGCGGCTGCGGCGTCCGTCTCTGCTTCCGGGTTCCGTCTCTGTGAGCCGCAGAGGCTCATGGGGGCGGAGCCGTGCGTCAGAGACAAATGCAATGGCAACGCTTTCGTTGCCATTGCATTTGTCGGTATCAGAACGCCAGGGAGGTTAATTGTGATGCCCCTAGAACAGGGAATCCTCTGACCATAGACTCTTGGTACTCTTTAAGGGGACATTCTTTGATCATATAGATCTGGAAGTACAGATAACTACATTTCTTAGAGCCCCGTCATTTATATTCAGCCCATGCTAAAAGTCAGAGGCTCCTTGCTTAGTATATAACTCACCAACTTGCAGATTGTTAATGACATATCCCTCATGCCTCCCCTCTGCAACTTTCAATCAACTGACCTGCCTGCGGGGCGAGGGCTGAGGTCAGTTATTTCAGCTACTTATTCGAGCTGGCTTTCAGTTCTATAAAAAAATACAGCACCCGTCTACGAGAAAAAATAAATTCCAAGTTAGCAATCAGCAAATGTTCCAAGAATCAGATACAGCCAATTCATTAGTAGGATTTATTTCAATACTTTTCTTCTAAGTCAAATGTGCTCTAATTGCTCCAAATAGCTGGATATGATTTCAAAAATGTAAAAAAGTTATTTAAGAAGTATCAAAAAATAAATTCTCTTTAGGGGAATAGCAACAGGTTTGGTGTTTGGAATGTGAACCATTAAAACAAATTACAATCCCCAAAATTTTTGCATTTTGGATTTTGCAAATCAGTAATTTCATGCTGAACTTAATCTTCTACCTCTTTTGCTGATGTATACATCAAATAAAAATTAAACCGGACCTTCAGCATCATTTAATAAAAAACCCAAACCCTTAAAACTATTCCCCAGCAATTAATATATTTTGAGTTTTTAGTCGCTTACTTATTCTTTACCCTGCTGGACTGCAAATCTGTTCATGCAAAATACGGGCGCCACCATCTTGCCTCCAAAGCATCACATGCTGAGCAGAGGAGAGAGAAATTAAAAGTGCAGCAGCAGACAGACAGAGCAAAGCTGGGGTCAGAAAAAGGACAGCAATCCCACAATGCAGAGTGGCATGGTCAGAAGACACTTCCTGTCTTCAGGCAGACTCCATCGGCCGCCATCTTGGATGTTTAAAGGCTCAAAAAAATGCACTAGGTGCAGGTAGGATAATTTTTAATGTGGAAAATCTGTATGTACAGGGTGGGGGGGCATACAAGATAGACACTGGGAGGCCGATTCATTAATAGCGGCAGGTAGCGACAGTTGAGCGACTGTAGCAGTATTTTCACAGCGCCCGCTAGTAGTCACGGGGCTTGGCCATTGTTCGGTTGTTGATTGCGACTGAGTCGGTGTGCAGTAATGTTAAATACGGAGTGACGAGTCGCTATTTGACAGGTTCCGCAATGTATGGGTGCACATGATAGCGACTGGTCAGAGCGACCGGCTCCCACCACATTCATCAAAAAATCACGCTCAAAAAATTCTCGCGCTGTGAAATGCATGTTTAAACCCCAGAGCGCTGGCGGCGATGTGTTAAAAGTAGTTTTTTAACCCCCAAACCACCATATTTTTGGAAACCAAAAAAAAAAAAAATTTTGAAAGAATTTAGTAATATGAATACAATAATATCAGACCTGTAATATCAATTCTGCACATTTTTTTTTTTTTTTTTTTTACCTTAAAAAAATTAACTAACATGGCAGAAGTGGTCACAGAATTTTTCACATTTAAAAAAAAAAAAAAAAAAAAAATATTAATAACAATTAATTATGAATATTTAAAGATTGTTCCATTGAAATGCATTGGAAAGCGCCAGGTAGCGAGAGGTCATACCTGTCGCTGTTCAAGTTCGGACGCTGGCGCTGTGGGCTGAGGCTGGAATAATGATGAATGAGTGGCTATCTGGCGCTATCTCAGTCGCTAAGCAGGATCGGCTTGATAAATGTGTGATTGTGGTGGGGAGCCGGCGTTCTCGTGGTGGGGCCCGTCATTACCGGCCGCTCACCAATAAATAAGGGCCTTATTCAGGGTGAAGGTCCATTATAATACTAAATACACCTAATTCTTACAAGGGCGTGATAATATAGTCGCAGAAGGGGGCCCTGTTCAACTTGTATAAACTGACCATATCTCGGTCAACGGGGAACAGTTAAAACAAGTTTGTGGGTAATGATCGTGGTAGGGGTGTGGTTTAGTGTGTAGCTTGATTATGGGTCACATGATCTAGAATATTTGGTCCATAAAAGATATTGGTGATTGCTCAGAAGTCCATGTTTTCCACTACCACCATTCAACCAAAGAGTCAGAGCAGTTGTAAACCACCCAGATATCCAGCGTTTCTGGTATTTTTTTTTTTATCTGGTAACTGAGGATAGGAAAAATAGACCCACAATTAGAATTACCAGTAAAAAAACAAATATCGTCACGTCAGACCAGTGGCCAGTAAAGTAAAAAAAAAAAAGAATACCGACCAGGTGGCATCACTATGCACTACAAAATCCAAATCCTCCCAACACCTATTTCCATGCACTTAAAGTGGACCAACACCCACGGGTGATCGGCCCGGGAATCTATAAGATTCCCGGGCCGATCACCTCCCTCCCCGCGGGACATCCGAGATTGGGATGTCCTGCGGGGTGAAACCCCCCCCAAACACCCCAAACTCCTTACCTTATCTTCGCGCGCCCGCGCTGGCCGCCTTGACGCGCGGGAGGCGGCGGCGGAGGAGCCGCTTGTCCGTCGGCGCTGGGAGCGGGGAGAGGTGAGTTTTTCGGGGGGTTCGGGGGGGTTTCACACAGCGGGGCACCCCGATCGGGGGTGCCCCACCGAAGTGGACCAAGACCCAGGATAGTCAAAATCCTGGGTGTTGGTCCACTTTAAAGTGGACCAACACCCACGGGTGATCGGCCCAGGAATCTATAAGATTCCCGGGCCGATCACCTCCCTCCCCGCGGGACATCCGAGATCGGGATGTCCCGCGGGGTGAAACCCCCCCAAACACCCCACACCCCCTTAACTTATCTTCGGCGGCGGTGCCGCCACCGCCTCCCTCGCACCCCTCTAGGCATGCGCGCGCCCCGCGCCGGCCGTCTGTGAATGGCCGGCGCGGGCGCGCGTGCGTCAAGAGGGACGCGCGGGAGGCGGTGACGGAGGAGCGGCTTGTCCGGGACTGTCGAATGCCTTGTCCGTCGGCGCTGGGAGTGGGGAGAGGTGAGTTTTTCGGGTGATCAGGGGGGTTTCACACAGCGGGGCACCCCGATCGGGGGTGCCCCACCGAAGTGGACCAAGACCCAGGATAGTCAAAATCCTGGATGTTGGTCCACTTTAACTAATCCAAAACCTGTTATTATACAAAACTGATGACAACAATGACAAAAATAAGTTATTGATAAAAAGAGCTTAAAGAGAATGTTGTTAAGATTCATCGGGCAATTCATACTGGAGCTCCCAAAAGTAAAAGGATCACAGCAGTTTGTTCCACAGCAGATACAAAGCCTGTGTCAAGTCAGGCAGCCGTGATTAAAGGAGCCTCAGAAGTGTTGTAGCGTGAACAGATGGAGTGAGACCCACCTCTCATGCAAGACATCAGCAGTCACTTAGCGCTAACCTCCGGAGCACAAGGGGATTGCTGATCAAACCGATATTACCGCGACATCTGGTGGCATCATGTCTGGGCCTAGGAATAAGTCATGTCCCCCACTGCCTTGTAGATTCACAACCAGCATAACCAGGAACAGCATTTCATCTGCTCTGACAGGTGTCAGCTTTGTGTGATCAAGGAAACAGGTGACACTCATTAAACCTGATCACTGTATTTAAACTACCATAAATCTCTTAAAGTAAAGTCAGTAAATATATACTATAGTAAATGACCAGATCCAAGCAAATATGTATAGTTGTGTATTTTACTTCACTTTATTTGTGTATTTATTTACATTCAAAACGTATCTACATTCTGTGACTTGTTGTTAGAGGAAAGTATTTAATACTTTGGGCGCCTGTTGTGGCGATTACCCATCTAATTAGGATTAAAATAGATCAACACCCTCCTCGGTGAGGGATGGAGGTTAAGGTGAGGTTTATGGGTGTTCTGGGGGGTTATGTGTGGGCAGGGGCCTCAGCATTCTGGATGCCCCCCCCCCCAGACTGTCAGCAGGCAGCGCCCTCGCTGTGGAGGGTGTTGGTCTGCTTTAATATGACCCTGTTATTGTTCCTTAGAATGGACAAAACCAATTATGTTTGATCAGAGAGAGCAATCTCACCACATACAACCATCTACCCCATTGGTCACCACTGACATTGTCCCAATCAACAGCATATGTGTATATACCCACCAAGAAGTGTTTTAGCAGATCAAAGGATGGACAGCCCTTGTAAGTTATCTGCCAGGGGTCCTTTAAGAAGGGATAGCGCCAGGTAGTGCTTCGTAGCGGCAGGCAGCGTCTGGTGAACGCCGAGCGCTGTACGCAAAACCACATTCATGAAAGCGAATCTGGTGAGCGACTCTAACAGCGTCATGTAGCGCCCCGATGTATTATTACAGGCGGCTCAGCGTATAGCTCACTGTCGCTCTCCCATATATTTTAATGGCCGTTCATTTGCTTGTGTTTAACCAGCATGTTTGACTATTTTTTTTTCTTTTGCTCAAATCATTGTGTGACCTCTCTTGGCTGCAAACATTTTTAGAAACTTTTTATATTTTTATGCAGAATTGTCATTACAGGTCTGGCGCTAAAGTATTAATGTCACAGTGTTAAAGCAATGTCATTCCATGTGTACTGGTGGATATGTGTTTAAAAACAGACTTTAATCACACAGTGTCTGGCGCTCTATGCTACAGTGCCCAGCTTTAGAGCGCCGACGCTGTGCGTGTCCTTTTTAGTGTATAGTATAGTGTGGAGCGCCGAGAGTTAGTCGCACTGATCTGGCGCTACCTTTCACTCCCTGCAGCGCTGTACTGGTGTTAGAGCACCCAGCATACATCACATTCATCAATGCCCGCCAGGTTACTACAGTGACTGAGGCGCTCTGTTACAGCGCCTGGTACCTGCTTACAGTGTCTACAAGCGGTCGTTTTAAGTGCTGCTATATAGACGCTCATCTGCGTTACCGGGCGTTAGAAGTGAATCAGCCTCCATGATGATGGTCAGGTCAGAGCTGGCTCGGGTTGCATTAAAGGGTCAGCCGTTATATTACAGTATGGATTCATTGTTGGAACAATTCAGTACATTTTTAGTAACTTTTAAATGTTTTATAGGCCTGTATTAGCCTCCACAGTGTAATGCCCCCTACCCCACCCTACCCTATGCAATTGCCTGTTTTTATATCTGCTTTATCATGCTATTGTATAGTCACATCTTCAGACAAAAAAAAAGATAGGACACACACACAACAAGGTAGATAAATTACTAAACGTTGATCCATGTGCTTATTGAGTCTGGTGCTTGAAACTCTATAATTCATTATGTTACTGTACTGGTGATGCCGGTAATTTGTCTCACTTAGGTGCTAGACTATTGCATTATATCACACTGTGTCAATGAATAGCTTTAAAGGGGCAATATGGGTAAAAAATGGTCCAATAATACAAACCCACATGAATATGTTAGATAGTAAGAGGAGGGGTGTCAGTAATCGATTACCTGGGCCCCGTTCCAGCGCTGTCCCTAGGCGCCTGGCCACGCTTGCAGCTTCTTCTCGGCGGCCGCGCCGGGCGGTGGCGGCAGCCGCGCCAGTTCCGTCCTCGGGCACGGCCGTCCTTCCTCCTCGCTCCCGCTCTCGTGCTCGCGCGCGCGCGCACGTTCTTTATATGTCCTCCGGCGGCGCGGCTGTCATCGGCGCCCCGCCGGAGGTAGTTTGCAAAGCCTGCTGGCGCAGATTAGGAGGGGAATCCCTCCCCCTCCACTGTCATTGGGCCTGGTGCCCTGGTGATCATACTTTGGGCCAATGAGCCCAGTTAGACGTTTTTAGCTCAGCCCTAGTGGGATGAGCTGCTTCCCCTTTCTTCTGCAGGGTTCCCATGTTGCACCTATCACACACTGATTATGTCTGTCCCTATAAAAGGATTAGTCCGGTATAAAAGGATTAGTCTCAGTGCCTGTTATAGCGCCTTGAACCTAGTCTGCTGCTAGTCTCTTGAGATTGATCTGAACTCCCGTTGCCGACCACCGCCTGTTTTTGACCATCCTTGATCTGAACTCCCGTTGCCGACCACCGCCTGTTTTTTAACCATCCTTGATCTGAACTCCCGTTGCCCACCTCTGCTCCGAACCTAGACCACCATTTGCCCACTCCTTTGTACTGCTGCCATCTCGGATCCCCCGTTGCCGACCTCCTAGTCTGTTTCTGGACTTCCGTTAAACACTCAGCTATTGGGCTACTCAATACCGCTTCCAGCCACGGGTTCTCCAGACCTCCGAACAGTAAGCCTACAACCTTTGAGACATTGAAGTCCTGGGGGCAACCGATCCCGGGCAGGCGTGTTCTGCGTCCCGGCAAGCGGGGGCTCCTACAGGTGAAGCTGGCTGCGGAGATTGGGGGTTGAGGGCTTACCTGGAGGGCTGGAGTTACTTAAGCGGATCATTGTAGTACCCAGAGCGTGACAAAGGGTTACTTATACATCCTGCATCTAAAAATTTCTAGCCAAGCTTGTTTCTCTCTTTTACGGAAAGGAAGAAGAATTATGGATGACAGATATTGAACATACCATTCTGATTTTATAGAAACTACTCAACCCTTACAGACTGTCATTTGAGCCAGCCTATGTTTGAATAGCAGCCTACAGTATCTCTATTGCAATTTCTCTGATGTGTGCAGATGCTTTTACCCAGCATGCACTATTTTGGGCAGATATTACAATGTTTCTTGTGGTTACTTCCCCTGGGTTGGCTTAGGAGATGTACAATGGAATGGAGTAGATGGAGGAAAGATATTTTGGGTAACTGGGAAGGGAAATTGGGTCTCAGTTGGAAGTTGGGCACTTCTAAGAGGGTTAGATGTAAAGAACAGAGGGGGTTTGGGGTCATTTCCTGTGTCCTGGAGGGTATGTTTCCCCTCCAGGATCAGGAAAGTGGCACCTGTGTCGTATTCCTCTCACTGGTGAGATCTTTCAGTTGGTTTAGTTAATTTGATATTCTTGTTTAGTCAAAAAACATACATTTATTGATTGCAGCACAAAAGTATACAATGTAGTTATACTGTGCTTATATACAAAAGCTCATGTGTTGTACATAGATGATTCCTTTTAATTGGTTTAAATTAGAGATTTGTGACTAGTGGGTTATCTCAGTTATCTCAGATGTAGAAAGCCTTTGGGTGTTTTGGGTTCAGTTCTTAGTTTGTAGCAAGATGAGTACCCTGTTTGTAGCAAATGTCCATATACAGATGCGTTTCGCCTGTTTGACTTCTTCAGTGTATATGATATCCTAGTGGTGATAATAAGGGGTATTAAGATAAATCCATGAATAGAGTAGATCACTCCTAAAAAAGTAGGATGGTACACTGAAAAACATGTCACCGCAGGATTTTTTTTCACACCAGTAGAAAAAAATCATAAGCTTGGCAGGATTTTTTCAGTTGGTGTGTTTAACTCACCCCTTCTCTCATTGTCTTTAATATTAGACATGTTTGTAACATAGCTCATTTAATATCTAAGTATTTAAACAAAAATCTGATGTTACATCCCACTGGTGGTCCCCCTACTGGATATGTGAAGTACATACTGTAGCTCAGATGTTGCTACTGAGAACTGGAAATAAAACATAGACAAAGCCAACTCATTTTCTTTTCCTAGCATTCTTTTTTTAATTAGCAATTAGGAATTCCATTTCACACCATATTCTTCAGCTTCTCACCTAACGTCCGCTGAACATTGAAATCATTTAACTTCACTTTCCACCAAATTCTTCAATAACATTATTGTGCAGCTCAGCAATCAATCATCCTGGCACATAAAAGCAATCCTCAGGCCCATTTACAATGTTCCCTTATCCACTATCACAGGTGACAGCCAATCACAAGCGCTGCATGTTTCTACTATATAACTAAAAGTCTATTCTTAGCTATTATCTTGCTTGTTTTGCCCTCCCTGGGCAATCAATAGTGGAAATATCTAATTATCAGTACATTTAATCACTGTCTGAGGCTGCCCATCAACATCCACCCCCTGTATATGGCTGCTGTAGGTTGTCCCAATAGAAACTTGTGGGTAACAATGCAAAATGGTGTATTTTGTCCTATACAAAATCATTTGAGATACATTTTGCCATTTAAATGCACTAAATGTCCTGCCCCTTTAAGAATTAAGGGGGAAGTCCACTTTCAATGGCAAGGGTCTATTATAAGTGTATCTGTTCATTTTTCTTTTTTACTTGTTTGCAACTCTGTGTTTTCAAATAAACAATTTTCTCTAGAGATAATGGGGTTGATTCAGAACCAGGTGAGAATTCTCACTCATTTTGGGAGAGCAACCTGCCATTGACTTTCATTGTCTACTATGCGGCTAAATCAGAGCTAGGTGAGAATTCTCACTCTATTTTTTAGGAGAGGAAACTGCCATTGACTTTCATTGTCTATTTTCACCTGGCTCTGAACCAGCCTCATGGTAGACAATGCAAGTCATTGGCAGTTTTCTCTCCCAAAAAACAAGTGGCTCTGAATCAACACCAATGTGTTTACCATAGCAACAGTGCATGAACTGGTGTGTTTGGTGTACAAAACAAAGACTTGGTTCTGGCTTGCTAATCATTTGATTGGCTGAGGGAGAAATGACGCTCCACTTGTGAGCCCAAAGGTTAAAGCCCTCATTCTTTAATTCAGCCTCTATAGGTAAAAGGATCACAAGCTTGTGTTCCAGTAGCTAAAAGGTTATTGACAGCATTCTCACCTGGGAAGGGAAGTCTGTCATTACTGCTGCTTCCTGATTTTCCAAGCTCTTCTTTTCAGGCGGAGCTCACCCTTGTCAGTTAAAAACTTCTGGGGTTTTAGGCCAAAGCTGTACTAAGGTGCTTCACTCACAGCCACATGTGCAACATATAGCCACAGGAATATAAGACACTTGGAAGCAGCATGCTGATAAGTAAAGCACAGGTGTGGGGACACATTCCTAACACACGTTTATTTTTCATTACAAAAGAGGTAAACAATAACACAGAACACCAAAAACCTGACCCAAACTGATTTTTTTTAAAGCGCTTTTTAGCGTTAGCCTTTTTAGTCATTGTCCAGGCACACTTAAAGGTATTCCCATTGTGTAAGACGTTACATGGCAATGTTCTCATTTTTCTTCATTCTTTTTAAAAACTAAGCTAAATTACTATTGTAGTTTAAAAATCGAATTGTTTGTCCTCTGTTATGGGAGTTGCAGGGTTGAGTGATTGTGTGCATTGCATTAGATTAAGGGGGTGTTTCCATCAAGGGATAGCGCCAGGTAGTGTCTCGTAGCATCAGGCAGCGTCTGGTGAACGCCGGGCGCTGTACGCAATACCACATTTATGAAGGCGATTCTGGTGAGCGACTCTAACAGCGCCATGTAGCGTACGATTCATCATTACAGGCAGCTCAGCGTATAGCGCTGGAGCTCTAGCTTCCAGAGCGCCATGTATTACCTGTCGCTACCTGTCGCTCTCCCATACATTTCACTGGACGTTCCTTTTCTTCTGTTTAAACAGGGTTTTTTCTTAATTCATGTTTTTTTTCTTAAATAATTGTGTGACCTCTCCTGGCCTAGAAAGGGTCATTTTTGAAAACCTTTTTTCATTTTTTTGCTTTTATGCAGAATTGTCATTACAGGTCTGTACAGCGGTTGCTCTAAGCGCCTCATCTGCCAATACCTGGCGTTAGTAATGAATTAGCCTCCAAGTTGGGGATGACTGGCCATTCCAGAGGGGGTGTCAGCTTCACACGGGCTTCAGTTTGTGGTCAGGACCAGGGGGAGGTGCTGAAGGCAGAGGAAAAATAAATCCCCTTTCCTTTCTGTGACCAGAGAAAAGAGACAGCACTACATCAGGTAACCTGCCTGGCAAATTATTGTAATGTGTTAATACTAACACACAGGCTGATCTATTACTAGCGCCAGGTACCGACAGATGAGCGTATGTAGCGAGGCATTGAGAGCAACCGCTAGCAGTCGCTGTGCTCCGCCATGGTTTGCTGTTTCAGAGCATCTCAGTCACTGGTCGGCATTGATAAATATATTGTGTGAGTCGCTCTAACACCAGTACAGCGCTGTGTGGGAGCGAACGGTAGCGCCAGCTCAGTGCGACCCACTCGAACACCATATTCATCAAAAAAATAGCCTCACACAGCACCAGTGCTCAAAATTGGGTTGTTGTGGCCCAAAGTGCCAGAGGCTGTGAGATTAGAGTCTGCTTTTGAACATGTTTCCACTAGTAACAAAGTGAAAACATATGGATTTACATTGTTATTACATTGTAGCATGAACACTTTAATACTGTAAGGACAATTCTGCATAAAAATATTATAAATCAAAAAAAAGTTTCAAAAAATACTTTTTCTAGGCCATGCGAGGTGACACAATCATTTGATAATTAAAAAAAAAATAAAATAAATCCCTGTTTAAAGAGAAGAAAAGGAACCTCCACTGAAATGTATGGGAGAGCGACAGGTAGCAACTGTATACCGCCGGCGCCAGAGTGAATCGGTCGCTACGTGTCGCTGTTAGAGTGCTCACCAGATTCGCTTTGATAAATGTGGTATTGCGTACAGCGCCTGGCAGTCACCTGCCACTACCTGTTTTTACCTGTCACTGCCAGTCGTTACCTGGTCCTATGGCTTGATGAATTAACCCCCAGGTGTTTCAATCTTTTTGATACCACATTGAAGTATTCCATATTCCTTTTTCTATTTATTTTACGTATCAATTAGGTGGTCTGTTTTAAAAGAAAAATCAAAAAAGCCATTTAAATTGCATGAAAAAATTTAGCAGACTTTTCCTTCAGACATCAGATCAGAGCACCACAAGGCACACCTGCTTAGCTTCACTCGGTCCTGTGACAGTGATCACTCTCCCAGTGTCCAGTAATCTGAAGGGGATCCGCAGGGTACAGCACCCGACTGAGGAAGTGACCCAGTATTAATTAGCCTCAGTCAGGTGCTGCATAATGAGAGGACTAATGGCCAGGCAACTCAGCAGGTTCTGCTGGTGGCCATGTGAACAGCAACTGTACTGCCAGGTAACATAGGCCCTTATTTAACAAGGGATAGCGACAGGTAGCGACTGGTGAGCGGCCGGTAATGACGGGCCCCGCCACGAGAACGCCGGCTCCCCACCACAATCACACATTTATCAAGCCAATCCTGCTTAGCGACTGAGATAGCGCCATATAGCCACTCATTCATCATTATTCCAGCCTCAGCCCACAGCGCCAGCGTCCGACCTTGAACAGCAACAGGTATGACCTCTCGCTACCTGACGCTCTCCAATGCATTTCAGTGGAACAATATTAATATTATTATATTATATTATTTAAATATTAATAATTAATTCATATTAATGTTTTTTTTTTTTTTTTTTTTTAAATGTGAAAAACTTCTGCCATTTTAGATAATTTTTTTAAGGTAAAAAAAAATAAAAATAAAATTGTACAGAATTGATATTACAGGTCTGATATTAATGTATTCATATTACAAAATTATTTTAAAAACTTGTTTTTTTTTGGTTTCCAAAAATATGGTTGTTTGGGGGTTAAAAAACTACTTTTAACCCATCGCCGCCAGCGCTCTGGGGTTTAAACATGCATTTTACAGCGCAAGAATTTTTTGAGCGTGATTTTTTAATGAATATGGTGGAAGCTGGTCGCTCTGACCAGTCGCTATCATGCGCTCCCATACAGCGCGGAACCTGTCAAATAGCGGCTCCTCACCCAATATTCAACATTACGGCAAACCGACTGAGTCACTATCAACTACCGAACAGCGGCCAAGCACAGCGACTACTAGCGGGCTCTCTGAAAATGCCGCTACAGTCACTCAACTGTCGCTACCTGCCGCTATTAACGAATCGGCCTCCCCGTGTCACCAGCAGGATGTCTGGGTGACTTTTCCAACAATGACAGTACCTACAGGAGGTGTCTTTACTAGTTTTGCTACTTCCACATGCATTTCCAAATACGTGAAAACCAGTCCCCCATGTCTAACCAGATTTTAGAGACAGGGTATAAGACTTTTTACTCGCTAACAGGGTTTTAGTGCTGGGGACCCTTTACATTATATATATATATCTAAATGGCCCTAAAACATTATTTTTAATAATTGTGTTGTGTATAATTCCATTTGAGAAGCATTTTAGGGGCGTGCTTCAAGAATGAAAAGGAAAAATTGTGAACAGCTGCAAAAATATAAACAGAATAAAGCCTACTCAAACAAGTTTACAGATTACCAACAAGATGAATGTTCAACTAAAATTTCATACCTGTCTAAACAGGCAGAGATGTGTTCCAAAGGACAAAACGCTTAAGACGACCTATGCTTGACGATTCAGAAGATTTCACATTTTGAAGAAAGATTTTGTACATTTAAGAGCTGAAAGTGATTGAATGGCAACTACAGAATTATAATGAAGAGCTGATTCTCCGCTCTGCCAGATTTAATCAGTTGGTAAGGCTGTGAAGAACAAATCTGAATTCCTGGTTATCCAGGATATAACAATTTCGTATAACAACCCAATGCTTAATCAGCTTCTGTGATGCTGAAAGTCATGGTGAGCCACTGGCAGGAAAACAATGAGGTTGCAGAAAAAAGAAGGCCAACAGAGGTCTAAAAAATGCATAGATGCTTTAGTGGGAAGCAGTAGAATGGTTATGGGATGAAAGTTTTTGATGCAGGGCCTTGTAAAGTTTGAGTGTCTACCTATTAAGGTAATAATTAGTGTTTGGATTTGGGTAACGCTCAATTCAACATCGAATACACTCGGTGTATAAAAGAAGAGCAATTTTTAACGTTAATGGACTTAATTTAATTTATTGACGCTGATATTTATTACTTTCATTGCTAAAGGACTTTTCAAAAAATCTCTTGTACACGGGGTACTATTCTAGATCATTTGTTGATAGGGGTATCTTTGCCCAAAAATGTGACAAACTGCATCATGTGAGTGCCATGACAGTTAAAAGAATATGAAATGAAGTCCATACGTTCCAAAGAGGTGGATGTCCAGGTGAAATATCAAAAGTCAACATGTTGGCTCGTCACAAGTTCTACCAGTTCTGCACTACAAACACGGCAGTGGAGGTGGCTCTTATACACCCATGCAAATGATATGCATTATGGAATGGTGGCTCAAAAAAAGGTGAAGAAGCCCCGACTTTCAGTTGGAGTTTGAAAAAAAAGTCTACAATGTTGGCAGTAGAAAATTGTAAATTGGTTATTCGGAGTGATGAGTCAAAAATCAATAAACTGGTTTATGATGGGCTAACGGATCCATCACATTTGGTGCAGGAAGCCTGATAATGTGGGCTTGCTTTACATTGACCAGGTTCAATGGTGGTCTCAATACTGAGCTATATGTGAATAACACAGGAACAATACAGTTACATGTCCAGAATTTGCATAACTAGTCATATACTAAATAGTCAAATACAAAATTCATGTACAACATAAGACTAAAAGCCAAGATGATTGTCTATAAAATGGTGGTATTTACACGTTGCAAGCTGCAGTGGAAGGTGAGGTACAAAGCCTGAAATCAAGAGTTCAATACATTGTTACGTAGCAGTCATTAACCAGAGACGTTTTGTGCTACTGGACCGTTAATGCCGGCCTCTGTACGGTACAGCAATAGTTAGAATAATTAAAATTCACTTAAATTTCTTCTTGGAATGGTATACTTCAAACAAAAGTAGAGATAGTAGACTTCAAACATATTAAAAGAAAGGCCTGTATTAGCTGCCACCATATTTCCTTCCAACTCTTTGTTTATACTTGTGTGAAGGCTTGGCTTTGCGATAGCCTGTTTGTAATGCACTTGATCATACAAGACCAAAAATCAAAAATGTAAAAACATAACAGGAAAGGAAAACATGTACCACAAAGTACTACTGAACATTGACCCATGTGCTGACTGTATCTGGTAGAGGAAAAATGTAATTTAATTCTTTATTGTAATGGCAATGCCAGCAATGTATTTCATGATGTGCATTATTTCATCATAACCAGTCAAGGGCCGAATCTGCTTCTATTCTGTTCTCGTTCAATTTAGCCTGTTTTTGGTTCTACACCACTCCAAACCGAATCCTATTAAAGTCTTCAATGAAAATTTCAGGATGTATTGAATAGGTGTGAGTTTTAGCAACTGTCTCATTATTTACCCATCAAAGGCTTCTTCCCATTGTGGATACAAGTCTAAGACTTAGACCTTGGATCAGTAAGCTTTCCTTAAAATGCCTCATGAAAATAAAGCCTTTTCATGCTTTATTTTAAAATAAGGCTAAAATAAGGTGTGATTCGGAGGAAAAAAAAACATTTCAGGACTTTAAAATGAGTGAATGTACACACATATTGAATATTAACTCTGAAATGTTCACTCCAGGGCAGCAAAAAGAAGAAATACTTCATAAAAGCTAATAAAATAAGTTGTCATATTACTTTAGTGAATGTTTCAAGTGCAAATCAAGCTCTAATGTCCCCTTTTTACTAAATAACTACCCTGTGGCATCCTAAATTGTATTAGAACTCATGCATGTGCCATGGGACCAGAGGAACTCTCCCCCCTCCATCCCTGGAAAAGCTTTTATACCTCATAGTTCAAAGAGCAGGGTGCTGGCCATCAGGGGGCAGAAGGAAACAGAAGCAGAGATTTTAAAAAATTCCCAGATCCGAAGCACATCACTAGTTATTAGTCCTAGGGTCACAATTTGGAACATATCAGGAATTGCAGTAAGTAAAAATATTCTACATAATGCAGATTATAGTTATTGCTGGGACGCAAGCTTTTTATACTGTGTCAAAACTAGAAAATGATGTCTCTGCTTTCACAGACTGACATCGCACATTCAGAGGACAAGCCAGGCTAATATTTTATTTTTTCATATCAGGATGTAACATCTGCCATGAAAGACTTATTTAAGATTTTGTAAACAAAGTAAAATTATTGTTCAGTCTGTCCGCAGTGCCATAAATTTCCTGCCTCCACTGGTGAAATCCAAACCAGCTGGCAATTTATGGCTGGCAAACCAGTTTTATATTCACGTCCATCCTCGGAGAGATTAATCTATCGGCCATGCCTGAGCCCTGGCCACGCTTGACTGATTGTACAACTGGGGTTCTCTGTGGCTCTATTAGTTCCAGAAAGAAAGTGGTTACTTCATCGCTTGTGATGCCTCTAATGAGCCAACAGATCAACGCAAGAACGCGCCATGTTCCTACACCGAGCAGAAATCTTTTAATCAGATCTTCTATCAAAAGGGAGACAGCGACATCAAATTAATACTCCCTCTGCCTGAAATGGCACCAACTCAATCAGCTCAGGCTTTTGGATTCTATGTCAAACGGATATGAAGGAAAATTCTAGGAAATAAATCATATCCAGTTATAAATAGGGTGAAAAACATTTCTGTTTCCTACAGCCTGTTTCTGTTGTATTAAAGTGGACCAAACCCACTATAAAAGACTCTAGGGCAGAATGATTTTCCCAATAATCAGGATTCCCCTGGGGGGAAAATCAAATAGAAGACTTTAGGGGGACCTTTAGGTGTTAGTCTGCTTTGATGCCTTTTTCTGGTTCCTGCCCTGCAATTAACTCCAGCTATCAGTAGCCCGCATCCCTCCTTTTTTTGCTGGTGACCTAGCGCTAAACACATGTGCACCTGTAGAAATCCATTGGCAGCTTGCAGTCACATGGGATGAGAGAGGGGCAGTTGGGCATAGACTTGCATAGTCACTTTGCAATTTTCAAGCTTACTACCTACCTACTTTTAAAGGGAGGGACATCCAAAATGCCCCAGTAGAGGCATCATTTTTTACATTAGGACTGTATCAAAAAGCTCTGCCAAAGAGTTTTTTCAACTTCCCAGAAGTGACCATAAAAGCAGCCTTAAAAGTCTACTGGTGTCTTCAGAACAGAAAGGCGATGACCCGTACAATATATGAGCCCCCCCATTGTATTTTTGCTTACGAAATTTCCTCTTTGTTTTCAGGACAGGAAACATTTTCCACCTTAACGGTGGTTCACAGACAGCACTAAGACCAGTCTTTTCTTTATTCAATCCAAAAATAAAGCACAACAAAACCCAACATGGCTGGCCACGGAATCTAAAAGATTCGATGGCTGTCCACTGGCCTTCTCCTGGGGCATCCCAAAACTCCTACCCCAAACCCTCCCTGATTGCCACTAAACTTTTCTTTCCATGGGGCTCCCTCGTCTATGTAATCAACGCTGGCCACATCTCCGGAAAATGGCTCTGATTGGACGAGTTTGTACTGGGCAATCTGGAGGGTTTCACACAGCAGGGCATCTCAAATCATGGTTGGCATGGCACTGAACAAAACCCGGGATAGTCAAAATCCCATATTTTTTTTCTGCCTTAAACCCAAAACGTTGCCTTTTAGTTCTTTTCCATAAATCTGCTAGCACAGCCAATGAAATTATGTTCACAGATATTTTTTCTTGGAAGGAAATGTGAAGAAATTCCCAGGACACATATGCTGATGCGGAGCTCCGCATGAATCCAGCAAATATTGATGGCAGTGATATCAAACAGCCATTGTTCACCCTGCTCGTCAACCGCCTCCTTCATTATGGAAATAACTGAAGAATCATAGGGAAAAGATAGGGGAGGTGTTTTAAAAGGAACAAGTACAGTAAAATATGGGAGTAGAATATCCAAGTGAAACATGCTCAGGCAATTATAAGGACCAATCTAAACAAAGGATGTATTGATAACACATCTGTGTAATTTAACTCCTTTATGGTGATATCCTGTTTATGGGAAGAAATTAGCAACTCCAAGTTAGGTGCACTTCTATTGCAATACATCTATAGACAGTTTATGACTAGATTATATAACCATTCATATTGTACATTACAATGTGGAGGAATTGATAATACCATAACGTTCCATATAATTCTATGGTGAGCTTTATTTAGTACTTTCACAGAGATTCTACTAGAAGTATTTATAGAATATTTCCTTCAACGATGGGTAGAAGCTGTAGCAAGACTCCAAAGTTTGGCCTCCTTTCAATTTTTGTTCCTTCAGAACCACTCAAAAAAGTGGTCTAACAACCACTCTGTCCCAAGGAGCTCCCAGCTTGAGCAAGCCCAGCAAGTCACAGTGGCCACACAGCTATCTCTGACCACAGCAGGGTATGCTCAAGACACATAAAGTTGCTTAATGTCATGCCCTACATGGATGAGTGTGGTCAGAGATTACATTTTGGGATTTCCTGCTTGAGACTAGTTTGATTAAAGCCATCAAAAATAATCACAAATTACTCAGGGAAGCACTTTTCCCATCCAGAGACAGAAACTGGTAGAGAGGGCAGGGCCATTTCCTCTTTAGCATGATGAGGGATGTAAAGAACCACTAGAATTAAATAGGAGAACCCTCTTTGGGATTAGAAAGGTATGCAGATTAATGCCAGGTAGTCAAGATTTCGGTTTTGTATCTTTGAGTCATGTCGCTGTGAAACACAGTACTGCTGTGCTGGACCACTTGCCAAATAAAATCCGGGGGATTCGATCCTCGGGCAATTCAACAACATTTCAGATCTAACCTTAGATTAAGAGAGAATTCATAACAGACTAGAAGAACAGTGTGGACCCCTTCTGCCATAAACCTACTGTGTTGCTTGGTACACTCAATAAGCGCATTGTGCTTTGTATGAAGACCTTAGGTAGGGAGATGCCTGGGGTTTCTCAGTGAACCAAAATGTCCAGCACTGAAGAAGATGAGGGAAGGGGGCAGCTCAGTTTCTGTAGGGGATAGGCAGAAGACAATATGACAGGTGACACACACTACTTTGGGACAGCTGGCTAAAAGGGGTGGAGAGGTGGACCAGGCAGGACCAGAGAACAATGAACCTGAGGAGTTAAAGCAGCACAAAAGCCATGCTGGGTGGCCTTGGTGTTTAAAAGACTCCAAGACGGAGAAGTTAGCTTTCTCCCGGGGCATCCTAAATCGGGATCACCCACTGTGTAAAACCCCTGGGGTCAGCGGTAAACTCACATTTACTGGCAGCTCCCAGAATGCTGTGTTTTCTGGTGGACACATCCCTGTAGATGTGGAATGCTCCTGTGCCAGGCCATTCAGATAGGCTGGGGACGGGAGTGCTCCAAATTAAATGGGATCAGGGATGTGGCCAGACAGCTGGCACACATCACCCAGGACTCTTGAGATCAGCTTATTGGTGTTCTCAAAAGTACCATGTGGACTCGGCCTCTGAAGTTTTTTTTAGGCCAGGCCACCATTGAGCCGTGTGGTATTCGGGTGGGTGGTAGGAAGAAGGGTTTTATTCCACTTTAGATTCAGACCTTGTGGATGGATTTAAACCAGCACAGATGCGGAGCGCTCATGCTTTAAGGCGAGAGCCCTGCATACTCCTGTGAAAAGCTGCACATAGTATGTTATGGAAGCTTTGACATGTAATTCGGGCATATGTGGAACGATCAGAGGGCTCCTCAAAATCCCCATCTGCAGCATCCTGAGGGTGCAGCACTCGAAATAACCCTCAATGTAAGTGTAGAGCATGAGCGCAGAATGCCCTCCACATGCTGACGCCAGCAATTGCAGGGCGCTCGGCTGAAAGTGCGTAATCAGACTGGTCTCAGCCCAGACTTTGAATGTTTAAGAACAGACAGAGGGAGAGAGAAGAGTGAACAGTACAAAATCACAATGCACAATGTATTCCATGTCTGCTACTGGATATTGGATACCATTATATTTAAATGTCCACCAATGACCAGGTCATTTCATACACTCCTCATCATTAAAATTGAAGCACTAAGATGGAGAAGCTGTGTGGTTATGCAAATTGAGGAGCTAGATGGCGAAAGTTTCTAGGTTGCTAAGACTGGCAAATCATTAGTGGGAAGTGTCACGCTCGGGGTAACTCCAGCCCTCTTAATAAGCTCACAACCCCCAATCTCCACAGCCAGCTTCACCTGTAGGAGCCCCCGGTTGCCGGGACGCAAGATACGCCTACCCGGGATCGGTTGCCCCCAGGACTTAATGGCTCAAAGGATGTAAGCTTATATGTGGGAGGACTGGAGAACCAATAGCAAGAGCGTGGGTGACGGAAGTCCAGAGACAGGCAATAGGTCGATAACGGGAAGGCAGAGATCGTAGCGGCACCAGGGGTCAGGCAAGACGTAGTCGGGGTTCAGGCAGAGGTCAGCAACTGGGGATCAGGATCTAGAAGCGTCAGTTCAGGCAAAGGTCGGCAACAAGGATTCAGGATCGAGAGGCGTCAATTCAGGCAGAGGTCGGCAACAAGGATTCAGGATCGAGAATGGTCGTACAATCAAATCGGCAACAGGCTAGACTTCACAGGAGTAGGTAACACAGGGTTCTGAGCGCTATCACAGGCAATTCACAACTGAGAGGGAATTGCCTTTATAGGAACAGGTCTGAGGGAAGCAGTGTACTGATTGGAGCACATAGGATTCCAAGGGTAATTGGCTGCAGAGCAGAAGAGGGCAAGCCCTCAATCCCCTAGGATTCATTAACCCTTTAATTGATCCTCCGGCGGGTGCGCGCCGCACAGCGCCGCCGGAGGGCATAACAGACACGTGCTCGCGGCCGCGCGCGAGCACGTCTCCTGGAGGAGGAAGCGGGGGGCGTGGCTGAGCTGGGCGCCGCTCGAGCCGACTCTGCTCGAGCCGACGCCGCTCGGCGCGGCCGCCGCACAGTGACAGCTGCAGCTGGCCACCTGGAGACGTCGCTGGAACGGGGATCAGGTAAGCGGTTCCTGACACTACCCCCCCCCTTCACGAGGGGCCTCCGGACCCTCACCCGGTTTCCCTGGATTGTCACGATGGAACCTTCTTACAAGAGCCTTGGCATGAACATTCCTCGCTGCCACCCAGCATCTTTCCTCCGGACCATAGCCAACCCAATCCACCAAATACTGTAAAGAATTACGCACTTTACGTGAATCCAAGATCTTATTCACTTCATACTCGGGCTCATTATTAAGAAGAATTGGTGCAGGACCAGCAAGAGGAGCATTCTTCGCCGGTTTTAACAGTGAAACGTGAAAGGAATTAGGTATTTTCATAGTTGGCGGGAGTTGAACTTTAAAAGACACATTATTCAACTTCTTGACGATTGGAAAAGGACCAATAAATTTTGGACCTAATTTACTAGATGGCTGACGGAGCGCAATATTTTTAGTGGAGACCCAAACTAGATCGCCTACTCGAAGAGTAGGTTCCTGTGATCTGCGGCGGTCGGCAAATTTCTTATACCTCAAACCAGTGGTCTTAAGAATCTCCTGAACGTGTGTCCAGATATTCTTCCGTTCTTGAAGCCACTCCTCCAACGCCGGCAGATTGGAAGGTGACCCTGAAAGGGAAGAAGCTCTAGGATTTTTCCCTAAGTTACAATAAAAAGGAGATACCTTGGTACTCTCACTAGGCGCGTTATTGTAAGCAAACTCGGCGAAATCAATAAATTCCGCCCATTGTTCTTGGGCATCAGAAACATAACACCTTAAGTATTGTTCCAAAGTTTGATTAGTTATTTCTGTCTGCCCATTAGTCTGGGGATGGTAGGCAGAAGAAAGAGAGATCTGTATTCCCAACCGCGAACAGAAGTGTTTCCAAAAACGGGAAGTAAATTGAACACCCCGATCAGAGACTATATTGGACGGAATACCATGAATACGAAAAATATGCGAAGTAAACAGCCGCGAAAGCTCAGGTGCAGAAGGAAGTTTGGCCAAAGGAACGAAATGTGCCATCTTACTGAAACGATCTACGACCACCCAAATGACAGTATTACCATGTGAGAGAGGCAAATCTACAATAAAATCCATAGAAATATGGGTCCATGGCTCAGCAGGAATTTCAAGAGGAACCAAACTGCCACTAGGAGCCTTGTGAACTCCTTTACTTCGAGCACAAATAGCACAAGCGTCGATAAAGGCAGTGATATCACGTCTCATGGTAGGCCACCATACATGACGACGGGCAAGCATAAACGTCTTACAGTTACCCAAATGACCAGCAGTTTTGGCATCGTGAAATTCGCGAATTACATCCGAACGCAGGTGCGGCGGAACAAACTGGCACCCCAAGGGTACATCACTAGGAGATTCATCTTGAAACGGCGCCAAGGTATTGGAGAGATCAGGAAGTAACGCCCCCACCACACAACCTGTAGGTAAAATTGGTTCACCAGAATCACCCCGATCCTTACATTCACCGAACATGCGAGATAGAGCATCAGCTTTAGTATTTTTTACACCCGGCTTGAAAGTAATAATAAAATTGAAACGCGAGAAGAATAGTGCCCAACGTGCCTGACGAGAGTTCAGCCTCTTGGCAGAACCTATGTATTCGAGATTTTTATGATCAGTATACACAGTTATAGGATGTAATGAACCCTCCAACCAGTGTCGCCATTCATCAAATGCCAGTTTAATAGCTAATAGTTCCCTATTGCCAACATCATAATTTTGTTCCGCGGTACTGAATTTACGCGAAAAATAAGCGCATGGATGGAGACGCTCAGGGTTACCAGAATATTGTGACAAAACTGCACCCACTCCCAGCTCAGAAGCATCCACTTCAATAATAAAAGCTTTATGAATATCTGGATGCACTAAGACAGGTGCCGAAGTAAAGGCCCGTTTCAAGGTTAGAAAGGCCTCACAGGCAGAGGGGGACCAGTTAGCAGTAAAAGCCCCCTTGCGGGTAAGGTTGGTAAGGGGTGCAACAACATGGGAAAAGCCTTTTATGAAACGCCGATAAAAATTTGCAAAACCTAGAAAACGTTGCAATTCCTTTAAAGTTTTGGGTTGGACCCAATCCTGAACTGCTGAAACCTTCCCCGCGTCCATCTCCAAACCCTGGTTGGTAATAACATACCCTAGGAAGGGAACTGTAGTGACTTCAAACACACACTTAGACAGTTTAGCAAATAAGTTGTTCTCTCTTAATTTTTGTAGCACCAACTTAACATGGTGTCTGTGCTCCGGTAAAGAATTAGAAAAAATGAGAATATCATCCAAGTAGATGACTACAAATCTACCGAGATATTCCCTGAATATATCATTAACAAAATCTTGGAAAACGGCTGGCGCATTACAAAGACCGAAGGGCATGACCAGGTACTCATAGTGCCCATCCTTCACATTAAATGCAGTTTTCCACTCGTCCCCCTGTCGGATGCGAATCAGATTGTAAGCCCCTCTCAAATCCAATTTGGAGAAAATTCGAGCTCCTGTGACTTGATTGAACAGATCCCCAATCAAGGGTAAGGGGTATCGGTTTTTTACAGTGATCTTATTCAAGGCTTGATAATCTATGCACGGTCTCAAGCCACCATCTTTTTTCTCTACAAAAAAGAACCCGGCCCCAGCAGGCGAGGTAGAGGGACGGATAAATCCTTTCCTAAGATTTTCGGTAATATACTCCCTCAATGCTTGCTCCTCGGGCAGGGTAAGGTTATAAATCTTTCCCCTCGGGGGAATTGTGCCAGGCAGCAAGTCAATGGGGCAGTCATAGGACCGATGTGGAGGAAGAGTATCAGCGGAGCGTTCAGAGAATACATCGATCCAATCAGCGTATGGCTGAGGTAATTCCTGTGGTAAGACTTGAACGCTTCTGAGGCCTGTATTAAAACAGTGACCTTTACAGTGGTCACTCCACTTGACCAACTCCCCAGCCCGCCAATCTAACACCGGGTTATGGAGTTGCAACCAGGGGTATCCCAAAAGAATTAGAGTGAGAAGAATTCAGAGTGAGAAGAGCCGACAATTAGTCTGAGAGGTGGGGTCTTGGTATTTATAGGACCTCCCTGGATTGCCTTTCCATTGATAGCTAAAACTTGTAGGGATCTTTCAAGAGGAACTACAGGGATCCCTAAGGTGGAGATCATGCTCCTGTCCAAAAAGTTTCCAGCCGCACCACTGTCTATGAAGGCGGAAACTGTCTGCTTAGAGGACCCCCAAAACAAATCAATAGGTACAAGCATCTTATTCTGGCGAGAGTTACAAACTGACTCACCCAGATCAGTACTCTCTACCTGGTCTGGGTGCGGAAGTTTTCCGCCGGTTTCCCCTTGTTGGGACAGGACCCTGCAAAATGACCAGAATTCCCGCAATACAGGCATAACCCCTCGGATCGCCTACGCTGTTTCTCCTCTTGGGATAAGCGGGTTCTCCCTAATTGCATAGGTTCTTCCTGGGAGGATGATGAGGTATTTTCTCCACGGGGAACCGGGGATCTATGACTCTGGACTGGTCTAAAGGACGTGGGAGCCCCGACTCTCTCCCTGGCCCTTTCTCTAAGACGTCGGTCTATTTTAATGGAGACCTGCATTAATTGATCTAGGTCCGCTGGCGGGGGAAAATTGACTAAGGCATCCTTGATGCTATCCGACAGTCCCACCCTGAACTGACTACACAAAGCTGGATTGTTCCACCTAGCTTCGATAGCCCAGCGGCGGAATTCAGCACAGTAGTCTTCAGCCGAATTCCGTCCTTGTTTTAAGGCCCGAAGCCTATTCTCTGCGGTAGACTGTATATCTGGATCGGCGTATAAAACGCCCATAGCATTGAAGAAGGCAGTCACTGATTGTAGAGCAATGTCATGGGACGGTAAACTAAAGGCCCAGGACTGTGGGTCTCCTTGAAGCAAGGAAATGACTAGGCCTACTCGTTGGACCTCTGTGCCAGAGGAGATAGGTCTTAACTTAAAATATAGTTCGCAGGCATTCTTGAAATTGGAAAATTTTGCTCGTTCTCCAAAAAATTTCTCAGGCAGTGGAATCTTAGGTTCGGAGAAATGAGGTGGTACAGCGGAAGTTGGCACTTGACGAGATTCCTGAGTGGCCACTCTTTGAGCGAGTTGGTTGATCGCTGTGGCCATAGCTTGCACCTGCTGTACCAGGTCATCCATTTTTGGGCCTGTGATAATGTCACGCTCGGGGTAACTCCAGCCCTCTTAATAAGCTCACAACCCCCAATCTCCACAGCCAGCTTCACCTGTAGGAGCCCCCGCTTGCCGGGACGCAAGATACGCCTACCCGGGATCGGTTGCCCCCAGGACTTAATGGCTCAAAGGATGTAAGCTTATATGTGGGAGGACTGGAGAACCAATAGCAAGAGCGTGGGTGACGGAAGTCCAGAGACAGGCAATAGGTCGATAACGGGAAGGCAGAGATCGTAGCGGCACCAGGGGTCAGGCAAGACGTAGTCGGGGTTCAGGCAGAGGTCAGCAACTGGGGATCAGGATCTAGAAGCGTCAGTTCAGGCAAAGGTCGGCAACAAGGATTCAGGATCGAGAGGCGTCAATTCAGGCAGAGGTCGGCAACAAGGATTCAGGATCGAGAATGGTCGTACAATCAAATCGGCAACAGGCTAGACTTCACAGGAGTAGGTAACACAGGATTCTGAGCGCTATCACAGGCAATTCACAACTGAGAGGGAATTGCCTTTATAGGAACAGGTCTGAGGGAAGCAGTGTACTGATTGGAGCACATAGGATTCCAAGGGTAATTGGCTGCAGAGCAGAAGAGGGCAAGCCCTCAATCCCCTAGGATTCATTAACCCTTTAATTGATCCTCCGGCGGGTGCGCGCCGCACAGCGCCGCCGGAGGGCATAACAGACACGTGCTCGCGGCCGCGCGCGAGCACGTCTCCTGGAGGAGGAAGCGGGGGGCGTGGCTGAGCTGGGCGTCGCTCGAGCCGACGCTGCTCGAGCCGAAGCCGCTCGGCGCGCCCGCCGCACAGTGACAGCTGCAGCTGGCCGCCTGGAGACGGGGGATCAGGTAAGCGGTTCCTGACAGGAAGGGCACAAAAGCAGATTGAAAGTGTTTTAGCTATATGAATTCTCAAGCGATGCATCCTATTCGGCGTCTTGCCAGTTATCTCCCCTTGTTGCAATCTGACAAAGACAGAATTCCTAAACTGCGAGTCCTTGGTTTGTCACTCTACAGATTGCTACGCACCTAGGCTAAGCTATCAGCACTGTTCAGCGTTGCATGCCCCTGTGATTGGCAGAACAACAATGAACTGAAAAGACAGCAAGAGGTAAATAAACTTCTGCAAGATATTCCATGGGAGAATGTTGCATAGTGATGCATTCTGTACTACAAGTGAAAGTGGACTATTGGATCTATTCCCAACCTAGTGTTGACACAAAGGATCAGAAGTTAGTTGCAAGACAGTGGGTTATAAGCTGCATGTCATTTTACAGCTGAGATGAGACCTGCAATGATAGCTAGAGATTGGTTTGGAGTCTTTTAGGATTATGGTTTGGGGTTGAAAAATGTATGGTAGGTGGAAACCTTTAGTCTTAAATTTAGGTTAGGGTTGCCACCTGGCCAGTATTTTTTTTTTAATTTACCGGCCCTTGCCTGATGGTTGCAGTATTTGTTTTTTTACTGGTAATTGTAATTTAGGGTGTACTTTTCTCATCCTCAATCACTAGTAAAAAAACAAGTACTGCCAGGCTAGAGGCCAGTAAATTAAAAATAAAAAAATACCGACCAGGTGGCAACCCTATTTCAAGTTCAGACATAACCTTGCACAGACAACTATTAGTAACCTTTTCGATAACATGCCCAGGCACAGAACTGTGAGTATGGTAGCACTCATCCCCTATACTACATATTTTGTTTTCATTTTTTTTCTTTTGCATATCATTAACATCTCTATATGTGATGTCCTTAATTCAAATTTTATCCCTTACAATTTCAATATTGAGGAGTGTAGAAACGTCAAGATTTCCATATGCAGCAGACACAGCAGTACTAAATTATCATTACACTCCATAGCCTGAGCACGAAGAGAAGGAGTTACGGGGAAGCCAGCATTACAAGAGCGAGCACAGTCCATCACCCACCTCTCATTTCGATTGCTTACACCCAGCATACACTTATCCCAGGGAGATATATTACAGCAGAGTTTAGGGGAAACTAAAATTTGCCCTGTGCGATATATCAATTTGAATATTGTGTTAATGGACGTTCAGTCTTTCTGACAAAACATGCATCCGCAGAATGAGAATGAGCTGTTGCCTGCGACGTGGACCAGGGCTGTGACTGGAGACATGGTGACAGCTTAATATTCTTAGAAAATTCACCGGTGGTGTTATTTTCCTCTTGTTGCTCCTCCAAGCGTCTACTAATAAACAACTCTATAGGAGTAGATATTGTACAGTTACAATATAAAGTATATTGCTGTAAACACAGCAGTAACCACAAGCAGTTACTATTAGCAGCAAGGATATGAAATGTATTGAGCTGTATGTAACAAGACATTAGTGCTTTCCAGGTATTCCTCCAGCCATGAGGAGATGACGTTTTCCACAGGGTACCCTAGACATGTTCCTAAGGTGACATTAGCGCTTATTTACTTTATATTTAATTTTACAATGCATTTAAATTGTGTTGCTGACTCCAGGGCAGTAGCCAAGCATGTAAGAAAGAAACATTTCTTAACAGCGGGAAGATCGGTGATCCCAAGGTACTGGAAGAGAGCTGTTGCACCTTCCCTGGTGGGAATACTACGAGGAGCTTAATTGTATCATGAGGATGGAGGAGCTGGTCGCAGAGCGGAGGGGGGGCGGGGAGGCCTTTCGACGAGCTTGGGCTGCCTGGATAGTGTTCAAGAGTTCAGATCAAGGCTTGAAGCAGATTTGCGAGGGGTTATAATCAGGGAGGGGCCTTTATTCTTTTATTCTTCCCTTCTCTCCCGCATAGGAGGGGTTTGCATAGGGTTTCCGGTTAGAGGGGTGGGTGAATGGTCTTTGGGGGGATTAGAGCGCCTGGGGAGGCAGACAAGGTGCAGGGTGTTCCCCCTTAAAAATTTTGGAATTTTGAAAATCTTGGGAAAATGTTTTTTATTTCCTCCTCCTTTTTCTCTCTCTCTTCTCTTTCTTCCTCTTCTTTTCCCTTCCCTTATATCTCCTTTGTTTGGTGTGTCTCCTCGGGTGTTACCCTTCTCCTTGTGGTGGGGTTGGTTTGGGCAGACATGTAAGAGGTGGACCAGTTGGAAGGATAAGAAGATAGGCAAATGGACAGACAGATTGCTCTGTGAAGACATGAGGGGGCAACTAGGCAGTCAGGTTCTATACACGAGCCGAGGCATGTTGATATGTGATATTTGCCGAGCGGGTTGCTCCATGTCTGCTCTGGGGTTCTAAATTTGTATTTTGTTTTATTCGCTGTATGTGATATTGTTTTTCCCTGTGTTTCTTTATTTTTCTGTTTGTAATTGTGTTATATTGAAAAAGTTTCAATAAAATAAGATTAAACCTAAATTGTGTTGCTGTTAAAACAACATCAAAATATACTGCAGGTGATTTACATTTAGTGGCACTATTTATGATTTTGTTTAATTAAAACAATCATAATTTTGGGGTAAAAAATTAGTACTATTTTCCAACTTCATTTTTACTTGAAATCTTTAACACCAGTAATTCATTTTTACATATTGTTCATGGAGTTGTGCACTCCTGTCCAGCAAACTCCAGTGGCCACCAGCAGTCAATTGGGGGAACAATGGCAGTGTAGGAGCCAGGTCTGGGTGAGTAGAAGGGCTTTGGTATAGTGATTCCTGTGGATGGATCCTTAAACGTATGGCCTGGCAGTGGAGGATGCTGTGAGAAAAGACAACAGCTTTAACATGAAAACACATTCTGAACTGGGGCATACTTTCTAGGAAACTTCCAGGCAAAAAACTTTGGGGTTTATTAATCAAGGGATAGCGTCAGGTAGTGCTTCGTAGCGGCAGGCAAAACCACATTAATGAAGGCGAATCTGGTGAGCGACTCTAACAGCGCCATGTAGCGTAGGATTCATCATTACAGGCAGCTCAGCATATAGTTCCCGCGCTCTAGCTTCCAGGGCGCCAGGTATTACCTGTTGCTACCTGTCGCTCTCCCATAGATTTCAATGTACATTCCTTTTCTTCTGGTTAAACAAGGTTTTTTGTTGTTAATTTTTTTTACTCTCAAATAAATGTGTCACCTCTCCTGGCCTTGAAAGAGTCAATTTTGAAAACTTTTTTGATTTTTATATGTTTATGCTGAATTGTCATTACAGGTCTGGCATTAAAGTGTTATTGTCACAGTGTTACAACAATGTCATTCCATGTGTTTTCGCTTTGTTACTGGTGGATATGTGTTCAAACTTTAATCACATAGCGCCTGCTGCTCTATGTTATAGCGATCTGTTAGAGCGCCTACGCTGTGTGTGTTTTTGTTGAATATGGTGGGAGTTGCTGAGAGTCGGTCGCACTGAGCTGGCGCTACCTTTCGCTCCCTGCAAAGCTGAACTGGTGTTAGAACGCCCAACATACATCTCATTCATCAATGCCGGCCAGATTACTATATCGACCTATATAGCCGATAACAGCGTATACTAGCGGTCGCTCTTAGCGCCTCTGTACAGACGATCATCTGCCGATACCTGGCGCTAGTAATGAATCAGCCTGCCTGTATCAAACATTTAAACCGGACCTTCAGCACCATTTCATGAAAGGCCCAAACCCATAAAAAACTATTCCCTAACATTTAAAATGAATAGATTTTACATTTTTAGTCACTTTTTTTTTTCCCCTGCTGGGCTGCAACTCAGGACTCTAGGATACGGGCACCATCTTGCATCAGCAGCATCACATACTGAGGAGAGGAAAGGAGAGGAGCCGGGGAGTGCAGGGGGCGGGGTTATAGCTGTGCTTTGCTCAGACAGAGCAGAGTTGGGGCCAGGAAAAGGACAGCAATCCCAGAATGCAAAGTGGCACAGTCCGAAGATACTTCCTGTCAGCAGTGCCACCATCTTGGTTGTTTAAAGGCTCAGAAATTGCACTAGGTGCAGGTAGAGGGATTTTTAATGTGGGCAATCTGTATGTACAGGGTGGGGAAACATACAAGATATGCTCTTATTTAGGGTGAAGGTCTAGTTCAAATAAGACCAAATTACATTTGGATGACCTGGGGTCTGGGATCCCACAGCCCTGGCCCGGGATTTACTTGTTTGCCACGCCCCTCAGATTTTAATGCCTGCCGGGTTTACAGGGAGAAAGAGGTGGGGGTGCTACAGGGTGACCCTGCTCCTTTTGACCTGGGTGGAAATGTGCATATGCGCTGTGGGTTCAAAGAAGGAGAGTTTATGAGGCCATTGGGGAATTTCCCACTGCGAGGCATCCTAAATTGAGATTGCCCAAAGATAGGGAATCATCCAGCTCTAAATCATTCTAGAATCTAAGGACAGTTGGTTTTTATTTAAGAGGCCTAACATCATGTGGGACAGACTTGTCGTCAAATTTAAAATCCACATCCCTTCTCTTTCCAAGTCTCTTTAGATACACCACATGTATTGCTTCATCGCTGTGTTTTGTGGGACAAAATGCGACAGGGGAGCATACAGGGATATGATACTGCATACAATGAGTGCACCATATGGGAGGAGGGCAGAGCGAGCATGCTTTGTACGCATGAAGGGATAGCTTTCTCCATTGAGACAGACTATGCTTTGTAAGTCTGGGTCTTCTTTAGCGCTGTGCTGCTATTCAGCACGCAAGAGCATAATTGCCATTAGCTGTAAATTAAGGGAGCCTGCCACATGAATATTGCATGACTCTCCGTTCAATAGGGAGGTCCGGTCACCTTATATAAAATAACATTGCCGCCGGTGCAGTCATCTAACACGTCTCTGGCATTTCGGCTGAGATAAAGAGCAAAAAAAAAAAAAAGGAAATAAAATGAAACTTGTGTGCTTTGAATTTTTAGCTATTGGCATTGTGAGTGCCTTGCTGGTATTCCAAATACATGCTACATATCTTCTGAAGATCCATAATGATTGCCACAATGGCAAAAGAACTGATGTGGGAATTCACAATGTATCACTTGACAAAGCAGCCCCAAAACATCATGCTGGACTGTTATCGTACGGGGACTTTGCATCTATACCTAAAACTTTGCCCACTGATCCAAACATAAAATTTAACCCACAAACAAAGTCCGTGTCCAGGCTAGCTAAAAAACAGAGCTCAATTACATTCCAACCTGAGGGCTGCAGCCCTCTAGAGTTAGTGATGTGGACATGTCTACAGCTTGCACCCATGCTGGCCCTGCTACAAGTCCTTTCTGCCAATAATGTTGACAGACTCCCTCAATGATTGGCAGCAGAGGTTTTATACATTTTCAGTGGTGGACACCTAGATGTGTGCTGGGGCCATTAAGGAGAACACTCTCAACTTTGAAGCTGATAGAACTGAAACCAGACCAGCTCAGGCTGCAGTACCCCAAGTAATTGCGAAACAAGTGTTCCCTATATTTTCATTAAAAAGGGTGTGCAGTTTTTCATCAGAAATCATCCGATCCTTTAATCAGAAACCAAGAAAACCAAGAAAAAAAGAGAAAACAGTCTAAAGGCCAAACTTTCCACAAGGGCCCTTGGGGGATAGTTGCTCACATGCCCCTGTGAAAGCCCCAAAATCAGTTATTTTTTTTACTTGGTCTGCAATATGAATGCTGACCAGCCAGAAGTACGGCAGGGTGTATTTTGCATTATTTGGGGTTTTTATTTTCACAAGTAAACATTTATATTAGGTGTTGCACAAGTCCTTGGTATCAAAAGAATCTTAAGGATATAAATGTGAAACAACAAAATCTATGATGTAATAACTGCCAAAAGTCCAGAAATCAACCTGTGTACACTTTACTAAAGTCCCTAAAGCATGGGAAGTGAATAATCAAACAATGAAACAAATCCTTATTTCCAGGAATTTGCTGACTATGCCTTGGAATGTCTATTTGGCAGCAGCATATAATGTTGGCTGGGAGTTTTAAAACCCATGCTGATGACTTGTGCTGTGGATACATAACAAGCAAGGAAGAGTCATGCTGCTACATTGTAAAATTCTGGCCAGATCCCTGCTATTTACAATTTACATTGTTACAGACAGGAACATGGCTCCTGTTTACAATGTTACAAGGTTAGCTCCCTTTTGCGTAAAATTGTATAGCAGCCACAGGTCTGCTATATGTAAACAGCTCAAAGCTGACTCACAGCTTTCTGTGTTGTGTCCTCTCCATAAATTACTCTGAAGAATGCTCTATCTGAAGGTTGCTGGGACAACACATTTTCATTGCATGGCTTTGGCCTAAACCTTGTCCTTAAATCTTTACATCCTGTCTATGACCATGACTTGCACCACAACTATAAAGTTTGTTGCCTGCCCACGTCCTCGCCATGTACATAGAATTGCCCTGTGCATGCAAAAGCCATGAAGGTACACCACAAGTCCATATTCATTATTGGTGGCTTCTCTCCTAATGGTCAGTTTTGTTTGTAGACTCTGGGCTCTGGAAACATATGTTTGTGCTACTGACAAAACTTCTTCCTGTACAGCATCTTTTCTTGGCTTCATTTGCCTATCAGCCTTCTTTTTTGGGTGTTAAACACGGGGTGCTGATGGGTTGTTTTGAATTTCACCACAGCTTAATTAAGGTAAGATGCATGTGGTTACTTTTGATTAGAGAGAATAATCCCTCGTGCTTGCATTAATTTGCTGTAGTAAAATGCCAACAAACATGGCACATCACACCAATGTTTTTTTATTTTTATTTTTTATCTGGAATCTTAGTGTGCTAGTATAGTACCATCGGCTTGGCATTTAGAGAGCAACACAAGTTAATTAGCTGACTGTGCTTTGCCAAATTAAATGTGTCTTATCAGAAATGATTTAATTTGATATGAAAAAATGAGCTAAATATTTAATTTGCTTACTAAACACATGGAAGCGCAGCACTTTCCCCACTTCCCGAAAACACAGACATAACAAAAATTAGTTGTGTGATAAATGGTGGTGGTGGTGGTGGGGGGACTAATTAGGCAGGCCTAGGAGAGGAGGGGGGAATTATAAAATGTGATAAATATATAATAGGAAACAGATATTGTGATGTTCTTATATATACACAACTAATTTGTACTTTGTAAGTAAAAAAAAAAGTAAATGTCTGTAGTCTTCATCCATACACCATATATCTGCAGGAAGAATAACAAAAAAAATATCCACTTTCATTTATGTTCCAAACAGACCTCAGACCAGGTCTGGCACTTCGAATGTGTGTCTACTGCATTTTTTGCACCCCTGAGGATAAAAAATAAAATTGTATTCGGGTGCAGAGAGGAGGGGGTAGTAGGACTACCCAACATTGAAAATTGTTGATGGTTGCTCACCAACAGCCTTTGTTAGACTGCTGGCATATAAGAAATTTCAAGAAATGGATAGAGATACTCGTTCATTGGCCCATTGAGGATCTACCCTGGGCCATGGAAAGCCCACATTTGTTAATTAAACACCATCCAACATCTCTGGCACTATGGAGGTATTTGGAAAAATGAGAAATTTTGAAGAATTTGCTCCATGACCTCCCCTTCTCCCCCTGACAATCAACCCCACCCTCCCCAATAGCTGTCAACAAAAACTTCTAAAGGTGGGAAACCAAGTGGGAAAACTTAGGGGTAGAGATCTGGTGGGCGATAAACACTGGTGCCGACTAGATAAACTAAGAGAAGTTATCTGAACTCACCGATTTGAATCTCTTCATTGCATTTAATGCAGAAAATAGGGCTTAGGTCCGCATGGCCAGAGAAAGGCCCTTTAAATGCCTGATAACCATATAATCTCCTGGGAAACAGGTGATATCATAACTCTACCACTTACTGATTAGGCAATGTTATTCCCAACTACAGCTCTGTAAAGAATGGAAAAAAATTATATGTACCCCATTATCAGATGCACAATTCATCTTTCTGCTGACACACAAGTCCTCCATTCCGACCAGAATTTAGTCGGGAGTCGGGATACAAATATCTGACTGTATGGTATCACACACCAGATAGATTACATATAATGTTCCCTACCAGTTTCCCTAATCTTTGGAGGTTCAATACAAATCCATGTCACTTTTTTCATATTATGTGGACCTGTCCCATTCTAGAACTCGATTGCTCAGATATCCAAAATAATAGGATCGAATGTCCATCCAAATCTGGCTCTATTCTTATTACACTCTAATTTGAAGAGTCTTAACTTATATACAAAGGCCATCCTTATTCACCTGGTTAATGCCTCCCATCTAACTATTCCAAAATTTTGGAAAAAAACTCAAAGCCCATCTCTCATTGACTGTTTTAGAGAAATTCAGAAGATTAGAGAAATGGAAGATTTCACATCCGCTATCTATGATAGAGGTCCACATTATGCTGCTACCTGGTTGCCTTGGCTCAAGTACAAATAAATTGAAGAGTTCAAATCGATTCTTGCTGAGGGAGTGTAGAAATGAGAATTTAGCCACGCCCACCTGCTGTTGTCCTCCCTCCTCTTGCCCTCCCTCTTTCCTATCTCTGTTTTTCTCTTCCCTGCCCCCTTCTATATCTTTATTCTGTATTTACAGTTACTAAATTTCTGTCATCTAAAACACTTTTTGTTTCTTTCAGTCACCTCCTTGAGTGACTATAATGTTGTTATCGATGGTTGGGAGATTATAAATTTTCACTGGCACCATGGATCATAATTCCCCATGGCGGCTGCCTTTTTTAGGGCTGCAGCTTTCTGGTGAATGATTTGTAGTGACAGGGAAATAACTTCAAAGTCTGGCAGGTGGCAATCTGCAAAATATGAGCAGGAGACAGAAAGCCACCCACCTCCTTAATGGTTCCGTCAAAAGTAAAATGGTATCGAGGCTATACCTATCAGCCTGACCCATGTATATTAATATGTGTGTGATGTATGTTATTCCCTTGCCATGGGTGCTTGAAAAAGTAACAGTGCCTCTGTTATATTTCTTTGCTTCGAAATTAGAGTAGAAAGCATTAAAAAGGAAATACAGATATGTCTTTTTAATAAAGGAATCATTTTTGAAAACAAAACAGTAGCAGTAACAGCAACAGCAGCATCAACATCAGACATCCAGTTAGTTTGTGAACCTCATCTATATGTATCCAGGAAATCAAGGGGGTGACCCAGGGGTTTGAACCCCCTCCCCCAGATATGGTGAAGTACAGCACCTCTGAGGCTGTCTTTTAGGGCTCTTGAGTGCAGCTTGGTCGCGGCTTTATTAGGGGATATTTAGCAAGAACGAGCAACCCGGCACTGACTATGAAATAAATGAGAGCAGCTACAGGAAGAAAGAGAAGTGAGAGGAGGATACAGAAAAGGGAATATACAAGCGGCAAGTCCATGGTGCTCAGAACACATCTCAGGAGAAGGAGAAGCTAGAGTAGCTGTCACAATCCAGGGGGTGCAACGTGTTAGTGCCTGACCATAAAGAGTTCAACAGCAACAGGAGCACCAAAAATACATCATGTGACATATCTAACAAAGTTCATGCAGCAGTCGCACCCTCATGTTTACCATTTTGATTGCTGGGGAATGCACTGTGCCATGTCCCCTACCCCCTTCCCCCCAGGTAAAAGTTCTGGGTGCGACTCATTCAAATGGATTTCTAAGCGACTCATTCAAATGGATTTCTAAATCTAAAGAGAAAGTATACTGGGTGTTACAAACAGACCTTGGAACAGAATTGCTGTTTAATCAGAGTTTAGCGAAACCCTGGGGGTCAAGTGTCTCTGTGACCTCTAGAACAGATGTGGAACTTCTAGTTTCATTTTTTTTTAAATGTGTAAGTCTAAGCTAAGGTGTCAATAGAGAACATTGAGCGCCTCTGTCTATTCTTGTAGTCCACGCCTTTAGACTGGAAGCTGAAAGTACGTTACTTGGAGTATATATGGAATATGGAATATAAGGCTTACTAGATAGAATTTACAGGTTAAGCACTGAATTACTTACCAAGAACTGCTTTTGTACAGGCTTTTTTCTCCACAACAATCCCTGATTTTCTTCTTGCTGTGACATTGAACGTTGTGTCCCAAGTCCCAGCGCATCAATTTTGATTTATCAACGTACTTGTGATGTCTGAAGAACACAGAATCTCCTATTCTGCTGCTATATTCATCTATGGCTCCCCATAAAACATAAATTATTATTATTTCCAGAAATGCAGCCTGCAGTCCTCTTAAGTGTCTCATTCCTGTTTCTTTGGGGAATCATATTAATGGCGCCCCCTGAGCAAAGCACAACCCTTTCAAAGTTAGTCAGAGGTAGGGAAAAAATCTAAAGAGCCCGATTTTGAGGATAGATCTAACGTGCCATAAGCCCTCATAATATTGAGGTTAAAATATTCTACAAGACCAACGCATATGGTGGCTGCCAGGCACACTATTGAATCAGGAATGATGGCTTAAAAACATATTACTTAAAGATGCTGCAAAGTCATCTCACATGTCATGCTGCCCACTGCATTTTAATGGTGGTTTTCTGAGAGAATGTAAGATTTAAAGGAAAGGCATCCAAAACACAGATTTAGCTTAGTTTGTACTGTAAGATGGCAGAACTACAAATGTGTGCCCCATGCGCTGGGGGAATCCTTATAAAAAACAGCACATTGTAATTTGCTGGGAGCTGAGTGGCAGCTGCTACAATGTATAGCTTGTACTTTGTATAGTGCGAGACAGAATGGCAAAAACAAGAGGGATAAAACGCACGTTGCGAGATTAATAGAAATGCTGCCCTTGCACTGATGCAACATTGCTGTCAAACTGCATTAAAGTAACCCACAGTTTCACATACATATACAGAACTCCATCTGCGGGTGTGTGTCTTGGAGTTATGATACCTGCATTTGCTTGCTCAATCACTAATGAGGTGTGAAAAACATTGCCAGGTTTGATCACATTCAGAGATAAACCTTGTTGTCAACAAATGTCACATCTGAACATGCCAAGTGCCAAGTCTTGTTGCAAAACAATATGTCAAGTGCCAAGCCCTCTTGTCGACCATTGCCACGTCTGGTCACATCCAAGTGATTTGCCTTGTTGCTCATCATTGGTCATGTCTGACCACATGTCAACTGCTGCCCTCACCCTGTCTAGCTGCCCCACTGGGTACAGCTTGGACTATTATCAACTACAAATCGCAATTACCCTAAGCCAACAACCCCAAACACTGTAGTAAGCATACATTTTTCTCCTCATTCTCCATCCATCAGAGGGCTAACAATAGTAATAAATGCTATGATGACTGGCACCTGATCCAATAGGAGGAGCCAGCTGCAGCTGTATGCCATCTGAGTTTTGCAGGAAATGTGTATTTCTCTACTGGGTGGTGTAGCTATGCCCTACTACTGCATAGTGATAGCTGGAGTGGTTCCCTTATCAAGCCAAACCAAGGCAAGAAAATGTCCAACTAACTGTATTCTGCACCTTGCACATAACAATAGCACAAAACAGGTGCAGTAGTGTAATGTTTACAAGTTGTCAGCATTCCGATGCCAAGTGATGCATGATTAATTTGACAGATTTGACCTTTTGACCATTTTCTGGCCTCCCAGTTTATGGTAGCAATAAGGGAGATATATGGAAAGGAAATGTAACCCCCCAAATCCAGTGGTATTATTTGGTATGTTAGAGGCTCTATGTAATCACCCACATAAAAATAATAATAATAATTTGCATCCAAACTGAATATTCGGTTTTATTATTTTATCTTCCACTATCTAAGGCAAAATCTAGGCACTGGACTAAAAATATTAGATGTTGCTGAAATCTAGTCTGGCAGTCTAAATATTTCAAAGATATTTAAAAAGAGACCTAAATTTTAATCCTTTATCTTTTTAATTCCTGTATATATTTTATGACATCCTATGATATAAAAATACATTAATGGAAAGCATATATTAAATGAAAGCTGGTGTACTTGTTTTTGGGATCCAATTTAGTCACAGAATTATTTTTCACAAAACTCACACGTGGCCAAAATATTTGACCCTGATGTTTTTATTATTTAGAGATTAGAGAGCCTCTTCAACTGTAAGTAAATTATTTCTCTAGTATAATCGCCGGAGCTCAAAATTAATAAAGATAAAAAAATGTAAAAAGAAAAGTTCAGTTTTTTTATTTTTCATATTCCGGTAGATTTTCTCTCAAGCGGGTCACTTTGAAGCATCTCCTTATATTTACACAGACATGCTTTACTTCTGGAACATATTCAACAAGATTCGCAAATTAAAGAAATAAGAATAAGTTGAATACGCAGCATGGTTATCTAGGAACACACTGTCCAGAGCAAATCATTTTAATTAAAAAAGGGTCCTCTTCAAGCTAGGTTCAACATTTTTGCTCAAGAGAGATGAGAAAAAAGAGGTCTCAGTTTTTTAAGAGAACAATGAGGGATTAGTGATGAATGGATGAAAGGTTTAAGCCGTCTAAATTCCATTATGGTCATTAACACAGTGCAATCAATAGAATTAAATTTGTTCTAAAGACAAATTGATATTTGTCCTAAAGTTAAACAATGGCTGGCATCCACTTTTCCCATCTTGCAAGGCTAGAACTAACATAAATGTGTTTATAACTAAAAAAAGTAAAAAAAAAAGTGTTGTTGTACCAGCTGGTACCATACTCCGTACCAGTGTTCAGAAGGCTGCTTAACTAATGTTGCTAAAAGATAGATAAAAGTTGAGGCTAAATTTGAACATAATTTTGCTGCTTTTGTTTTGACCCAACAGAATGTTGCAAAATTGTATTATGAATCCACTGGAAAAAGTAAAAATGGAACAGATATCAAATGTCATCAACATACAAGCTGACCATCACTGCAATCCATACCAGTGTTTGGTGCAAAAAACACATGCCGGACGGGTGTTATGTCGGGTGTTATGAATGAAACTGAGAGCCGCGAGTTGCTGTTCTTATTTTAACAGCCTTTGTAATTATTTTAACAAAAATTGTCCGCCCATCCTAAAGCCAACCAGCCCAGGAACCAAGCATAAGAGCTTGTAACCTAGGGCTCAGAGGCCTAATTCCAAGCCCTAATGCCCTGTGCAATGGGTTCAGGGCTTTTCCAGGGGTGCTGTGGGCATACTTACTGTCATGTCACCCATCTAGTTGGGCAGATGCCATGGTGGCTCCCATGGACCCCACTACCAATTCACCCCAAGTGAATTAAAAAAAGCCATCACACAAAACACTTTTTCACAAAACACTACATTTTACTACTCACGGGTCCTGTCCTCTATCTTCCTCCCCCTGCTGGGCAATGTCCTCTTCCTCATATGCTGTGGTTTCCCCACGCTATCTGCTGGTCTCCGTGCTCTTCTGTGCCCCCACTGCTATCTTCTCCTGTTTTTGTCAGAACCTGAACATAGGTTCCCCTGCTTTCACATTGATCACGTTGATCGACCCAAGTCATATGCCAGAATGCTTTTTGTGGACTTCTCATCAGCATTCAACACCATTGACCCCCAAATACTCCATGGGAAGTTGCTCTCTTTGGGCATCCCACTAAACTTATCGGACTGGATTTTTAGCTTTCTGACTGGTAGGTCCCAGAGAGTCAAACTGGGTCCCTTTGTTTCCAGGTCCAGGATCACAAACATGAGTGCACCACAGGGATGTGTTCTGTCTCCTCTTCCTTTCTCACTTTACACCAATGTCTTCATCTCCTCAGATCCTTTGGCCAAGAAGAAACCCTTGAATCGTGGTGCAAAGCAAACAACCTGATCCTGAATACCCAGAAAACAGTCGAACTTATAATTGACTTTAGCCAATCCCACCAATCACACCATCCTATTTTGATTGGTGAGGAGGCTGTCAAAATTGTAGCCAGTGCAATATTTCTTGGTACTCAGATCACGCAGGACTTGAAGTGGAGCAAGCAAGCTACCGTCATCTTAAAGAAGGCCCAACAGAGGCTATACTTTCTAAGACAGTTGATAAGATACGGTATGTCTAAAAAGATCTTAAAAACCTTCTACAACGCTGCCATTGGATCAATCCTGACCACTTCATTTGCAGTCTGGTACGGCGGGGCTACAGCCAAAGACAAGCACAGGCTGAGAAGGATAACCAGGACTACCGAGATGTTACCTTCTCTGGAGGAGCAATTCATGAATAGAATCTCCTCTAGGGCTAAGAAAATATCTGGCGACTCGACGCACCCAGGACATTCCTTCTTCAGGCTCTTACCCTCTGGCTGCAGATTCATGGCTCATTCAACCAAGACCTCCCGACACAAAAACAGTTTTTTTCCTCTGGCCGTTATGGCTCTGAATAAATCCAGTGTGAGAGGCACTTAACTCTATCCTGCTCTGCATTGGTGATAATTTTGTTAGTCTTTAAGGATTAACCTGCACTGTACCTTAATCCTTGTTACTTCTATGTTATTTATGTAATTGTTTATAGCTCTCATGGTGTATCTCCTTGCCAAAAAACATTCCTTGTATGTACCCTGTACTTACTTGGCGGTCAATAAAGTATTGAAGTATTGAAGTAGTATTTCATCCTCGCTACCCAGCGAGGGACTGAAGTGAGGGTCAGGGGAGCCGCCTTTTATCCTACGAAGGGGTCCTCCATGGAATGTCCCTGTGATCACTTATAATGTCAGAGAGAGATGGCCATGAGGGGATTTTCTGGAGTAAACCGACTCTAGACCCCTCCTGTAATGTATTTGTCAAGTGAGGAAGATTCCATAAAGGCCTTGTCTCTTTGTATAAAAGCTGCTCCCTGGTAGCTCATTATGGATTCCCCAGCCAGGAGCTGGAATGGAAGGAGTTCCCCATCAGTCTAAATGCCGGTGAGTGCCATTAGATGCCCCGGCGTCATTTATTAAAGAGATGCTGCCTTGGATGCTGTGCGGGAAAGGTAAGTATCAATAAATTGAGGCATTCGTTCAAAGTCCATTACCCGCACCACCGATTAGCATGTAGGTGCAAATGAGCCCGGAGGGCCATAGCATGGGCCAGTGCTGGGCACTGAACCTGTGGGGGCTTGGGGCATAAGGGCTTGTAGTGGCTAGGGCCAGAGGTGGGTTGTTCAGCTCTTGAACATTGGAACTGTACACCCCTATGCTTGGTTAGCCGGATTGGTAAGCCTTCTAGGAGGGGATCCCACACATTTTTTGCCAATTTTTGACATATCTAGGGGCAGGTTTTTATTTTTTAATTACCCCCAAAAAGTGAAAAAAAAATGGCTGCCCCCCAGCACTAAAGAATTACCAACCCGGCAAACCACATGCTAAGGGCCGCCGGTGGGGCAGGTAATGAACATTGAACTGGTATAGGGGACCATGGCACCCCCAAACAGTTCAAAGAAAAAGTTAAGTAAAGAAATCTAAATTCACTTATACTTACCTTGAACAGTCCATGGTCAAGCTCTGCCTCACTTCAAAGTATGCCAGTGGAGCATTTGCTAAGGTGGGGAATGCAGGTTCCCCTCCATCCATCCCAGCTCCTGTCCAGGGACTCCGTAACAAGCCATGGAGAGCGGCCTTTTATATTGAGAGGCGGAGCAGCCAGGATGAAAGAAGGGGGGACCTGCATTCCTCCATACCAGGAATGGTGGCATGGATGCCAGCAGCTGACCCTTTGTGCCACCTCCAGAGGAAGCTGAGGGGGCACCGAAGATCCCCAAAGACTGGAGGAGACATGGAGCGGGACAGAAGTAGACCTGCCAGATCTGAGGAAGACGGCCCTTGGTGGGGGGAGAAAAGAAGACGGGGACCGGTGAGTATGTGAAATGTAATGAATAATAAACATGTTTGGATTACACTTGGGGTGAACTGGTAGCTGCACCTGCACATGACACCTTCTGGACTCAGCATATTATCCATCCCAGCTCCTGGCCGGGGACTCCGTAACAAGCCATGGAGAGCGGCCTTTTATATTGAGAGGCGGAGCAGCCAGGATGAAAGAAGGGGGGACCTGCATTCCTCCATACCAGGAATGGTGGCATGGATGTCAGCAGCTGACCCTTTGTGCCACCTCCAGAGGAAGCTGAGGGGGCACCGAAGATCCCCAAAGACTGGAGGAGACATGGAGCGGGACAGAAGTAGACCTGCCAGATCTGAGGAAGATGGCCCTTGGTGGGGGGAGAAAAGAAGAGTATGAGTAAGAGTACCGGTGAGTATGTGAAATGTAATGAATAATAAACATGTTTGGATTACACTTGGGGTGAACTGGTAGCTGCACCTGCACATGACACCTTCTGGACTCAGCATATTATGCGCACCCCCATCGGCATGGCCATGGAGTTTTTCCATGGATGACCAGCCGCTCAGATTAAAGGCTGCTCATACAGTGCCTATGCCTACAGGGAGGGCTTAGATAATTATATAAAATATTAACTTTATAACACTGTATTTTCTAGTAGTACGACATATTGGGGGATTTCTACTTACAACTTACTAAGTATACATTTATCATGACTATTGCATTTTTATAAGGATTTGTTTTGTGTGCTGTAAACTGAGATGTTATTAGGTTTGCACTTAGTTTGCCTTCGAGTGTCGGCGGCTTGGTGCCTGGTGGGCAATTTTTACTTGCGGTGCACACACTCATGAGCATCTGGAGCATTGCTTTCATTCCGGTTATTTTTCACTTCTATGGGTGAAATGATTATTTCCCCGCACGGATTAATGGCATTACAAACTTGTACTTTGTACAAGATATATAACATTGTCTTAGATTATTTCCCCAGAACTAACTAGCTGGCAAGCACCCTTTTAAAAGTCTTTTTATTTTTTTATGCTATATTTGAACACATATTGATGTTATTTGTATAACTTTATGTTTAAGTCATCTATTAGAAAAATCTCAACTGTGAGGCACCGCTAAATGAAAAAAAGGAAACTAGTGGGTGCACCAGGATTTCCAAGAATACAACAATTTAGAACATAAGACCCACAACCTGGAATTCCATATACATAGGGCACTCCACCAAATTAAATAAAAATATTTTATTATGTGACAAAGTTCAATCTAAAAAAACATACAACACAAATGCACAATACCCTTGCAATACCAGCTAGGGGACAGCAGAGGCCTGTTTTGCATTTTGACTATTATCAGCTCATATATAATATTGCTATATCTTTGCCAGCACCTGTATTGGTTTGTTTGAAATCATTCAACTTGATATATTTGTAGATAGATGTAAAAAATATTTCAGCTACCTTATCAGAGTAATCTTTTTTGTCCAGTGGTCATAGTGTTTTTTAACTGTCTTGTGCATTTGTGTTGTATGTTTTTTAAGATTGAACTTTGTCACATAATAAAATATTTTTATTTAATTTGGTGGAGTGCCCTATGTATATGGAATTCCAGGTTGTGGGTCTTAAGTCATCTATTATTTTTTAAATAACTTTATGACTTCTATTTTTTTATATGTTACTGTTTGTGGGCTTTGAGGTTTGTCATACCAGTAAGATTAAATTGTCATCTTTATCAGTGTTGCAAATCTAAATAGTATGTCTTTGAGCAAAGGAGTTTATAAGCCAAGGAAGTATGTAAAAAATCTTATTAAGTCAGAAATAAAATTGCCAGAAACACATATTGTGAAATACAGTAGGTGTTGATTACCTTTGGGATCTTAAAGCTGCAAAATGGATGGATATAAAGATAGGATTAAACCTACTAGATACCCAAAGAATGATAAGCATAAACACTTCTTTACCCCAAGGTTCAGATGGATTCAATCAACATCCATTTTTACCAAACATGTACAAAGTCAATAGCTATTGTCTATGGGCGAAATAAAATGAGCGATGTTATCTCCTGCCTCATAGATATGCCTAAAAATCCTTGCTAGCTACCCTTATTGGACATACAGAAAGCCTTTATCTCAGCATTGTTGGTCTCCAGCATGCCAGGGTAGGCAGGAGGCAAGCAAAGAAGGCAGAAGACCAACTGATTTTAAGGGCATCAGGACTCTGGGGGTTCAAATCTTCAGGAAAAGGTTAGGTCAGTACAGGTTCTTTTAAATATTCCAAAATATGGCTTTTAAAGAGAAACAAATGCTGGGAAGTGGGGTCCTGGAGTCTAAAAGACTCCAGGGACAGTTGCTAACCGAACCCTTGGTGCATCCAAAAAGGGAAAGCCCCATTGTGTGAACCCATAGGATTGCCGGTAAACTCAACTTTTCCAGTAGTTCCCACAGTTCTGTCTTTGCTAGCAGCTGCATCCCTAGTCTCCCTGTAGCTGTGGTGCGCTCCCCATCCATTTACATATGCTGGGGGCAGGAGCACATCCCAGGGAAACTGGGGATTTGTGCAGGCAGTCAGCCAATCATCAATCTAAAAAATGCCAGTTGGGCATGGCCTTGACAGTGGAAAAAATGGCCAAGCCGGTAGTATTGTTTGGGGATACTCGGGTGGGAGGGTGAGTGGGGTATGGCTTTTGATTATGATCACGCTATTAGACAGTAGCTCAGCCAAAACTGCATGGTAATATAAGATCATTGCACACATCAAGAGATTAGAATTCCCCAAGAGTGGGTGCATGACCCTCCTAGCAGCCTTCAGAGATTGAGGTCCTCAGAGATGGTTACATGTAATTAGAAGGTAATTGCTGACAGCGGGATTGTTAACTCCATCAAGGCAAGTCATTTAACAGAGATTGCCTGGATTCCAAGCATAGGAAGATCATGGAGGAGGAGATGTGACCTTGCACTCAGCACCATGATTACTATCAATGTAGTTGACAGGAGCTAGAATTAATTAGATGGTGTGCCATCATCTCGTTTCAATGATCTTTGTCCATCAAGAAACAATTTGTTAGGCCGGTTTCACACTGCGGCGATTTCTCTCTGGACGCTGCTTACAGGGCTTTTGCGGAACACTCAGAGAACTTTGCAAACGCCCGATTCACATGTGAAAGCGGCCATAGATTACTATTGGCAGCTATTCACAGGCGGCTACGGAGCGCTCACCTAAAAACGTGAGCGCACCGCAGACACGCTGGTGTGAACTACTGTTTTAAAATAATTCTAATTAATTAATCCAGAATCAACTTTGATAAAACTGAATACTAACCTGGTATTGGAAATGATTAAGGTGTACCCTGCACAACCTTCATAATCACTGAAATCAGAATATCAGTTATAAATAGACTGAAGCTGGGGCTGGGTGAGTGCTTATAACCAGTAAACCCCTCAAATGGGCTTCTAGACAGGTGCACCAGGCATGGAGATTTTCAGGTCATAACTGCGCTTGTGTCCTTTGGCACAGATCTGGATCTTTAACAGGCAGTGGTTTAACTAAATATGACGGGCCTTGGTGCAAAAATTAAAAGGGACCCATTTCAGGGCTCATATTTTAAACATTTTTTCTGTATTTAAACAAAATAGGATGCAAATAGGCAACTAAAAACTGAATCGGCTAATAAGAATAGTGCTTCCTTTCTGTTAATGATGCCAAGTGAGCACAAATGTAATAAATAAGATAGAGAAGCAATACTGACGGAGCCCCCTTGACCTTCTCTGTCCCAGTGAAGTTGCACCCCCTGCACCTCCTATTGTAACTCCCCTGTTTACAGGTGTTCCTGGAGCTCAAGGACCCGTATACCACTTCAAAGGGTAGGTTGGGCTGGCATTACACCTGCATGACATGCAGTGAGTGGCTTGCCAATGCCCCCACTCAATTTCCTGCATTTATTTTTGGACACAGGGAAACAGAAGGGCCCATATGCATGAGTCTGGTCTTCTCTCAGTGCTGCCCTATGCCTGGAAAAGCACTGGGCTTGTGCCAAGGGCAGAGCTGGCCTTTGGGGTGTGCAGGGTGTGGAGCCGTACAGGGCGCACGTCTGAAATAAATATCATTTATTTCTAATTTTTTATGTTGCTGTTCTTACTTCCTGTTAAATTTTTTGCATGCGCCAACCATGTCCTGTGAGGCTGTGCAACCTGGCCGGACGAGGACAGTACTAGAAGCATTAAAGTTCCCCCACTTCCATACTGCCAGACGAGTGGTGGACTCAACCATCAGCGTGTTACCGGGTAGGACTGTGGCATCAGAAGCAGCCCATTGATATATAGGGCTTCCTCTCTAAATCTGCACATGCAATATGTAATATAAGAGACCCCTCAGCCTAATAAATATTTCTTACAACTTTAAGAGACTTCAGAACCCAAACTGATCATGCTCTCAATCCATAACAGACACCTACAGCTGAAAGACTACTTCCCATGTCCGCAGTGTACAAATACAGCATTCTTTAAAATGATCTCTTCATCGCACAGCACGATGGAGAGATGGCTCACACATTGCAGACATCTGTGAGTCGGATGTATGCTGGTAACATAATAATAGCAAGCTTGTGGCTCCAATACAGTCTTTCACAGCAGGGTGCTGCTCTTGTAATAGTGTATAACAGCCGCAAGCCTTGATGTTTATTGCAATGTAAGACTTGTCCTGCTAGATATGTTGCAAAGCAGAAGGAAGAGAGGCATCAGCAAAGGTTTTACCACCCCCAGCCAGCATAGAAAATGATGGTAGCCTCATATTGAACATGCCTACCTACAGGCTTGATCTTGGAAGTATGCTATCCAGCTACTGATGACGGCTTGGGAGGGGGTGAAGGGAAGCAGAAGATCCTTGTGCCCCTCTGCCAGAGGACGTCCTTTTTAACAAGAGGGTTGGAGAGATCAGAGAGAAAATTGACCTAAAGTAAAAAATATCCATAGGACCATTTTATTCTCCACCCCTGTGCCTTCCATTTTGGGATTCTGTTCTGCTTCTATCCCCTTTTATTTAAAAGCCTAAAATTAGAAAATAATATTTACTAATCCCCATTGCTGGCAGCCACGTCCAAGTATTCCCTTCTGTGCCCGCAACCAATGTGACAAGCAGCCCAGTGAACAACACTGAACAACATTGGTTACTAGTGGTCACATGGAGTGCAAAAACAGTGCAGGGGCATGAAGGACTTAAGCACAATATTTATCACTGATTTTTAAGCTTTCACAGGGATTGCTGCAGACTGGCCCTCCGAATTGGGAAGTGAGAGAAAAAAGAAGTTAACTGCTTATCCTGTGTATTCCTGACCTGATTTCTGGGAGGAGGGCAGGAGCGTTGCTGCATGGCTCTGAAGACAGGATCACTGTTCCCAGAAGAAGCATAAAATGTAACATTTAATCGATAATGTTAAAACATCATCCCTGGAAAAAGCGCTGTGTGTTACTTTACAACACGTGTAACCTTGGGAAGCCTGGTGGATTATACATTTTGATACCCGTCAGGTTTGAAAGATAGACTGGTCATTTCTTTCATTTAATCTTGTATTTAATCAGGGTTCAGGGGGTTTCTACCCTTTATTTCCAGTATCTATGGCACAGTATTTATATTAGCATAACAACTCGTGAGCCGACATTAACACTTTGGGCTCGATTCAACAAAGGTCGAAAATGGATTTTTCGTGTGTTTTGTGCTTAAAAAGTTGCGATTTTGCTATATTTTTTTACGAGTGATTCAGCTACCTGGAACCATTGTAAAACACGAGTCACTTGAATTAAATTCGAGTGCGATTGTAAAAGTGCGAATTAAATTAGTGGATCGAAAAATTTACTACTGCATTTTACAATTCGAAAATGTTACTACTGATTCAGGTGGACTTGATGAGCCACACACATGATATAAATTAGAGTGTTTCACACTTGTTTTTTGATGCAGCTTTCAGCAGGAGAAAACTCATTTTGCTCTCTCACAATGGAGCCCTTCTACTTTCTTTGCAATGGTAGTAAACTCTAATGGTAGTAAAAAATTCAATTCATAAGAAAAAAGCCTGAGAATTCCACTGTTTGTGAATCACTAGTTAGGAAGACAATGAAAGTCAATGGCACTTTTTTACTCCTGAAAAAAATACTGAACTTTTTACCCTTTTTTACTAGTAGTAAAAAGTTCCATTGACTTCCAGTGTCTTCCTATCTGGTGATTTGGTAACAGTGACATTCTCAGGCTTTTTTCTCATGAATTAAATTCTTTACTACCATGAGAATTTTTTTCAATGATTTGTGAATCGAGGCCATTGACTTCGAACATATTGCAGATTATGTGCCGCAGAGAAGGCGCACACTACCCATTCCCATATTTTCGGACACGTTTGGAAGTGGGTCAGCTGCCATATCAAGCACTTTTCCAGCTTACTAGGCTAAATCGTGCAGCTTTGGAATCCATATTTGGCACCATTAACTGGTAGAAGACCTTTGGGTTTTTACATTGCGGTGCACCAAAACCCAGAATAGTCAAAATCCTGGCTTTTGGTCCACGTTATAGTGTAAGCATAAGAATGGCGTACCATGAGGTTACAACACCATGCAACAGTCAGAAAACAATACTAAACAATAGAAAAAAAAATCGAGTACATTTTCCAATAATTTTCGCTTGCGACAGCCTTTTTACAAGCATTTTGAAAATTTTACGAGTGATTAGAAAATTTTACGATTGCATTTTCGAGTGCAAGTATTTAATTCAACCCTTTTTTTGAATCACTCGAAAAAGTTAAAACTTTGTGCATGCGATCTGATTTTTCGAGTGACACGAATTTATTTCTACCTTTGTTGAATCGAGGGGCTTTTTTTTCTATTGTTTAGTATTGTTTTCTGACTGTTGCATGGTGTTGGTAGGCTTTTTAATGGGTAAATGTAAATGCATAATTTTTTTTCAACTTTTTAAGTTACCTGTGTAGCTGTATGTACATGGCTAACATTGTGGATACATGTAATAAAGAGGCAAGGTATGCTGTAGTGGAAGTGCTAATTAAACAGTAATATTTGTAAGAGGCATATATGTAGTTTTTTTTTTGGGGGGGGGGGGTTGGTTGGATTGCCAGGGACCTGTATTAAAAATGTCTCCTTTAATGCAGAAATGTGGCCATTGTTTTCTATACAAAGCTTGCTCACATAGCACCATGTGTCCCTGGGTGCAGGGAGCAGTTCTTTGCTAGCTTTAACCACATGGTACGCCATTCTTATGCTTACACTATAACGTGGACCAAAAGCCAGGATTTTGACTATTCTGGGTTTTGGTGCACCGCAATGTAAAAACCCAAAGGTCGACCAAAGGTCTTCTACCAGTTAATGGTGCCAAATATGGATTCCAAAGCTGCACGATTTAGCCTAGTAAGCTGGAAAAGTGCTTGATATGGCAGCTGATCCACTTCCAAACGTGTCCGAAAATATGGGAATGGGTAGTGTGCGCCTTCTCTGCGCCACATCATCTGCAATATGTTCGAAGTCAATGGCCTGGATTCACAAATCATTGAAAAAAATTCTCATGGTAGTAAAAAATTTAATTCATGAGAAAAAAGCCTGAGAATTTCACTGTTACCAAATCACCAGATATGAAGACACTGAAAGTCAATGGAACTTTTTAATACTAGTAAAAAAGGTAAAAAGTTCAGTATTTTTTTCAGGAGTAAAAAAGTGTCATTGACTTTCATTGTCTTCCTAACTAGTGATTCACAAACAGTGGAATTCTCAGGCTTTTTTCTTATGAATTGAATTTTTTACTACCATTAGAGTTTACTACCATTGCAAAGAAAGTAGAAGGGCTCCATTGTGAGAGAGCAAAATTAGTTTTCTCCTGCTGAAAGCTGCATCAAAAAACTAGTGTGAAACACTCTCATTTATATCATGTGTGTGGCTCATCAAGTCCACATGAATCAGTAGTAAAATTTTCGAATTGTAAAATGCAGTAGTAAATTTTTCGATCCACTAATTTAATTTGCACTTTTACAATCGCACTCGAATTTAATTCAAGTGACTCGTGTTTTACAATGGTTCCAGGTAGCTGAATCACTCGTAAAAAAAAAATATAGCAAAATCGCAACTTTTTAAGCATAAAACACACGAAAAATCCATTTTCGACCTTTGTTGAATCGAGCCCGAACCCTTTGCCTGTTGTATTTGAGTGAGTATTCAAAAACCTTTTCCCCACACAAGTGGAGCATGCTCAATTTTTACCTCAATTCGTTTTTATTCCTTTGCCTTGTGGATATAGTATCATCTATTCATGATCGGGACTTTGGTTATTTTATATCTATAAACATATGTACTTATGCCTCCTTATGTGCCAGCTTCATCTTTCTGTATACACCATTTATAATGCAAGTATGTGTCTTCCCCTATTAACTAGGTGGTGGTCCACTCTTGGATCCTTGTCCCTATAAATAGATATATTGGTTTTAATAGCACACAGCAATTTTAATAATACACACCAATCTGAGCTCATATGTCATATACTTGCAGTTATGAATAGACGGGCATATGCAGGTCGTATTTTGCATTATGTGGAAATGATACTTGCATACAGAGTAGCATCCACTAATATTAAGTTAATTTTTACTCTTTATAATATGTTTACTACGCTGGGTTTCATGTCATATACTGTAGGTATCCAGGTTGTGCCTCATACAATTATATCTTTATTATGGTCATTTGTTTGCAAAGCAGCTTCCAGTAATACGTAATGCGCACTTGTTGGCAATTGCGTTTAATTGCAGGATTTTAAACATACTTACCGTTGACAGCAGTGACACATTTGGAGTGTTATTACAATTATAAGCCCATTTTTAAATGGTTTGCTTCAAGTGAGCATGCCTTTATCTTGACTCCTACCCAACGTTGTATCTTTGTGCTTCCACTATGACATGGTCCACATATTCACTGCCATGCTACGTCCCCTATTCTATCACCTGATATGCTTTTTACAATCACACATGTGTGGTGTGTGTACAAAAACAACAGAGCCATATATTGGGGTGGGAGTTTAAAATATTGGGAATCTCTCCCCAGGGCTGTATTTAGAGTTCATGCTGCCCTAGGCACCCCCCCCCACAGCTAAGTGCACCAGGGGCATCCCTTTTAGGAACGCCCAATGTGTGAACGCCCACATCCCTGCAGCTGAGGTGATTCAGATATGCTGGGCATGGCAGCGCACCTTACACTGCAGAGAAACCCGCGATGTGACCGTTCCCTATGGTGATGTTCAGTCCAAAACAATGCTTTATGCAGTGCATTAGTATGTACACCATAAAGCAATGATTGGACAAGAGCCTGCACATACGCCATGGGAACAGCAGAAAGGTAAGTTAAGTTGTGGGTGATCTGGGGGTTTCACACAGTGGGGCATCAAAAATCAGGATGTCGTGGGGAAAAAAAAACCCCATCAACGGCCAACCTAGAATCTAAAAGATTGCAGGGCCAGCCATTAGCTTTTTCCCGGGGCATCCCGAATTGGGTTGGCCCGCTGTGTAAAACCGCCCAGGGCACTAGTAAAACTTACCTTTTCCCCAGGTCAACGAAGAATGCACAAGCTTGTCTCCAAACGGCTCTGATTGTTTTCTATGGGGAGCTGCATTGCCCCATTCCCGGTTACACCTAGTGGCACACGCTCCCGTCCCAAGCCTATCCCTATAGAAGTTAATGGGAGCTGTTTTTCCAAAGGAGTAAGCAGCTCATATTGGCTTTGCGCCTGCGCAATTTGGATCTGAACAAAAACCAAGAAGTCAAAATCCCTGGTTTTGTTCCGCTTTAAGCAACCCAAAACCAGGGGGCAGCAAAAACTGGTCCACTTTAACAGGGACTATGGCCAGTGGCGTAACTACATGTGACTGGGCCCTAGTGTGAACATGAAATGGGGCCCTTTCAAGACTCAGATACCTTTTTCCAGACTTTTCATTTAATTGGATGCAGCTAGACAACTGAAACAAGAGAGATAAATGGAGCTTCCTTTCTAAAGATGATGCCAAGTAAGCACAAATCTGATAAAGAGGGAAGAGGGGTGACACTGATGGGCCCCCCTTGGTTTACCATGTGGTTGCATCCCCTATGGTTACACCCTGGCAGCTGCCATCCTTGGGGCAACCCCTCTCCCTGGAATACTCACCCTCTCCCGGAGCCCTCATCGCATCTGTGCGTTCTGGCTGCATCCCCACTCACCTGTTGGGGGATGCGGCTGGCGGTGCCGCTCGGCCAAAAAGAGGCAAGTAACAGAGAGCCTGCTGATTGGCTGAGCGAGCCGCTCAGCCAATCAGTGCATTCACTCTCGCCCGAGTCTGTGCCGTGGGGGTGGAAGGAAGGTGAGTGAAACAGGGCCACCTGGGGGGGGGGGTACACACACAGCGGGGCATCCCAATTTGGGATGCTGCTGCAGAGACGAACAACACACAGGAAAGTAAAATTCATGTGTGGTGTTCCTCTTTAACATGTTTGCTGGTACCTTGTCCTGCTGCTGGAAATCATGGAGGGCTGAGGGCTGAGCGCTGCGCACAGGAGGAGGATGATCTTCGAGCTGCAGTGTAGCCGGCAGCCCACACACTGAGCTGATGGGAGGAGGAGGAGGGAAAGAGCCGCCATCACACTGCTCCGACGATACTTGCTGCTGAGGGAGGGGGTGGGGCCGCGGGGGAGGAGAGGGGGGCCACTCTGCATGCACGTGTAAAGGAATTTGGGATTGCATTGCTATGTGAGTGTATCACAAATCCCTGTGCTGTCCTGACACACTCACACTGCAATGCAATCCCACATTCCTTTACACGTGCAGGCAGGCTGGGGGATTGCCCATACATTTACAATGGCAGGGAGCAGTGGCAAAGGCAAAGCTGAAACGGGGGCTGAGCTGGGGCGTGGGGACCTGGCAAGGCCACGCCCCCAACTCCCACACTTAGCTGGCACGCCTCCCCTGTCATAGGAAGGAGACAGGTGGCGGCTGAGAGCAGGGGCAGGGCGGGGGATTGCCTGTACAGTTGCGTCAGCTGCCCATTGTGGCAAACAGCAGGAACGGGGGGCGTGCTCGCCACCTTCCCCACATCGCTTGCTGGCCATTGTTGCTGGCCTCCACCCCATACCCGCCCCTGTCTGTAGCTCTGCCCTAGGCACGTGCCTTCCTTTGCCTAGTGGCAAATACGGCCCTGTCTCTCCCTCCTGCTGTGACTATTACAAACAAAATGAGTCATTCTGAAAAGCATTTTAGTCCCCTGGAGTTATATTGTGTTAAATTGTTACAGCCGTTAAACAGGAACAGTTAAATTTATACATTGTTAAGCGGTCATGAGCCTACTATTGGAATTTAAATAGCTTGCAGATAGCTTACAGTGCAATTTGATTTGTGAATAGTGCTGTGTGATGGAAAAGACTCCAAAGGTGAAGATTGTCTCCTCTGCAGGCACCCTGTGAGAGATAGAGGTGATCATGGACTTTGCAGTAAACATGTAAGTACATGACTTATAAGGGGCCTCTTGCTCCTTATGGATTAATCTTTACATAATATGCTGTTTCTGGTACCAGGGAGACAGATTCTTATTTTCTTCAAGGGAATAAAGTGAGCCTGAAGGCTACTGTGGCAAAAGATGACTGGAAATCCTCCTTAATCTAAATCAGGATGCCCCGCTGTGTGAAATCCCCCAGGCCCAACCAGGATGCCCCGGAAGCAAGGACCAAGACCCAGGATAGTCAAAATCCTGGATTTTGATCCACTTTAAGAGACCACACAACCCATATTTAACTGCCACCTTAGACCATTGACTGGCCCTGACTGATCTTTTAAGAAGTAGAGTAGAGTTTCCCAAAATGTTAAATGCTCCATTGGGTTGGGTTGTCTCTCTCCGCTTGTATTCGGGCAGGAATCACAGTAATACCTATTGATTAGGGATGAGCGAATCGATCCGGACGAACCCGGATTCGATCCGAATTTCAGGAAAAATTCGATTCGGATCGAATCCGAATTTCCCCGCGATTCGATCACTCGAAGTTTTCCTTTAACATCCATTCATTTACATTACAGGCATTCTAAGATGGCGGACGGGACATGTCTGGACATGTATCCCGCGCCAGTGCAAGCTGGGGCAGTCACATGCAGCCTATCAGCAGCCAGCAAGCCCGGTGACGTCACACAGCGGTATTTAACGGCGGCCATCTTGCTTTTCCTCATTTCTCTATTGCATTCGTGACAGACAGACAGAACGCTGTGTAGCTGAGGCAGTTAGACAGGCTGGAGACAGGGACAGACAGGGACAGGCTGGAGACAGGCAGGAGACAGGCAGGAGACAGACAGGAGACAGACAGAAAGCCAGGGAAAGGTAGGAAAAACGGAGCTGGCTGACAGGGAGATTTTTTTTTTTTCATCCAGCCTTTGTTAGCGTTTTCAGGCTGCTTATAGTAACTAACTGTGCATATATACTGAACTGATCTTAAGTCTGCTGTGAGGCATCCCATTCTGTGACTAAAGCAGCCTCTGTTTAAGACCATATAAGCATTTGCTCTTATCATATTTGAAATTAGGCCTGATAAAGACACTTTTGCTGGCCAAAGCACTACTGGACCCTGCCAGCTCGATTCCTGCCCGGGGCATCCCATTCTGTGACTACAGCAGCCTCTGTTTAAGACCATATAAGCATTTGCTCTTATCATATTTGAAATTAGCCTGATAAAGACACTTTTGCTGGCCAAAGCACTACTGGACCCTGCCAGCTCGATTCCTGCCCGGGGCATCCCATTCTGTGACTAAAGCAGCCTCTGTTTAAGACCATATAAGCATTTGCTCTTATCATATTTGAAATTAGCCTGATAAAGACACTTTTGCTGGCCAAAGCCCTACTGGACCCTGCCAGGTCGATTCCTGCCCAGGGCATCCCATTCTGTGACTAAAGCAGCCTCTGTTTAAGACCATATAAGCATTTGCTCTTATCATATTTGAAATTAGGCCTGATAAAGACACTTTTGCTGGCCAAAGCCCTACTGGACCCTGCCAGCTCGATTCCTGCCCGGGGCATCCCATTCTGTGACTACAGCAGCCTCTGTTTAAGACCATATAAGCATTTGCTCTTATCATATTTGAAATTAGCCTGATAAAGACACTTTTGCTGGCCAAAGCACTACTGGACCCTGCCAGCTCGATTCCTGCCCGGGGCATCCCATTCTGTGACTAAAGCAGCCTCTGTTTAAGACCATATAAGCATTTGCTCTTATCATATTTGAAATTAGGCCTGATAAAGACACTTTTGCTGGCCAAAGCACTACTGGACCCTGCCAGCTCGATTCCTGCCCGGGGCATCCCATTCTGTGACTACAGCAGCCTCTGTTTAAGACCATATAAGCATTTGCTCTTATCATATTTGAAATTAGCCTGATAAAGACACTTTTGCTGGCCAAAGCACTACTGGACCCTGCCAGCTCGATTCCTGCCCGGGGCATCCCATTCTGTGACTAAAGCAGCCTCTGTTTAAGACCATATAAGCATTTGCTCTTATCATATTTGAAATTAGCCTGATAAAGACACTTTTGCTGGCCAAAGCCCTACTGGACCCTGCCAGGTCGATTCCTGCCCAGGGCATCCCATTCTGTGACTAAAGCAGCCTCTGTTTAAGACCATATAAGCATTTGCTCTTATCATATTTGAAATTAGCCTGATAAAGACACTTTTGCTGGCCAAAGCACTACTGGACCCTGCCAGCTCGATTCCTGCCCGGGGCATCCCATTCTGTGACTAAAGCAGCCTCTGTTTAAGACCATATAAGCATTTGCTCTTATCATATTTGAAATTAGCCTGATAAAGACACTTTTGCTGGCCAAAGCCCTACTGGACCCTGCCAGGTCGATTCCTGCCCAGGGCATCCCATTCTGTGACTAAAGCAGCCTCTGTTTAAGACCATATAAGCATTTGCTCTTATCATATTTGAAATTAGGCCTGATAAAGACACTTTTGCTGGCCAAAGCCCTACTGGACCCTGCCAGCTCGATTCCTGCCCGGGGCATCCCATTCTGTGACTACAGCAGCCTCTGTTTAAGACCATATAAGCATTTGCTCTTATCATATTTGAAATTAGCCTGATAAAGACACTTTTGCTGGCCAAAGCACTACTGGACCCTGCCAGCTCGATTCCTGCCCGGGGCATCCCATTCTGTGACTAAAGCAGCCTCTGTTTAAGACCATATAAGCATTTGCTCTTATCATATTTGAAATTAGGCCTGATAAAGACACTTTTGCTGGCCAAAGCACTACTGGACCCTGCCAGCTCGATTCCTGCCCGGGGCATCCCATTCTGTGACTACAGCAGCCTCTGTTTAAGACCATATAAGCATTTGCTCTTATCATATTTGAAATTAGCCTGATAAAGACACTTTTGCTGGCCAAAGCACTACTGGACCCTGCCAGCTCGATTCCTGCCCGGGGCATCCCATTCTGTGACTAAAGCAGCCTCTGTTTAAGACCATATAAGCATTTGCTCTTATCATATTTGAAATTAGCCTGATAAAGACACTTTTGCTGGCCAAAGCCCTACTGGACCCTGCCAGGTCGATTCCTGCCCAGGGCATCCCATTCTGTGACTAAAGCAGCCTCTGTTTAAGACCATATAAGCATTTGCTCTTATCATATTTGAAATTAGGCCTGATAAAGACACTTTTGCTGGCCAAAGCCCTACTGGACCCTGCCAGCTCGATTCCTGCCCGGGGCATCCCATTCTGTGACTACAGCAGCCTCTGTTTAAGACCATATAAGCATTTGCTCTTATCATATTTGAAATTAGCCTGATAAAGACACTTTTGCTGGCCAAAGCACTACTGGACCCTGCCAGCTCGATTCCTGCCCGGGGCATCCCATTCTGTGACTAAAGCAGCCTCTGTTTAAGACCATATAAGCATTTGCTCTTATCATATTTGAAATTAGGCCTGATAAAGACACTTTTGCTGGCCAAAGCACTACTGGACCCTGCCAGCTCGATTCCTGCCCGGGGCATCCCATTCTGTGACTACAGCAGCCTCTGTTTAAGACCATATAAGCATTTGCTCTTATCATATTTGAAATTAGCCTGATAAAGACACTTTTGCTGGCCAAAGCACTACTGGACCCTGCCAGCTCGATTCCTGCCCGGGGCATCCCATTCTGTGACTAAAGCAGCCTCTGTTTAAGACCATATAAGCATTTGCTCTTATCATATTTGAAATTAGCCTGATAAAGACACTTTTGCTGGCCAAAGCCCTACTGGACCCTGCCAGGTCGATTCCTGCCCAGGGCATCCCATTCTGTGACTAAAGCAGCCTCTGTTTAAGACCATATAAGCATTTGCTCTTATCATATTTGAAATTAGGCCTGATAAAGACACTTTTGCTGGCCAAAGCCCTACTGGACCCTGCCAGCTCGATTCCTGCCCGGGGCATCCCATTCTGTGACTACAGCAGCCTCTGTTTAAGACCATATAAGCATTTGCTCTTATCATATTTGAAATTAGCCTGATAAAGACACTTTTGCTGGCCAAAGCACTACTGGACCCTGCCAGCTCGATTCCTGCCCGGGGCATCCCATTCTGTGACTAAAGCAGCCTCTGTTTAAGACCATATAAGCATTTGCTCTTATCATATTTGAAATTAGGCCTGATAAAGACACTTTTGCTGGCCAAAGCACTACTGGACCCTGCCAGCTCGATTCCTGCCCGGGGCATCCCATTCTGTGACTACAGCAGCCTCTGTTTAAGACCATATAAGCATTTGCTCTTATCATATTTGAAATTAGCCTGATAAAGACACTTTTGCTGGCCAAAGCACTACTGGACCCTGCCAGCTCGATTCCTGCCCGGGGCATCCCATTCTGTGACTAAAGCAGCCTCTGTTTAAGACCATATAAGCATTTGCTCTTATCATATTTGAAATTAGCCTGATAAAGACACTTTTGCTGGCCAAAGCCCTACTGGACCCTGCCAGGTCGATTCCTGCCCAGGGCATCCCATTCTGTGACTAAAGCAGCCTCTGTTTAAGACCATATAAGCATTTGCTCTTATCATATTTGAAATTAGCCTGATAAAGACACTTTTGCTGGCCAAAGCACTACTGGACCCTGCCAGCTCGATTCCTGCCCGGGGCATCCCATTCTGTGACTAAAGCAGCCTCTGTTTAAGACCATATAAGCATTTGCTCTTATCATATTTGAAATTAGCCTGATAAAGACACTTTTGCTGGCCAAAGCCCTACTGGACCCTGCCAGGTCGATTCCTGCCCAGGGCATCCCATTCTGTGACTAAAGCAGCCTCTGTTTAAGACCATATAAGCATTTGCTCTTATCATATTTGAAATTAGGCCTGATAAAGACACTTTTGCTGGCCAAAGCCCTACTGGACCCTGCCAGCTCGATTCCTGCCCGGGGCATCCCATTCTGTGACTACAGCAGCCTCTGTTTAAGACCATATAAGCATTTGCTCTTATCATATTTGAAATTAGCCTGATAAAGACACTTTTGCTGGCCAAAGCACTACTGGACCCTGCCAGCTCGATTCCTGCCCGGGGCATCCCATTCTGTGACTAAAGCAGCCTCTGTTTAAGACCATATAAGCATTTGCTCTTATCATATTTGAAATTAGGCCTGATAAAGACACTTTTGCTGGCCAAAGCACTACTGGACCCTGCCAGCTCGATTCCTGCCCGGGGCATCCCATTCTGTGACTACAGCAGCCTCTGTTTAAGACCATATAAGCATTTGCTCTTATCATATTTGAAATTAGCCTGATAAAGACACTTTTGCTGGCCAAAGCACTACTGGACCCTGCCAGCTCGATTCCTGCCCGGGGCATCCCATTCTGTGACTAAAGCAGCCTCTGTTTAAGACCATATAAGCATTTGCTCTTATCATATTTGAAATTAGCCTGATAAAGACACTTTTGCTGGCCAAAGCCCTACTGGACCCTGCCAGGTCGATTCCTGCCCAGGGCATCCCATTCTGTGACTAAAGCAGCCTCTGTTTAAGACCATATAAGCATTTGCTCTTATCATATTTGAAATTAGGCCTGATAAAGACACTTTTGCTGGCCAAAGCCCTACTGGACCCTGCCAGCTCGATTCCTGCCCGGGGCATCCCATTCTGTGACTACAGCAGCCTCTGTTTAAGACCATATAAGCATTTGCTCTTATCATATTTGAAATTAGCCTGATAAAGACACTTTTGCTGGCCAAAGCACTACTGGACCCTGCCAGCTCGATTCCTGCCCGGGGCATCCCATTCTGTGACTAAAGCAGCCTCTGTTTAAGACCATATAAGCATTTGCTCTTATCATATTTGAAATTAGGCCTGATAAAGACACTTTTGCTGGCCAAAGCACTACTGGACCCTGCCAGCTCGATTCCTGCCCGGGGCATCCCATTCTGTGACTACAGCAGCCTCTGTTTAAGACCATATAAGCATTTGCTCTTATCATATTTGAAATTAGCCTGATAAAGACACTTTTGCTGGCCAAAGCACTACTGGACCCTGCCAGCTCGATTCCTGCCCGGGGCATCCCATTCTGTGACTAAAGCAGCCTCTGTTTAAGACCATATAAGCATTTGCTCTTATCATATTTGAAATTAGCCTGATAAAGACACTTTTGCTGGCCAAAGCCCTACTGGACCCTGCCAGGTCGATTCCTGCCCAGGGCATCCCATTCTGTGACTAAAGCAGCCTCTGTTTAAGACCATATAAGCATTTGCTCTTATCATATTTGAAATTAGGCCTGATAAAGACACTTTTGCTGGCCAAAGCCCTACTGGACCCTGCCAGCTCGATTCCTGCCCGGGGCATCCCATTCTGTGACTACAGCAGCCTCTGTTTAAGACCATATAAGCATTTGCTCTTATCATATTTGAAATTAGCCTGATAAAGACACTTTTGCTGGCCAAAGCACTACTGGACCCTGCCAGCTCGATTCCTGCCCGGGGCATCCCATTCTGTGACTAAAGCAGCCTCTGTTTAAGACCATATAAGCATTTGCTCTTATCATATTTGAAATTAGCCTGATAAAGACACTTTTGCTGGCCAAAGCCCTACTGGACCCTGCCAGGTCCATTCCTGCCCGGGGCATCCCATTCTGTGACTAAAGCAGCCTCTGTTTAAGACCATATAAGCATTTGCTCTTATCATATTTGAAATTAGGCCTGATAAAGACACTTTTGCTGGCCAAAGCCCTACTGGACCCTGCCAGCTCGATTCCTGCCCGGGGCATCCCATTCTGTGACTACAGCAGCCTCTGTTTAAGACCATATAAGCATTTGCTCTTATCATATTTGAAATTAGCCTGATAAAGACACTTTTGCTGGCCAAAGCCCTACTGGACCCTGCCAGGTCCATTCCTGCCCAGGGCATCCCATTCTGTGACTAAAGCAGCCTCTGTTTAAGACCATATAAGCATTTGCTCTTATCATATTTGAAATTAGGCCTGATAAAGACACTTTTGCTGGCCAAAGCCCTACTGGACCCTGCCAGCTCGATTCCTGCCCGGGGCATCCCATTCTGTGACTACAGCAGCCTCTGTTTAAGACCATATAAGCATTTGCTCTTATCATATTTGAAATTAGCCTGATAAAGACACTTTTGCTGGCCAAAGCACTACTGGACCCTGCCAGCTCGATTCCTGCCCGGGGCATCCCATTCTGTGACTAAAGCAGCCTCTGTTTAAGACCATATAAGCATTTGCTCTTATCATATTTGAAATTAGCCTGATAAAGACACTTTTGCTGGCCAAAGCCCTACTGGACCCTGCCAGGTCCATTCCTGCCCAGGGCATCCCATTCTGTGACTAAAGCAGCCTCTGTTTAAGACCATATAAGCATTTGCTCTTATCATATTTGAAATTAGGCCTGATAAAGACACTTTTGCTGGCCAAAGCCCTACTGGACCCTGCCAGCTCGATTCCTGCCCGGGGCATCCCATTCTGTGACTACAGCAGCCTCTGTTTAAGACCATATAAGCATTTGCTCTTATCATATTTGAAATTAGCCTGATAAAGACACTTTTGCTGGCCAAAGCCCTACTGGACCCTGCCAGGTCCATTCCTGCCCAGGGCATCCCATTCTGTGACTAAAGCAGCCTCTGTTTAAGACCATATAAGCATTTGCTCTTATCATATTTGAAATTAGCCTGATAAAGACACTTTTGCTGGCCAAAGCCCTACTGGACCCTGCCAGGTCGATTCCTGCCCAGGGCATCCCATTCTGTGACTAAAGCAGCCTCTGTTTAAGACCATATAAGCATTTGCTCTTATCATATTTGAAATTAGGCCTGATAAAGACACTTTTGCTGGCCAAAGCCCTACTGGACCCCGCCAGCTCGATTCCTGCCCGGGGCATCCCATTCTGTGACTACAGCAGCCTCTGTTTAAGACCATATAAGCATTTGCTCTTATCATATTTGAAATTAGCCTGATAAAGACACTTTTGCTGGCCAAAGCACTACTGGACCCTGCCAGCTCGATTCCTGCCCGGGGCATCCCATTCTGTGACTAAAGCAGCCTCTGTTTAAGACCATATAAGCATTTGCTCTTATCATATTTGAAATTAGGCCTGATAAAGACACTTTTGCTGGCCAAAGCACTACTGGACCCTGCCAGCTCGATTCCTGCCCGGGGCATCCCATTCTGTGACTACAGCAGCCTCTGTTTAAGACCATATAAGCATTTGCTCTTATCATATTTGAAATTAGCCTGATAAAGACACTTTTGCTGGCCAAAGCACTACTGGACCCTGCCAGCTCGATTCCTGCCCGGGGCATCCCATTCTGTGACTACAGCAGCCTCTGTTTAAGACCATATAAGCATTTGCTCTTATCATATTTGAAATTAGCCTGATAAAGACACTTTTGCTGGCCAAAGCACTACTGGACCCTGCCAGCTCGATTCCTGCCCGGGGCATCCCATTCTGTGACTAAAGCAGCCTCTGTTTAAGACCATATAAGCATTTGCTCTTATCATATTTGAAATTAGCCTGATAAAGACACTTTTGCTGGCCAAAGCCCTACTGGACCCTGCCAGGTCCATTCCTGCCCAGGGCATCCCATTCTGTGACTAAAGCAGCCTCTGTTTAAGACCATATAAGCATTTGCTCTTATCATATTTGAAATTAGGCCTGATAAAGACACTTTTGCTGGCCAAAGCCCTACTGGACCCTGCCAGCTCGATTCCTGCCCGGGGCATCCCATTCTGTGACTACAGCAGCCTCTGTTTAAGACCATATAAGCATTTGCTCTTATCATATTTGAAATTAGCCTGATAAAGACACTTTTGCTGGCCAAAGCCCTACTGGACCCTGCCAGGTCCATTCCTGCCCAGGGCATCCCATTCTGTGACTAAAGCAGCCTCTGTTTAAGACCATATAAGCATTTGCTCTTATCATATTTATATTATAAGACACTTTTGCTGGGCATAGGCTTACTGCTGCCTGCCAGGTGCACTTCTGTTGAGGCATCCCATTCTGTAACATAGCATACCCCTCTTTATTTACACTAAGCAGCTCTCTTATTTACACTAAGCAGGCCTGTTGGAGGCTGAGTGTTACTGCTCACTTTTGGTGTGCATTATATTCTGTTTTATATAGACCCACTGCTGCCTGGGGGTTCTTAAAATATCACCTACTACCACGCCAGTTAGACTATGTCGGGCAGACAAGTGCCTGGAAGTGAAAAGAGGAGTGGCAGAGGCCAAGATTCCGCAGGCAGAGCTCGCATCAGACTGGGGGCCAGTAGCAGCAGGAGTCACGCTGAGAGACCTAATCTGCCAGTATCTGCTAGCGGTCGGGTCTCCACCAGTAACGCATCTGCCGTGGTAGATTGGCTGACGCGCTCATCAACAACATCATCACAACTTACATCTGAGACCCCCAGTCTAGGGTCGGTAGGTTCCTCTGACACAACCCTGAGTTGGCATGCCCCGAGAGCAGTCCCTGTCCTCCCATTTCCTCTGTCCTACGCCGTTCCCTCCCCCAGCGACGTATCCTATGCTTTGGGTTCAGCTCCACTCTTTAGTGAGGAGGACGATCAGATACAGGAGGACAGTCAGCAGCTACTGCCCAGCCAAGAAATGGAGGTGGCTTCTTTAGCTAGGCAGACAAATAGTGATGTGGACAGTGTCGTGGGTGCTGCGAGCGTTCCAGCTCCTGCGCCAGACACTGTTGACGAATCCACGAACATCAGTGACGTACAGCCACAACCCGGTGATGATGATGATGATGACGATGAAGCCGATCGCACTTGGGAGCCGGGTGATGAAGGGGCTTCATCGTCATCATCAGGAGAAGAGGGGCGCAGGTTGCCCCGGAGTCAGCAGCTGAGGCAGCAAGGTGGTAGCAGTCAGCATGGGGGCACAATTCCAAAGGCTGGAGCCGGCCGGGGCCGGGGCCGGGGTAGAGCACCTGCTGTGCGGCAGTCTACCTTATCGGGAGGTAGTGGAGCAGGGGTTCCTGGAGTTGGCAACAGCAGCAGTGAATCAGTGAGGCCAGGGGGTGGGAAAAGTAGCTACTCGGCAGTGTGGCAGTTTTTCCTGAGGCATCCGCAGGAGGGTAACATGGCCACATGCAAGATATGTAGGCAAAAGGTGAAGCGTGGCCAGGGTCCAAATGTTGGCACCACGGCCCTGCGTCAACATATGATGCGTCACCATAAAACGACCTGGGAGAACCGAGGCTCCCAAGGGGTGGTCCAGTCTGCTTCCTCACCAAGTGAGCTCCCAATTTCTGCCAGCCAAGGCTCCAGCACCTCAGCCGAAGGCAGCTGTGCGTCACACCCATCCTCTGTCGCTCCTGCTCCTCCTCCTCCTCCTCCAAGTCATGCATCCCGCCAGCAATCCATCAGCGAAGCCATGTCCAAGAGACAGCAGTATGCGCCCACTCATCCTACGGCGCAGAAGCTGAATGTGCTCCTGTCCAAGTTGCTGGTGCTGCAGTCGCTCCCTTTTCAGGTGGTGGAATCTGCACCTTTCAGAGAACTGATGGCTTGTGCCGAGCCGAGGTGGAGAGTCCCAAGCCGTCATTTCTTTGCCAAGAAGGCAGTACCAGCGCTGCACACTTTTGTTGAACAGAAGGTGGGCCAGTCCTTGAGCCTGTCGGTGTGTAGCAAAATACATGGCAGCGCCGACATCTGGAGCTGTAACTACGGTCAGGGGCAGTACATGTCGTTTACGGCCCACTGGGTGAATGTGGTCCCTTTGCAGCAGCAACTTGGACAGGTCACGCCGCTTCGGCCTCCGCGCTCTCTGCCCATTGGGCCTGTGACACCGTGCGACTCGGCCTCCTCATCCTCCGCCATCTCCTCACCCTCCACTGTAGGCTCAAGTCTCAGTGCCCCTCCAGTCTACCATGTGTGCAGGGCACGGAGGTGTCACGCAGTGCTTCACATGGTTTGTCTTGGCGAACGGAGTCACACAGGGGAGGAACTGCTTAAATGTATTCATCAGGAAATCCAAACATGGCTTACTCCGAGAAAACTTAAAATGGGAATCATGGTTACCGACAATGGGAAGAACATTTTGTCTGCGCTGCGCCAAGGAAGCCTGACCCATGCCCCCTGCATGGCTCACGTCTTCAATCTGGTTGTCAAGCGGTTTCTGAAGTGTTCCCCCCATCTGCAGGACATCCTAACAACTTCACGGAAACTTTGCATGCACTTCAGCCACTCCTACACCGCCAAACACACCCTTCTTGAGCTACAGCGTCAGAATGGTATCCCCCAACATAGTCTGATTTGCGATGTTTCCACCCGTTGGAATTCCACCCTTCACATGTTGGACCGATTATATGAACAGAGAAAAGCCATCACGGATTTCCTGATGATCCAAGCAGATAGGGGGACTCCCCTGTGTAACTTCAATGTCAACCAGTGGCAGCTCATACGTGACACCTGCCGTTTGCTCAGGCCCTTTGAGGAAGCCACTTTATTTGTCAGTCGGCAGGATTACGGGATGAACGACGTGATTCCACTGCTTCATGTACTACAGCACATGTTGGAAACCATGGCTGGTCAGGGCACTGGAGACATGGCGTTTACATCTTACGGCCACATGAACCCCCTTGGAGCTGAACTGGAGGAGGAGGAGGAGGAAGAGGAGGAGGAGGAGTTGCCCAGCGAAACACAGTTTAGGCTTGGCGAAATGGCTGGTTTATCTAGTCAGCGGACAGGAGAGGAGGAGCAGGAGCAGCCAGAGGAGCTAGAGGTTTTTGAGGAAGGAGAGACAGAGGACCCGGGCACACCGTGGCAGTATGCAGTGGAGATGGAGACAGGTAGTCCATCCGAGTCACTTGCGCAAATGGCACGAAGCATGCTCACGTGCTTGCGTAGTGACCCCAGAATTGTTTCCATCTGTCGGCGGGATGACTTCTGGCTGTCCACCTTATTGGACCCTCGCTTCCGGCACAAAATGGGGGCATTTTTTAAACCCACCGAGAGGGAGGACAAACTCAACTACTACAAAGACATTCTACGTAGGCAGTTGGCCGATGCCTATCTGCGCCATGGTCCATACTCTCGCAGGTCTGACTCGAGGGGACCTCTGCGCTCACCTTCCACTGCCATGGCCGCTGGGGGGGTTGGCAGCAGCAGCAGCAGAAGCTCCATCAGCAGCAGCAGCCTCAGTCTTCAGTCGCTAATGAGTAGCTTTCTACACCCGCATAGTGAGGCTACTCATGAGCAGCAGGAAGACCTGGAGCAGGACCTGAACCAGCAGGTCATGTCATACTTTGACATGACCATGCCAACACACCTTGAGGATCCGCTGGACTTCTGGGCAGCCAAACTTGATTTGTGGCCGCAACTAGCAGAGTTTGCCCTGGAAAAGCTGTCCTGCCCGGCAAGTAGCGTGCCATCTGAGCGGGTGTTTAGTGCGGCGGGGGCCATAGTTACGGCGAGGAGAACTCGTCTGTCAACTAAAAATGTGGAGAGACTCACCTTTGTCAAAATGAATCAGGGATGGATCAGCCAGGATTTCCACCCACCAATGCCTGATGCATGCGACTAGATTCAGCATGGTGCCACGTTTTACACTTTCCAAATGGTGCAAAACATATTTATGTCTTTAGGCCATTTTTTGGGCTCCTGCTGCTGCTACTGTCAACTCCTGCCAACTCCAGGGTGTGATTCATCCAATTTTTGGGCTCCTGAGGCCAACTCCAGTGTATATTTGGGCTCCTGCTGCTGCTGCTGCCAACTTCTGCCAACTCCAGGGTGTGATTCATCCAATTTTTGGGCTCCTGAGGCCAACTCCAGTGTATATTTGGGCTCCTGCTGCTGCTACTGTCAACTCCTGCCAACTCCAGGGTGTGATTCATCCAATTTTTGGGCTCCTGAGGCCAACTCCAGTGTATATTTGGGCTCCTGCTGCTGCTACTGTCAACTCCTGCCAACTCCAGGGTGTGATTCATCCAATTTTTGGGCTCCTGAAGCCAACTCCAGTGTATATTTGGGCTCCTGCTGCTGCTGCTGCCAACTTCTGCCAACTCCAGGGTGTGATTCATCCAATTTTTGGGCTCCTGAAGCCAACTCCAGTGTATATTTGGGCTCCTGCTGCTGCTACTGTCAACTCCTGCCAACTCCAGGGTGTGATTCATCCAATTTTTGGGCTCCTGAAGCCAACTCCAGTGTATATTTGGGCTCCTGCTGCTGCTGCTGTCAACTCCTGCCAACTCCAGGGTGTGATTCATCCAATTTTTGGGCTCCTGAAGCCAACTCCAGTGTATATTTGGGCTCCTGCTGCTGCTGCTGCCAACTTCTGCCAACTCCAGGGTGTGATTCATCCAATTTTTGGGCTCCTGAGGCCAACTCCAGTGTATATTTGGGCTCCTGCTGCTGCTACTGTCAACTCCTGCCAACTCCAGGGTGTGATTCATCCAATTTTTGGGCTCCTGAAGCCAACTCCAGTGTATATTTGGGCTCCTGCTGCTGCTGCTGCCAACTTCTGCCAACTCCAGGGTGTGATTCATCCAATTTTTGGGCTCCTGAAGCCAACTCCAGTGTATATTTGGGCTCCTGCTGCTGCTACTGTCAACTCCTGCCAACTCCAGGGTGTGATTCATCCAATTTTTGGGCTCCTGAAGCCAACTCCAGTGTATATTTGGGCTCCTGCTGCTGCTGCTGTCAACTCCTGCCAACTCCAGGGTGTGATTCATCCAATTTTTGGGCTCCTGAAGCCAACTCCAGTGTATATTTGGGCTCCTGCTGCTGCTGCTGCCAACTTCTGCCAACTCCAGGGTGTGATTCATCCAATTTTTGGGCTCCTGAGGCCAACTCCAGTGTATATTTGGGCTCCTGCTGCTGCTACTGTCAACTCCTGCCAACTCCAGGGTGTGATTCATCCAATTTTTGGGCTCCTGAAGCCAACTCCAGTGTATATTTGGGCTCCTGCTGCTGCTGCTGCCAACTTCTGCCAACTCCAGGGTGTGATTCATCCAATTTTTGGGCTCCTGAAGCCAACTCCAGTGTATATTTGGGCTCCTGCTGCTGCTGCTGCCAACTCCTGCCAACTCCAGGGTGTGATTCATCCAATTTTTGGGCTCCTGAGGCCAACTCCAGTGTATATTTGGGCTCCTGCTGCTGCTGCTGCCAACTTCTGCCAACTCCAGGGTGTGATTCATCCAATTTTTGGGCTCCTGAGGCCAACTCCAGTGTATATTTGGGCTCCTGCTGCTGCTACTGTCAACTTCTGCCAACTCCAGGGTGTGATTCATCCAATTTTTGGGCTCCTGAAGCCAACTCCAGTGTATATTTGGGCTCCTGCTGCTGCTACTGTCAACTCCTGCCAACTCCAGGGTGTGATTCATCCAATTTTTGGGCTCCTGAGGCCAACTCCAGTGTATATTTGGGCTCCTGCTGCTGCTACTGTCAACTCCTGCCAACTCCAGGGTGTGATTCATCCAATTTTTGGGCTCCTGAAGCCAACTCCAGTGTATATTTGGGCTCCTGCTGCTGCTGCTGCCAACTTCTGCCAACTCCAGGGTGTGATTCATCCAATTTTTGGGCTCCTGAAGCCAACTCCAGTGTATATTTGGGCTCCTGCTGCTGCTGCTGCCAACTTCTGCCAACTCCAGGGTGTGATTCATCCAATTTTTGGGCTCCTGAGGCCAACTCCAGTGTATATTTGGGCTCCTGCTGCTGCTACTGTCAACTTCTGCCAACTCCAGGGTGTGATTCATCCAATTTTTGGGCTCCTGAAGCCAACTCCAGTGTATATTTGGGCTCCTGCTGCTGCTACTGTCAACTCCTGCCAACTCCAGGGTGTGATTCATCCAATTTTTGGGCTCCTGAGGCCAACTCCAGTGTATATTTGGGCTCCTGCTGCTGCTACTGTCAACTCCTGCCAACTCCAGGGTGTGATTCATCCAATTTTTGGGCTCCTGAAGCCAACTCCAGTGTATATTTGGGCTCCTGCTGCTGCTGCTGCCAACTTCTGCCAACTCCAGGGTGTGATTCATCCAATTTTTGGGCTCCTGAAGCCAACTCCAGTGTATATTTGGGCTCCTGCTGCTGCTGCTGTCAACTCCTGCCAACTCCAGGGTGTGATTCATCCAATTTTTGGGCTCCTGAAGCCAACTCCAGTGTATATTTGGGCTCCTGCTGCTGCTGCTGTCAACTCCTGCCAACTCCAGGGTGTGATTCATCCAATTTTTGGGCTCCTGAAGCCAACTCCAGTGTATAATTGGGCTCCTGCTGCTGCTGCTGCCAACTCCTGCCAACTCCAGGGTGTGATTCATCCAATTTTTGGGCTCCTGAAGCCAACTCCAGTGTATATTTGGGCTCCTGCTGCTGCTGCTGCCAACTTCTGCCAACTCCAGGGTGTGATTCATCCAATTTTTGGGCTCCTGAAGCCAACTCCAGTGTATATTTGGGCTCCTGCTGCTGCTGCTGCCAACTCCTGCCAACTCCAGGGTGTGATTCATCCAATTTTTGGGCTCCTGAGGCCAACTCCAGTGTATATTTGGGCTCCTGCTGCTGCTACTGTCAACTCCTGCCAACTCCAGGGTGTGATTCATCCAATTTTTGGGCTCCTGAGGCCAACTCCAGTGTATATTTGGGCTCCTGCTGCTGCTACTGTCAACTCCTGCCAACTCCAGGGTGTGATTCATCCAATTTTTGGGCTCCTGAAGCCAACTCCAGTGTATATTTGGGCTCCTGCTGCTGCTGCTGCCAACTTCTGCCAACTCCAGGGTGTGATTCATCCAATTTTTGGGCTCCTGAGGCCAACTCCAGTGTATATTTGGGCTCCTGCTGCTGCTACTGTCAACTCCTGCCAACTCCAGGGTGTGATTCATCCAATTTTTGGGCTCCTGAGGCCAACTCCAGTGTATATTTGGGCTCCTGCTGCTGCTACTGTCAACTCCTGCCAACTCCAGGGTGTGATTCATCCAATTTTTGGGCTCCTGAGGCCAACTCCAGTGTATATTTGGGCTCCTGCTGCTGCTACTGTCAACTCCTGCCAACTCCAGGGTGTGATTCATCCAATTTTTGGGCTCCTGAAGCCAACTCCAGTGTATATTTGGGCTCCTGCTGCTGCTACTGTCAACTCCTGCCAACTCCAGGGTGTGATTCATCCAATTTTTGGGCTCCTGAAGCCAACTCCAGTGTATATTTGGGCTCCTGCTGCTGCTGCTGCCAACTTCTGCCAACTCCAGGGTGTGATTCATCCAATTTTTGGGCTCCTGAGGCCAACTCCAGTGTATATTTGGGCTCCTGCTGCTGCTACTGTCAACTCCTGCCAACTCCAGGGTGTGATTCATCCAATTTTTGGGCTCCTGAAGCCAACTCCAGTGTATATTTGGGCTCCTGCTGCTGCTACTGTCAACTCCTGCCAACTCCAGGGTGTGATTCATCCAATTTTTGGGCTCCTGAAGCCAACTCCAGTGTATATTTGGGCTCCTGCTGCTGCTGCTGCCAACTCCTGCCAACTCCAGGGTGTGATTCATCCAATTTTTGGGCTCCTGAAGCCAACTCCAGTGTATATTTGGGCTCCTGCTGCTGCTGCTGCCAACTCCTGCCAACTCCAGGGTGTGATTCATCCAATTTTTGGGCTCCTGAGGCCAACTCCAGTGTATATTTGGGCTCCTTCTGCCCCTCATAGTGATGCCACTTCAACTCTCTGCAATTGTGCCGCTCTGCGATTCTATTAGCGATGCCTCTGATCTGCATGTGATATTTCTTCAAAGTATTATTTAACTAACCCAGCACGCATCCTGTGCGTGTTACAGCAAGGCTGAATGGTTTACAACCCTATTGAGGCTGTAGGAGGCTCAGAAATAGCCGTTTTTAATAGCGATTCGTCGCGAATTTATTCGGGTCGAAACGATTTTTGTCGGAAAATTCGGCGAATCAGTCGAATCGAATTTTTCAAAAGTTCGCTCATCTCTACTATTGATCTGCGGCGGGTCAGAGGGGATCTTGGTGACGGGCAATGGGGGGCAATGTCAGTGCGGTAAATGTGTCACCATTGGCCACCTCTGCAGCCAATAGTATTTGGAAGGATGAGTATTTCATCTGATTTTGGGCTTCCTATTGCGATTTAACATTTAAAGTGGACCTAAAAGTTTATGGGGGGGTTGGCTTTAGGTATGCTTCAAGTATATATTGTGCACAGAGGATACCAATATCCTTTATATTAAAAGGCCCCCACCCCCAGTGTTTTAAACAGACCCGACTTTACCCGGTATTTGATACGGAGAGCAGCACTTGGCTTGTCTTATATCGATTACAACAAATAATGAAAATGTACACTAGCAGAAGACACTGCATGTAGGATAAATTCAGACAGCGCGGGAATATCAATGCCAGATAATGAACGCCTGCCGAACAGACAGGGAATGGTGCTAATTTAGGACGTCTCATAACATTCCGAGAGAAACGCCTGCGAGTGGTGCGGCGCGCGTGTGGAAGGCATGCTGATATCAGTCGCCGCACACCGTGTCCTGTGAACTCCTGCATAATTGACTGCATGGATCTGCGGCAAAGTTATTAAACGCCCAAGAAAATAATGGTCTTCATTATTTAAAGATGAGCTGGCCGCGAACCGCTCGCAATGAAAGATCCTGCCAAGATGGCCGGAGGCTTCTATTGGCTGGAATTGGAAAAGCAATAAAGGAGACGAAAAGGCCAGATTTGACACCTGTAGTCTTCAAAGCTCTATTTATTATGTTTCAATTAATGAATACTAGGTAATTAATATATATCAATTCTTTATTGCAGCCCCTGAAGTTATTATTAGTGCAATGGCACTCCTAGGCGAAGCTGCAAGCAGTACATCAGCAGCAACCACACCAGGGACCATGAAACCAGGAAGACGAACCGTGAAGGTTCTTCTTTTTTATACTTTGTTAAAGGGTCTGTTCAGGAAAGTTAAAGAGGAACTAAAGTCAAGTCAGCTAGTGCTTACTACTTCCTCATTTATTGCATGGCTGCCCATTACATGACAATTGGAGAACAATTTGATTGCCACTGTTGACACTGACCTTGTCAACCAGTTGGCTGGTGGCCACATGTAACTCCCTTTCCCAAACTGGCTTACTCATTATACTGTTCATTTCACTTAGAGTGTTCTCCTGCGAATAAGACAGTTTTCCTGGATCAACCCTTTGCGGTGACAATTGGGAGGACTGGCTTACAAGTTATAAGTTCTGCTCACCTGCTGACCTGTTTTTAGTATAACCCTTTTGGCAATATGTTTCCTAGACTGATTACCTCATCTGAACTCTCCCTGCTCTGTTTAATCAAATGTTCCATCAGTCTGTTTGACATCAGTGGTTATATGTACTTACAGTGAACCAATCACCAGTATTTTGCCTATCCTGGTGATTGCTCCCTGCCCCAGGGTCATCCCAATGTAATATACTCCCCTTTGTGAAACCCCCCATATCATCCACTTTCACTCACCCTTCCGCCGTTCCCATGCACGCATGCTCATCCAATCAGTGTTTTATGCAGAGCATACTAATGTGCAGCATAAAGTCACTAATTTGAACTTGGGCTGCATCCCTGGCTCCCCTGTGAAGTGCGTGCCAAAGACAGCACTGCAGAACCCACTGGGATCAGATAAGATTATCAGCGCCACAGGGGGTTTCACTCAGTGGGGCATCCGGTATAGGCTGGCTGCAGGGGGTGATTGGTCCACTTTAAGTCCTTTGATAGTATAAGTACCTTCCAAGGTTGATTGGGGCCCTTCAACATATGAAATATGTGGTTTTAGATTGGTGGATAACAGCTGAATAAAAACTGGTGACTGGCTGGGTCATAACAACATGTACATTTGTGCTCAGCTTAATTTTCTGTTTGTACCATGATGAAGCCCCTTTTTGTATAAACAAACTTCTTAAAATATAAAGGCCCCTGAATTTGGCTAACTATCAGCAACATGACCTCTGTGACCTACAGAGGGACAGGGCTCACATTGGGATGGGAGTTTAAAAAATCGGGCTGCATTTTCTCTCCCTCCTGCTATGACTGTATCAAACAAGATAAGTAATTCTAAAAAGCCTGCAAATTCCATGATGAAAGTTACATTGTGTTACATTGTTATAGCCACAGGGCAGCTGATGTATCATAATTGTTTTTATTGTAATCAGCTGTCATACTTTGTAAAGCAGTCATGTGACTGCTATTGAAATGTAAATAGCTCACAGATAGCTTACAGCTAAATGTAATGTGTGCATTGCCCTGATGTGATGGAAAAAAAAAACAGTGAGGAAGGTTTCCTCTGTACAACATGCCAAAATAAACAGCCAACGCCCTAGCCTTGCCCTAGAGATGGCAAAACACAGCTTTATATCTGGAACTCCTAGGTTTATGCAAGCAACATCCTGGGGTTAGTACTAAGCACCAAAAATGTAACGTCCTGTGGTCACATTCCTTTTCACATACATTCCCACCACAGAGGTAATTGAAATGGCCATTGTATACTGCACGACAGCACTCTTGCCGGAGCTATGGCTGAATACTAATTATAGTACAAAGAAAATGTCTGCACTAAGAAGCTTGGCATCATTTTGCCAGTTTAGCCTTCTATGACCTGTCTATACATTGAGACATTTTGCTTCTCTGGATAAAATAAGTAATTGATGTCTGAGTAAATGCATGCACAACAGTACAAGCTTTCTTTTAAACACATTATTGCAGTGGACCTTAACATCGATTCCACATGTCGGTCAGAAAGGTAAAATAAATAAAGGTCTACACAAAGCAAACACCTATGTGTTGGTACTTACTGTTTGATCCCTGGATCACAAAACCCAACATAACTAACTGGGTGAAATTCATGCAAAATAGCTAGTAAGTTGTGTACCGTGTTAGGTATGCCATTTATTGCCCGTGTTAAGGTAATACCATTTATTGGCTAACTCAATAGGTTGAGCTATTGAGGTAGCCAATAAATTGTAATACCTTAACCTTGGATTTCATGCAAAAGAGCTACAAGCTTCCATTGAACACTAGTATGCAGTGGACCATAACATCACATTTACATAAAACTAGAATCAGACGTGTTTGGCCAGAAAGGAGGGAAGGATAGAAATTAAGGTCTACAGAAAACCAATCCACATGGGCTTGTGCCTGCCTGCTGATCTTCTTGATCACAAGAAGGGGGTCATTGCACCCAAACTTAGGTTGGAACACACTTTTCCACTTGATCTTTACTGACCTACTGCCCCACATGGTTGCCAAAAGCCACAGGATTCACCAAAAGCTCTTTGCGCATAATCTAGCATCAAGCCTGATGGCAGGCTAAGGTATCCACTCACAGAAGTGTTTCCTAGCCATTGGCTGCCAGTTCACTGCCCAATGTGACCACCTATGCAGGGTGGTGAACTGTCAGGTAGTGGAGTCAATACAGAAATGTGAGAGTTCCTCCAGTATCAGGTATGATAATAGGAGCAAGCAGACCAGCTGTCACTTTTGACTGCCAGACCACTTTTAAGTAGACTAAAACCTGTATTTGCCAGCCATGAAGTCTAAAAGACTCCGGAGCTGGCTGATTCCTTGCCAATGGGGCACATTGGGATGCCCAACTGTGTGAAATCACCTAGGGCTGATGGTATACTTACTTCACACGTGATCCTATGGCCTCCCTGGCTGATGTGCTGTCGTGCTGGAGGGGAACCGGGGATGTCAGCCCCCCCCCCCCCCCAATAGAACCAGTAAAGTGTGCGGGTAGAAAAACGAAAGGTAAACCAGTAAATCGAGAGGGTCGAACGCTCTGGCATGCCAAATTGCGATGCTCAAAACACCCTCTTTCCGGACCAATGGTGCATGCACGGGCTTTTGCCCAATCAGAGTCGTTTGCCTATGTGTTAATATGCAGGGGTTTGGTAATTATGATCACAGCAAATGACTCTGCTACATACAGGACTTCAGCATTTGGGAGCAGTTGGGCCTAAACTAGCACCACTGTTAAACTATTTGTAATAATTGGGATTTTTTTGTCTGGCAGCTGTTTTACATGTAGACTATTTTATATTTATACGCGATATATTATTCCACATTTGTCTATAAACCATGAATAATTCTGCCCATTTGCATTACAAAAATCTCATTATCTGGGAAGTCCAAGCCGTTTTGTTCTGTTTCATTAGGTGCCGGTGAGGCTGTAAGTGGGAAAGCAGTAGGACAGCATTAGAGATTTAAAAATTTAAATCCAGAGGTCCAGATTGTAGGCATAATAATAGCCAAGATCAACATTAGGAAGTTTTGGGCCCTATACAACCTCAATGTCATGACTGCCCTACTCTGCCTTCCTTATTTTGGCATGGATTTCCATAGATGTGATAGTGGGGAGCTTCTGTGGGACTTCATTGTGGGCATTAAAAAGATTTACAAAGCCCTAGGGCAAAATGGCTGCCCCAAGAAACATATCAGAGGCTGATCAGTGACAGGGTGCAGCAGGTATGGATCTCTTAGTTTTCCCTGGAAAGTGTAGGAACAAGTGAGAAGTCACTACATTTCATTTAGTTACACCACTGGTCTTCACCCACTCTCAAATGCTTTTTATATAGATATATTGTATTGATAGATTTCGACCATTCATAGTTCTCAAGGAGATAGTGTACCTCACCCAGTCTAAAATGGTTGCTAAAATAAGAACCATACATGACTAATAGAAGGTTTTAAACTACAGGAACTTGTCAAAAATATGATTACTATTGAAATTTATGAGCAATAACAATAATAATCAGCTACCGATGTTCAAAATAAGCTGACACTCTATCACAGTCATCATCTTAATGACATTTAAATTCATTTTTACTACCAACCTACACTTATTTTTATTAATGTGCTTTACAAAAATAAAACAACATGATTCACACGTAAGAGCCAGATATAAATGATCAATGCAGAATAGAAGGTAATTAACATTTTAACTTTAAAAATGTTCAGGGTGTCACCCGAGGATGGGAGAGGCCCACTGAGAACTTGTTCGCTTCCCCACCATTATGGATATTGCAGACACTGATGTATCTCACTGGGATCAGGAGGTCACTGCCCCCTCTCTTCTGCAAAATGTCCCAAAAGCCTGAGCTGCATCAGCCCCTGGCGCCTGGGCTTGCAGGACTGGATTATAGGCAGGGCACAAGGGGAGCGCAGCCCTGGGCCTCAACATTTGCTCTGAAAGAGGGCCTCCACCAACTTTGGGGCTAATGTTGGGGGTAGCAGGAGTTTGTGGTGGTGCTGCTTGGTCTAGTCAGCTCTGATCCACATACCCTTATGGGGGTACATACCTGAGGTTCTCCCCTTTCCAATGACACCTTCAGTGGGTCGGTAGCCCCCTTGATCCAGAGATTCCATAGTCGGAAGTGTACCACCCTGTTTCTCTCAAGCAGCAGTACAGAGAATTTGCGGTACTGCCTCTTGGTCTGGTTTGCCCCAATTCACATGTTCCTGCAGGAGTGTATACCTGAGGTTCTCCCTTTTCCAACGACACCTCCAGTAGATTGTTAGCCCCCTAAATCCGGAGATCTGGCACTCAGAAATGTACCACCCTGGCACCGATGAGCAACAGTACCTGGACTTTGTGTTAATGCAGCTTGGTCTGTTTGGCCCAATCCACATGCCCTTGCAAGGGTATATACCTGTGGTTCTACAATGACACCTCCAGGGGGGCTAGTGACTCACTGGAGGAAAGAGGAGGACTTCAGGTATGCATCTTTGCCAGGGCATGTGGATCCAATTGGCGACACCACAAAGTCACAGTACTGTTGCTTGCCTTAGCTGGGGTCTAAAAATCAGTGGATGGGGCTTGTTCTGCAGCTGAAGATCTCAGCTACATTGCCTGTAAGTTTGGCATTACTTGTCCCCATGGTCCAGAGAACTGGATTTCAGTAGTGGACCTCCCAGGGCGAGTTGCATTGATTCCCAGGGTCCAAGGCCGGACTTGCCCAGACTTGGGGGGGCTAGCAACCAACTGAAGGCGCCGAAGACACTGCAGAGATGTGGTGAGGACTGGAGACAGCGGAGACAGCATGGTGGACAGTGCAGAGAACAACACACAACACGATTCTTCATCCCAGATCAGCAGTGATGTCAGTCAGGGAGATATGTTGGCTGTTGTTGTATAAGACAGATTAATAATGGTGCTGTGTGATGTTGTTCACATTCTGACTGGCTGGCTGACCTACCCATCTATTTACCTGCCTACTGACCCACTTACCTATATACCTGCCTACTGACCCACCTACCTATTTACCTGCCTACTGACCCTACCACATACCTACCTTCCCACCTACCTACATACCAATCTACCTACCGAGTGACCCACCCACCCACCTACCTACTTATCGAACTTCCAACTGACCCACCCCGACCTACCTACCAGCCTATTTACCTGCCAACTCAACCACCTACCTATCTACCTACCCATCTACCTGCCTACTGACTCATCCACCAATTTACTGACATACCTACCCTCCTACCTATCTACCTGCCTGCTGATTAACCCACTTACCTATCCAAATGCCTACTGACCCAACCAACTACCTACTTACCTGCCCACTTGCCACCAGGAGTGGCAGCTAGCAGCCCTGGCAGAATCGAGTGACCCTGGAGCAGACGTTGCAGTCGCCCACCCACCTACGTGCCAGCCCACTTGCCCACCTACCTACCTGCCTCCAACCAACCTCATTATCTGCTCTCCCACCTACCTACTTGCTCAACTATCTGGTTAACCATCCACCTTCCTACCTACTCACCTACTTATCCAACTATATACCTGCCTACTTACCCACCCACCTACCTACCGACCTATGTATCTACATGTCTTCCCACCCACCTGCTTACCTATCCTAAATTCCTATCTAAATTCCCAAATACTCCTATACCTGACCACCCCCCACTTGTCCATCTGGATACCTTGCCATCTATCTGCCTACCAACCTTTGTTTCTTAGTGGCATTGGTACTGATATGTGTATGCATTGGCCTAACAGCGCACAGTCTGATGATCATTAGAATGTTTGAAGCAAGGAGCAATTGCAGTTTTACAGGGGAGGAGCATGGTGTATCCACTCAGTGTGTGAAGTGAGGCGGTGAGTAACTTATTTCTACATACATGCAACGCCCTGCCATGCCCACTCCATCGCAGTGAGCGAGTGGTCATGCAGCATCACTGTGACAGATGACGGGGGGGGGGGGTGGCCTGTTCACAGAGGCTGTCACATCACAGGGGCTGTCTGGAGATGATACGGCAAGGATGGCACAGGGGACTGGATCTGACATCCCATTTAGAATGCAAGCAAAGGCAAGCATTCTTTTTGTAATGTTACTTGGCTGGACTATTACTTTAAATCGGATGTCCGGTGTCTTCATAACCACCCCCCAGGTGCTGAGATAGGGGGTTACAAAAAAAGCTGTCTGTGGGCTGTAAGGCACGTGTAGCGGCCTCAGAGAGGGTGCATCGAGTGGCATCCCCCACTGTGCACGCACATGCCTGTCTGCCCATGTAAGGATGGAAGGATCGGGGGGCACACAGAGCAGGGGATGTTGCTCTGTGCATTCTCTTCAAGATGGCTGTGCCCATGGCCTCAGACAGCTGGGGAATGGCACTGCCTCCCTGCCATTTTTTTGCAACCCCCGTCCTGCCTCCTTCAATGGAAAGGGAGGCAGGGTTGGAGGTTTTGAAGATCCTTGACGTTTGCTTTAATTAGAAAAAAATACTGCATCAGGGGCCTGCATCAGATTTTCTGCTTTGGGGCCTCCACCACATTTAAACCGGCCCTGTAGGTTTGTGAAGCCGGTGGGTTGGCGTGGCCTGTATATGCAGGCACTCATTGTTTGATTGGTCACATACGAGACCTGCCACTGGCATCCCTGAACTATGTAGGCAGATTTGAATGGTTGCTGGCAGATGCTTCCAGCCAGAGGAAGCTGACATGAGAGTGAAGAGCAAGCTAAAAGTCTACCAATGCCAGGGGGTTTCATACAGCCAATTCAAAATTGAGATTTAAGACTCTAGTGCCTGGATTAAAGGGTTTGTTCCAGTTTAAGAAGTTGATTACATTCTGCTCTTACAAATTATAGGAGAACACACACACACACACACACACACACACAATTAGACATCCAAGTATTCATTGTATGTCAATCCTCCTCAAAATCTACAGTTGTGACTGGAATTAATCATTTGAAGATACTGCACTCTCGAGAGTCTCATTGGAGTTGGTACAGAAATAGAGAGACACCTGGAGACAGGGGCGTACAGGGCGTTCACCGAGGCCCAAAGGGTCAGAGTAGCCCAATCATAGTTGCTCCTCCACCTTATTTATCATACAGAGTCTAAAGAGATCAGACACACACACACATATATATATATATATATATATATATATATATATATATATATAATCTCTCCTCCTGCTGGGTCTATAACAAGATGAGTCATTTTGAAAAGCCTTCCAGCTCCCTGCTGAGAGGTCCATTGTGTTACATTATTTAAGCCAAATAACAAATCATTTATCTTAAATGTTTCTATTGTAATAGCCTGTGATACTTTCTAAAGCAGCCATGAGCCTAATCTAGGAATTTAGATTAGCTTGTGTGGTAAATGCATAGTACTGTGGGATGGACAAGACTCTGTATTTGTGCTTACTTGGCATCATTTAGATAAAGGAGCAGCATTTGTCTCTTCTGTTTCAGTCTTTAGTTGTCTAGCTGGATTTAATGTTCGCACCAGGGCCCTGTCACATTTAGTTACGTCATTGCCTGGAGAAGAACTATCACTCATTCTTGGAGATACCTGGCATTGGCTAACTTATCTCTGACATTATAGACTTAAAGTGTCAGTCGAGGCAATGGAAATAATAAGTCATGAAGGATATCACCTGAAACCTGTCTAATTTGCTTCTCCTCAATTGCTTTCTGCATGCTAAAAAAGTGGTCGAATTACTGCCCGTGTCCCTCAGCACTTCCAGTGTGAGCAAGCCCCACTAGCCAAAGTGGTTGCACCTCCTGGGCTTGCTCATGGGAGAAGCACATGGTGCCAGGCTCAGGTGATCTTTGCTGCCTTATTATTATCATTGCTTTAAACTGTGTGGAACAAAACTCAACTTGGCCCGGCCCTGGATTTTGGGAAGCCCAACTGTGTGAGAGTGGCTGCCTCCCTATCATCTTAGGGCTCATGCCCACTCTCGTGCATAGCTATTCTGATATGCTGGGGCAGGAGTAAGCTCACATCTGGGGATGTGGGCGATTTTGGTCCCAACTGCCAGGCATTAACATGCACTGCAAAAGGCTCTGACTGGATGAGAGTCCGAAACATGTGCTGTGGAACCAGGGAAAGTTTTTCACAGTGGGGCACCCCAAATCAGCATGTGGGCAAGGAACAAAACCCGGAATAGTCAAAATCCCGGGGTTTGTTCTGCTTTAAGCTGCAGTGTTGGGATAGAAGACCATATTTCTGCTTTAGGGCTTGATATAAATAGCCTTCCCTCACCCCCCCCCCCTCCCCAAATGGTCCCTCAGCAAGAAGAAGACCAGGACACTGGAGCTCCTTATGCTGACAAAGACAAAGACAATGCATATGATGGGACACATAAATATATTTTGCAACAGAGGGTACAAAGATAGAACATTGGTCAGTGGGTCACGAAGGGCACTTTCAATGAGAGGTCATGGGGAAAAGCTTGGTGTTACTGTCAGGGTGAGAGAGGACACAGAGGTGAGCAAAGAGGAGCATCAGCAGGCAGTATACAAAGGAGTCAGAAGTGCAGAAACAGCAGCATCAATGCAAGGAGAGGTCACGGGCTAAAGAGGAAGATTCAGGGGCAAAGAGGGGACATTGTGTGTATGGAGATAGGAGAGAGAAAAGAGCTGGTGACAGGACGAGTGCAGGCTAGAGCATAATGGGAACAATACAGTTGACATTTAAAAGAGCATAACATCTACTAGGGTATGGGGGAGGATACAGAATGGAGAGCTAAAAATCTATTAGGGTATAAGGGAGGATACCGAAGGAGAAGAGCTTACAATCTATTAGGATATAAGGGAGGATACAGGAGGAGAAGAGATTACACTCTATTAGGATATAAGGGAGGATACAGAAGGAGAAGAGCTTACAATCTATTAGGGTATAAGGGAGGATACAGAAGAAAGAGAAGAGATTACAATCTATTAGGGTATAGGGGAGGATACAGAAGGAGAAGAGCTTACAATCTGTTAGGATATTAGGGAGGATACAGAAGGAGAAGAGCTTGCAATCTATTAGGGTATAAGGGAGGATCCAGCAGGAGAAGAGCTTACAATCTATTAGGGTATAAGGGAGGATACAGAAGTAGAAGAGCTTACAATCTATTAGGGTATAAGGGAGGATACAGAAGGAGAAGAGCTTACAATCTATTAGGGTATAAGGGAGGATACAGAAGGAGAAGAGCTTACAATCTATTAGGGTATAAGGGAGGATACAGAAGGAGAAGAGCTTACAATCTATTAGGGTATAAGGGAGGATCCAGCAGGAGAAGAGCTTACAATCTATTAGGGTATAAGGGAGGATACAGAAGAAGGAGAAGAGATTACATTCTATTAGGGTATAAGGGAGGATACAGAAGGAGAAGAGCTTGCAATCTATTAGGGTATAAGGGAGGATCCAGAAGGAGAAGAGCTTACAATCTATTAGGGTATAAGGAGGATACAGAAGGAGAAGAGCTTGCAATCTATTAGGGTATAAGGGAGGATCCAGAAGGAGAAGAGCTTACAATCTATTAGGGTATAAGGAGGATACAGAAGGAGAAGAGCTTACATTCTATTAGGGTATAAAGGAGGATACAGAAGGGGGAAGCGCTTATACTCTATTAGGGTATAAGGGAGGATACAGAAGGAGAAGAGCTTAAAATCTATTAGGGTATAAGGGAGGATACAGAAGAGGAAGAGCTTACAATCTATTAGGGTATAAGGGAGGATACAAAAGGAGAAGAGCTTACACTCTATTGGGGTATAAGGGAGGATACAGAAGGGAGAAGCGCTTACACTCTATTAGGGTATAAGGGAGGATACAGAAGGAGAAGAGCTTACATTCTATTAGGGTATAAGAGAGGACTCTATTAGTGTATAAGGGAGGATACAGAAGGAGAAGAGCTTACAATCTATTAGGATATAAGGGGGGATACAAAAGGAGAAGTGCTTACACTCTATTATGTTATAAGGGAGGATACAGAAGGAGAAGAGCTTACAATCTATTAGGGTATAAGGGGGGATACAGAGGGAGAAGAGCTTATCATCTATTAGGGTATAAAGCAAAATACAGAATGGGGAAGAACTTACAATTTGAAGGCTGAACTGGATGAATGAATGTCTTTTTCACCTTTACATACTACTACGTTACTATGGTTAAATGGAAGATACAGAAGTAGAAATACTATAGCTCACATTCTATTAGAAAATATGAGATGATACAGAAGGAGGAAGATTTTACAATCTATAAGTGTATAATATTGGATACAGAAAGAGAAAGAGCTTACAATTTATTACGGTATAAACTGGGATAAAAAAGGGAAATAATAAAATAAAAAATGGCATAAAAAAGAATAGAGAAGGAGAAAGAGCTTACAATTTATTAGCATATAAGGAAGGGCACATAAGAGGGAAGAACTTGTGAGTATAGAATAGTAAAGTACAAGATGACATATAATGCATAATGATGAGAATATAAGGAAACGTACATTTTTCCTGCTCTAAGCACACCAGCCCTGAACCGGTAAAGTACTATTTCATAATTAACATCAATTGATATGGAGGAAATAAATGTGCCAGTATTGGTGAGACAATTTGTAGACCTGTTAGCTGTTCATTAACTCAGGGAGTTAAATCAGGGAGCCCATAATTTGTAAGTAGGTCCCTGGATTGCCCCAGTCTTTATCAGTATCTGGAGGGCAACAATCCTTCCCCTTCCAATGTAGTAATAAAAGTGAGTGCAGAAAAGTCATAAAAAGTAAAGCCTGTGCTAACATGCAATCATAAACTGCTTAACACACACACACACACACACACACACACACACACACACACACACACACACACGATTTTTTACATTAACCCTCATTGACACAGTAGGGGTGAACATATATTACATTTTAAAACACAGTATGATTAATTTATTAGGACTCACAGGAATTAACCCCACTTCCCCCAGACTACAATAGTCTGTAGTTGTGGGCTACATGGTTCCCATCATGACCCACGTGGAAGACACTATTAGATTTGGATATCAAGTGCATAAAAAGTCTAAATTAGATTTTGGTAAACCAGGTTAAGATACAGGTGAGTTGAGAAGCTCAGATATAACCTGGTAGCTGATAGTTCCTTGTCACATGGCTGCAGTCAAGGGGGGGGGGGGCAGGTGCTAGGCAGGGTTGCTCATGCAAACCTCTTGGTTGGATTGTGAGTATAAGCAAGAACCAAAAGTAGCAACTGGGAAGAGCTGTGGGTACAAAACTGGTGGACTGGGTTGAGAGTATAGGAAAGAACTAAAAGCCGGTTCTGGGTTGGGCTGTGGACACAAACCTTGTTGCTTGGGTTGTTTTCACAAGCAAGAACCAAAAGCCAGCTATCGGATAGGTTGTTTGGGTACAAACCTGTTGGTTTGGGTCATGCATATAGGCTATATGAAATGTATAGACTATATAGGCTTTAGGAACTTTAGGTACAATACGTTTGGGCCTGGTTATGGGTATAAGCTGGAACCAACAGCATACTTAAAGCGGACCTTCACTCTGAATAAGAGTCTATCTTATATTTTTCCCACACCCTGTACATACAGATTGTCCACATTAAAAATCATCCTACCTGCATCTATTGCATGTTATGAGCCTTTAAACATCCAAGATGTATGGAAGCCGCCATGTTATCAGGCTGCCTACAAACAGGAAGTGCCTCCTGACTGTGCTGCTCTGTATTCTGGGACTGCTGACCTTTACCTGACCCCAGCTCTGCTCTGTCTGAGCAAAGCACAGCTATAACCGCCCCCTGTACCTTATCCCACTCTCCTCTCCTCAGTAAGTGTGATGCTTCTGAGTCAAGATGGCGGCGCCCATATCCTAAATTCCTGAACAGAGTTGCAGCCCAGTGGGGGAAAGAATAATAAGTTAGTGACTAAAAACATAAAATATATTCATTTTAGATGCTGGGGAACCGTTTTTTAAGAGTTTGGGCTTTTCATTAAATCACGCTGAAGGTCCGATTTAAGGAATAGTTGTGGGTACATACTTTATGCATTGGTTTTAGGAAAGGCTGTGTGTACAAATCTGGTGGCTTTGAGTAATCTTTCTCTATGCTCTTGTGATTGGAAACTTGGGCTCTGTGTTGCTGACCCATACCCAAACCTATACCCCTGGATTTGATAACTCTAACCCAAAAAGTATGTAAGTATACAGATTGTGAGTATAAGCAAGAGATGTTTTCAGGTGGATGTAAGTACAAACCTTGTGGGATCCGTTCTGTGTGTGCAGGTGTCAGCAGAAGCCAAATGCAAGATCTGAGAATATGGGTACAAACCATGTTGGCTGGGTTGTGGGTACAAGCAGTAACCAAAATGCAGGTTTCGGGAAAGGCTTTGAATAGAACTTTTTGTGTTGGGTTGTGGGTACAGATGTTTTGGGCTAAGGTTTCAAGCCTAGGGGTGTAGCTTCGGTTATGGTTCTGCAAAAACCTACCAATGCAGGTCTCCAGCCGTGGCTATAACAGACTTAAGTTAGCTGACCCTTACTGGGATGGGCATATATTCTAGTCTTCAATGTATATTCATCAGCTCCGTGTTCCTTGTCAAATGTGGCAGCCTCCAGTGCGGAGTGTACAGAGAAGCTCTAAAGTTAGTTGACCCTTTTCATCCTCCTGACATAAGTCACTGCACGAGGTGGCATCATCCAGCTCCAAGGGTGGAGTAATGATGCCACAGAGGTATCCTATATTGGTTAGATGAGTATTAGTTTTGGTATTCAATATAGTAATCAATGTAACATTTAATAGCATGATGAGGGAGGTGACAACACCCTCAAGAGTGGAGTTACGATTGTACAAATATTATTAGCCTCACATCAGTTACCCTTTATTGGTTAGATAAAGTACAGTACAATATTTGCTTGTAAGTTTAAATCAGGTAAGGCTTATGTGCATATAAAATATGGCATCACCCATCCTTCAGAGTAGATTATGATGGTACATATCAGTCCCACAACCAGTTAACCCTTATTGGTAAGACAGATACAAGCTTTACTTGGTAATGTATAGTTTATTGAGGTAGCATCACCCAGCCTCTAGCCTGGAGTAATGATGGTACAGTATGTTAACCCTTAATGGTAGGACAGGTATGAAATCTAATCTTTAATATACGGTCATCTACCTAACTTACCTTTTAGCTGATGGTCAATATCTATCACCCATCCACTAGCCTGGAGTACAGATAGCGAGTTAACCCTAGTCAGTTCTAGTCTTCATTATACAGTATGGTCATTTTCCTAATGCATATAAGCTAAGGGTCATTGTATCAGGTGGCATCATCCAGCCTTCAGTCTGGTAGTAATGGTATGGCAAGTTAACCCTTATAGGTAGAATGCGTAGCAGTTCTAATATGTGCTGTATAGCCATCACATGAACATAAATCACAGTCTTTGTAATGATTAGTAGGCACTCATAGAAATAGTCAGTTGAGTTACACTCAGCTCACTCTCATGGTTGATAATTTGAAGTATTTCATGTATGCTGATCACTGTAATACAAATCTTCTAGTGGTGATGGGCATGGTGTATGAAATGGTATCACCAGTCTGAAATATAATGGTACAAGGGTGTCCTACAATCAGTTAACCTATGCTGGTGGGACAGGTACCAGCTCTAGTTTCTAAAGTATGATTCATACCACCAGATAAGGGTTATGTACATTATGTACGAGGCGGCATCATCCAGACACCAGATTGGCACAGTGAAGTCTCACAGTTAACCCTTACTGGGCACAGTTCCAGTAAGTGTCTAGTGCTCAAATTAAAATAAATAAGAGGTAGCAGTGGCACAGAAACATGAAGTCCCCAAAATCAGGTAGCCCTTACTGGTGTAATATTGGATGCCAGCTGCATTTAGCTGTCATATTCGGCATTTGTGGTAATCAATAATTCATTCAGTGTAAGGTTGGCATGAGGTGGCATGGCATACTCATAAATGAGGTGGCATACTCATAAATGAGTATGGGAGCCAAGAGTAAAATGATGAGAGTATTGTAATGTTGAGTAACAGTATATACAGTGGTACTCACGCTGCTGTTGTGCCCTGACCAGTGCACCATGGCTTGATTGTGAGCAGAATCTCCAGTCAGGGCAAAGGTTGTGCTGCTTAACTTCAGCTCTTCCACCCGAAAGCGACTCACCCTGTCCGAGTCGCCAGCCTGAGCCCTGGTCACCCGGTGGCCCTCAGCTTCTCTAGTCCGTCTTTCTAGCCTTTTAGGCTTGACCTTTTCGACATTCGGGACAAAGTACCCACTTGGTGTGCTGCTCTTTGTAGGTGAAAGAGGGGTGGAAGTTCCAAACCGGCTCAACCTATCACTGTCAATCCTATTTCCCCAGTCCCTTACCATGTCTGTGTCCATGGAAGAGTCCCTCTCTGTGCCCTCATCTTGCCCCTTATATTGTTTTGGATCTCTCCAGGTGCCTGCCATCAATGTGTCACCAGCACCTTCATACTCATCATCCGGTTGTGCAACCCTAGCAGCATCCATGTCTGCTTCAACATCCCAATCTCGTCTTGGCAGCTTGGCATGTTGACCATCACCCATGTCATGCCCCCAAGCCTGACCCCAGTCACCCATGACGTCCTCCTGTGCCGCCTTGAAGATGTGTCCAGTTCCTGCGCTCTGCAGCTTAATATAATGGTGGCAGGATGAGCAGGTCAGTTTCCCCCTGCCCTCTGAAATCAAGGTGGCGAATGTCAGAAGCAGCAGCAGCCAAGCCCAATTCGGGAGATGCCCCATGCCCACAGCTCCTTTGCTGTCCCCCTCTCACTCCAACTCCATAGAAGTTTGTGAGCGCGCAGAATGGACGGAGCAGCTGGTGGAAGCGTAATAGGGCTGTTGGGGAGGGGGAAGTGGATTCTTCTTGCAGAGCTGATGGTGTCGCTCGGGAATTTGATGTAGAAGCGAGCAGACAGGGGAGGAGCTGGATGCAGGGGAGGAATTTCTCAGAGAGGATGAGGGATGACACAGACACCCAGAGACAGAGAGAGCCAGCCAAAGTTGGAGCCCTAGAGTGCCACAGAGATCTCAAGTGCAATAGACTTGCCAGCGTGTAGCATGCCGGCCATCATGGGAAGCAGAGAAATAAGGAGTTAATGCCTGCAAGCTGACAAGGCAGCTCAGGACCAGTCTCCAGGCGTGATGTGACCACGATGCCGGGGACAGCAGCGATGGAGAACAACCAACAGCAGCAAAATCACAGGGACCAAAATTCAATTCCTTGTATGTTTTTAATGAATGGAACAAATGCCCCTATTTCTGGATGATTGGTCGTAACCATCAGCCAAAATGCAGCGACACATTCTCACAGAGCACGAACATCGATCTTAACTCCTTCACTGCTGGCCTGGGACAACACCAATCCTGCTAGCGACTCTAAATGTTACCCCATCACAGTTTCCCAGTATCAGGAACCTAATTTCCTTTACATACCACTCTGACCCCCCCAATACATACTGCATCTGCATCAGTCTATTAGTTCATTGTATCATACCTGTTTATAGTTTTGTGTGGGTAAATGCACAGCTATATGTATTTATACCAGGGTCAACATTTAGAGAAAAAAAGTTCTAATACTCACAGAAACAGAAATAATAACAATAATAATACTATATAATTAACATAAAAAAAAATGCAAAAATGACACCAATCTTTACTGTTTTCTTGTCGATAAAATATAATAAAAACAATCATGGTAATAGTTAAAATAACAATAATGGTGATAATAATTATAATAGTAATTCGGTGCTTGGAAAAAATGGAATATACAAAATCTGACTTTGTGATTCTTTTGTCATGTCACTGTTGTTTTTACTACATGACCAAAAAAATAATAACATCAACTATTATTATTGTTAATGCTAACGTAAGGAGAACAGTATAGGTATAAAAATAATATCCATAAACTTAATTATCAGTCAAATTATCACCAGGATTTCCCCTGAACACTCTGTGCGCCCATCCCCCCCTACCCAGCCATCACATTTTTTTTTAGCCTTGATTCTGCCTTTGGGGGCCCCTTGAAAGACAGCACCCCCCACCTGAATAGGTGAGAAGTGGGGGGGGGGGGCAAAATTGACCCCCAAAGTTTGGGTTCCCAATGGGGACCAGTTTCGGGTCTTTGAACTCAAACTTTTTTGAAAAAAATGTCTGAATTTGCCAAACCTGAACTTTGGGGGGTTCGTTCATACTCAACTTTAAGGTCTTTAGCCTACTTTAACCTCCCTTATAGAATGGAAGCACTTCAACCTTTTTATACCCCCCTTCCATTCTGTATCCTCCCTTATATAGTACACTAATAGATTGTAAGCACTTTCTCATTCTGCATGTTCCCTCATAAAAAATGTGTGTGTGTGTGTGTGTGTGTGTGTGTGTGTGTGTGTGTGTGTGTTTAAGCTCTCATCCCTGAATCTAGGTTATTACATTTCAGTACTATAGAGGTATATATTGCTTCTCCTTTACCATTGTTGGTGCCATACATTAAGTAACAGAGCAACACAGTGACTTGTTGTTATGTGGCCAGAGGAACAGACCCTATCTTGGTTGCCATTGTAATACTGGAACTAGCGAACAGAGCCCTCTCCATGCAAAAGAATCTCTGTCACATCCGAAATATGGAAGAAGGTGGTTCAGAGATACCAAGATTACAGGGGCTTGAGGAGCTTCCAACCTCACTGATAAACCATATTGTATCACATTGTTGATCTTTTAACGAGATGAAGAAGCTCCCCAGAGAGATGGAGAGGTTCTCTATTGAGCCAGAAAAGATAAATCTGCCAATGAGGTGGAAACATTCTGAAAGGGGAAAGATTCTCTAGTGAGGTGGAGCGGGTCTCTTCAATGAGGTGGAGAAAATAAATAATTCACTGAGGTGGAGAAGCTTTCTAGTGAGTTAGAAAATAAAATAAAATGCCAATGAGGTAGAGGAGCTATCTAGTGGGTCAGAAAATATAATACAATTCCAGTGAGGTGGAGAAGCTATCTAGTGGGTCAGAAAATAAAATAAAATTCTAGTGAGGTGGAGAAGCTATCTAGTGGGTCAGAAAATATAATAAAATTCCAATGAGGTAGAGGAGCTATCTAGTGGGTCATAAAATAAAATAAAATTCCAGTGAGGTGGAGAAGCTATCTAGTGGGTCAGAAAATAAAATAAAATTCCAGTGAGGTGGAGGAGCTATCTAGTGGGTCAGAAAATAAAATACAACTCCAGTGAGGTGGAGGAGCTATCTAGTGGGTCACAAAATCTAACAAAATTCCAGTGAGGTGGAGGAGCTAACTAGTGGGTCACAAAATAAAATACAATTGCAGTGAGATGGAGGAGCTATCTAATGGGTCATAAAATATAATACAATTCCAGTGAGGTGGAGGAGCTATCTAGTGGCTCAAAAAATAAAATAAAATTCCAGTGAGCCGGAGGAGCTATCTAGTCGGTCAGAAAATATAATACAATTCCAGTGAGGTGGAGGAGCTATCTAGTGGCTCAGAAAATAAAATACAATTCCAGTGAGATGGAGGAGCTATCTAGTGGGTCATAAAATAAAATCAAATTCCAGTGAGGGGGAGGAGCTATCTAGTGGGTCAGAAAATAAAATAAAATTCCATTGAGGTGGAGAAGCTATCTAGTGGGTCAGAAAATATAATACAATTCCAGTGAGGTGGAGAAGCTATCTAGTGGGTCAGAAAATAAAATAAAATTCTAGTGAGGTGGAGAAGCTATCTAGTGGGTCAGAAAATATAATAAAATTCCAATGAGGTAGAGGAGCTATCTAGTGGGTCATAAAATAAAATAAAATTCCAGTGAGGTGGAGAAGCTATCTAGTGGGTCAGAAAATAAAATAAAATTCCAGTGAGGTGGAGGAGCTATCTAGTGGGTCAGAAAATAAAATACAACTCCAGTGAGGTGGAGGAGCTATCTAGTGGGTCACAAAATCTAACAAAATTCCAGTGAGGTGGAGGAGCTAACTAGTGGGTCAGAAAATAAAATACAATTGCAGTGAGATGGAGGAGCTATCTGATGGGTCATAAAATATAATACAATTCCAGTGAGGTGGAGGAGCTATCTAGTGGCTCAAAAAATAAAATAAAATTCCAGTGAGCCGGAGGAGCTATCTAGTCGGTCAGAAAATATAATACAATTCCAGTGAGGTGGAGGAGCTATCTAGTGGCTCAGAAAATAAAATACAATTCCAGTGAGATGGAGGAGCTATCTAGTGGGTCATAAAATAAAATAAAATTCCAGTGAGGTGGAGGAGCTATCTAGTGGGTCAGAAAATAAAATAAAATTCCAGTGAGGTGGAGAAGCTATCTAGTGGGTCAGAAAATATAATACAATTCCAGTGAGGTGGAGAAGCTATCTAGTGGGTCAGAAAATAAAATAAAATTCCAATGAGGTGGAGAAGCTATCTAGTGGGTCACAAAATCTAATAAAATTCCATTGAGGTGGAGGAGCTAACTAGTGGCTTAAAAAATAAAATAAAATTCCAGTGAGCCGGAGGAGCTATCTAGTCGCTCAGAAAATATAATACAGTTCCAGTGAGGTGGAGAAGCTATCTAGTGGGTCAGAAAATATAATACAATTCCAGTGAGATGGAGGAGCTATCTAGTGGGTCAGAAAATAAAATAAAATTCCATTGAGGTGGAGGAGCTAACTAGTGGGTCAGAAAATAAAATACAATTGCAGTGAGATGGAGGAGCTATCTAATGGGTCATAAAATATAATACAATTCCAGTGAGGTGGAGGAGCTATCTAGTGAGTTAGAAAATAAAATAAAATGCCAATGAGGTAGAGGAGCTATCTAGTGGGTCAGAAAATATGATACAATTCCAGTGAGGTGGAGAAGCTATCTAGTGGGTCAGAAAATAAAATAAAATTCTAGTGAGGTGGAGAAGCTATCTAGTGGGTCAGAAAATAAAATAAAATTCCAGTGAGGTGGAGGAGCTATCTAGTGGGTCAGAAAATAAAATACAACTCCAGTGAGGTGGAGGAGCTATCTAGTGGGTCAGAAAATAAAATACAACTCCAGTGAGGTGGAGGAGCTATCTAGTGGGTCACAAAATCTAACAAAATTCCAGTGAGGTGGAGGAGCTAACTAGTGGGTCACAAAATAAAATACAATTGCAGTGAGATGGAGGAGCTATCTAATGGGTCATAAAATATAATACAATTCCAGTGAGGTGGAGGAGCTATCTAGTGGCTCAAAAAATAAAATAAAATTCCAGTGAGCCGGAGGAGCTATCTAGTCGGTCAGAAAATATAATACAATTCCAGTGAGGTGGAGGAGCTATCTAGTGGCTCAGAAAATAAAATACAATTCCAATGAGGTAGAGGAGCTATCTAGTGGGTCATAAAATAAAATAAAATTCCAGTGAGGTGGAGAAGCTATCTAGTGGGTCAGAAAATAAAATAAAATTCCAGTGAGGTGGAGGAGCTATCTAGTGGGTCAGAAAATAAAATACAACTCCAGTGAGGTGGAGGAGCTATCTAGTGGGTCAGAAAATAAAATACAACTCCAGTGAGGTGGAGGAGCTATCTAGTGGGTCACAAAATCTAACAAAATTCCAGTGAGGTGGAGGAGCTAACTAGTGGGTCAGAAAATAAAATACAATTGCAGTGAGATGGAGGAGCTATCTAATGGGTCATAAAATATAATACAATTCCAGTGAGGTGGAGGAGCTATCTAGTGGCTTAAAAAATAAAATAAAATTCCAGTGAGCCGGAGGAGCTATCTAGTCGCTCAGAAAATATAATACAGTTCCAGTGAGGTGGAGAAGCTATCTAGTGGGTCAGAAAATATAATACAATTCCAGTGAGGTGGATGAGCAATCTAGTGGGTCATAAAATAAAATAAAATTCCAGTGAGGTGGAGGAGCTATCTAGTGGGTCAGAAAATATAATAACATTCCAATGAGGTAGAGGAGCTATCTAGTGGGTCATAAAATAAAATACAATTCCAATGAGGTGGAGGAGCTATCTAGTGGGTCATAAAATAAAATAAAATTCCAGTGAGGTGGAGGAGCTATCTAGTGGGTCATAAAATAAAATAAAATTCCAGTGAGGTGGAGAAGCTATCTAGTGGGTCATAAAATAAAATAAAATTCCAGTGAGGTGGAGGAGCTATCTAGTGGGTCATAAAATAAAATAAAATTCCAGTGAGGTGGAGAAGCTATCTAGTGGGTCATAAAATAAAATAAAATTCCAGTGAGGTGGAGAAGCTATCTAGTGGGTCAGAAAATATAATTCAATTCCAGTGAGGTGGAGAAGCTATCTAGTGGGTCAGAAAATATAATACAATTCCAGTGAGGTGGAGAAGCTATCTAGTGGGTCAGAAAATAAAATACAATTCCAGTGAGGTGGAGGAGCTATCTAATGGGTCACAAAATCTAATAAAATTCCAGTGAGGTGGAGGAGCTAACTAGTGGGTCAGAAAATAAAATACAATTGCAGTGAGATGGAGGAGCTATCTAATGGGTCATAAAATATAATGCAATTCCAGTGAGGTGGAGGAGCTATCTAGTGGCTCAAAAAATAAAATAAAATTCCAGTGAGCCGGAGGAGCTATCTAGTCGGTCAGAAAATATAATAACATTCCAATGAAGTGGAGGAGCTATCTAGTCGGTCAGAAAATATAATACAATTCTGGTGAGGTGGAGGAGCTATATAGCTGGTCCAAAAATAAAATATTCCAAATGAGGGGAAGGAGCTACAATATCTAGTGGATCAGAAAGTAAAATAAAATTCCATTGAAGTAGAGGTGCTACAATATCTAGTGGGTCAGAAAAGATTGTAAAATTCCAGTGAGGTGGAGGAACTATCTAGTAGGTCAGAAAATAAAATATAATTGCAGATAGGGTGGAGGAGCAACAATATCTAGTGGGTCATAAAATATAATAAAATCCTAGTGAGGTGGAGGAGCTACAGTATCTAGTGCCTCCTTCAATAGTGCCTCTAGTGCCTCTTTCAATTCAATACTAATACCTCTGTATCATCTGTATTTGCTTGTGCATGAATCAGGCAACGACTGGTCCACAGACATTAGCATGAATTACTTAGAATGTGGTGATGGCTCATATGCTGGTCGGGTTCCACCTTGGCCATATGCCATCCCCAGCTCAAGTCAGACGAGGAATTTAAGGGCAAGCTGTCACTTTGCTTGTTCACAAGATATGTTCATATCCATTTGGCTAAATGTCAGGCTGGAGGTTGGCAGGCACTTGCGATCCCAGTCACCCTGCAGCACACATCCACCCAGCTGCCCATCACTGCGAGAAGTCATGCGTTCCTCCTAATGTGCTCCGAAATTCTGATCCCTGTCTGCCAGCCTTATCACTACACAAACCCAAAACCCGGGGAATGCTAGGTTTATAATTGGTTTACTAGAGTTAAAGGAGGCTTTATCTTTTACTCTAAACATGTATTAAAGATTAACGTAGAGATATATTTTAAAGAAGAGCAAAGGGATTCGAGAAGTTTGGAATTCAGAACCAATATAAAACATTCAGGTTGAAAAATAATTCATAACTGTAAGGATTTGTTTTGGACAACTCAAAACTCATTTTAACAGCTACACATTTGTCAAAATTGTTGGTGTAGCTTATTTAGCTGTTATAGTTATAAGGTCTGAAGTTGACCAATCTGTCCAGGGTTTAAGCCCCGATATATCTGTATTGTAGAATATCTGTATTGTAGAATGTATTGTAGAATGGATATAATTTATTACAGAAAAAAATGTTTTTTTTGCACAACGGCCAAATTTCTTTGGGCCGTTGTGAGTGACTCAATTAAGTGCTGCTAGGTGATCAACCGTATCTGGAGCCATGCTGACTGCAGGGCATTCCACAGCTGCTGGAGGATGTATGGGGGAGGATTCATAACCTGAACACAACAATCAAGGTGATCCCATAAATGCTCAACTCAGTTTATGCTGGGGAAAGTAGGGGGGCATTGGTAGTATTTGCAAGGCATGATCATGCTATTGCAACTAGGGATGGGCGAATCGATCCGGACGAACTCGGATTCGATCCGAATTTCATGAAAAATTTGATTCGGATCGAATCCGCATTTCCCCGTGCTTCGATCGCTCGAAGTTTTTCTTTAACATCCATTCATTTACATTATAGGCATTCTCAGATGGCGGACGGGACATGTCCAGACATCTACCCCGCTCCAGTGCATGCTGGGGCAGTCACATGCAGCCTATCAGCAGCCAGCAAGCCCGGTGACGTCACAGCGCTATTTAAGGCAGCTGACATCTTGCTTTTCCTCATTTCTCTATTGCATTCGTGAGAGACAGGACACTGCTGTAGTCAGGGAGAGACAGTTAGAGAGACAGGGACAGACAGGGACATGCAGGAGACAGGCAGGAGACAGGCAGGAAGTCAGCGAGAAGCAGGGAAAGTTAGGAAAAATCGGAGGCAGTCACAGGGAGATTTTTTTTTTTTCATCCAGCCTGAGTGTTACGGGCTGGCTGACTGGCTTTGTTAGCGTTTTCAGGCTGCTTATACACTTACTGTGCATATATACTGAACTGATCTCAAGTCTGCTGTGAAGCATCCCATTCTGTAACATACCATTAGCCTCTGTATTTACTCTAAGCTGCAAACTTATTTAAAGTAATTTGGCCTGTATGAGCCTGATTATCCACTTTTACTGTGCATATATACTGTTCTAAAGCCTGCTTGGGGGCATCCCATTCTGCAACATCACATTAGCCTCTGTATTTACTCTAAGCTGCAAACTTATTTAAAGTAATTTGGCCTGTATGAGCCTGATTATCCACTTTTACTGTGCATATATACTGTTCTAAAGCCTGCTTGGGGGCATCCCATTCTGTAACATCACATTAGCCTCTGTATTTACTCTAAGCTGCAAACTTATTTAAAGTAATTTGGCCTGTATGAGCCTGATTATCCACTTTTACTGTGCATATATACTGTTCTAAAGCCTGCTTGGGGGCATCCCATTCTGTAACATCACATTAGCCTCTGTATTTACTCTAAGCTGCACACTTATTTAAAGTAATTTGGCCTGTTGGAGCCTGCTTATCCATTTTTACTGTGCATATATACTGTTCTAAAGCCTGCTTGGGGGCATCCCATTCTGTAACATCACATTAGCCTCTGTATTTACTCTAAGCTGCAAACTTATTTAAAGTAATTTGGCCTGTATGAGCCTGATTATCCACTTTTACCGTGCATATATACTGTTCTAAAGCCTGCTTGGGGGCATCCCAATCTGTAACATCACATTAGCCTCTGTATTTCCTGTAAGCTGCACACTAATTTAAAGTAATTTGGCCTGTATGAGCCTGATTATCCACTTTTACTGTGCATATATACTGTTCTAAAGCCTGCTTGGGGGCATCCCATTCTGTAACATCACATTAGCCTCTGTATTTACTCTAAGCTGCACACTTATTTAAAGTAATTTGGCCTGTTGGAGCCTGCTTATCCACTTTTACTGTGAATATATACTGTTCTAAAGCCTGCTTGGGGAGCATCCCATTCTGTAACATCACATTAGCCTCTGTATTTCCTGTAAGCTGCACACTAATTTAAAGTAATTTGGCCTGTATGAGCCTGATTATCCACTTGTACTGTGCATATATACTGTTCTAAAGCCTGCTTGGGGGCATCCCATTCTGTAACATCACATTAGCCTCTGTATTTAGTCTAAGCTGCAAACTTATTTAAAGTAATTTGGCCCGTATGAGCCTGATTATCCACTTTTACTGTGCATATATACTGTTCTAAAGCCTGTTTGGGGGCATCCCATTCTGTAACATCACATTAGCCTCTGTATTTACTCTAAGCTGCAAACTTATTTAAAGTAATTTGGCCTGTATGAGCCTGATTATCCACTTTTACTGTGCATATATACTGTTCTAAAGCCTGCTTGGGGGCATCCCATTCTGCAACATCACATTAGCCTCTGTATTTACTCTAAGCTGCAAACTTATTTAAAGTAATTTGGCCTGTATGAGCCTGATTATCCACTTTTACTGTGCATATATACTGTTCTAAAGCCTGCTTGGGGGCATCCCATTCTGTAACATCACATTAGCCTCTGTATTTACTCTAAGCTGCAAACTTATTTAAAGTAATTTGGCCTGTATGAGCCTGATTATCCATTTTTACTGTGCATATATACTGTTCTAAAGCCTGCTTGGGGGCATCCCATTCTGTAACATCACATTAGCCTCTGTATTTACTCTAAGCTGCAAACTTATTTAAAGTAATTTGGCCTGTATGAGCCTGATTATCCACTTTTACTGTGCATATATACTGTTCTAAAGCCTGCTTGGGGGCATCCCATTCTGTAACATCACATTAGCCTCTGTATTTACTCTAAGCTGCACACTTATTTAAAGTAATTTGGCCTGTTGGAGCCTGCTTATCCACTTTTACTGTGCATATATACCGTTCTAAAGCCTGCTTGGGGGCATCCCATTCTGTAACATCACATTAGCCTCTGTATTTTTTCTAAGCTGCAAACTTATTTAAAGTAATTTGGCCTGTATGAGCCTAATTATCCAATTTTACTGTGCATATATACTGTTCTAAAGCCTGCTTGGGGGCATCCCATTCTGTAACATCACATCAGCCTCTGTATTTACTCTAAGCTGCAAACTTATTTAAAGTAATTTGGCCTGTATGAGCCTGATTATCCACTTTTACTGTGCATATATACTGTTCTAAAGCCTGCTTGGGGGCATCCCATTCTGCAACATCACATTAGCCTCTGTATTTACTCTAAGCTGCAAACTTATTTAAAGTAATTTGGCCTGTATGAGCCTGATTATCCACTTTTACTGTGCATATATACTGTTCTAAAGCCTGCTTGGGGGCATCCCATTCTGTAACATCACATTAGCCTCTGTATTTACTCTAAGCTGCAAACTTATTTAAAGTAATTTGGCCTGTATGAGCCTGATTATCCATTTTTACTGTGCATATATACTGTTCTAAAGCCTGCTTGGGGGCATCCCATTCTGTAACATCACATTAGCCTCTGTATTTACTCTAAGCTGCAAACTTATTTAAAGTAATTTGGCCTGTATGAGCCTGATTATCCACTTTTACTGTGCATATATACTGTTCTAAAGCCTGCTTGGGGGCATCCCATTCTGTAACATCACATTAGCCTCTGTATTTACTCTAAGCTGCACACTTATTTAAAGTAATTTGGCCTGTTGGAGCCTGCTTATCCACTTTTACTGTGCATATATACCGTTCTAAAGCCTGCTTGGGGGCATCCCATTCTGTAACATCACATTAGCCTCTGTATTTTTTCTAAGCTGCAAACTTATTTAAAGTAATTTGGCCTGTATGAGCCTAATTATCCAATTTTACTGTGCATATATACTGTTCTAAAGCCTGCTTGGGGGCATCCCATTCTGTAACATCACATCAGCCTCTGTATTTACTCTAAGCTGCAAACTTATTTAAAGTAATTTGGCCTGAATGAGCCTGATTATCCACTTTTACTGTGCATATATACTGTTCTAAAGCTTGCTTGGGGGCATCCCATTCTGTAACATCACATTAGCCTCTGTATTTAACCTAAGCTGCAAACTTATTTAAAGTAATTTGGCCTGTATGAGCCTGATTATCCACTTTTACTGTGCATATATACTGTTCTAAAGCCTGCTTGGGGGCATCCCATTCTGTAACATCACATTAGCCTCTGTATTTACTCTAAGCTGCAAACGTATTTAAAGTAATTTGGCCTGTATGAGCCTGATTATCCACTTTTACTGTGCATATATACTGTTCTAAAGCCTGCTTTGGGGCATCCCATTCTGTAACATCACATTAGCCTCTGTATTTCCTGTAAGCTGCACACTTATTTAAAGTAATTTGGCCTGTATGAGCCTGATTATCCACTTTTACTGTGCATATATACTGTTCTAAATCCAGCTTGGGGGCATCCCATTCTGTAACATCACATTAGCCTCTGTATTTACTCTAAGCTGCAAACTTATTTAAAGTAATTTGGCCTGTATGAGCCTGATTATCCTTTTTTACTGTGCATATATACTGTTCTAAAGCCTGCTTGGGGGCATAACATTCTGTAACATCACATTAGCCTCTGTATTTACTCTAAGCTGCACACTTATTTAAAAAAATTTGGCCTGTTGGAGCCTGCTTATCCACTTTTACAGTGCATATATACTGTTCTAAAGCCTGCTTGGGGGCATCCCATTCTGTAACATCACATTAGCCTCTGTATTTACTCTAAGCTGCACACTTATTTAAAGTAATTTGGCCTGTTGGAGCCTGCTTATCCACTTTTGCTGTGAATATATACTGTTCTAAAGCCTGCTTGGGGGCATCCCATTCTGTAACATACCATTAGCCTCTGTATTTACTCTAAGCTGCAAATTTGTTTAAAGTAATTTGGCCTGTATGAGCCTGATTATCCACTTTTACTGTGCATATATACTGTTCTAAAGCCTGCTTGGGGGCATCCCATTCTGTAACATCACATTAGCCTCTGTATTTACTCTAAGCTGCACAATTATTTAAAGTAATTTGGCCTGTTGGAGCCTGCTTCTCCACTTTTACTGTGCATATATACTGTTCTAAAGCCTGCTTGGGGGCATCCCATTCTGTAACATCACATTAGCCTCTGTATTTACCCTAAGCTGCAAACTTATTTAAAGTAATTTGGCCTGTATGAGCCTGATTATCCACTTTTACAGTGCATATATACTGTTCTAAAGCCTGCTTGGGGGCATCCCATTCTGTAACATCACATTAGCCTCTGTATTTACTTGAAGCTGCACACTTATTTAAAGTAATTTGGCCTGTTGGAGCCTGCTTATCCTCTTTTACTGTGCATATATACTGTTCTAAAGCCTGCTTGGGGGCATCCCATTCTGTAACATCACATTAGCCTCTGTATTTACTCTAAGCTGCAAACTTATTTAAAGTAATTTGGCCTGTATGAGCCTGATTATCCACTTTTACTGTGCATATATACTGTTCTAAAGCCTGCTTTGGGGCATCCCATTCTGTAACATCACATTAGCCTCTGTATTTCCTGTAAGCTGCACACTTATTTAAAGTAATTTGGCCTGTATGAGCCTGATTATCCACTTTTACTGTGCATATATACTGTTCTAAAGCCTGCTTGGGGGCATCCCATTCTGTAACATCACATTAGCCTCTGTATTTAGTCTAAGCTGCAAACTTATTTAAAGTAATTTGGCCTGTTGGAGCCTGCTTATCCACTTTTACTGTGCATATATACTGTTCTAAAGCCTGCTTGGGGGCATCCCATTCTGTAACATCACATTAGCCTCTGTATTTACTCTAAGCTGCAAACCTAATTTAAAGTAATTTGGCCTGTATGAGCCTGATTATCCACTTTTACTGTGCATATATACTATTCTAAAGCCTGCTTAGGGCATCCCACTCTGTAACATCACATTAGCCTCTGTATTTACTCTAAGCTGCAAACATATTTAAAGTAATTTGGCCTGTTGGAGCCTGCTTATCCACTTTTACTGTGCATTTATACTGTTCTAAAGCCTGCTTGGGAGCATCCCAATCTGTAGCATGACATTCGCCTCTGTATTTACTCTAAGCTGCAAACTTATTTAAAGTAATTTGGCCTGTATGAGCCTGATTATCCACTTTTACTGTGCACATATACTGTTCTAAAGCCTGCTTGGGGGCATCCCATTCTGTAACATCACATTAGCCTCTGTATTTACTCTAAGCTGCAAACTTATTTAAAGTAATTTGGCCTGTATGAGCCTGATTATCCACTTTGGCTGTGCATATATACTGTTCTAAAGCCTGCTTGGGGGCATCCCATTCTGTAACATCACATTAGCCTCTGTATTTACTCTAAGCTGCAAACTTATTCAAAGTAATTTGGCCTGTATGAGCCTGATTATCCACTTTTACTGTGCATATATACTGTTCTAAAGCCTGCTTGGGGGCATCCCATTCTGTAACATCACATTAGCCTCTGTATTTACTCTAAGCTGCAAACTTATTTAAAGTAATTTGGCCTGTATGCGCCTGATTATCCACTTTTACTGTGCATATATATTCTTCTAAAGCCTGCTTGGGGGCATCCCATTCTGTAACATCACATTAGCCTCTGTATTTACTCTAAGCTGCACACTTATTTAAAGTAATTTGGCCTGTTGGAGCCTGCTTATCCACTTTTACTGTGCATATATACTGTTCTAAAGCCTGCTTGGGGGCATCCCATTCTGTAACATCACATTAGCCTCTGTATTTACTCTAAGCTGCACACTTATTTAAAGTAATTTGGCCTGTTGGAGCCTGCTTATCCACTTTTGCTGTGCATATATACTGTTTTAAAGCCTGCTTGGGGGCATCCCATTCTGTAACATCACATTAGCCTCTGTATTTCCTGTAAGCTGCACACTTATTTAAAGTAATTTGGCCTGTATGAGCATGATTATCCACTTTTACTGTGCATATATACTGTTCTAAAGCCTACTTGGGGGCATCCCATTCTGTAACATCACATTAGCCTCTGTATTTACTCTAAGCTGCACACTTATTTAAAGTAATTTGGCTTGTATGAGCCTGATTATCCACTTTTACTGTGCATATATACTGTTCTAAAGCCTGCTTGGGGGCATCCCATTCTGTAACATCACATTAGCCTCTGTATTTACTCTAAGCTGCACACTTATTTAAAGTAATTTGGCCTGTTGGAGCCTGATTATTCACTTTTACTGTGCATATATACTGATCTCAGGTCTGCTGTGGGGCATCCCATTTGTTTTTGACTGCTTTTAATAAACCAGGCCGCAGGGCACCGCAAAACTGCACATTGAACCCTATCTGTTTATACTAAATAAGCAAATACATAAAAATGTCAGGCAGACAAGTGCCAGGATGTTCAAAGAGGAGTGGCAGAGGCCAAGATTCAGCAGGCAGAGGTCGCAGCAGACTAGGGGCGAGTGGCAGCAGGAGTCACGGTGAGAGACCTGGTCTGCCAGTATCTGCTAGCGGTCGTGTCTCCACCAGTAACGCATCTGCCGTGGTAGATTGGTTAACGCGCTCATCAACAACATCATCACAAGTTACGTCTGAGACCCCCACTCTAGGGTCGGTAGGTTCCTCTGACACAACCCTGAGTTGGCATGCCCTGAGAGCAGTCCCTGTCCTCCCATTGCCTCTGTCCTACGCCGTTCCCTCCCCCAGCGACGTATCCTATGCTTTGGGTTCAGCTCCACACTTTAGTGAGGAGGACAATCAGATAGAGGACAGTCAGCAGCTACTGCCCAGCCAAGAAATGGAGATGGCTTCTTTAGCTAGGCAGACAAATAGTGATGTGGACAGTGTCGTGGGTGTTGTGAGCGTTCCAGCTCCTGCGCCAGACACTGTTGACGAATCCACGAACATCAGTGACGTACAGCCACAACTCGGTGATAATGATGATGACGATGAAGCCGATCGCAATTGGGAGCCGGGTGATGAAGTGGCTTCATCGTCATCATCAGGAGAAGAGGGGCGCAGGTTGCCCCGGAATCAGCAGCTCAGGCAGCAAGGTGCTAGCAGCATGGTTGGCAGTCAGCATAGGGGCACAATTGTAAAGCCTGGAGCCAAACGGGGCCGGGGCCGGGGTAGAGCACCTGCTGCGCGGCAGGCTACCTTATCGGGAGGTAGTGGGGCAGGGGTTCCTGGCGTTGGCAACAATAGCAGCGAATCAGTGAGGCCTGTTGGTGGGAAAAGTAGCTACTCGGCAGTGTGGCAGTTTTTCCTGAAGCATCCGCAGGAGGGTAACATGGCCACATGCAAGATATGTAGGCAGAAGGTGAAGCATGGCCAGGGCCCAAATGTTGGCACTACGGCCCTGCGTCAACATATGATGCATCACCATAAAGCGACCTGGGAGAACCGAGGCTCCCAAGGGGTGGTCCAGTCTGCTTCCTCACCAAGTGGCATGCCGCTCCCAATTTCTGCCAGCCAAGGCTCCAGCACCTCAGCCGAAGGCAGCTGTGCGTCATACCCATCCTCTGTCGCTCCTGCTCCTCCTCCTCCTCCAAGTCATGCATCCCGCCAGCAATCCATCAGCGAAGCCATATCCAAGAGACAGCAGTATGCGCCCACTGATCCTACGGCGCAGAAGCTGAATGTGCTCCTGTCCAAGTTGCTGGTCCTACAGTCGCTCCCATTTCAGGTGGTGGACTCTGCACCTTTCAGAGAACTGGTGACTTGTGCCAAGCCGAGGTGGAGAGTCCCAAGCCGTCATTTCTTTGCCAAGAATGCAGTACCAGCGCTGCACACTTTTGTTGAACAGAAGGTGGGCCAGTCCTTGAGCCTGTCGGTGTGTAGCAAAGTGCATGCAGCGCCGACGTCTGGAGCTGTAACTACGGTCAGGGACAGTACATGTCGTTTACGGCCCACTGGGTGAATGTGGTCCCTTTGCAGCAGCAACTTGAACAGGTCACGCCGCTTCGGCCTCCGCGCTCCCTGCCGTTGGTCCTGTGACACCTAGCGACTCGGCCTCCTCATCCTCCGCCATCTCCTCACCCTCCACTGTAGGCTCAAGTCTCAGTGCCCCCCCAGTCTACCATGAGTGCAGGGCACGGAGGTGTCACGCAGTGCTTCACATGGGTTTTCTTGGCGAAAGGAGTGACACAGGGGAGGAACTGCTTAAATTTATTCATCAGGAAATCCAAACATGGCTTACTCCAAGAAAACTTAGAATGGGAATCATGGTTACCGACAATGGGAAGAACATTTTGTCTGCGCTGTGCCAGGAAGCCTGACCCATGCCCCTTGCATGGCTCACGTCTTCAATCTAGTTGTCAAGCGGTTTCTGAAGTGTTCCCCCCATCTGCAAGACATCCTAACAACTTCAAGGAAACTTTGCATGCACTTCAGCCACTCATACACCGCCAAACACACCCTTCTTGAGCTACAGCATCAGAACGGTATCCCCCAACATAGTCTGATTTGCGATGTTTCCACCCGTTGGAATTCCACCCTTCACATGTTGGACCGATTATATGAACAGAGAAAAGCCATCACGGATTTCCTGATGATCCAAGCAGATAGGGGGACTCCCCTGTGTAATTTCAATGTCAACCAGTGGCAGCTCATACGTGACACCTGCCGTTTGCTCAGGCCCTTTGAGGAAGCCACTTTATTTGTCAGTCGGCAGGATTACGGGATGAACGACGTGATTCCACTGCTTCATGTACTACAGCACATGTTGGAAACCATGGCTGGTCAGGGCACTGGAGACATGGCGGTTACATCTTACGGCCACATGAACCCCGTTGGAGCTGAACTGGAGGAGGAAGAGGAGGAGGAGTTGCCCAGCAAAACACAGTTTAGGCTTGGCGAAATGGCTGGTTTATCTAGTCAGCGGACAGGAGAGGAGGAGCAGGAGCAGCCAGAGGAGCTAGAGGTTTTTGAGGAAGGCGAGACAGAGGACCCGGACACACCGTGGCAGTATGCAGTGGAGATGGAGACAGGTAGTCCATCCAAGTCACTTGCGCAAATGGCAGGAAGCATGCTCACGTGCTTGCGTAGTGACCCCAGAATTGTTTCCATCTGTCGGCGGGAAGACTTCTGGCTGTCCACCTTATTGGACTCTCGCTTCCGGCACAAAATGGGGGCATTTTTTTAAACCCACCGAGAGGGAGGACAAACTGAACTACTACAAAGACATTCTACGTAGGCAGTTGGCCAATGCCTATCTGCGCCATGGTCCATACTCTCGCAGGTCCGACTCGAGGGGACCTCTGCGCTCACCTTTCACTGCCATGGCTGCTGGGGGGGTTGGCAGGAGCAGCAGCAGCAGCTCCATCAGCAGCAGCCTCAGTCTTCAGTCGCTAATAAGTAGCTTTCTACACCCGCATAGTGAGGCTACTCATGAGCAGCAGGAAGACCTGGAGCAGGACCTGAACCAGCAGGTCATGTCATACTTTGACATGACCATGCCAACACACCTTGAGGATCCGCTGGACTTCTGGGCAGCCAAACTTGATTTGTGGCCGCAACTAGCAGAGTTTGCCCTGGAAAAGCTGTCCTGCCCGGCAAGTAGCGTGCCATCTGAGCGGGTGTTTAGTGCGTCGGGGGCCATAGTTACGGTGAGGAGAACTAGTCTGTCAACTAAAAATGTGGAGAGACTCACCTTTGTCAAAATGAATCAGGGATGGATCAGCCAGGATTTCCACCCACCAATGCCTGATGCATGCGACTAGATTCAGCATGGTGCCACGTTTTACACTTTCCAAATGGTGCAAAACATATTTATGTCTTTAGGACAAATTTTGGGCTCCTGCTGCTTGCAACTCCAGGGTGTGATTCATCCAATTTTTGGGCTCCTGCTGCCAACTCCAGTGTCTCTTTAAAGTAATATTTGGGCTCCTGCTGCTGCTGCTTGCAACTCCAGGGTGTGATTCATTCAATTTTTGGGCTCCTGCTGCCAACTCCAGTGTCTCTTTAAAGTAATGTTTGGGCTCCTGCTGCTGCATGCAACTCCAGGGTGTGATTCATCCAATTTTTGGGCTCCTGCTGCCAACTCCAGTGTCTCTTTAAAGTAATGTTTGGGCTCCTGCTGCTGCTGCTTGCAACTCCAGGGTGTGATTCATCCAATTTTTGGGCTCCTGAAGCCAACCCCAGTGTCTCTTTAAAGTAATGTTTGGGCTCCTGCTGCTGCTAGCAACTCCAGGGTGTGATTCATCCAATTTTTGGGCTCCTGCTGCCAACTCCAGTGTCTCTTTAAAGTAATGTTTGGGCTCCTGCTGCTGCTGCTGCCAACTTCAGGGTGTGTCAGTCAATTTTTGGGCTCCTGCTGCCAACTCCAGTGTCTCTTTAAAGTAATGTTTGGGCTCCTGCTGCTGCTGATGCTTGCAACTCCAGGGTGTGATTCATCCAATTTTTGGGCTCCTGAAGCCATCCCCAGTGTCTCTTTAAAGTAATGTCTGGGGTCCTGCTGCTGCTGCTGCCAACTACAGGGTGTGATTCATTCAATTTTTGGGCTCCTGCTGCAAACTCCAGTGTCTCTTTAAAGTAATGTTTTGGCTCCTGCTGCTGCTGCTGCCAACTCCAGGGTGTGATTCATCCAATTTTTGGGCTCCTGAAGCCAATCCCAGTGTCTCTTTGAAGTAATGTTTGGGCTCCTGCTGCTGCTGCTGCCAACTCCAGGGTGTGATTCATTCAATTTTTGGGCTCCTGAAGCAAACCCCAGTGTCTCTTTAAAGTAATGTTTGGGCTCCTGCTGCTGCTGCTGCCAACTCCAGGGTGTGTCAGTCAATTTTTGGGCTCCTGCTGCCAACTCCAGTGTCTCTTTAAAGTAATGTTTGGGCTCCTGCTGCTGCTGCTGCCAACTCCAGGGTGTGATTCATCCAATTTTTGGGCTCCTGAAGCCAACCCCAGTGTCTCTTTAAAGTAATGTTTGAGCTCCTGCTGCTGCTGCTGCTGCCAACTCCAGGGTGTGATTCATCCAATTTTTGGGCTCCTGAAGCCAACCCCAGTGTCTCTATAAAGTAATGTTTGGCCTCCTGCTGCTGCTGCTTGCAACTCCATGGTGTGATTCATCCAAATTTTGGGCTCCTGCTGCCAACTCCAGTGTCTCTTTAAAGTAATATTTGGGCTCCTGCTGCTGCTGCTGCTTGCAACTCCAGGGTGTGATTCATTCAATTTTTTGGCTCCTGCTGCCAACTCCAGTGTCTCTTTAAAGTAATGTTTGGGCTCCTGCTGCATGCAACTCCAGGGTGTGATTTATCCAATATTTGGGCTCCTGCTGCCAACTCCAGTGTCTCTTTAAAGTAATGTTTGGGCTCCTGCTGCTGCTGCTTGCAACTCCAGGGTGTGATTCATCCAATTTTTGGGCTCCTGAAGCCAACCCCAGTGTCTCTTTAAAGTAATGTTTGGGCTCCTGCTGCTGCTGCTTCCAACTCTAGGGTGTGGCAGTCAATTTTTGGGCTCCTGCTGCCAACTCCAGTGTCTCTTTAAAGTAATATTTGGGCTCCTGCTGCTGCTGCTGCTAGCAACTCCAGGGTGTGATTCATTAAATTTTTGGGCTCCTGCTGCCAACTCCAGTGTCTCTTTAAAGTAATGTTTGGGCTCCTGCTGCTGCTGCAAACTCCAGGGTGTGATTCATCCAATTTTTGGGCTCCTGCTGCTAACTCCAGTGTCTCTTTAAAGTAATGTTTGGGCTCCTGCTGCTGCTGCTGCCAGCTCCAGGGTGTGATTCATCCAATTTTTGGGCTCCTGCTGCCAACTCCAGTGTCTCTTTAAAGTAATGTTTGGGCTCCTGCTGCTGCTGATACTTGCAACTCCAGGGTGTGATTCATTCAATTTTTGGGCTCCTGCTGCCAACTCCAGTGTCTCTTTAAAGTAATGTTTGGGCTCCTGCTGCTGCTGCTGCCAACTCCAGGGTGTGATTCATCCAATTTTTGGGCTCCTGCTGCCAACCCCAGTGTCTCTTTAAAGTAATGTTTGGGCTCCTGCTGCTGCTTGCAACTCCAGGGTGTTATTCATCCAATTTTTGGGCTCCTGCTGCCAACTCCAGTGTCTCTTTAAAGTAATGTTTGGGCTCCTGCTGCTGCCAACTCCAGGGTGTGATTCATTCAATTTTTGGGCTCCTTCTGCCAACTCCAGTGTCTCTTTAAAGTAATGTTCGGGCTTCTGCTGCTGCTGCTGCTGCCAACTCCAGGGTGTGATTTATCCAATTTTTGGGCTCCTTAAGCCAACCCCAGTGTCTCTTTAAAGTAATGTTTGGGCTCCTGTTGCTGCTGCTGCCAACTCCGGGGTGTGATTCATCCAATTTTTGGGCTCCTGCTGCCAACTCCAGTGTCTCTTTAAAGTAATATTTGGGCTCCTGCTGCTGCTTGCAACTCCAGGGTGTGATTCATTCAATTTTTGGGCTCCTGCTGCCAACTCCAGTGTCTCTTTAAAGTAATGTTTGGGCTCCTGCTGCTGCTGCTGCCAACTTCAGGGTGTGATTCATCCAATTTTTGGGCTCCTGCTGCCAACTCCAGTGTCTCTTTAAAGTAATGTTTGGGCTCCTGCTGCTGCTGCTGCCAACTCCAGGGTGTGATTCATCCAATTTTTGGGCTCCTGAAGCCAACTCCAGTGTGTCTTTCAAGCTATGTGTGGGCTGCTGCTGCTGCTGCTTGCAACTCCAGGGTGTGATTCATCCAATTATTGGGCTCCTGCTGCCAACTCCAGTGTCTCTTTCAAGCTATGTTTGGGCTCCTGCTGCTTGAAACTCCAGGGTGTGTCAGTCAATTTTTGGGCTCCTGCTGCTGCCAACTCCAGTGTCTCTTTTAGCCAATGTTTGGGCTCCTGCTGCTGCTTGCAACTCCAGGGTGTGATTCATCCAATTTTTGGCCTCCTGCAGCCAACTCCAGTGTCTCTTTAAAGCAATGTTTGGGCTCCTGCTGCTGCTTGCAACTCCAGGGTGTGATTCATCCAATCTTTGGGCTCCTGCAGCCAACTCCAGTGTCTCTTTCAAGCTATGTTTGGGCTCCTGCTGCTTGAAACTCCAGGGTGTGATTCATCCAATTTTTGGCCTCCTGCAGCCAACTCCAGTGTCTCTTTAAAGCAATGTTTGGGCTCCTGCTGCTGGTTGCAAATCCAGGGTGTGATTCATCCAATTTTTGGCCTCCTGCAGCCAACTCCAGTGTCTCTTTAAAGCAATGTTTGGGCTCCTGCCCCTCATAGTGATGCCACTTCAACCCTCTGCAATTGTGCCGCTCTGCGATTCTAATAGCGATGCCTCTGATCTGCATGTGATATTTATTTAAAGTATTATTTAACTAACCCAGCACGCATCCTATGCGTGTTACAGCAAGGCAGAATGGTTTACAACCCTATTGAGGCTCTAGGAGGCTCAGAAATAGCCGTTTTTAATAGCGATTCGTCGCGAATAAATTCGGGTCGAAACTATTTTTGTCGGAAAATTCGGCGAATCAGTCGAAACGAATTTTTCAAAAGTTCGCTCATCTCTAATTGCAACCAATACCAGATATTTCTAGCCATGTGACATGCCGCATTGTCTTGCTGAAGATCACATGCACCCTAGCAGCATGTGAACAGTTCACTCTTGGCCCGAAAGCCAAATAACTGTGTACAAGCAATATATATAAATAAATATATATATATATATATATATATATATATATATATATATATTGCGAATGCAACAAGCAAGATAAGCAAGATGAGCCATAAAAAGCCGTATTATTTTGGTTAATGCCGAGATTTTGTGTTTGTGCAAACGCAAATTTAAGGGTTTACCCTGCGCTTGCGTGTGATGTGCAGCCCTGATTTTCCAATTTTTGGCCCTATAAAAAACGTATGTTTCGGGTTCAAAATTACACCCTTTTTTTGCAAGCGGAACCGGTATATATGCTAACAATGGAGCCCCTTGACGAGTTATGTGAAGCGTACGAGCGTCTGCAGCAGTGGGGGCTATTAACCAGTTACCTTCCAGACCTTAAGCTTAATCGAAGTTGCCTCGATAATGATCAGATGTCTGATCAGCAGGTGTATGAATTGACCCGACTGAACCGTCTCTTGAGAAGCTTTCCTCGGTGCTGTGGCCATGGTTGGCCCCCGCCACAAGAAAGGGGCATGCATTTGGAGGTATGATTAAATTGGTGGGTTGCTTTAAATTTTTACCGAATGTCTTCGCTGAGCCACGCCCTGACTCAATGGCAAGGCTGTCCTGCAGGAGAAATACATCTCTTTTCCTGACAGTATGGCAACCTGAAACACTGTGAGGTTGAGTTTTTCTCAACATTGCGAATATGCCAAGTGTCATGGACGCTATCGACTGCACGCATGTGGCCCTTGTTCCCCCAGCTGCTCAGGAGTATATGGTTTGGTATGTTTAGGGATACTATTGCTGCACCTTCTTGTCTCCTCTCTTGTATTTATGCCCCCTAGCCCCCTCTCCTGTGTTTTTATACTCCACTTTTCTCAGCTCCCCTAAACCAGCTTCCTTGTGTCCTTGCTGTACCTTTGTAATTTTTTATTTTTTTTGCAATTAATTACTTGGAGCCACTTACCCTCTGTTTGGCTTTTTTCAGAAACCGCAAAATGGTTTCACCATTTAGGTGATTTGGGTTATCCCCTGGTTCCCTGGCTCCTGATACCAATGCCCCAGACAGATGGCCAAGAGGCCTATTGAGGTTGTGGTTTCATTGTCTGGAACACACAGGGGGCACCCTCCAATACAAGACTGACAAGTTAATTAAAATCATTATGACCTGCATCGACCACCACAATTTTTCCCTAATAGAGAGGGTGTCGGCATATGTAGAGGAGCCAACCCCTGCTGCAGTTTCTGAGGTACATGCATGTCCTACTGTATACTGGTATCCCAAGCCGTGCTACCCAAACTGTTCAGCAGCATTTAGTCAACAACTCGTTTTCTTAATTTTTGTTTATGTATTTGTGTCTTGTTGCTTGTTTTTGTGTTTTGGTATGTGAAATTAAAACAGCCCAAGATGTTGGGCGGCTCATGGGCAAAACAGTGCCCAAATTGCTGCAAAATAAAGGTTTGCCCCTCTGCAAAAACATGATCCTCAGCCATGATTAGGGTTAAGTGGTCTGGTTGCCACTCTCTGCTGGTTGGCGTGCCTCAGGCAGTGGGTCCTTCTGGCATTTTGCTGGCTTGCCTCCACCATTTGGCCTAGCAGCACCTTGTGGCCTTGTGGTGGCACTGCTCCTCCACCACTGCATCCATGCCCTCCTGGATCTTCCTGGCTGTATGGCGCATCACTTTAAAAATACCATTTTGTGAGTACTCACCTGAAAAATGGATATTGTCAGTGTGTCACACACCCCGCTTCCCCTTAAATTCTTACGATCGGGTTACTCCACCAGCAGGGGGTGACGTTGCAGAGAGAAGTCTTGAAAACGAACCCCTTCTGGCCTATATATACCTGGGACCTCCCACTTAACACCCAGTGATTTCAAAAGCAGAAAGATAAGGTACCAGGAAATCCAATGGTAACCTCAAAATAAAGAAAAGCTTCACCATATAAAGGATCCAGGATACCGAAAAGGGCGGGTGAAGCGGGATGTGTGACACACTGACAATATCCATTTTTCAGGTGAATACTCACAAAATGGTATTATCCTCAGTGTGTCACACACCCCGCTTCCCCTTTAATTCTTACGATCGGGACATCCAAAAGCAGTGTCCACAAGGGATGGGTATCCGAAGGCAAAATGAAGCATAACTTAAATAACTGCAGTCTGCAGAACATTGCGGCCAAACACAGCATCCGCTGAGGCCCGCATGTCAACCTTGTAAAACTTAGAAAAAGTATGAACAGAAGACCAAGTAGCAGCCTTACAAACTTGTTCAACAGAAGCTTGGTGCTGAAAAGCCCAAGACGCTCCAACGGCGCGAGTAGAATGAGCAGTGATACGAAAAGGGGGAACTTTCCCCTTAGCAGTAATGGTTTCCTGGGAGGCCGCACATGCGTAACCCACTGGAAAAAGGTTTTAACTAAAGGATGAGGTGCAAAATGCTTCTGAAAAAAGATAGATAAGGCAGAAACCTGCCCTTTCAAAGTACTCAGCTGAAGACCAGAGTCCAGCCCTGATTGCAAAAACTCCAGAATCCTGGAGACCGAAAAGACCCTACAAGGCAAAGATCTAACCTCACACCAAGCGATATAGGCTTTCCAAGTCCTATAGTAGGTGATAGAAGAAGACCTCTTCCGGGCACCGATCAGAGTCTTAACAACCGAGTCAGAAAGACCCTCCTCCTTCAAGATGGAGGTCTCAGCAGCCAAGCCGTCAAACCCAGCGTTGGTAAATTGGGGTAAGACAGCCGACCCTAAGTGAGCAGATCGGGCCGAAGAGGCAGAATGAACAGACCCACTGCCAGCCGAACGATGTCTGTGCACCATACTCGCCTTGGCCACCTTGGGGCCACGAGAATGGCGGACATCTTTTCCAGAGCCAGCTTCCGTACCACCCAGCCTAGCATGGGTATTGGAGGAAACAGGTACAGAAACCCCAGATCCCCCCAGCTCAGGGACATGACGTCCACCGCCAGAGCCAGAGGATCCCGGGAGAGCGACACGAAGTTCGGGAGCCTGCAATTGTGACGAGAGGCAAACAGGTCCACCTCCGGAGTCCCCCACCGGAGCGGAATGCAGACTGCCGAGAGAAAGGAACATGTGCCTCCGCCCAGGTCAGGATCAGGGACACCTCTCTGAGGGCACCCAGTCTGCGAGTCCCTCCCTGATGATTGATGTAAACAACCACTGTTCGATTGTCCGAGCGAACCTGAACCGAAAGGCCCAGAACATGTTGAGACAAAAGAGCAAGAACCAGACGGATGGCTCTTAGTTCCAGAACATTGATGGGCAAGTGGACCTCTCGATGTCCCTACTGCCCCTGAAACTGACGAACCAACGGCCGTGGTCGCCAGTCCCGGGATGCCAACAGGTGAAACTGAAGCGTCCTCGTGTGAAACTGAGGGAGAAACACCCTGTGTTGACCGGAATCCAACCGCATTCCCAGAAAGGACACCACCCTGGCCGGAGCGAGGGAGGACTTGGGAAGGTTGAGGAACTACAGATTCAGAACGGGGCGAACCGACCCGTCCCTCTTGGGGACTGTGAAAAGTTTGGAGTAAAAACCGAGGCCCATCTCTAAGCGCAGCACCGGCCGGATGACCGCCATTTCCAGAAGATTCCTTACCGATGACAGGAGCTCCTGCGCGGCCAAAGGATCGGTGAGCACCCGAGACCGGAAAAACCGTGAAGGAGGGCGAGACTCGAACTCCAGCTTGTAACCGGACGACACCACCTCCCGGACCTATCTGTCCGGAAACTCCTGGTCCCAAACCAGGGAGAAGTGTCGCAATCGCCCCCCCACCCACACGGGTGAGGGCAGCCCCTCATTGCTGAGCGGGCTTACCAGTAGGCTTGGGCTTGGCGCCCCAGGATTGACCGGGACGGCCACGGCCCCTCCCCCGGGTCCAACCTACACCCCCGGTAGCGGGAAAGGAAGCCCCTCTGCCCGCTCTGGCTCCCCGAAAGGAGGGACTAAAGGAACTCGCACCCCGAAGTGAGCGACGAGGCCTCTTGCATTGAGGCAACTTACCATCCTTGGTAACTGTATCCAACTTATCACCAAACAGGCACAAACCTAAGAAAGGTAGCACTGTAAGCGCCCTCTTAGAGTTAAGGTCCGCCGTCTACTGGCGCAGCCACACTGACCGACGAATAGCAACCAGCAGTGCCGCTGTCCTGCTACTCGACGTAAGAGCATCGTCCTGGGCGGTCAAGACAAAGGAAATAAACGACTCACACTGCTTGAGAGAACTAAACTCATCACAAGCGGGATCAAGACCTGCGTACAGATCCCTAATAATGGACCTAACTGCCAACAGAAGAAGCGCCGAAGCACAAACCGGCCGCAGTGTCGATCTGGCACTGATAAAACCATGGCGAGCCAACTGATCAATCCGATGATCCTCACCATCTTTAATGGTAGTGGTGTCAGAGCAGTGCAACACAGCCGAGCTAGACAGCCCTAACACAGGGGTATCGACGTCAGGGGGCACTGACCAAAGCTTCACCAAGTCCTCTGGAAAGGGATAACGCTTATCCCAATTAGGAGGAGTTCCAGCCAGGCGCGCGGGTTGTTCCCATTCCTTAAGGACAACCCTCTCAAAGTGCTGTTGCCTGGGAAACACCAAACGTGGCTGAGGCACATCAAACAACTCACCCTTTGGCGGAGGAACCACCACGGGTGGATCCAAAGCCAAAACTTTAAACATTTGAGCCAAAATGGAAGGAGTATCAAGGGACACCCCCACAGCCTGATCACCAGCAGTGTCAACCAATAGCTGGTCTGCAGGCTCATCCGACTCCTCAAGGAGTTCCCCCTCCTCATTAGGGGGACAATCAGACCAATCCAAAAATTCAGGTACCTCACCCTCCGATCAGGCACTGCCGGAGAAAGGTGCTTCCGCTTTGCCGTAGCCTTCTGAGCTACCGTAGCGGAAATTATCTTCTCGAGGTTGGCCAACCGCGCATGCACCTCGGAATACGAATCCCCCTTCTTGACAATGTCACGCGGGGTCCGGAATAAGGAAGGGGGGGTAGGAGATGACGGAAGTTGCGAGGAGCCAGAAGCCGGAGCGACGGACTGGCACGCAATATTCTGCCTTGCACATGGAACGCATAATATGACATCATCGCCTGGGAGCAGAGCCCCACAACCCCCACACAGCCTGGATAGCCCCGAAGAGCCATTTCCGGTAACGTTGGAAGCCTCCATATGGTGAAATTATGGTATTCGCAGCAACCCAGGGTTTTACGCATTAAGCAACCCGGGATGCCCTTTTGTAATTAAAGTCCCGGGAGTGGGAGGATTTTTTAAGCCTAGGAAAAACCCAATTTAGAGACTAAGACTAGCCAGGTATAACAGACCGGGAGAGCCACTGCAGTGAGGGGATCCCAGAATCTGTGGGGGAAAAGAGACCACAGTCAGTCCCCCAACCAGTATGCACCACACTCATACATAAACCAAACATGGCAAAACATATATGAACAGTTTACACATCATGAATAAAAAATATACATGACACATGCTGTTTAGGGCTAACAAAAGCCAGAGAGTGCATCAATATGTAATAAAAATATATACATGCATAAATAAATATATATATATATATATATATATATATATATATATATATATATATACACATACATATATATACATATATATATATACATACATACACCCATACACATACATATACATATACACCTATATACCCAAAATACACATAACTCGAAGAGAAAATGTGCCTCCAGGAAAAGACGCTAAACATGCCATGGCTAATACAGACAGCACAAAGACAGCCCCACGTGCGCGATGGTGGGGACCGTTTACCTGCTACAGCCGCACTGGACGCGTCCTCTTCCCCCAGCCAGCTCCAGCACACCTGTCTCATAATGAGACAGAGGAAATGAGGCGGGCCCGGACACAGCGCGCCCCGGCCACGCCCCATGCTCACAGAGCAAGGCCGCAGAGAGCGCGGCCCCGCCCCTCCAGTGATGCGGCTCGCCCAATGGAGAGGCCGCAAGCAAAAAAGGGGGGAAATTCAAAAGTAAAACAAAAAGTAAAAGAAACAGTGAAAGAGCCCCAGCAGCTCAGGCCACGCGCCTAAGCCCTTTCCATACAACACTCTAACAAGTGAAGCACCCCATGCAAACAAGCACCCCCCCCCCCCCAAAGGGAAGGGAGAAGGGACCGAGCGGGAGAAGGTGGCAAAGGGGAACCTCGGGACAGGGGCATCCCACATCCGGATCACCATGCCGGATAGCCGCATTGCCCCACGCGTGGGGTCGAGCGGAGGAGATAAGCTCCTAGGCACCTAAAGTGCCATCTACCTTTGCCCAGCCAGCAGCCTAGGCTGGGAGGCTTCCGTTATCTAGGCATAAAACAACACAATAGACTGGGCAGAAATAGACCAGAAGGGGGTGCCGGGTTTGACCCCAGCTACCTGCAAGCAGGAGACTTCTTTCTTCTGTCTTGTCGCCTCATGCAGAGAGAAAATACTGGGTGTTAAATGGGAGGTCCCAGGTATATATAGGGGCTCATTTTCAAGACTTCTCTCTGCAACGTCGCCACATGCTGGTGGAGTAACCTGATCGTAAGAATTAAAGGGGGTGACACACTGAGAATATAATGGGTGTGGTTGCATCTGAAAGTGTTGCCTGCTAGTTTGGCCTGCTAGTTTGCCCCATGTGTTTGGGTTCAGGGCGTGGCTGGCTTCCTCCCGTCCGTTCGGTGCAGGTGGTGGACCTGCTGCTGTTGTCGATCAAGGTAGGTGGGAGGTGGCAGGTGTGGCAGCAGCTGGAGGAGGCGCTAGCAGGATCTTTGTAGTGCAGTCCACACTTTCCTGACTGTCTTCCTCAAGCTCCTGTATTGTATGCATTAGAAGTGCAGTCTGTGTTTGAGAAAGAGAATCATTAATTATTGGGTTTCTGAATGTACCCACACAGACCCAAATGCTTAAAATAATGTGGGAACAGATGACTATATAAATAAATAATAATAATGAGGACACCTGAGGCGGGCCTGGCGCCAGACTCAGGGGTATAAACAGAGTTAAGCAGACTGCTACATAAGCGAAACAACAAATGGTTACAGCAGGTTGATTTTCATTACAAACCCAGAGGACAGGATGGCGCCGTGGAGGAGGGTGGCCCCCTAAAAGGGCGCAGAACATGTTGGGGTAAGTAGGTTTAATTTGGGGGCATCTCCAGCAAAACCTGTGTCCAAACAGGTGTTAACATGCTTTTCTTTTGTCTTTACAGGTACCATGTTGGTCCACTAGATTTTAATGTAGTTTTGTATGATGTTAATAATAAAAAAAATATTGTTTTTTTTCATATAAAATAATAAATACAAATAAACTCATTGTTCTGCTAATTTTTTAGGCTGCCTGGTGCCCTTCAATAATGCAACACAATTCAAGCAGGGGGTAACAGCTGCAACAAGGATGGGTAATGGTGTGTGGTAGGAGAAGTTTGCCTAACACAATCTTTCTAACATACTACATGGAATGCCACACAGGAAAACAAGGGAGAAGGTAAATGTCAAAAATGACATGCACACTACATGGGATGCCATACAGGATGGGGACCTGGATCTGGAAGAAGAATTAAAAAAAAGGTATGTGTATGCCACATGAGCCCACAATTGAAATGTAAATAACTCACAGCTAGCATATAGCTTTCTGTAATATTTTCATTGTGCTGCTATGATGGAGAGAATACTGTGAAGATTGTCTCCTCTGTATATTTTATATACTGTATGCAAGGTCTCATTGATTAATTTTCTGTAAACTGCAGTTAAAACCGAACTACTAGAAATATAATTTGCATGCTTTTAACCAACTTATTACTAGAATTGCTGTTTGAATTTGGTCTAAAGTAAAATTTTACTAACATGTTACTGAACTTTATTTTTAACCGTATTTTACTGTATTTTTGCACTATAAGACACACCTAGTGTTTAGAAAAAAAAATATATTAATAGAAAGTGACAGAATCCACACAATCACCCCATAACAGGCAGTGTGCAGAATCCTTCCCAAATTACCCCATAACAGGTAGTGTGCAGAATCCCTCCCCAATCACCCCATAACAAGCATTGTGTACGACTAGCCTCCAATCACATAATAACAGGCAGTGTGACAAAACACCCCCATATCAGGAAGTGTGGAAGAATCCCCCTATAACAGGCAGTGTGTAAAATTCCCCAATCCCCCTATAGTAGGCAGTGTGCAGAATCCCCCCAGCCCCCCACTAACAGGCAATGTGTAGAAAGCCCCCAATCCCCCTATAACAGACAGTGCGCTGCTGTGCACAATACCCCCATTACAAATACAGGCAGTGTGCAACCCCCCACCCTATCCAATTACAGGCAGTATGCATAACCCCCCCCCCATCCTGAATGCTGGACAATGGAGGAACAGCAGGCAGGCGGGGTCTGATCCCTGCCCACCTATTGCTCCTTCACCGCCCAGTGCACGTGCACACACACATGAATAGAATTTGGGTGCAAAAGCAGAACATTCCAATACAATTTGGCTGAAAAGAACAGAGGTGGATTCCGGCAATGCTACTCTTTTACAACACAGACCAAACATTTGTGGACATACGCTGCTGCAATCTAAAGGTCATTGGCTGCCATTGTACTGGCTACTGCCTGATTTCAGTTGGTCCCTTTTCTCCTATTTGGAAGTGTTGGCTAATGAAGACAAGCTATTAAGCCAGTCATTGTGCTGATCCCTCAATGTTACATGAACATATAGAGGACAATATTATCCAGCTGGTTGATTCATTAGAGGGAAGCTGCTTTCAGATAATTTATTTCTAATTGAGAGCGGGCGTCGTAATTTTATTGCACTGCATTATAATTTGACAACATCTGTATGATTTCACACTGGTGTAAACAAGCTAGCAAATAGAATGTTTTCCTCAGCTTTTAATAAGTAAACAAATCAAAAGTTGGCTTGTAAGGAGTGCAATTAACAAAACTTTGCAGGCGGTGTGCAGGCTCTATTTAACAAACGTGGGCTACGGAGGAGTAAGTAAGATATAGCTGGTAATTCCACCCCATGTGTCTACACAATAAAATCCAGGGCAGTGTAAGAAGTGGGTACATTTCACTGTCAAACAGTATTACTCTCTGTATTACAGTATTACTCTTGGACATTCCTTGGTTTTACTGTAGAATCAATCTATATTTCTGCCTACATTGACCGCACTCACACAAAAAAAAAAAAAAAAAAAAAAATCACACAAAAATGAAAATATTTCACACAAAAATTCTAGCAGAAGGGCCTCTGCTGAATCAGAGGAAGGGGAAAAAAGACAAGAACGGAAATTTTCAGGAGAAAGGGGCTCTGAATCAATCCTTATTTCCCACCAAATCTGGATGTTTGGTCATTTTACAACTCATTGGCTTAACAGCCATAGTGGAGGGAACCAGTTGGCTGAGCATTTGGTTAGTCGCCAAAATTCTTTACAGACCAGAAATCCTTGAGCTGTATTTCGTGCATGTGGGAAGATACAAGGTTAGACCTACTTACATACAGATGTGTCACATAGAATGCTGCAGGTATTCGTTCCTCAAAAGCCTGTGAATAAGCCCCATCCCTAAACCACAGCAAACCAAACCCAACACCCTGTAAAATGGACAGATTAATCTAAGTGTCCAACTTTGAGGCCAAAAAACAAATGGTCTGTATAGTTTCACATCACTGCAGGCACAGGTACTCTCTAATCTTTGTATTTCCTTTATATCTTCCAAAGCTCTCTTCTGTCCTCTAGATTACAGTCTCTGCATCAACCCACAGTTATCGTAACGTTTTTACTTACATTGACTAGGTAATTCCATGCTTTGCCACGGAAACACACAACTACTTCCTTTGCAAGCCACTGTCAGGTCTTCACCAAAATGACCTTCTAGCTCTAAACACCTAACCTATGAGTTCATACTCATAGCCTACCACCCTAGTCCCAGGACAGAGGCTTTGTCAGAGGATGCCCTAAAATAGCTGCACAGCCATTAGGCTCCTGATACACTATGAACCTTTTCCAGCTCTCAACTGGTAACCTTCACTTCTGCCCACAGCAGGCCTACTGTTTCATTCCTGGATAGGACTCATCTAAGCACCACCTTGGAGTGGCAGCCTGGGCAGGTCTGTGCTTGTTTAGGAAGATCTTTTCTATTTAAATTGCTTAGTTTTGTTTTCCCTTCTCTTCCAACCCCAATTGGCCGTGTTAACCACATCCTGGATCAGTATTCCTTGGTAACTTGAAATAGCTGCCTCCTTTCTCTCAAACCAGAACCTTAATTTATGTACTTTACTATGCTGGACCAAGTGGCACCCTAAATGGCTGCCTGGGCAGTCAATGACTGGTTTTCTAACCCCCGCCCCCCCCGGCACCTCTGCCTGCCACACCTCAACTCACCTCACCTCTGCTCACCTGACCTTAGCCCACCTCATCCACCTCAACCCACCTCATCCATACACTTCTTCCACCTTACCTTTTTCTGCATCATCTTTGCACTCTTCAGCCCACCTCACCTCTTCCCACTTCCCATGTTACCTCTACTCCCAGCACCACTAGCCATCTAATCTTCTGCTTTAATGTTACAAAATGGTTTGCATTTGTTTGCGACCCATTTTGAAACAATAGGACAATGTTGCCCTTTGAACAAAAAAAGCTGTGCATCCCTGCTCTAAACTTATAAATCACCTGTCCGCTAACCAGGCCTAAGGAACCAGAATCTTCAAAATGGTCCCTTGTAATGGCTATCTAGGCAGGTAGCTTTTGATACACAAAGGTCCCTCCCATCTCTCAACTTGTAACCTTCTCTTCTGTCCCCTGTAGGCTTACTTTCTAATTGCTGTCAGGACACAAGTTCCATTTCGAATGGCTGCCTGGACAGGGGTGTTGTGGTTCAGGAAAATTTGCCTTTTTTCCGAAACCCTTGGGTTTTCCCTTCTTTTCCCTTGGTCCTTCTAGCCAGTTCCTGGATCAGATGTTATCCAACACATTTTTTTTAATGTCCCTACCAAGCCTATCAATCCTTGCATCAAGTGACACCTCACTGGGTAAATATCACCAAGTTGTAAACCCTAAACCGGAGTTCCATCATCCACTGGAAGTAGCTATTCTGCATTCTGAGATCCCACCGTGTCCTTGACTGAATACCTAGTCACCCTCTACTGCTAAACTGAGAGCTTGCCAGACATACGGTCACAACGCCTCAGCAGTGGAGGCTGGACTTCTGCTTTAACCTGTGTGATCAATCAACTGACCCATTACCCACATTCATGAACCAAGACTCCTCCAAGTGGTATATTGCAATGGTTTTTGTCCCCAGTAAGCATACTAATGTATAAAAATATTCTAAGTGGTCTCTTGGAAAGCTGTGTGGGCAGGTATCCTTCTATCTCTTTACTCTTAACCTATCAATATTATCAACTGTAATACCACCAAAACTCCTTCAAAAGGCACTTTCAAATGTGTGCCTATGCAGATTTATATCCTATAACACATCCCAAACACACCTGCACCCCTAAGATTCTATAGAGTACCAAATTTGGGGCTACTATAGCACTTTTCCTCATTAAATGAATCTGTGATTTTCCCTTTTCTATACTTGAAGCAGAGGAGACAATCTTTAGAGAGTCTTTTCTATTCCACAGCGCGATGCACACATCACATTGCACTGTAAGCTATTTGAATTCCAATAAAAGGTTTATGACTGCTTTTGAAATTATCACATCTGATTACAATACAAACAATTAAGATAAATAAATTGCTATTTGGCTTAACAATTTGTAACACAATAGACCTCTTAGCAGGGAGCTGGCAGGCTTCTCCTTATCAATATATAGCTCTCTAAACTATGTCGCCTCTGTAGATCTACCCTACCTGCCACAAAAACACCTTGTATGTATGTATGTCATACCTGTACATGTACAGTAGTTAAAGTGAAAACCAACATCTCTCAAGGATAAATTCAATCCTTCAGATCTGGTACTGTATCATTTATCAGTTTTGAAGTTGGGTCCTGAGACATGTTTGCATGCATCTGATGCCACACACAGGTGGAGGGTGTCCAGGTAATATATTACATATCCCCCTGCTCTGACGGGACAGGGGTGGAGAGTTGAAACCACTACAGGGAAGCCTTTGACATGAAATATAAAGACTCATTTCTGGGTTTAACCTATGGCTCAGAAATCACACAATTTTGATGTTTGTTGGGGTTTCTTTAGTTCCTATTTTTATCTTTGCAGAAAAAGTTAGAAAACTAAATAAAATAATAAAAAGCATACAACTGCAATTCTGAGCTTGGTAAATACTTAAACAACAGCAAGGGAGAATGAATCGCTGGCTTCAACAATAACAATGAATAATTTATCCACGATCATCCTAAATTATTGATTATCATCATCATCTTGGGAACCGTCTATAATTCTTGTCACATTAAAAAAGATTTAAATAACTGAAATAAACTCAAGGAGTCTTATTTCCTATTGACTTTGTAGAGAAGGCCCAACAAGAGGAGGGGGAAACCTTAACCCTTTTTACTGATGGCCTTCAGAGGAGAAGAAGCTGAGTTAGCTAATGACAAGAACCCAGGAGCGAGTTTTTAGCCTTGCTGATAAGGCCAAGGCACTCTTGTTCGGGTCATGAACGTCTGAGGACTTTAAAATGTGAATACTGTACTATTAAAATTAGATGATCCCTGAAGATTTCACTGGAGTCAGCTACAGCACTGTCCCTCTGCCGGTAAAGAATTCATCTCTTCAGCAGAAGCACTTTAGAAGTATACATTTTGGACCACCATATGCAATGTAATTGCTTCGTTTAGATTCTTTAGTTAAAGATCTGGACTTTTCGATCAAAAGTTTAAAATTCGGAGCCAAGAAATATGTAAAACCCCTTTTTAAGGTAAATTACCGTATTTTACATCCTATAAGACCAACTTATTTTTCTCCAAAAGTGGGGGGAAAATTTCAGTGTGTCTTATTGGGCGAATGGGAAAAAAAAACGTACATTCCATGGCTCCCACGCCTCCATAGTCGCCGCTGCCTGTCTCCTCCTTAGCCGCAGAAAGTTCATAGCAATCCGGTTCCGGCCTTTGGGTAGGGTGTGGCCTGCGTAGCCGTCGCTTCTGCAAGATCAGAGCCAGCTTGCTAAGGCGGCTAAGGAAGCTCCGCAAGTTCGGAGCGATCCGGCTTCTAGGTGGGCGTGGCCTGTGACTCCTGCCAGCATCAAATGACGTCACAGGCCATGCCCCCGACCATAATCGTCCCACTCTGAATGAGCGGCGGACTACAACAAAAACACCGGGGATTGTACAGTAAGTTTTTCTTTTCTTTTGCTTGTTTTTCATGGCATGCTGCACACTGCCTGTATTTGGGATGCCAGCACACTGCCTGTATTGGGGATGCCCACACACTACCTGTATTGGGGAAGCCCACACACTGCCTGTATTGGGGATGCCCGCAAACTGCCTGTATTGGGAATGCCAGCACACTGCCTGTATTGGGGATGCTAGCACACTGTCTCTATTGGGGATGCCAGCACACTGCCTGTATTTGGGATTTGGGATGCCCGCACAATTCCTGTATTTGGGATGCCCGCACACTGCCTGTATTTGGGATGCCAGCATAATGCCTGTACTTGCCATGCACACACACTGCCTCTATTGGGGATGCCCACACACTGCCTGTATTGGGAATGCCAGCACACTGCCTGTATTGTGGATGCCAGCACACTGCCTGTATTGGGGATGCTGGCACACTGCCTGTATTTGGGATACCCACACACTGCCTGTATTGAGGATGCCCGCACACTAGCGTTGATTCAGAGAGACATAAAATGAATTTCGTTTTTGTGTCCATCTGTTTTTTTTTTGTTTTTTTTCCTGCTTGCGTATGAGTGTACGAGTGATTCTAAGCATGCATCGCAAGCCTTCAGTAAAGCGTTCGTCCATTCGTACGCCAACGAGAATTGGCGTATAATTTTTCAGCTTTCATTTTTCATTTAGGTTACTTAGGAAACAACGTAGGCTTCCGTTTTTTGCCTTTTTTCAACGTCGCCTCTAACGAAATATTTACGTTTCCTGTTAGATTCTGAATTTCTTTTTCTATAAATAAACATCCAGACGAAAATATTTCCGACCTTACGCCTGTGCACAACAAAATTAACTCATTCATGTGCTCATCTCAATATTTTGATCACTCACTTCTGCTACAATGCTTACCTCAATTCCATCGCGGTTTATAGATTCTTCATGTTGCACCCTTAATGCTTACCTCAATTTCATCATGGTCTGTATATTCTTCATGTTGCGCACCTAATGCTTACCTCAATTCCATCGCGGTTTCATTCTACCTCATGTTGCACACCTAATGCTTACCTCAATTCCATTGCGGTTTAAAGATTCTTCATGTTGTGCCCTTAAGGCTTACCTCAATTCCATTGTGGTCTGTATATTCTTCATGTTGCGCACCTAATACTTACCTCAATTCCATCGCGGTTTAAAGATTCTTCATGTTGCGCCCTTAATGCTTACCTCAAATCCATCGCGGTCTGTATATTCTTCATGTTGCGCCCTTAATGCTTACCTCAATTCCATTGTGGTCTGTTTATTCTTTATGTTGCGCCCTAAATGCTTACCTCAATTCCATCGCGGTCTGTATATTCTTCATGTTGCACACCTAATGCTTACCTCAATTTCATCCTGGTTTCATTCTTCTTCATGTTGCGCCCTTAATGCTTACCTTAATTCCATCACGGTTTCTAGATTCTTCATTTTGCAGCCTTTTTTTTTAGGTATTCCGACGTTTTGCTGTAACCAACCCTTATTTTATTTTTTTTACATAAAATGACACATAAACCATTTTTTTTTAATTTAAGAAATGGCAAATTATTTTGCCTTTTTTTTGGTTATCTTAAAATTTTTTAACTTTGCAACATTTTGATATACTTTGTGTAAAAATTTACAAAATGTTTTAATAAATATTAAAATTTTAAAAACATTTAACATTATAAAACTATGTAAAAAGGCATGGCAGGCCCCAGATAATTAATCTTCATCTGTGGTCCCCAACAAATCTCGCAACTCCTGCATATGGCCCACCAGCCGAAACACCGTTGCCGTGAGTTGTGCTAATCTCGTATGTCGGGTGTCTGTAAAAAAAGCAGAAGAAAATTCTTGTTCTGCCAATACATATTTAACAGCTGTGGATGGAATGATTATTAGGTTGAAATCTAACTCATGAGGCCATATGTCATTATGCTAAGGAATTTTTTAAAGGAAGATGCCATATGTCATTATGCTAAGGAATTTCTTAAAGGAAGAGGCCATATGTCATTATGCTAATGACATTGACAATGGATTTAGGTTGATTGGTGATGATGGCATTTTCCACATACTCAAAATATTTACATTACAACTTACTTCGGTGGTGGGCGACCTCTGCTTCGGGGACCACCCTACGGTCTGGGGCCTGCCACTGCTGGGAATGTGAGGCTGTAGAGACATTTAAAATAGGCTCACTTATAATGTCTGATTCAACAGTAACCAAATGACACTTAGAATGTGTGTGTGACCTCACCCATCTTCTCCATGTTCCTCCTGGGCATGATCTGCTGCAGTCTCTGCTCCAGATCCTTCACCCGCTACATATTCATCTATAAAAAGAGATTAAGGGAATCAGCTTTTGTTTGCAACCAGCAAAGTGAGAAAAAAACAAAAGTGGGAAGAGCTCACCAGACAGGTGAATGCAGCGGGGGGCAAGAGAAAAGATGTGGAGCAGATCCAGAGGAAAATATCTGACCTGAAATATGCAGTACTAAAGAAGCACAATAAACGGTGCAATCACAGGTACATATCTGAGGTTTGCATTTTGCTGCTTGTTGTAGTGACCACAATGCCAACTAATTTTTATCCTCTAATTTTCAGCTTCCAAACTGGCAGAGGCTTCCCCACAAAATTACAATACACCAGAGCTGAAGAAATGGTCCTGGCTTTAATCCACCCCGTAGCATTAGAGGGCCACTCAGGCACGGACACCCAGGACATTTCTGCAGGTTAGTAATGATTTTTTTAATGTGAACTATTGTAAACTTGGGAAATGAGGCTCACAGGCAGATATGAACACAGGCCCCTAGGGAGTGGCTTTGAGGGGAGGTTACTGTTTTAGGCGGGTGCTTTATCTCTGAGGAATGGCCATCATGATGGACACTCTCCCAGGGTGCAGTAGTTAATGGTCCTTAGAAAGGTTTGCAGGCCATACACGACCTTTGACATTATTTCTGGACAATATTTAACAATTTATCTTACCAAAGCACTGCATGTGATGTGAATATAGTCAATAATTGACAACACTTACTTCTTTGTCTTTCTACCACTGGGGTTGTAGCTGTGCTTTGGTCAGACAAACTTGAGCTGGGGTCAGGGAAAGGTCAACATTGCAAGAATGCACAGCAGCATACTCAGAAGCCAAATGCTATTTGCAAGCTGACTGTTGGCCCCTAAGGCACCATTTTGGATCTGTAAAGGCTCCTTACATGCAGTACATGCATGTTTGTATTATTTAATGTGACCAATCTGTATGTACAGTGTGAGGCATACATATAAGATAGACTCAGATGCATTGTGAAGGTCAACTTTGACCGTTGGGGGAGTTGTCATTCCTGATTGCCCACGTGTTTTTTAAAGCATATGCTCATCAGGCTCATCAAGGGATGTTTGTTTGTTTACGTACATTTTATTTTTTTTACACAGCACAGCATCCAGCCTCTGGAAGTATGGAAGCCTCCCCCAGTTTGAGCACGCCGTGTACTTCCCTGCTGCCTAGGACACAGGACCAGATATATAGGGTAAGTGGACTTTGCTGAGACTGATGATGCATGTGAATGCACATGACTAATTTGGTTCTAAAAGATATTTAGGCCCCAATCTGACACACTTTTTCACATGTCCCAACAGACTCCCACACTAGGTTCCAGGGAGAGTTACCCCCCTGGAACCTAATCTGCCACTGCCTCAGCATCCTACTGCACCAAATCCTCTGCAGCAGAGTGAAGCTGGTTGCATGCTGCCAGCCCACCATGGCCAGCAGGCTGATACTGAGCCTACAGTCCCCAGTGCTAGCTCTGCTGCAGAGGTTTTGCCCAGCACATCTGGTACTGTTGCTCACCCTAGAACTCCAGCATCTGCAGGCGCTCAAACACAGAGAAGTGGAAGACGCAGTCAACAATGTTGACCAGTTTCCCAGGGGAGGTTCGTGCCGATCCTGGAGTCAGCATGGCACCATGACAGCCGTTACTTTAGGCAGGTGACTCAACGAACAACAGAGCAGATTACTGCACAATTAGAGAACATCAATACTACACTCACCACCATGCTGACTGATTTTAGGATGAGCAACAGCCAGATGACTGAACAAATGGCCACTTTAAACAGACAGATGGCAGAACAAACGGCCACCTTAAATGCAAACTTCACTGCCATGCTAGATGAATTTCGAACTAGCAACAGACAGATGCTGGAGCAGTGGCAGATTATGAATGCCACACATGCCCAGGAGTTGGGCCACCTTCAAGGCCCACCACAACCTTATTATGGGCAACATCAATATTAATCTCAATTTGACCTGGATCTGCTAAACATTTTTCCTCTACATCCCAACTCTATTTACCTGTGTGGTGAGCGCAACCAAGATTGTGTGGTTTATGGCTTTGCTGGTTTGTTTTGGAATTCCCCCATATAGCTCACATACTCCACATACTCCACTAGCCAATGGCTGAGCTTAAACCTCACTGAAGCGGCCGCTCAAGCTCCCACGCAGCAGGCTTGGGCCTAAGGAAATGCTGGCTGCCTCATCCTGTTTGTTGGCAATATTGGGGGACATTCTTGGCTGCAAAAAAAGAAACATTTGCCCATGGCAAAGATTGGACTGGACTGGCATGGGGTCTGGCTGTCATAGGCTGGGAAAATTAGAAGCAGGAGAGGGTGTGTATGTGGCCCTTTGCATTCCTGGCCGACAATTCCCCTTGAAATTCGTGCTCCCTATGGATCTTGATGTTGGTGGACGGGGAAACTTCGGGCTGGAGTCAGTTACCTTAGAACTCCTGGATGTGGCCAATTGCTAGGAGCCAGGAGTCTGCCCCAATTTATAGTTATGTTTTAAAATGTATGTACATGGAGTCTGCGAGTGGCCTTCAACTAAAAATTGACATATTTCCAGAAAATATATAGAATTTGACTTTTGCTGTTCTTGCCTAAGTTGATGCATTAATGTTTGTGTTGTTTTGATATTAATGAAGGTTTGTAATCACAAACATGAGAAAATAAACTGCATGATGCTCAAATCAGGTGTAAAATGTTTAGTAATTAAAGCATTACTAAATTGATAAACCAAAAAAAGAGGCCTTCACATAGGCACCAAATATTACAAACACACAAAAACATAAACAAACAAACAAATGTTAAGCAAAATAAGAAGAAATAACATGTGCACGCACAGATTGACCAGAGGCACTAGGGGTGCCATCATAGATGTCATCTGCCTCCTGGCTGGGTGGAGAGGGGGGCAGATCCACATAACAGGGGACACGCTGCATCAGGGCAAAATTATGCAGCACGCAGCATGCTATGATGATTTGAATGACCTTGTTGGGGGTCATACTGCAGTGCCCTCCCTGTATGGTCCAAACATCTGAATCTGGACTTCAGCAGTCCAAAGGCCCTCTCCACAACGGCCCGGGTCTTTCTGTGGGCCCGATTATAAGACTCCTGGGCCGCATTCTGCGGGCGAAGAACGGGCGTCAGGAGCCAGGGCATAAGCGGATATCCAGAATCCCCTGAAAGAATAACAAAATACTTACATAAATTACACATTCTAATCAACATTATTGTTTAACATGTCATCAAGGGAAAATATCAGCCATAGGTTAAGACATGGGTCATCAACTATATTCATAGCCATTAGGGATGAGCGAATCGATCCGGACGAACCCGGATTCGATCCGAATTTCATGAAAAATTCGATTCGGATCGAATCCGAATTTCCCCATGCTTCGATCGCTCGAAGTTTTCCTTTAACATCCATTCATTTACATTACAGGCATTCTAAGATGGCGGACGGGACATGTCCAGACATCTACCCCGCTCCAGTGCATGCTGGGGCAGTCACATGCAGCCTATCAGCAGCCAGCAAGCCCGGTGACATCACAGCGCTATTTAAGGCGGCGGACATCTTGCTTTTCCTCATTTCTCTATTGCATTTGTGAGAGACAGGATGCTGCTGTAGTCAGGGAGAGACAGTTAGAGAGACAGGGACAGACAGGGACAGGCAGGAGACAGGCAGGAGACATGCAGGAAGTCAGCGAGAAGCAGGGAAAGTTAGGAAAAATCGGAGGCAGTCACAGGGAGATTTTTTTTTTTCATCCAGCCTGAGGGTTACTGGCTGGCTGACTGGCTTTGTTAGCGTTTTCAGGCTGCTTATACACTTACTGTGCATATATACTGAACTGATCTCAAGTCTGCTGTGGGAACATTACCATTTTGTAAAATCTCATTAGCCTCTGCATTTACTGTACGCTGCACAGTTATTTCAAGTAATTTGGCCTGTATGAGCCTGCTTACACTCTGCTGCTGTGTGCATATATACTGATCTCAAGTCTGCTTGGGGCATCCCATTCTGTAACATACCATTAGCCTCTGTATTTACTGTAAGCTGCACAGTTATTTCAAGTAATTTGGCCTGTATGAGCCTGCTTACACACTGCTGCTGTGTGCATATATACTGATCTCAAGTCTGCTTGGGGCATCCCATTCTGTAACAACATACCATTAGCCTCTGTATTTACTGTAAGCTGCACAGTTATTTCAAGTAATTTGGCCTGTATGAGTCTGCTTACACACTGTTGCTGTGCGCATATATTACTGATCTCAAGTCTGCTTGGGGCATCCCATTCTGTAACATACCATTAGCCTCTGTATTTACTGTAAGCTGCACAGTTATTTCAAGTAATTTGGCCTGTATGAGCCTACTTACACACTGCTGCTGTGTGCATATATACTGATCTCAAGTCTGCTTGGGGCATCCCATTCTGTAACATACCATTAGCCTCTGTATTTACTGTAAGCTGCACAGTTATTTCAAGTAATTTGGCCTGTATGAGCCTGCTTACACACTGTTGCTGTGCGCATATATTACTGATCTCAAGTCTGCTTGGGGCATCCCATTCTGTAACATACCATTAGCCTCTGTATTTACTGTAAGCTGCACAGTTATTTCAAGTAATTTGGCCTGTATGAGCCTGCTTACACACTGCTGCTGTGTGCATATATACTGATCTCAAGTCTGCTTGGGGCATCCCATTCTGTAACATACCATTAGCCTCTGAATTTACTGTAAGCTGCACAGTTATTTCAAGTAATTTGGCCTGTATGAGCCTGCTTACACACTGCTGCTGTGTGCATATATACTGATTTCAAGTCTGCTTGGGGCATCCCATTCTGTAACAACATACCATTAGCCTCTGTATTTACTGTAAGCTGCACAGTTATTTCAAGTAATTTGGCCTGTATGAGCCTGCTTACACACTTCTGCTGTGTGCATATATACTGATTTCAAGTCTGCTTGGGGCATCCCATTCTGTAACAACATACCATTAGCCTCTGTATTTACTGTAAGCTGCACAGTTATTTCAAGTAATTTGGCCTGTATGAGCCTGCTTACACACTGCTGCTGTGTGCATATATACTGATCTCAAGTCTGCTTGGGGCATCCCATTCTGTAACAACATACCATTAGCCTCTGTATTTACTGTAAGCTGCACAGTTATTTCAAGTAATTTGGCCTGTATGAGCCTGCTTACACACTGCTGCTGTGTGCATATATACTGATCTCAAGTCTGCTTGGGGCATCCCATTCTGTAACAACATACCATTAGCCTCTGTATTTACTGTAAGCTGCACAGTTATTTCAAGTAATTTGGCCTGTATGAGCCTGCTTACACACTGTTGCTGTGCGCATATATTACTGATCTCAAGTCTGCTTGGGGCATACCATTCTGTAACAACATACCATTAGCCTCTGTATTTACTGTAAGCTGCACAGTTATTTCAAGTAATTTGCCCTGTATGAGCCTGCTTACACACTGTTGCTGTGTGCATATATTACTGATCTCAAGTCTGCTTGGGGCATCCCATTCTGTAACATACCATTAGCCTCTGTATTTACTGTAAGCTGCACAGTTATTTCAAGTAATTTGGCCTGTATGAGCCTGCTTACACACTGCTGCTGTGTGCATATATACTGATCTCAAGTCTGCTTGGGGCATCCCATTCTGTAACAACATACCATTAGCCTCTGTATTAACTGTAAGCTGCACAGTTATTTCAAGTAATTTGGCCTGTATGAGCCTGCTTACACACTGTTGCTGTGCGCATATATTACTGATCTCAAGTCTGCTTGGGGCATACCATTCTGTAACATACCATTAGCCTCTGTATTTACTGTAAGCTGCACAGTTATTTCAAGTAATTTGGCCTGTATGAGCCTGCTTACACACTGCTGCTGTGTGCATATATACTGATCTCAAGTCTGCTTGGGGCATCCCATTCTGTAACATACCATTAGCCTCTGTATTTACTGTAAGCTGCACAGTTATTTCAAGTAATTTGGCCTGTATGAGCCTGCTTACACACTGTTGCTGTGCACATATATACTGATCTCAAGTCTGCTTGGGGCATCCCATTCTGTAACATACCATTAGCCTCTGTATTTACTGTAAGCTGCACAGTTATTTCAAGTAATTTGGCCTGTATGAGCCTGCTTGCACACTGTAGCTGTGTGCATATATATTACTGATCTCAAGTCTGCTTGGGGCATCCCATTCTGTAACATAACCTACCTCTCTTATTTACACTAAGCAGCTCTCTTATTTAAACTAAGCAGGCCTCTAATTTACACTAAGAAGCTCTCTTATTTAAGCTAAGCAGCTCTCTTATTTAAACTAAGCAGGCTTCTTGGAGGCTGATTGTCCACTTTTGGGTGTGCATTTATATTCGGTTTCATATACAGTGGGGTATCCCAATTTGTAAGATAACCTACCCCAACCATGTAAACTGAAGAGGCCTGTTGCAGCCTGAGTTTCTCTGCTTGCATATGGCCTGCATTACAATCTGTCTCTTTCAATGACACTGCTGCCTGGGGTATCCCAATTTGTAAGATAACCTACCCCAACCATGTAAACTAAAGAGGCCTGTTGCAGCCTGAGTTTCTCTGCTTGCGTATGGCCTGCATTACAATCTGCCTCTTTCAATGACACTGCTGCCTGGGGTATCCCAATTTGTAAGATAACCTACCCCAACCATGTAAACTAAAGAGGCCTGTTGCAACCTGAGTTTCTCTGCTTGCGTATGGCCTGCATTACAATCTGTCTCTTTCAAAGACACTGCTGCCTGGGGTATCCCAATTTGTAAGATAACCTACCCCAACCATGTAAACTAAAGAGGCCTGTTGCAGCCTGAGTTTCTCTGCTTGCGTTTGGCCTGCATTACAATCTGTCTCTTTCAATGACACTGCTGCCTGGGGTATCCCAATTTGTAAGATAACCTACCCCAACCATGTAAACTAAAGAGGCCTGTTGCAGCCTGAGTTTCTCTGCTTGCGTATGGCCTGCATTACAATCTGTCTCTTTCAAGGACACTGCTGCCTGGGGTATCCCAATTTGTAAGATAACCTACCCCAACCATGTAAACTAAAGAGGCCTGTTGCAGCCTGAGTTTCTCTGCTTGCGTATGGCCTGCATTACAATCTGTCTCTTTCAATGACACTGCTGCCTGGGGTATCCCAATTTGTAAGATAACCTACCCCAACCATGTAAACTAAAGAGGCCTGTTGCAGCCTGAGTTTCTCTGCTTGCGTATGGCCTGCATTACAATCTGCCTCTTTCAATGACACTGCTGCCTGGGGTATCCCAATTTGTAAGATAACCTACCCCAACCATGTAAACTAAAGAGGCCTGTTGCAACCTGAGTTTCTCTGCTTGCGTATGGCCTGCATTACAATCTGTCTCTTTCAAAGACACTGCTGCCTGGGGTATCCCAATTTGTAAGATAACCTACCCCAACCATGTAAACTAAAGAGGCCTGTTGCAGCCTGAGTTTCTCTGCTTGCGTATGGCCTGCATTACAATCTGCCTCTTTCAATGACACTGCTGCCTGGGGTATCCCAATTTGTAAGATAACCTACCCCAACCATGTAAACTAAAGAGGCCTGTTGCAACCTGAGTTTCTCTGCTTGCGTATGGCCTGCATTACAATCTGTCTCTTTCAAAGACACTGCTGCCTGGGGTATCCCAATTTGTAAGATAACCTACCCCAACCATGTAAACTAAAGAGGCCTGTTGCAGCCTGAGTTTCTCTGCTTGCGTATGGCCTGCATTACAATCTGTCTCTTTCAATGACACTGCTGCCTGGGGTATCCCAATTTGTAAGATAACCTACCCCAACCATGTAAACTAAAGAGGCCTGTTGCAGCCTGAGTTTCTCTGCTTGCGTATGGCCTGCATTACAATCTTTCCCTTTCAATGACACTGCTGCCTGGGGTATCCCAATTTGTAAGATAACCTACCCCAACCATGTAAACTAAAGGTTACGTCCTTCCAGAAGGAAAACTTATGCCGAACACTATTTTTGTTAGGGGCATTGACCTTTCGATTGATCAGCATGAAATTAAGGATTTTTTTTCAAAGTATGGCGCTGTAAAGAAGGTCAAAATTATTTCTCATACTTGGATTATTGTTATTTTTGTTCAGCTTGAAATATATCAGGCCACACGGGCATCCCAAGGCACATGCTGATTAACCCTATATGTTAAGCACAAGCAATTCTCATACTTGGATTATTGTTACTTTTTGTTCAGCTTGAAATATACCAGGCCACACGAGCATCCCAAGGCATATGCTGATTAACCCTATATGTTAAGCACAAGCATTTCTCATACTTGGATTATTGTTACTTTTAGTTCAGCTTGAAATATACCAGGCCACACGGGCATCCCAAGGCACATGCTATTTTAACCCTATCTGTTATACAACATAAGCCTTGATCAGCATCAGCTTCTTTATTACGCTACTTCAGTTTGCACTTGTTTTTGACTGCTTTTAATAAACCAGGCCGCAGCGCACCCCAAAGCTGCACCTTGCACCCTATCTGGTATACAACATAAGCGTTGATCAGTATCAGCTTCATTAAGCTACTTCAGTTTGCACTTCCTTTTTGACTGCTTTCATTTTACCAGGCCGCAAGGCACCCCAAAGCTGCACGTTGCACCCTATCTGTTTATACTAAAGAAGCATCTACAGCCTCAGCTTTATTAAGTTATTGCATTTTGAATTGGTTTTGATCTGCTTTAAATACACCAGGCCGCAGGGTATCCCAAACCTGCATGTTGCACCCCATCTGTTATACTAAATAAGCGTTGATCAGCATCAGCTTTATTAAGCTATTGCATTTTGCATTGGTTTTTGTCCTGCAGTCAAAACACTAGCCCATATGGACATCCCAAACCAGCACATATCACCCTATCTGTTATACTAAATAAGCTTCTACAGGCCCTTTTTTTTATTTATTTGTTTTTATTTATATAGAGCTGTAATAGCTTATATAGTGAGGTAAATTTGCCATTTTGCTTCATTATATAGAGCACCCCCTCTGTAAATCTGAGGGGCAATAGTTTATATTATGAGGTAAATTCATGGTTTTGCACCATTATATGGAGCAGCCCCTGTGTAAATCTGAGGGGCAATAGCTTATATAGTGAGGTAAATTTGCCATTTTGCTTCATTATATAGAGCAGCCCAGTTGCCATCTAAATCAACTACTGTCCGGCCAGTACAGCTTTTCCAGGGCAAACTCTGCTAGTTGCGGACACAAGTCAAGTTTGGCTTCCCAGCAAATCCAGTGGATCCTGAAGGTGTGTTGGCATGGTCATGTCAAGGTATGACATGACCTGCTGTTTGAGGTCCAGCTCCAGGTCTTCCTGCTGCTCATGAGTAGACTCACTATGCGGGTGTAGAAAGCTACTCACTAGCGACTGAAGACTGAGGCTGCTGCTGATGGAGCTGCTGCTGCTGCTCCTTCCACCCCCCCAGCAGCCATGGAAGGGGATCGCAGAGGTCCCCCCGAGTCAGACCTGCGGGAGTATGGGCTATGGCGCAGATAGACATCGCCCAACTGACTACGTGGGATGTCTCTGTAGTAGGTCAGTTTGTCCTCCCTCTCAGTGGGCGTAAAAAATGCCCCCATTTTGTGCCAGAAGCGAGGGTCCAATAAGTTGGAGAGCCAGAAGTCTTCCCGCTGACAAATGGAGACAATTCTGCGCTCACTAGTACGCAAGCATGTGAGCATGCATCGTGCCATTTGTGCAAGTGACTCGGAGGGACTACCTGTCTCCATCTCCACTGTAAACTGCCACGGTGTGTCTGGGTCCTCTGTCTCGCCTTCCTCACAACCCTCAAGCTCCTGTGGCTGCTCCTGCTCCTCCTCTCCTGTCAGATGACTAGATAAAATGGTCATTTTGTGAAACCTAAACTGTGGTTTGCTGTGCCCCACCCCCTCCTCCTCCTCCACTTCAGCCCCCACAGGCTTCATGTGGCTGTGAAATGTATGTGCCATGTCTCCAGTGCCCTGACCAGCCATGGTTTCCAACATGTGTTGTAGTACATGAAGCAGTGGAATCTCATTGTTCATCTCATAGTCCTGCCAACTGACTAATAAAGTAGCTTCCTCAAAGGGCCTGAGCAAACGGCCAGTGTCACGTATGAGCTGCCAATGGTTTACATTGAATTTACACAGGGGTGTCCCCCTATCCGTTTGGATCATCCAGAAATCTGTGATGGCTTTTCTCTGTTCCTATAGTGGATCCTGCATATGGAGGGTGGAATTCCAACGGGTGGAAACATTGCAAATCAGACTATGTTGGGGTACACCGTTCTGACGCTGAGGCTCAATAAGGTTGTGCTTGGGGGTGTAGGAGTGCCAGAAGTGCATGCTAACTTTCTTTCCTGTTGTTCGGATGTCTTTCAGATGGGGGGAAGACTTCAGAAAAAGCTTGACAACTAGACTGAACACGTGCGCCATGTCAGGACGCATGACTCTGGCTTCCTTGTCGCAGCGCAAACAAGATGTTCTTCCAAGTATCAGTCACCATGGGTCCAAATTAGCTGTTTTCGTGGATTAAGCAATGATTTCATGGATTGAGTTCTCATTTTTAGTAGTTCCTCCCATGTGTGACTCAAGGAAAACCATGTGAAGAACAGCGTGAAACCACAATCACCAAGGGGGCCTAAAAGGATATATATTGTCCACCATGAGTCCATAGTTACAGCTCCAGACGTAGACAACACTGTGCACTTTGGTACACACTGACAGGCTAAAGGACTGGCCCACCTTCTGTTCAACAACATTTTACAGGGCAGGCACTGCCATCTTCGCAAAGCTATGATACCATGGGACTCTCCACCTCGGCTCGGCACAAGCCATCAGTTCTTTGAAAGGTCCACCACTGGGTAATGCAGCAGGCTGGACTTATGGTGACGCTGTCTGAGAGGAGAAATCCCTCAGACATCAAGATTAAAAATTCCAAGAATTTTTGAGGGCTAATTATTCAGAGGCAATGATACCTAGTTGTTTCTGATTTAATTACAAGGTGGAAACACACCCTCAAACAAAACTTCACTTTGGCAATACTATTGAATTTGTTTATTCATAATTTTATGTATATATACTAACTAACCTACTTTTTCTCCACAGGATTGTGGATGCTGTATGAAAAACTGCCACATCGCTGAGTAGCTAATTTTCCCTACCAACAGTCCGCAATAATTCACTGCTGCTGCTGCTGCCGCCGCCACCGCCGCAGACTCCAGGGACCCTCTTCCACTACCTCCGCTTGCAACACCTCCTCCCACAACACTCTCCTCATCACTAATTGCCCGGCTAGTGGAAGGAGAGGCGAGTGTCTCCTCCACTTCTTGGCTGGGCAGTAGCTGCTGAATTTTATGATTATCAGATCTTCATCAATGGATAGTGGAGCTGAACCTAAAGCATAACAACAGACAGCAGCACTTCGAGACAAAGTTGCTTCATTGGCTGACACAATGACTGGTAAAGCTGTGGAACATATGCTTGAAAAGCAAGAATAACCATTTGTTTTTATATGAAAAAGACCCTGGTTATACATACTTTTTTTTTTCCAGAGACTGCCCTGCGTGGAAATGAATGGCGCATGGATCAGCCAAGCATTCCTCCCAACAATGCCTGATGTATTCCAGTAGATTGATGACGGGGCCAGACCAACACTAAAGAAAGATGGATCGTGCAAAACAGATTTAAGGCGCTGCTCTCCAGTTACAGACATTCCTCTGCATCGGACCACAAGTAAGTATTGATAAAAAATCCTTTACGTTACTCTTACTTTTTATTAATATTCTTCGGATAAGACCGATCAGATATCCAGATTAAAAATTTCAAGAATTTTTGAGGGCTAATTAGTCAGAGGTAATGATACCTTGTTGTTTCTGATTTAATTAAAAGGTGGAAACACACCCTCAAACAAAACTTCACTTTGGCAATAATTTTGCATTTGTTTATTCGTAATTTTATGTAGATATTACTAACTAAGCTACTTTTTCTCCACATGACTCTCCACAGGGTGTGATTCATCCAATCTTTGGGCTCCAGCAGCCAACTGCAGTGTCTCTTTCAAGCTATGTTTGGGCTCCTGCAGCTGCTGCTGCTTGCAACTCCAGGGTGTGATTCATCCAATTTTTGGGCTCCTGCTGCCAACTCCAGTGTCTCTTTAAAGTAATGTTTGGGCTCCTGCTGCTGCTGCTGCCAACTGCAGGGTGTGATTCATCCAATTATTGGGCTCCTGAAGCCAACCCCAGTGTCTCTTTAAAGTAATGTTTGGGCTCCTGCTGCTGCTGCTGCCAACTCCAGGGTGTGATTCATCCAGTTTTTGGGCTCCTGCTTCCAACCCCAGTGTCTCTTTAAAGTAATGTTTGGGCTCCTGCTGCTGCTGCTGCCAACTCCAGGGTGTGATTCATCCAATTTTTGTGCTCCTGAAGCCAACCCCAGTGTCTCTTTAAAGTAATGTTTGGGCTCATGCTGCTACTGCTGCTGCTGCCAACTCCAGGGTGTGATTCATCCAATTTTTGGGCTCCTGCTGCCAACCCCAGTGTCTCTTTAAAGTAATGTTTGGGCTCCTGCTGCTGCTGCCAACTCCAGGGTGTGATTCATCCAATTTTTGGGCTCCTGCTGCCAACCTCAGTGTCTCTTTAAAGTAATGTTTGGGCTCCTGCTGCTGCTGCCAACTCCAGGGTGTGATTCATCCAATTTTTGGGCTCCTGAAGCCAACTCCAGTGTCTCTTTAAAGTAATATTTGGGCTCCTGCTGCTGCTGCTGCCAACTCCAGGGTGTGATTCATCCAATTGTTGGGCTCCTGAAGCCAACTCCAGTGTCTCTTTAAAGTAATGTTTGGGCTCCTGCTGCTGCTGCTGCTGCCAACTCCAGGGTGTGATTCATCCAATTTTTGGGCTACTGCTGCCAACTCCAGTGTCTCTTTAAAGTAATGTTTGGGCTCCTGCTGCTGCTGCTGCTGCCAACTCCAGGGTGTGATTCATCCAATTTTTGGGCTCCTGCTGCCAACCCCAGTGTCTCTTTAAAGTAATGTTTGGGCTCCTGCTGCTGCTGCTACCAACTCCAGGGTGTGATTCATCCAATTTTTGGGCTCCTGCTGCCAACCCCAGTGTCTCTTTAAAGTAATGTTTGGGCTCCTGCTGCTGCTGCCAAATCCAGGGTGTGATTCATCCAATTTTTGGGCTCCTGCTGCCAACCCCAGTGTCTCTTTAAAGTAATGTTTGGGCTCCTGCTGCTGCTGCTGCCAACTCCAGGGTGTGATTCATCCAGTTTTTGGGCTCCTGAAGCCAACTCCAGTGTCTCTTTAAAGTAATGTTTGGGCTCCTGCTGCTGCTGCTGCTGCTGCTGCCAACTCCAGGGTGTGATTCATCCAATCTTTGGGCTCCTGCTGCCAACCCCAGTGTCTCTTTAAAGTAATGTTTGGGCTCCTGCTGCTGCTGCTCCCAACTCCAGGGTGTGATTCATCCAATTTTTGGGCTCCTGCTGCCAACCCCAGTGTCTCTTTAAAGTAATGTTTGGGCTGCTGCTGCTGCCAGCTCCAGGGTGTGATTCATCCAATTTTTGGGCTCCTGAAGCCAACCCCAGTGTCTCTTTAAAGTAATGTTTGGGCTCCTGCTGCTGCTGCTGCCAACTCCAGGGTGTGATTCATCCAATTTTTGGGCTCCTGCTGCCAACCCCAGTGTCTCTTTAAAGTAATGTTTGGGCTCCTGCTGCTGCCAACTCCAGGGTGTGATTCATCCAATTTTTGTGCTCCTGAAGCCAACCCCAGTGTCTCTTTAAAGTAATGTTTTGGCTCCTGCTGCTGCTGCTGCCAACTCCAGGGTGTGATTCATCCAATTTTTGGGCTCCTGAAGCCAACCCCAGTGTCTCTTTAAAGTGATGTTTGGGCTCCTGCTGCTGCTGCTGCCAACTCCAGGGTGTGATTCATCCAATTTTTGGGCTCCTGCTGCCAACTCCAGTGTCTCTTTAAAGTAATATTTGGGCTCCTGCTGCTGCTGCTGCCAACTCCAGGGTGTGATTCGTCCAATTTTTGGGCTCCTGCTGCCAACTCCAGTGTCTCTTTAAAGTAATGTTTGGGCTCCTGCTGCTGCTGCTGCTGCCAACTCCAGGGTGTGATTCATCCAATTTTTGTGCTCCTGAAGCCAACCCCAGTGTCTCTTTAAAGTAATGTTTTGGCTCCTGCTGCTGCTGCTGCTGCCAACTCCAGGGTGTGATTCATCCAATTTTTGGGCTCCTGAAGCCAACCCCAGTGTCTCTTTAAAGTGATGTTTGGGCTCCTGCTGCTGCTGCTGCCAACTCCAGGGTGTGATTCATCCAATTTTTGGGCTCCTGCTGCCAACTCCAGTGTCTCTTTAAAGTAATATTTGGGCTCCTGCTGCTGCCAAGTCCAGGGTGTGATTCGTCCAATTTTTGGGCTCCTGCTGCCAACTCCAGTGTCTCTTTAAAGTAATATTTGGGCTCCTGCTGCTGCTGCTGCTAACTCCAGGGTGTGATTCATCCAATTTTTGGGCTCCTGAAGCCAACCCCAGTGTCTCTTTAAATAATGTTTGGGCTCCTGCTGCTGCTGCTGCCAACTCCAGGGTGTGATTCATCCAATTTTTGGGCTCCTGCTGCTGCCAACTCCAGTGTCTCTTTAAAGCAATGTTTGGGCTCCTGCCCCTCATAGTGATGCCACTTCAACTCTCTGCAATTGTGCCGCTCTGCGATTCTATTAGCGATGCCTCTGATCTGCATGTGATATTTATTCAAAGTATTATTTAACTAACCCAGCACGCATCCTATGCGTGTTACAGCAAGGCAGAATGGTTTACAACCCTATTGAGGCTCTAGGAGGCTCAGAATTAGCCGTTTTTAATAGCGATTCGTCATGAATAAATTCGTGTCGAAACGATTTTTGTCAGAAAATTCGGCGAATCAGTCGAATCGAATTTTTCAAAAGTTCGCTCATCTCTAATAGCCATACAGTTAAGGGAATGATGGAATTTGAGCAAACTTACCCAGGAGCCATCCACCAGATAATTCTCCAAACTCAAACCAAAGAAATAATCCGGAGGTCCGCAATATATAAGCATCAAGGGATGAGCCTGGATACCCTGCATGTACACTAAGGAATGTCCGGGCCAACCACTGCTTGGATATTCAGTGAGGGCCCATCTTGCGGTTCCTGAAAATAAAAAATAAAAAATTACAGCAAGCCAAGGTAAACAACTAAAACACTAACTCCTAACACCCAAAAAAACATGTTCTACAATCCCAAATAAATTAACAAATTACATAAGTAGTTTTAAAAACAAATATTATATGGATGTGTTAGAAAAGAAAGTTTAACATGCTAATGACTCATTAAGGTCAGCATTAAAATGATTTTCTAAGGCCTACATGAAAATAATTGATGAAGGTATGCATTTTAAACTGTTTCAAAGGGACACTTGAGAAGGAGGGATTAAGGTATGCTTTGGAAAGTGTTTCAAAGGGACACTTGAGAAGGAGGGATTAAGGTATGCATTGTAAACTGTTTCAAAGGGACACTTGAGAAGGAGGGATTAAGGTATGCATTGTAAACTGTTTCAAAGGGACACTTGAGAAGGAGGGATTACGGTATGCATTGGAAAGTGGTTCAAAGGGACACTTGAGAAGAAGGGATTAAGGTATGCATTGGAAAGTGGTTCAAGAGGACACTTGAGAAGGAGGGATTAATAGATAGTTTACATTGTTTGGCTAAAAAATATTAAAACATTACATAATTAACTTACTATAGATGTACTCATCGGCTGCAGGAGGGACCAATGCAACGTGTGTGCAATCGATCTAAACCATGAAGTTGGGCATGTCGGCGATATTATAAAATCCCAACTTAAGCACGTTTCAGGCTACCATGTCGTCCGGAAAGAAAATATATTTGGGACTAAGGGTAGCCATGCCATCCAGAAACTTGGATAGCGTGCGGTCAGCGTAGGCTGAGACATCCCCACGGAGAGGGCACCCAGCCTCTGGAACGAGCCGTTCGCCAAAAATTGCAGGCAGCCAAGCATCTTGGTCATACCTGAAATAGCTTGCCCTTTCCTTGTGGTGCGGGCTAACCATGGCCACAGCTCACTATACAATTTATGGAGGGAAACGCGATTGAGTCGGGTCAGCTCGAACAACTCAACGTCATGCATGCGATCGATGTTCATGCTTCTCCGGTGCAATCCGGCCTCGGCCATGCTGATGCAGGTTATGCCATTGAGCTGAAGGTGCTCATACTCCTCCACATAGCCGCAAAACATGTTCAACAATAGTCTTCCGAGTCAAAAATGTTCCCGTAAGTGGAGCGGAGTTTATAGGGCGGTGGGCCATCGGCAAAAACCAAAAAATTAGGCAAACAGTCAAAAAAATACATAGACACATGCGAAAGTCCATGCGTATCTTTCTCTGAATCAACCCTACTGCCTGTATTTGGGATGCCCGCACACTGCCTGTATTGAGGATGCCCACACACTGCCTGTATTGGGGATGCCGGCACACTGCCTGTATTGGGGATGCCCGCACACTGCCTGTATTTGGGATACCGCTCACTGCCTGCAATGTGAGATACTGCTCACTGCCTGTAATGTGGGATATGCTCACTGCCTGTAATGTGGGATACCTCTCACTGCCTGTAATGTGGAATACCGCTCACTGCCTGTAATGTGGGATACCGCTTACTGCCTGTAATGTGGGATGCTCCTCATTGCCTTTCATGTGTAATACTGGTCACTGCCTATAATGTGGGGTCTGTAATGGTGTGATTGGGGAAATTCTGCACACTGTCTATAATAGGGTGATTTGTAGGGGTGATTTTAGCACACCATTAGGTTCAGAATTTTTCACCTCCAAATCCAGGGTGCGTCTTATAGGCAGGTGCATCTTATAGGGCGAAGAATACGGTATATATATATAAATAATAAAAATCTTAGTGGGTGACAAACATAAAGAAATTGTAAGGTGTATATTAATAAACAAATGATCACTATTCTGTAATTTCAAGTAAATAATAAATAGAAAAATAATGATCTAAATCTCTAAAGTTTATAAATTGGATTTGATCCAAAATTCTAGTAATTTGGTACAAGTATAAGTGGCCAAATTGATTTGCTTGTCTCCAAACCTAAAATAAATGAGCCTTTCTTGTTCAGATTTTAAATTTAAATTCGACCCATCAGAACAGATTTTTGGCTAATTTCAGCCAGCTATATTTTTGATTAAAAAGGGAAAAGTCCACAAAATGTTTCTTTGTGCCAATTTGATTTGCTCATCCCCACTTATATACTATTTGTTGTAGGCTAGGGTGGTTTTCTTGAAGACAATGTTGTCAACCCAATTTAGGAAGTCAATAGAATTGTGTGCATAGAATCTCCCACCTTTTCAGCACTCTTAGTCAAAATCAAAACCATCAGGGTAAGATGAAAAATAGTACTTTTTACTGGAGTTTCAGGTAGGCTGATAACTCCTATGGCTTCCTGCAGACACTGTTGACAGCAACTAAGAAATTCAAAAGACTGTAAACAATTGGTGTCTTCACGAATCTCCATCTTCTACAGCTCAAACAGTTGTTCTTGTGTTGGGCTCACAGAGAAAGGCTATAAGCTGTGTCTAAGTCTGTTTGAGCGTGGGCAGGTTTATTTACACAGAAAATGTTTTATTTATTAGCCTACAATACGGTTAACATGCTAGAAATAGTTCAGGTGCATTTTTCATTCAGTCCAACATTACATGTTACTGTGACCCTTGTTTTGCATCATTGCTTTCCTTTTCAGGGTTGTTCCAGTACAGCATAGGGGCTGGTCAAGCTGGACAGTTCAGTTTTTTTCAGCTTTAGTGGATTTCCTTTTACCCTTGATTTTAACTTGGATTCTCTTTTTACCCATGAATCTGTGCTGTCTGCCTCCCGAACTTGGCCCGCCTTCTCATACAGGAAACCAAGTCACCTATCCTGAATATCCTTCTTTGCTTTTGGTTTTTGCAGTATCTTTTGAGTTTTATGCCTAGATCCTGATACCCAGTTCCTCCCTGGTATTCCCACTGCCAAGTCAATCCCCACCATTGGGGGCTCTAGTAAAAACTGGGACACCTCATTGACTTGATTAGTCTGGGCTTTCATTAGTTCTGCTAATTAGCCTCTGCTGGCTTTCAGTGCTTTGTTCCTGCATCAAGCCTGTAAGCAGAAACCAGATGGTTGCAAAAAGCCAAAGGAGATATGGTTGCAGGATTATTTTATGGGGTCACATAGGCAATACAGGCCCAGGAAGATGTGTTTTACAATAAGATTGATGATGCCTTGAAGTACCCGAAGAGTCATTTGTTGATACTTCCACTTCAAACTATATGTAGCACAAGGGTTATGTGTAGCAAAAAAAGGAATTTTTACCATGAAATAGCTAAGTGAATGGCAATGTTTGTCACTTTGAATTTAGTCGCTGTTCCACATCCCCCATGGAACTAATTAGAAGTTCATTGGCCACTAATCAAGATAATTATGTGCCATATTTTGCAATGAAGGCAGATATTGTAGAAAACCAACGACCAAAAACAAGAAGAGGAATGTGTCTCTGGCTTCCTGTTAATTTTACTTTACTAGGCTACAGGGGAAAAGATCAGCACCAGGCTGTGAAGAGGAAACTCTCACTGCATCAGGGTTCCTTTGCATCGCTGTCACCTCTGATTTACACCACCATCCTTAAAGGGACAATTTATTTGGAGTGATATTACTAAGTGGTGATTTACAGCGTCAAGGATACTTTTGTCTCTGAAGCTAAACTCTGTGCAAGCGCCAGTAATGAAAAACCCACATTTACCTAAATTGTTCCTTATTGTAAACTTCTAAATGTTTCTTGTTATCTGTTAGGTGTTTTACAACTTTTTGTACATGCTGTACATGTTGAGACCCAGGCCTATAATGATAATGTTCAACGATGCATGTGCGGGCTCTAGGCAATACGAGCCGAGATTATGTCATAAGAATCTCATTTTTTTAATTCTGATAGGCTGGGATGGGATTGTACATGCCGCTGCGAATGCAACAGCGTGCACTCCCCATTGAAGTCAATAAGAGCTGTTTGCCAAGCCATTGGACGAGAGCTTGCACATGTGCCAGTGGACCAGGGAAGGGTAAGTGATTATAGGCTTTCTCGGGTGTTTCACACAGCAGGGATTGGGATGCCCTGGAGGAACGCAACAAAACCTGGGAATGTCGAATCCCTGGGTGTTGTTCCACTTTAAGACTGAAACTGCAATAACAAACGGAGAATCCTTTCTCTAAATAATGCCAAGTGAGCACAGATATGATAAATAAGGTGATGGAGGAACAATGATGTGGTCCCCCTCACCTCCTAGTCTCCAGTGCAACCTCATAGCTACGCCCCCCTAAGTTTGCCAGTGTCTGTGTGTCTGCCACTGCCCCCCCCCCCCCCCCCCCGCAGTAAATGCGGCTTTAAAAAAAAAGCCCTACCTATCCCCAGAATCTGCAAAGCTGCTCCACATGCCACCTCCTCCTAACATCTGAAGGGAAAGTCAGGGTTGTGAGCTGGGCTGGCAACTGCTCGGATCTCACATCTCTGTGCTGGCCCATCCACTGCACCCCTCTCCTTTCACATTTGAGCAGGAGGGGGCATTAGGAGCCGCTGACTGTTGCCTGGTGAGGGGTACAGGGGCTTTTTTTTTTTACACAGCATGATTGCTCTGCAGAGCAGCACGAGCACCGCATGCATTGTGCGCCCCCTCTGAGGCACTCAGGCCCCGGGAAACCAGTTCCACCCCTCCCCTCAATGGCGGCCCGTGAACATATTACATATACAGTATCTTTAACAGTTTTCCTTCAAATATTAGCACAACGCTCCAATCTTACATAAAGCCGGTCTGCGTGCACGCGCAATGTGTGTGTGCGAACCAAGCTTCTTTAAATACCAGCAGGTTCTGACTATTGTTGGCAGTTGCTTAATTCTCCCTACTGTGTATCCTGAGTGCCTGTTGATTGTTCCTGTGCTGAACTCGGCTTGTTCCTTAGCCTTGACCCTGATCTTTGTGATTACCTCGGCTTGTTTCTTGATTAAGATTCTTATCTGCCTGCCAAGACCTCTGGATGTTACTCAAACTCGATCCTGATATGGCAGCCCATGACCACAGTCTGCCTCTTGAATACATTCCAGTTCCATGGACTGCCTACAATTTATCTGAACTTTTTTGTGTTCCAGTCCTGGTCTGTCCGTTGCTCACAGATTTAACAAAACCCATACCTTGGTGGAAGAGTATGTGGAAGATTTCTGCTGCTTGAGCGTTGACACCTTGTGGAATGAACACGCCCTGCACCACCAGTTTTGGCTGCTATAATCAATTAAAGTGATACTGCAAGCAATGGTAATTGTTACACCATTGTGTCAGGCACTACCCTAAACTGTTTTCTGTTTTTAAATTGAAGCAGAGATGGCTGAGATATTGAGGTTTACAGATTCAGCCAATTACATTCTCTTTTTCACCCTGTCCCCCTCCCATCAGCTCAGCAGAGTGGGACAGCATTGCTGGTCCCTCCCTCCTCTTGCCCCATCCTCTGCCTCCACCTCCAGATTCATCACATTGCTGGTTATTATGCAGCATCACAAAGTGCCACGCCTACTTTTTTCAGACGAGAAATCATGGGGAGAAAGTGTAAACCTCAATATCTGAGCCATTTCTTCTTTAATTTAAAAATGGAAATTTAGGACAGTGCCAAATGTAGCCCAACACAATGTGTAACAATTACCTGTGCCTGCAGTAGAACTTTAGGGATAAACTGCTGATTTTCCTGACTCACTGGAGGATATGATTGAAAGTCTCCATCAGTATCAACCTATATATTAGGAAGTAACCTCCTTGTCTTCAGTTGGGGCTCTCTAAACCCAGACATTTGCCCTCCAGTTCCCTCCTCTAACAATGGGACTGAGCCAATGCAGCACAATTGTCTGTCTCTACTCTACTTATTGGAGTCCCAGAAACTTACTGGGACTTTCGGAATTTCATTGATAGTGATGAGTGGATCCAACCGGGAAAGTTTGGATCCATATCAAACTTTGCAGGCTTGTGCGCATTCAGTGTTTGGGCTGGACCCAAGAGAAGCAGCCAATGAGTCTTCTTCCTTCCACTTCCTTCATTTGCCCCGTCGGGACATGTTAGCCTGCCCTATAAGAGATGGGATCTGCGTCTCACAGTGCCATTTGCAGTGCTGATTTAGAAAGAGAGAGGTTCCTGCTGCCGCAGTTTAGTGACAGCTAGGCTCTATTGTTTAAAACATTTTCAGGCCAAGCTATAGTCAGGGAAAAAAGCTGGAGTGGGGGCTAGAGTAAGGTTGAACTCACTACTGCTGCCCTTATACCCTTAAGCCACAATTAGCTGTAAAGACTGAGGTGGGAATGTCCCCTTATACCACAACTAGCTGTAAAGACTGGTGTGATGATGTACCTTTATACCACAACTAGCTGTAAACACTGGGGTGAGAGTGTCCCCTTAAACCATTAATAGCTCTAAATACTGGGGTGAGAGAGTCCCCTTATACCACAACTAGCTGTAAATACCGGGGTGAGAGAGTATCCTTATACCACAACTAGCTATAGAGACTGGTTTACCACTTTTACCACAGCTAGCTGTAAACACTGGGTTGAAAGTGTACCCTTGTACCACAACTAACTGTACACACTGGGGAGAGTGTGTGCCCTTATATCAGAACAAGCTGTTAAGACTGGGGTGATTGTGTACCCTTATTCCACAACTAGCTGTAAACACCAGGGTGAGTGTGTCACTCACAGGCATCTAATAATGCAGAAAGCAGCAATTAAGGGGCAGGGACATGGCCATTGTGCTTCTGTTGTTGCTACTGCTAGTAATGGAGCTGGTGCTCGGTCAGTCGCTGATGCTGCAGGGAAAGGTTGTCTTTGATCTTTGCCTGCTACACCTTACTGTGATGAAAGCAAGCGGCAGAGTTTGGAGCACATTTTTGTTGGTCCAAACACTGCTGGCAGAGTGGTGAGGCCAGAACATATTGAGGCAGTCGTAGATTATATGGCACGTAGTGCTACCAGTTCCGTGGGATATTCTTCCACCCACTCCACTGCAGTCAAAAGTGCAGAGCTCTACACCTCACCCCCCTAAAATCTGCAAGGCCATCCCAGCCAGAAGTCAAGCAGTCAGCAATGCTCTATGATGACATGCTTGGCTGGGATACTATGGTCCATCTGGCTGTCCCAGTTGCAGATCTAGGGCTCACGGATGCCCGAGAGCTTTTGTGGGAGAATGAGGGCATGGCCAGTATACCATCACAGGATGTCCTGGATGATGAGCCAAGTTCTGACTGCTGCAGATTTCTGCAATGTTGAGGCTGAGGGGGAGGCTAGCAGGGAGGAATGGGTAGGATTACCAGGTCCAAGACCCTACGTGGACTGATGACCATCATAGTTTGGAGGAAGAGGTGTTGGCCAGACAGCCAACAGAAGAATGAGAAGGGTGCAAACCTCCAGCGGTCAGCTGGTGCTGCCACTGTCCCCCACACCCAGGGACTCTCCCTTATGGCATTTCTTCACGCAGGCCACAGCAGACAAAACAGAAGTCATTTGCAAGCTGTGCTAACAGTTGCTGAAGCAAGAGAAAAGTAATCATCTCTAATCATCATCTACAAACTAATCATCTCTGCACCTCAAGCAAGAAAATAAATCTGCAAGCAAAACATGAGCTGAGGTGGCAGACCTACCAGAAAAACCTGAAAACACCCGAGTCTCCCTCTGTCTCAGCCTGCAGCCCCACTTCCACAACAACAAGGCCACCTGTCTCCCCCCAAAAGTGAGAATTTGAGAACCCCATCACCTCTAGCAGAAGCAGCACCGCCACCACCAAGTTGACCCACATCATCAAGGGGAAGTGTTCAGCGCTCCATCCCGCAAACTTTGGAGAAAAAGCTGAATTTGGGTCCATTTCACCCACGAGCCCTAGCCCTGAATGGGAGCAATTAAAAGTTCATGGCCTTTGAAATGCTCCCATTCTGCCTGGTGGAGACGGACAGTTTTAAAGATCTCATGACAGTAGCTGTCCCACAGTATACTGTTCCCAGCCACCCCTACTTATCTCACCAGACCATCCCTGCCCTGCATCAATAGCTTGTGAATCTAGAAACAGACAGATGAGTGGATGCTGCCGATTGGACCTGAAGCCTGGCACTGCTGGGCCACAATGGGCCGAACATTGTAGCAGCCTTGGGCACATCCTATGCCTGGCACAGGTGCTTGATTTGGTGGTGCAGAGGCTTCTGGCCCATTATTCAGAAATGCCGGAGCTGCTGCATACATAAAGCTCTTAGCGTGTGCTCGCACCTTCATCATTTCCACCCAGCTTTCAATTGCCTGTTTGCATTGCAGTGGAATTTCAGCCACCCACTGCCCCCTATGTGACTTACCCACCAGGTGGAATTCCATGTTGTAGATGCTGGAAAGGGTCTGTGAACAGCAGCAGGCAAAAGTGAAGTTCCAGCTCCAAAATGCCCGGGTGAGTCGAAGTGCAGACCAATAGCACTTCACCACCAGTGAGTGGGCCTCCATGAGGGACATCTGCACAGTGTTGCAGTGCTTCCAGTATGCCAAAAATATGGTCAGCGCTGATGATGCCATGGTCAACACGCCAATGTCCAGCCAGAGGACAGCTTTGGAGGAATCTGAGGACTACTTTGTTTCACAGCAGGGTGGCACCCAGTGCAGCTCACGGGCGTCACTGGAGCATGGCTGGAGGGCGGAGCAGGAGGGGACACCTGACACTGAAGACAGCTTCTCCTTTTTGCATGGCAGCCTGGCTCACATGAGCCACTACATGCTTCAGTGTTTGTGCAACAAATGCAAATTTGCCTACATAGTGACCAGTGCCAATTACTGGTTGGCTACCCTGCTGATCCCCTCGATAAGAACAACATCACCTCCTTGATTCCAGCACTGGAGTGGAATCTAAAAATGAGTACAAACGCACGTTGGTGGACGCACTACTGGCTGAGTTTCCAACTAACTTTGAGTTAGTGGTCAGTTAGTGGTTAGTTAGTGGCTCAGTGGTGGCACGAGGAGGAGGAGCAAGTCTCCAATGCAGGAAGAGCAATGGCAGCATCTCACAGGAGAGGGTGAACATGACCAGAATGTGGAACAATTTATTCCACTGTCCGCCACTTCCACCACAATCTCATATTACGGCCCATAGTACCAGGAGGCAGACTTTGACTTGCATGGTGGATGACTACCTGTCCACGCGTCTCCTGGTACTGAGTGATGGGTCCTCTGCATTCAATTTCTGGGTCGCTAAATTTGACACATGTCCAGAGCTTACCCTCTATACCTTGGAGGTGCTGGCCTGCCCTATGTTAAGTGTTCTATCAGAATGTGTGTTCAGCAATGCGGGGGGTGTCATTACAACAAGAGGATCTACATATCCACAGCCAACGTGGACATCCTTACATTCCTTAACACCTGTAAAAAAAATGTTATATTTTAAACTATTTATTTGTGTATAGATTGATGTATATATTTATTTATTGATGTATATTATTTGAGCTTGATGTATATATTCATTTATTGATGTATATAGGTATAGATTGATGTATATATTTATTTATTGATGTATAAATATCAGCGGCATAGCTGGGGGGGCAGAGGGTGTCATGTGCCCCGGGTGCAGCAGGCCAGGGGGTGTCAACGAGGGGCCTGAGCACAGGTGGGGGGTGAACCCGGTGCATCTTTGCGAGAAAGCCTAGCTACTCCTCTGATATATATGGATAGATTGATGTATTTATTTGTATTTATTTGTGTATATATTTATTTATCGATTGATGAATTTATTTATTCTTTTTTTTTGTGTATTTCTTTAGTTTAGCTTTCTTTTTTTAGTTTTCCGTTATTGTTTTAAGTAGTTTCCCTAGCCCATTTTGTGCAGGTGCCCCCCCCCCCCCCCCCAATTCGGCCCCCTAAAAATAAAGGTTCTCTTCTTTTATTTTCTATTTGTGTATTTTTTTATATCTTTGTTTTAGCTTTCTGTTATTGTTTTATTGTTTTGAGCACTTTCCCTAGCCCATTTTGTTGACCAGGTGGTTTCCCCCCCCCCCCCCCCGATTTGCAGATTTGGCCTCCAAGCACACACAAAAATTGTATGTATTTCTTCAATTTATTAGTTTTCTGAGATGATTTTGAGTACTTTCCCTAGCCCGTTTGTGCAGGGCAACTGCACAGGTGTTACCCACCAAATTAGGCCTCCCACACCCATAAACAAATATTGGTATTTCTTTAGGGTTTCTCTTTAGTTTTTTTGAGTACTTTCCCTAGCCTATGTTGTGCTGGACAATAGCTCCGGAGATGAGGGTTTGGGGTTTGGGCTCAGATTCAGGGCTCATGACCTGAACTTTGGCAGCCGTATTCGATCGGCTCCCATTGAGAGGGGAGTCAGTCTGTCCTCCTCCACATTCAGGGCTCCCCCACATCCCAGATGTAGTGTGCAATAGGTCAGCATATCCCCCCTGCCCCCCAATATAAGGGGCAGAGGATTAGCAAATTACTTGTAGGCCACACAGTTTATTGGCAGAGGGTCAGCAGGTTCTCTAAAGACTGTACAATTAAAGGTCACTGATCAGGTTGAGCAGACATGGTATATTTTAAATTCCGCAACACAACTTTATTATGCCAGAAGTTCCAGCTACTGTAGTGTTTTTTCTAGTGACAGGTCTGCTTTAAATGAGAATACAAAAACACCCTTTTTTAAAGAAGAACAACGCCTGGGAATCTTACTCTCCCGGGTGTTGTTCCTCTCATGTGGGGCATCCCAGATTGTGTATCACCACGGTTCACCCAAGAAACTTCCTAGCTTCCCCACTGTGCAGACATGGGCCACTCAGCCAATTAGCACGCTCAGTTTCACTTGAAGCAGGTACACTCCAGCAGCTAGCGGTACTGTATGCTGGGGATGCTTCGGGAACAGGTGAGTGGATCTGGTGATCTGGGGTATTTCACACAGTGGGTTATCCGAATTCAGGATGCCCCAGAAAATATGATTCCTTTTTATTTTAAGGAATCTAAAAGCTAGACACTTCACTCAGCGGTTCCCCCATGCCGGGCACATTTTAATCCATTCCTGATGTCAGTTAGCAAGCAGCTATCAGGAGGCAGCTTAGTAAGACTTGACTTTGTGCATCCAATATATTTGAATGTTTTACTAATCCCCTCCGTTCTGCTCATACACGCATCCCACCCGCCATTAGATTTCCCGGGCGGCTGAAGGGTTATTAAATTTGGTCTGATGAATTGAAATGACATTGACATTGTATCATCTTGTTTTATCATTTCATGACGTGGTTTATTGTGTTAGGTGGAGTCTCTGCTTGGATGATCTCCAGCTAATACTCCTTATGATGCAAATCGTGCTTAAAAAATGGTACAACATGTGCCCACCAAAAAAGCTTTTTGAGTAAGTATCTTGGCTGCTAGAAAACTAAACTTCCAGTCCTAAAATGTGTTACCCCCAAGTGTCTGTTAATTGGGGGTGTAATGTAGGGAGCAGATGCTTTTGGGTCCAGTGTTGTCCCATGTATGCAAGAGTGGGTTAGGAGTGGGTTCCTAACACTTTCTGTAGTGCTTCTTGGCAGAATTACACTGAAGTCCTTCATTATAAAATAACTTCCAAATTTGTTGAAGGTCTACAGTAACATACAATAGGGTCAGCAGCAATATACTTAATACAAAATAGCAAACATGCTTTCCTTGCTTCAGATGAACCTGGATCTTCCCTCCCAGTACAGAACTGGCACAGGCTCAGATGGTTTCCTACTTTTGGGCTTAAACATGTTTTAACCCCCTTGGCGGTGATCCCGAGCGTGACTCGGGGTCAATTTGCGCAGTAAGTGGCGGTGACCCCAAGTCACGCTCGGGATCGATTAGGGAGCAAGAGCGGGCGGCGCAGCCTCCTTACCTTCTCCCTGCGATCCAGCGATGTCTCCGCCGCGATCGCAGGTGAGAGCCGCGGCTGCGGCGTCCGTCTCTGCTTCCGGGTTCCGTCTCTGTGAGCCGCAGAGGCTCATGGGGGCGGAGCCATGCGTCAGAGACAAATGCAATGGCAACGCTTTCGTTGCCATTGCATTTGTTGCCATTGCATCAGAATGCCAGGGAGGTTAAACATTATATACTGTCTTGCTTTAGCTCAGTTTTATGCAACCTTCTTCTCGAGAGCTACCAACAGGTCAAGTTTTGTAGATCTCCCCCCAGACACACCGTTGGAGTATTTAGTGGCGCAGCAGAGATAAAGACCGCAATGTCAGATTCCACAGAAGCACTCTTACCTAGCGTTGTAGTGGGTGCTGTGGCCGGCGGTGGCGCCGCAAACACACAAGAAAGACGGTCAGCCAGCACTCCAAAAGATATTGTATTCAAATCCAACAGGTCAATATCACAGCAAAGACCAAAAAGATCCAACAAAATCCAACGTTTCGGGGTGTCTAGCGCCCCTTCATCAGGGAGCAAAAACAAGCAAGCAGAGATTCCCCTCCACTGAGGATTAAATGTCCTCAGAGAGCCCGGGATTACCACCACTACGTATGCCAATCCACATGGGCACTTTAACAAGTAGACACAATATTCAGTAAGACAATTAAAGGGGCCACCGAGTTTAATCATTTGTCCCGAGTGTGGGTGTGCAAGTTCTGCACCCAGAATCAATGAATTACAGATATTACAGTTGTTACATTGAAATGTACCTCGTTTAGAGGACATGAGAATCGGGGGTCTGGAATATTTCTCTTGTGGATCCGCTTTCACAAGCATATCCCTAAGGTTCTGATTCTTATAGTAAAGTTTCCTAAATGGTCGTTTCAATACCGGACACACGCCCGGATCTGCACAAAGAATGTTATGGTGTCTCCTTACAATGCGTTCTATTGCGGGGGAAGTATTATTGAATGTCTGCGGAAAGAAGATACCCCCATCCTTCCTCTTTTCACTGTCCTTCTTACGTGGTCCCAGGAATATCTCACGGGCTTTCCCCAATGTCTTGTTCAATACGTGTTTGGGATACCCCCTAATCTGGAATTTCCCATACATGTCTCCAATTTGTTGCTCTCTTTTCACCGGATCTGAGTTCATCCTGAGAACCCTCAGGAACTGTGAAATTGGGAGACTGTCCACTAGTCTCCTGGGATGCGCGCTCTCATAGCGCAGCAGGGTATTGCGGTCAGTGGGTTTAGAGAACAAGTCAGTGGTTAGGTGACCCTCCTTATCTTTTTCAGTTGCCACGTCGAGGAATGTGACATAGTCCTCAGATATCTCGGGATTAAACACAATTGTTGGGAATAGGGAGTTGATGTAATCAACAAACACCATGAACTCCTGTCTGGTTTTCTGCCATATAACCATCACATCATCAATATATCTACCCCAAAAAATCACATTCTCCGTGTATAAGGGGGAATCAAATATGTATCTTTCTTCAAGGTATCCAACAAACAAATTTGCGAACGAGGGTGCTGCCGCGCTACCCATCGTACGTGGGACCACGTAAGAAGGACAGTGAAAAGAGGAAGGATGGGGGTATCTTCTTTCCGCAGACATTCAATAATGCTTCCCCCGCAATAGAACGCATTGTAAGGAGACACCATAACATTCTTTGTGCAGATCCGGGCGTGTGTCCGGTATTGAAACGACCATTTAGGAAACTTTACTATAAGAATCAGAACCTTAGGGATATGCTTGTGAAAGCGGATCCACAAGAGAAATATTCCAGACCCCCGATTCTCATGTCCTCTAAACGAGGTACATTTCGATGTAACAACTGTAATATCTGTAATTCATTGATTCTGGGTGCAGAACTTGCACACCCACACTCGGGACAAATGATTAAACTCGGTGGCCCCTTTTATTGTCTTACTGAATATTGTGTCTACTTGTTAAAGTGCCCATGTGGATTGGCATACGTAGGCAAGACTGTGGGCCCTTTTAAAAAGAGGTTTCAATAACATCGCAGTGACATCCGGATCAATATCAACAGACACCTAAAAGGAGAATCAATTGACTATGAGAAGCCAGTTGCGGCACATTTTGTCAAATTGGGACACCAAACACACGAACTCAGAGGGATGGTAATAGAACATGTCCAGAAACCACCCCGGGGGGGAGACCGGCATACCCGACTACTGCAAAGAGAGACTTTCTGGATACACAGACTGAATACTGTATACCCGAGGGGACTTAACACCGCGTTTGGATACACTTGCTTTCTTGAGAGACGTTGATTTGATGGAATGACATTGATTTTTTGTTTTTTGGTACACTTCCCCTATGGTACCTTCCCCTATTTCCTACCAATGGCTCTCCCCCCTCCCCCCTCTTCCCCCCCTTTCCTCCACCCCTTCCCCCCTTCTTCCCCCCCCTTCTTTTTTCCCCCTCTCCCCTTCCCCCTCCCCCCTCCCCCGTTCCTGGTCAGGACCCGTAGGGAACGCTTATACTCACCCTAATTGGGTGTCTGTAGTGGATCCAGTGTGACCATGGAGGTCCTTTCTCCCTGATGTCTGCATTGGGACAGACATTTATTGATATGCATCTATCTGTTAATATTTTGTTTATAGCATGTAGGCGAGGTTGAGGTGGGGAGGCTCTCCCGTTGAGTGCGGCTTTCTGTCGCACGGCGGCCTGCTGGCGGACTACCATCCCTGTGGGTGGGGGCCCACTTTGCCGGCTGTGGGGCCCCAGGTCTGGGGCTCACTACGGAGGGAAGCCGTCCACCTCACCCCTAAGTGTTTGAGGCGCACATTGTGGTTTTTACTTATGGCGTATTTTCTGCCTGGTTAACCTTTTGGCACTGAGGTGGAGAGGTTCCCCAGTGGTGCTCGACCCGTGCTGCCACAGGCAGATCCCATGATGTGCTAGTTTGGATGTGGGCCCGCCACCAGCCGCCCCGTACCAGATGTGGGCGGCCGGCGCGCCGCCACTACCCTGCGGGGGAGCCTGCCATGGCGCAAGTGTGGTGGTGTGGTGACAGCATGACTTGGGCACTGTGGGTAGACCTATCCTCCTACTGGTATTGTTTATTTTTCGTGTGCAACCTGAACCGAATGGGTTGCCGGGAGGTCTGAGGTGGAGAGGTTCCCCCAGCAGCGCTTGGTTTGCCGACGTTCCCCGCATGCGCCGGCGCGCTGACAGCAACTGGCGCTGGTGTTTATACACCAGATGCGGGACTGGCAGCTCCTGGCCTACTGGGAGCAGCCCTGGCAGCGCCGCCTTCCAATCGCAGCGGCTTGCTGCTCTGCTGGCACGTGGTGCTGCGGGGTGCGACCTACCCACCTTAGCCCCTGTTGAGCGACCGCATCAGGTCTCTGCCGTGTTTATTTTACTTATTTTACTTGTTTCGCATGATTGTATTATGTATATGGTTTGTAATTGCATTTGCTTGGCTGGTGTTGTTCTGATTGGCTGCATCAGCTCTGATGTCACGTGGGACACACCCACTGACATCAGGTGGTAATCCTGGGCTCTCTGAGGACATTTAATCCTCAGTGGAGCAGAATCTCTGCTTGCTTGTTTTTGCTCCCTGATGAAGAGATAAAGACCGGCTATATGAAGATCCACATAACATGACCTGCTGGTGGCTATCGAGGAGAGGGTTGGAGAACACTGCTCTAGCTAGTTACCATATTGTATTCACCTACAGCGAATCAGAGAGCCTCATGACTCACTATAAATGTATTGTAATGTAAAGTGAATGCACATGTACATTAAACAAACATATTCACTCCTACAGTATGGTTTAATTACACTAGGAAGGTTCTAACACTTTCTAATTCAAATTATTGCTAACTGACTAAGCAAAGCTGGAACAGCACCCACACTGACAATATGGTCAGAAGCATACTAGGCCTGGATATGCCTGGTTTTATGGCTTTTAAAAGGACCATCTTAATCAGCTGAGACACTGTGCCTGCTGAAGTCTGCTTTCGTCTAGCAGCAGCAAATGCAGAGGACAGGGCAAGGCCAAAAGTGACATGGTGGGTGGTAGTGACTTAGGAGGCAATCTACCACCAAGCCATCCAAGAGATGACATGGACGCAGGGGCCAGGTAATGACAGTTTATTCTGTGTAACTATGGGAAAATTAAGAACATTTTGTTTGCCTGGTTTTCAAGGTTATGTTGTTCACCAGAAGCCGGTAATCTAAGAGTTTGCTGAAAACAATCATGTGGCTCCTCATAACACTTTGAGTGTATAAAACATCACCCGCCATGTAGCTAGCCGTGTCCCCATGCAAGTGCATGTTGGGTAAGTCCAGTTTCAGTGGAATTTCTGAAAGTTTTTTTTGTGTGCCAAAAGGGTGTGCTCAAGAAGCTGAGCTGATCTAGTATTGTTTTATTTTTTCCTAGGTTAGCAAATGTGTATTTTATGGAAGCAGTTTTCACTATCTGCAATTGGCTGCTATTGGTAATGTACAAACCAGGTCTGTAAACCAAGCAGAGAGAAGTAACTGTGCACACAGAACACTGCTGCTATGGTCACTGCTGTGGTGAGGGGGCTCACTCAACTTTACACATGCCTAACAGCAGTGTTCTGTGCAACTATCTGCAATCTGTTGCTATTGGTCTGGACTTGGTGTATGGTATGTTGCCAGTAGCAACAGATTGCAGACAGTGTAAACATTTACAAAAACATTAAAAAAGAAATTTAAAAAATGATCAGATCAGATAAGCACCTTTAATTTTGCCACACAAAAATATACACTTTCAAAAATCATTTTCAAAAGTGGATTTACCCTTCAAACTTTCAGTGCTAGAGTGTCCAGTATACACACTTTTAGGGTGGGGGGATGTCGGGACATTTATTCAGGCGAAAAAAAAGGAAACTCACCTTTCCATGGTTCCCGCGTTGATAGCCAGGCCGCCACAGCCACAGGAGACCAGAAGATGGAGGAGCAACAGGAGGGCAGGGCATTCTATCCCTGCCCACTGCCTCCACCTCTCATGCTGTCCCCAATGTCCTCACTGTATCTGCCGACGCTACTTCTTCTCCGTGGAGCCTGCACACATTGAGCGAACACCAGGCTCCAGACAGTGCGAGGGCTTGGCTGATGCTCAAGCATCGCCCACCCCCTGTACAGAGCAGGGTGTTTGCTCCGTGTGTACGGAGCCGGGAGGTGGGATGCCACAATGCCTTTGGGAATGGGAGGGGGATACAACACTGCCCATGGGGAATGGGGGGAGAATGCCACTCTGCCTTTGGAAATGGGATGGGGGGAATGTCACACTGCCTATGGGGAATGGGGGGAGAATGCCACTCTGCCTATGGGAATGGGATGGGGAAATGCCACACTGACTATGAGAGTGGGATGGGGGAATGCTACACTGCCTATGGGAACGAGAGGGGGATTGCCACACTGCCTGTGGGAATGGGACGGGGGAATACCACACTTCCCATGGGGAATGGGGGGAGAATGCTACTCTGCCTGTAATGGGGGGATTCGGCACCTTGCCTATTATTTGTGTCTGGGGAGTGGCGTTTTAGCAAAAGATTTAGTTCAGAATGTATATTTTCTTTTTTCCTTTCTTATAGGGTGAACAATACGGTACTTATATTTAGTTTAACCAGTTTATTGTTTCATTTGTTAATTTGAATTTGTAATAACTTAAATATATTAATTGTATTGATTACATATTTTCTACTATCATATATTTTTCTATTTAAACTAGTAGAGGTAGTGGACTTGACTTGACTGACCCATTCAGATATACACTGTATACTACAAATGACTGGAGGTCTGCCCACTTGCTAGTTAAAAGCAAGCCCAAATTGGACGAAGTAAATCAAACCATGCACCTGTATTACCTAATCAGCAATACAAAAAACAACTAATTATTAAAAGAACATTTATTGTGTTCATTAAATAAATAAAAGTGTTAGTACTATATTTAAGCAGTAGCATTAAGCAACATGATTAAGAAAATACGTTGTTAATCAATACATTACAGAGAGAAGTGTGATTATCATCTTTGTCAATACTTTAACCATGAAGCCCAGGCAAGGAATGCTCTGCCAATGATCGCAGGCTAGTGATTGTGCCATCTGGTTGGATATTCTGCCTGATATAACTGGCCAGGTGCAGTTGATAGGAGCGGACAGGTCAGTCATTTTTACTTGAAGATCTGCTTTAAATGCAGCCAAGCAACCCCCAACAAGTTGGCCAGGGGATGTGGGTTTTTACAGCCCTCAGAGGCCGCTATAATAGGTATTGTAGCTCTGAAATAATCCCCCACCATAAAGATGAAATGAAAACAAACTCAAATATCATGAAATTAAATATTTAAGTGATGGAATCCTAGAATGTACTGATTGGCAGTTCCCTCTTGAAAATGTGTAACTTTGGCTCAGAATGGCAGCGCCATTATCGCACTGGTGAGTGCATTTGGACAGGTGGTTGGATTGTGTGCCCAGTCCTGGAACCTGACTATGCCGCTGTTTAATGAGAGCTCTGGGGACACTGCAGGTGGGACAAAATGCAGAGAAAGCAGGAAGTTTGGGGTTTCATCCAAGAATTAGGATAGAAGGCCGCAGCGAGAGGAGGGAACCTTGCCAGTTCGGGGAAGCGTTATATACATATTTTAACAGGGCAGAAATATGGCATAGGTTTAAAAAAGGCAAAATACACAGATGTTTCTGCGGAATGTAAATGGCCATGATTAAGATTAATCCTGTGGTTACTCAGGGTTAACACCGACTTGTCTGGGTTATCAAACACTGGTCAATCTGGGTACAAGGATTAGCATTGTGTAGCATGATATATATATATATATATATATATATATATATATATATATATATTTCAGTTTAGGACCAGTCATACATCAGACAAGACAGATTCAGAACCACAAGTTTTTTTTTCTTTAATGTTTTTGTTACTTGACTCCGGTGTCTTTGTCCAGGGTTGGTGGCTTCAGCAGCAGGTCCAAGGCTCCCTCTGGCAGTACTGGTGATTTCTCTTTTTAACTGGTAGTCCTTTTCCCTCAGACATCTGTGGACTTTTTTTCTCCAGTTCTCCTGGCTCTCCATCTCTGGAAAGTCTTTAGCCAGAGTAATAATCCTGCTGCCATGGTGTGGTGCTTTTATACGCCGGAGGTGTGTATTACTCAGTGATGTATGCTCACATCCCCTCCCCCCAGGCTCCCCAAGTGAAAACGTGTAAAGAAAAACTCCCCATTAAAAATCTTTAAAAGTCATCTGGTTCTAAAATCCCTAATTTTCTGGGCTTTCCTTGGGATCCTTTTGATGTTTGCTTGGGATGGCACTTTGTATGAGATAGCACAGGTTGCACATTCCAAAGGCTAGCCACGTTCATCTGCTCTCCGGACCCTTTGATCATTTAATAATTTTTCACTAATCAATAATACTGAACTCACCTAGTTTGCACCCTAGCGCTGCAAAAGTGTCCTATGTGACTGCCATTGGCCTTGATCATCTTATTTAAGTTGTTGTTGATTGGGACTCAAAGGTGTGGGTGCTGACATGAGAAGCAGAAGGGTGAACATTGTTTCTTATATTTTGGGATTTTATGGTTTCAGCTAACTGGCCTATGTTTTTTGTAAACATTAGAACTAGTGTTGGATGAACCCGAACCACAAAGCTTGGGCTTGTACCAAACTTTGCGAGTTTTAGCTTTCAGGCCTGCTGAGCAGCCCATGAACCAGTTTTTTGCCCTCCCCTCACCCACTCAGGCTGGCAATCTCCACACCCCCGCCTGATCCAGACACACCCCCAACTAATCAGGAAAGGGGAACAGGAGTGGCATAGGCAAGTATGGGCCACACCCCTCCATTTTACAGCCTTTTTTGGGCCCCCAGGTTGGGTCAAGTCCCAGTTGATTTCAACAGGGTTCGGCTTCAGATCAAGTTGGGGTTCCCTTAACTGAACTTTTGTTTAAAGTTTGTCTGAACTTGCTGAACCTGAACTTCTACGGGCTCACCCAAAACTAATTAGGACCACTTTCATTTTACCTGAGATGTCTGTTATGGATTGTTTAATTTGTCCTGGAAGAGGGTAGCAGAAAATGTGGATCTGAGTCTAGGTATGCTTTCATTTGTCCTGGCGGAGGGTAGCAGAAAATGTGGATCTGAGTCTAGGTATGCTTTCCTTCTATCATGTGACGTAAACAAATCTGAACAACCTCCTTATTCTCTAAACAGCAAACTAAAAGTTACTTCAAAAAGCTATTTTGAAACGTATCAGCCAAGCTCAACTATTTCAGTTCTACAGTACACAGTAAGTCTACAGTAGTAAGTAAAAAATGACAATAAGCAGCCTATTAAATATTTTATGCTGGGTGAAATTCTGCCCGGCCACAGCACAGGTTTAATATGCGGATGTGGCAGGACGGCCAGGCAAATGATGTTGACTTTATCTTCCAGCAATTTTACAAACGAAGGCCCAGACAATAAGTCAAATAATGAAAGCGCTTGCAGAATATGAGGTGCATTATATGCGTACGCCATCAGTAGCTAATTAAAATGCAAGCTCATGTTGGATGCTGCCATAGCCGATGGATCTCAGACATACAAGGGAGGACAGGGAGTGTGATATGTTGACTCGTGTTAAATATACTAATGTTGGAAAATTATTTTCAATGTATTATTATTATTATTCAGTAAGTGAACACTCTGTGGGACAGGTTTCATCTTCTCCCTAAAATAAGTTCTGGAATTGGTTTATTGTACCTCAGGTGGACTTAAAGAAGGTATATAACGCAAAATTGTATATTAAAAATCCATATAAACACGTTGGCTAATGAGAGGGGGAGATACTTATACTCCTAAACGGAATAAACTTCCACCAAGCTTGTGGATTTCTTCTCCTGGTATTAACAAAATCCAGGGGCGCCAGGTTTCACCCCTGATTTCCTCCATTTAAAAAAAAAAAACAAGCCTTTTGACATCCAACAAAGTTCTTTGTGATGGGGTGTGGGTGTTAAGGCATCAGGATTAGGGATGAGTGGACCTGTGGATGCTCAGGTTCGCCAGGTTTGGCTGAATATAATGAAAATGGTTGGTTCAGGTCCAAAACATGACATGAACTTGACCACGACCCCTTGACACTAAGCCCTATAGAAGTCCAAAGTCAATGTTTGCCAGCAATTTTTGAAAGGGCAGGGAACCACCTGAAATTAGAAATTGCTGGTAGCCTGTTTATAGAGTTATCCCTGGAAGAAAAGATGACACCAACTCCCTTCACTGGCATGAACAAAAATCCCTGTATTAAGGGTAAATAAAGAGTAAGGGGGTGTGCAGGAAGGAAGGAGGGGTGGTGGTGAGGTCAAAGTGGGAGTGGTGGAGAGGGTAGGGATGCAGGGGCAGGTGGTAGAGCAGTGGATCTTTCTTTGGTGCCTCTTCAAGGTGAACGTGCAGGGCAGGTCCTCCTAGACAGAAGGGGAATAAAAGTAAAAAACATCAGGCTTAGTTCCTCGGAACACGGATTACTTACTCCTCATTTTCTCCAGGAAAGAAAGGGCGAACCCAGTAACGGCAAAAATTGGTGGTGGGATGTGCACTGCTCGGGGTGAAGTAAGGAGGCACGAAATGGGGAAGGGGTTAGATAGAGTAGGACACCTACCACAGTCCCTTGTAGGCTCCTTGCTGTCCACTTGATGGGCCTTTGTACGAGGGTAGTCCTCGAAGTGGAGGTGCCCATGGGTTGTGTTCCAAGGGTAACAAAGGGGGGGGGGTGGCAGCCGCTCAGACCATTTTATAACTAACCTGGGAGGTGCACGTTAGCAGGGCAATTAGGATACAAAAGTCTTAAAGGAGCCACAGCATTCAACCCTGTTAGCTTGCAGGCCAGCCTATAATCTGTCTCTAAACTTGGTTAAAAACAGAGGACTCAGTCACACACATCTGCAGAAGTATGCTTAAGCTGCACCACTATGCCAAAGTGCCTCTGGGGGGTGCAGATTCAGTTTTATTCAGTGCAATAGGAATTTAATTGCGGTGTGCTATTATTCAAAATGAGCATCCTAAGATTCCTAACTATAGTACAACAGCTTGTGAAGTATAATAGTTGTTACACACAAAAGGGGCAGGTGCTAAGGCTTGTTCAGGAAAGCTTGTAGTGTGCCCTCTCTTCACCTCCAACACCAAAGTATTAAAGGACATGTCCTCCTCATCATACCCATGCTCTGTCCTATATTCATTTTCATCTATTCGGTAAGCTTTCAGAATATTAAAAAAAAATCTACATAGTGGAGTTTCTAAAATGTTCAGTATCTTGTCTGAATGTGATTATTTTGATCTATCCAGCTGTACGCCCCCTTGGTAGTGTGCAGCTGCATTTCATTGTCATTCAGGCTCAACATGGGGCAGTTCAGGCTCGCGAGGTGCTGCTTTATCATGGTGGAATGGGAGGTTGAAAAGTGCTGTTCACCTGCCTCTCATTATCTGAGTAATTAAATGCCACCACTTGGTGAGAGCATTGCCGCTGAAGCGCTAATAGCTTCTCGGACAGATAAAAGCTCCTATTAAATGTGTTCCAGGCAGCGGAGGAGCTCGTAAGGGGATTTAGTAGAGTGAAATCCCATTATACCTACATGTGTCTCCATGTTATCAATAAAATCCTCCAACTTCTCGTCTTGACAGATGTCAGTGTGGTGGAAATAAGCTTAGCATGTTGAGAAGCGCGGGTAACAACTCATGGCCACCCGCTGGTCTTGTAATATACAGACAATTTCACTACCACCAACACCCCCCCATAGTTTGAATTCCACTACACAAAGAGCAGCCTGTGCCGGAGGTTGTGAAGGAGGACTGGTTAAAACACTGGACACAACTTATTGCGGTTTTGTTTCTTGTTTTATTATTGAAGGGGTTTCCAGCAGGAGGGTCACTGGAGGTCAACTTACTGAGGGGTTATTGTCTTCACTTTTCCATAGCGTAAATACGTTCAAATGAATTAAACAAAAAACTGAAATGTGCTGGGATTACTCTTTATTCCTCTGTACACTCACGATTCGTATGAGAATCTAGATAATACTTGTTAAAAACAGTTAACAAATATTGCAATCCATACATATGCCGTATAAGTGGAGCAAACAAACCAAGGCAGCCTTGTCTATGCACAGTTCCTACACTTATTATACATGCCAATGTTTGCCTGTACAATGACAATGCTGTATTTTACTTGCCCGTATACAAACAATGAACCCTTTCATACTTGCAAGCACAGTACTATTAATTCAGTTAGCTGCACACCACAATGTCTGGTCACTGAACTGCAATTTGATAATACAAAACAAAAAAATAAGGCAGTTACAGTTATGTAATTTTAACCAACCTTAGGAGGCACAAGAGGGCCATGACCAAAAAACAATTCAACCATCTGCATATTCACAGAATATTAATGAAACCCTCTAACACTTCACTTGTTAAAAACAGGGACTCAGTTAAAGAGGAAATCCAAGCATTGTTTAACACCACACCCAGCCACATCTCCTTCTATATGGACATTAAATAATAAAACTACTCACCTGACTAGTGCAATCCTCCCCTGTTGCTTACAGAGAGTGTGGTTCTGCATAGTAGTAGTGAACTTGAGTGACAGTTAGACTTAAACTAGACCAACAGCCTAGCACAGTTGGAAAATAAAGGTAGCGACCATTTTGGAGCTTCCACTGCCAGCATCTCAGCCATGCTGCTGTCTGGATTCATATGAGACAATGCACAGTAACAGGAAGCCCAGCAGCACTTCCTGTTTGAAGGCGGCCTGGACATCCATAAACCACTATTTAGAGACATTAAACTCCAGTTTCTACAGTTTTGATAATTTATCCAGTAAAGCTAAATCATTTTCCATGTTGCAGACACCTCCATGAATTTCCAGAGTTTATAGGCTAAATAAGTGGTGGAGATTGGGATACTCACTGATTGAAGGCCGGCGATTGACTGGTGGTTCCTGTCAGCATCCCTGCCTAGCGGTTCTCAACTAATGGAGTGGTCCACCTCTGTCCCAGTCAGAGCAGCAGTAGTGGCTAGTTAAGTGTCGCACTGTGATAGGGTGAATGTGGTATAGGGACCAATACTTATGTGCCCAGCCCTGTATTTTCCAGTCACATTAACAAAGCCTTCCTTTAAACAGGCCCTTAAATTATACAAGAAGAAAAAAACACAGCTTCCTACAAGATGAAAATCCAAAACAAGATCCAGGGATAGATGGCAGCTTGGAAAATCATTGAACATGTTTGCCTTCAAGAGTTTCTGGCATTAACAAGCAGTTTCAGGGGGTCCACTAAATAAATAAGGCCATTAGTCATTTTGTGGACAGGTCAAGTAATTTGTAGCTCCATGGTTTACATGGCAAAATTGCTAAAGAGTTCGATGTCAAGGGCGTCCAGTGGGAATCTCTCCAGCATTGACAAAGTCCAAACTAATTACGATATAATGAAGGCACATGATAGCGAGCTTCAACTACCCCTTAGGTTAAGTGTAATTATCTTAATATCTCCTCCATCTTGTACCAAAACAGGGGGCTGTTGACAGCTGTGCTCTTTTTTGTCATGCTTCAATCGGGCTGCAGGGTAATTGTGGTCAAAAATGAATAAAATACTTATTGCCTTAATAGGCCGTGTGTTTTGGGACTTTGAAGTTTTCGATTGATGGATTGGATAGTTAAGTAGATAGACAACCTTCATTTTGTGTTAATAGCAGTTCTTCTACGGGAAATCTCAATGCTACTGAAATTTACTTAGAGACCCTAGTGGCATGAAACTCAGACAAAGTAAACTAGCCCAATATTGCCTTAAAGGGCCAACTTGGTTTGACTAAATGGTCAGTATACAGCAATTCATTTTGAAAGGGATGCTTTATCCCTATTTTTTGCATATACATTGCTACCAGTTCTTTACTGACCAGAATGACCCCATCTGTATTTCCTGTTTTGGGGCCTGAATGAATTAACTTGTTCCATAAAAAGCACATTTACTAACAGAAAAAAAACAAGACAAGCTCCTTACTGTATGACCCAAAGGCCCCTGGACCTTTGTGAATGTTTTTATACTTGCTGGAATCATGAAATCATGGACATGAAATGTGTCTTGTTCAGCATTAACTTCACAAGCATAACTTAACTAGTTCATTTACCATAATAGCCCTGAAAAACATCAACAATTTCCCCAAAACTTTGTAAGCCATTGTTTATTGATCATGCAAAATGTCCTTCAAGTACTGTTGCATTCCTAAAGGTTACATTTTTCATTGGGGTTTTATATGGCAAGGTTTTCATTTGGGGGGGGGGTTATTGACAGAGTTGTCTAGATTGTACATTGAGGGCTAAAGATAAAGAGGGTGCAGGTACTGCTATTCTTAAAGCAGAGCAAAATCAGGGATTTTCACTATCTTGGGTTTGGGTCCTTGCCCCTGGGATATCCTGATTTGGGATGCACCACAGTGTGAAACCCCTGAATGGCCCCTTAAACTCCTATCTAAATGTCTGGGAAACAAATTATAATGCACAGCCTGATTAATTAATAACCCAGGGTGCAAATCCCTAAATTACAACCACAAAGAGCAAGTAAACAAGATCTGACAACTACCTGCTATAGGGAATGCACACCCAAAGGCTTCTTTAAAAAGCTGACTGTGAGGTCAGTACAAAGATATACAGGTCCTTCTCAAAAAATTAGCATATAGTGCTAAAGTTCATTATTTTCCATAATGAAATGATAAAAATTAAACTTTCATATATTTGAGATTCATTGCACACCAACTGAAATTTTTCAGGTCTTTTTTTGTTTTAATACGGATGATTTTGCCATACAGCTCATGAAAACCCCATAATCCTATCTCAAAAAATTAGCATATTTCATCCGACCGATAAAAGAAAAGTGTTTTTAATAAAAAAAAAGTCAACCTTCAAATAATTATGTTCAGTTATGCACTCAATACTTGGTCAGGAATCCTTTTGCAGAAATGACTGCTTCAATGCGTCGTGGCATGGAGGCAATCAGCCTGTTATGGAGGCCCATGATGCTTCGATAGCGGCCTTAAGCTCATCCAGAATGTTGGGTCTTGTGTCTCTCAACTTTCTCTTCACAATATTCCACAGATTCTCTATGGGGTTCAGGTCAGGAGAGTTGGCAGGCCAATTGAGCACAGTAATACCATGGTCAGTAAACCATTTACCAGTGGTTTTGGCACTGTGAGCAGGTGCCAGGTCGTGCTGAAAAATGAAAACTTCATCTCCATAAAGCTTTTCAGCCGATGGGAGCATGAAGTAAGTGCTCCAAAATCTCCTGATAGCTAGCTGCATTGACTCTGCCCTTTATAAAACACAGTCGACCAACACCAGCAGCTGACATGGCACCCCAGACCATCACTGACTGTGGGTACTTGACACTGAACTTCAGGCATTTTGGCATTTCCTTCTCCCTAGTCTTCCTCCAGACTCTGGCACCTTGATTTCCGAATGACATGCAAAATTTGCTTTCATCAGAAAAAAGTACTTGGGAACACTGAGCAACAGTCCAGTGCTGCTTCTCTGTAGCCCAGGTCAGGCGCTTCTGCCGCTGTTTCTGGTTCAAAAGTGGCTTGACCTGGGGAATGCGGCACCTGTAGCCCATTTCCTGCACACGCATGTGCACGGTGGCTCTGGATGTTTCTACTCCAGACTCAGTCCACTGCTTCCGCAGGTCCCCCAAGGTCTGGAATCGGTCCTTCTCCACAATCTTCCTCAGGGTCCGGTCACCTCTTCTCGTTGTGCAGCGTTTTCTGCCACATTTTTTCCTTCCCACAGACTTCCCATTGAGGTGCCTTGATACAGCACTCTGGGAACAGCCTATTTGTTCAGAAATTTCTTTCTGGGTCTTACCCTCTTGCTTGAAGGTGTCAATGATGGCCTTCTGGACAGCAGTCAGGTCTTACCCATGATGGTGGTTTTGTGTAATGAACCAGGCCGGGCTTTTTTAAAAACCTCAGGAATCTTTTGCAGGTGTTTAGAGTTAATTAGTTGATTCAGATGATTAGGTTAATAGCTCGTTTAGAGAACCTTTTCATGATATGCTAATTGTTTGAGATAGGATTTTGGGGTTTTCATGAGCTGTATGGCAAAATCATCAGTATTAAAACAAAAAAAGACCTGAAAAATTTCAGTTGGTGTGCAATGAATCTCAAATATATGTAAGTTTAATTTTTATCATTTCATTATGGAAAATAATGAACTTTAGCACTATATGCTAATTTTTTGAGAAGGACCTGTATATAATGCACACCCAGCAGATGGCTGGGCAGGGGAGCACACTGCAGGTAGGCTGGGGATGTGTCCGCGGCCTGTTACCCCGACATAGTAATGCTGGAATGGGGTTTCACAAAGCTGGGCATCCTGAATTGTGCAAACTCTGCATATTTATATTTGGGGGCTAATTGGGGGGAACCAAATGTATTCTATTACATTTTGCTGACTGAGGCCAAATTTGCTAATGGAGAGCAGCAACAAATGAGACAGAGCTGATGGTGTGCTACCCACCAATGCCAGTGATTTCCTTCCCTTCCTGGCATTATTGTTCATTAGCTGGCATTGCAGTACATTTCCTGTCCAGTAGATGACGATAAATGAGACAATATTGAATGTCCCTTGGTGATCCTGACAGTATTTTATACTCCCACCTGCTTATATTCAACTTGATACACTCTTTCATCCATACAGCATACATGGGCATAAAGTTAATTTAGGGAGGCAGCTATCACGCTAAAGAAATCTTGTGGCCATCTTTTATTTATTTATTTTTAGGTTTTTGAGTGGGTATTCACAAGCACGATGCTTATGCATTTTGGGTCACAAAAGGAAATTCTCTGCATAGGATAGCCAGGAATGTGTTTTTTTTTTTTTTTTTTTTTTTATACTCGCTGTGACATGACCTCACAATAGGGGTTGCAAGCACTAAAATAGCACTCTCAGGGCTGTATGTGGTGTTCAGACAGTGCTGACCCCAGCGCCCATATGCATACCCGCCAGGGAAATTTTCTCTCAGCATTTAAAGCAGGACAAGTGATAATGGGTAAACTGTATATTTTTTAGGTTTCTCTTGAGTGTTGTGGTTTAATAATAAATAAAATGTAACAAAAATGTAATCAGATTAACTTTTTAGGTGACCCTCAAAGTCTTTATTGAACAGAACACAATGCCACTTTCATTAACAGCTAATATAGGAAACCTTAAAACATCCTTCAGCGGAGCGGCTGCCCTCTGCTGCAGCAGACACATCATCCAGCATGGGCCCCCAGACGTTCATTATACTGGGAATCAATCACTACAAGAGCATCTGTTTGATGAATAACAAGGTATTTAAGACCACTGAATGGCTGGGGGAAAGTATGGGTGTTTTTTCACTTTTACATGAATCAATCATTAGAAAAGAAACATAAATAGCACAAGGGACATCACATGCGCTAAAAATGACTAACCGGAAGGCGCTGGATAACCCACCCACCCATAAAATACTGTAATAGGTCGATAACCTAGCACATCCCTGTAAAAAAATAGAAAAAGGTATAGATCCATGGGTATGAAGGGGAACGCCAGGCTCACAGGGACAGGGACAGTGAGGTTTGTTAAGGGAAGGTTATCTCCCTGCCACTAGTTAATAGTTAGAATGTCATAAGCATAGCCCACTGCTTCTTCCCTTTAGTAACTGAAATTATAAAGGAGAAGATCCAGGAAGTGCTCAAGAGAGCTGACTATGTGAAGCGAGTCCTGTAAGAAGCTAAGAGATGTATAGTCATCTGCAGCCGAAGCATCCTCCCGGTGCAGGATCAGTGAGTAGCTGGTGGAGCTGATAAATCAGTGTCAGCCTTTATGGAGCACCTGCAGGGGGCCTCGTTGTGGGCCAGAGAAAAAGCAGAGGGAAGTAGGCCTGTGACTGGCCAGAGTAGAACCTTGGGGTTGGTGGGCCTGTGATTGGCCATAGGGAGGGGAGGAATTCACTGGACTGGGACCTCAGAGTTGGGGGTGTTAGGAGGCACTCTGGGAGCACTAGTTAGAACCCCAACAGAACTGGGCAGGGGTGCCTGAGACATCGGTAATATAATATAGCAGGGCTTCCTGGAAGTCTAAGCAAGAGCCAAGATATATGGTGGGTCCTTGTGATGTGCCAGAGAAGAGACTGTGTTTTGTGAAGACCAATAGTGAATAAAAGGACATCCCATTTCTTTGGTCTATGCTGAGTGTTTTCCCTGTCACCCTGAAGACCTGAAGTCTTTGTTCATTTCAAAGTTAACTTCTATGAACAGTCTGAGTGAGTGCCTCAACCCTTCTGGTCTCCCTTTTCCTTACAAGCTGTCACAGTTACTGACCAGGAGGGAGAGCATTGTTGGTGGAGAATCCTGGTTTCCACTGCTGAGGATGGAACATGGAGACTACTGCCCAGTACCAAAGCTCGACCCTGCAGGAACGAAGTCTAAGGACCACCTTGGTCTTACCCAGGGCCCCTGCAAGGTAGGTTAGGCTTGATGCTTGAGTGGTCCCAGGTCACTTCCTGGGAAGACAAGGGTTTGAGCAGATAGCAGTGATTATGTACTAGGTAGAGGCAGACGATGTGGACAGCCGAGGTCAAAGGTCACAAGCAGTCATGCAGGGTCAAGTACATGAGCCAGGGTTGGGCACTTGGTAACAGTCCAAAGGAAGGGTTAATCCAAGGGAATAAGAGGCAAAGTCCAGGGGAAAAGCAAAGGTGCATACACATCAAGACAAACAGTCTAGAGTCCAAAGGGTTAGTCTGAAAGTGAGCAGAGCCAGTGGTTGTAGCTTTCACAGGTTCAGAGTGATGGCGCAGAGACAGCACAGGAAGAACTGTATGGGAATCTTCTGGCATTGAATGAATGCCAAAGGACAAGGTAGAGGCAGGTTGGAGCTCAGGGAGGTCAGCTCATGCATCAGCTGTTCTAATGCTCAAGTCCGTGAGGACAACTAACAGGAAATTGGGATTGTGCAAGACCTATTGTCTTTGCTGTGTGGACACATCAGCGCATGCTCCGTGTGCACTTGTGAGGGTGCATGGGCATGCAGTTTTGGGTGAGCACGTTGATGCACCTGGACATTGCACAGGTGCAATGCCGCCCAGCGCTCGCCACACTGGAGCCTGAAAATGGGTCCCTGAACCCCGGCACTGCTGACCAGTGCCATTAGAGCAGGACAGAGGAGGAGGACACCATCTGGACACAAGGATGACCAGGACCCTGCCACATGGTCCGCCAGAGAGACGGGTTAGTGCCCCCTCCTTAGGGGCGGTCTCTGAACGCCGCCCAGGGAAGGTCTAGCCGGATGCCTACTATGAAATTCTTCAATGAGGCAAGGAGCATGAATATTACTGGACCATTTCCACTTAATAAGGTATTGTACCACTCTACCTCTAATGCGAGAATCTAACACTTGCTCGACTTCAAATTCTGACCCATCAACTTCCACAGGTTCAGAAGGACTTGGAAGAACACGTTCCTGAGTTACTGGTTTAAGCAATGATACATGGAAAACAGGATGAACCAGTTGTGAGGTGGGAAGACAGAGTTCGAAAGCCACCTGGTTGATTTTCCCAACATCAGGAAAAGGGCTGATGAAGTTGGGAGCTGATTTTTTAGACAGGCGTTGGAGCCGAAGGTGTTCCGTGGCCAACCAGACCTGATCCTTACCTTATAGTCGGGGTTCTCTCGTCTGACTATTCACTCCTGCCATAGAGGAGTCCAAAACCAAGACATTAATAGAGATCCTGGGTCTGAGATTATTTCTTCAGGGAGATCATAAAGTCTGATGGTAGCCAATTCCGAAGCTGATGGGATGGTCCTGAGAGGAACAAAATTAGCAACCTTGGCAATAATGATCCACAAGATGGTGGTAAAGACATCAGAGGGTGAGAACTTAATAAATACTTAATAAAATCCATCAAGATACTTCCCCAGGGAAGTTACAGAATGGGTAAGGGCATGAGGAGGCTTGCTGGTTGAGTGCAAGGAGCCTTGTTTTAAGCACAAATCTTTCAGTTCTGGATGAAATGGATGCAGATGCTCATAATCATAGGCTTCCCCGAAATAGCCTGCTTAGGGATTGTCATGACACAGGACGATGACCTCAGAGTGGAGATCTTTAGGGACCAAGATTTTCCCATGGTAAACGACCCACCCATGGTATGCTGCCAATCTGTACCACTTCCCTGCACCAAGGCTGTGGATCTTACTTTGATCCTGGGAATCAGATCAGACTCGATTAAGAAATACAGATTACCCAGGTAGGGGCCCTCTGACTGACCATTGGCTAAATTCCCAGGATGGAGACAAGACAAGGCATCGGGTTTGCTATTCGTTTTTCACAATCTGAATGTGATATGAAAGATAAATTGCGAAAATAGTGACCCTATTGAGGTTTCAGCCGGCCGTGTGTATTCTAGGTTAGGATGGTCCATCAGGATAATAATGGGATGCCTGGCCTCTTCCGACAGGTATCTCCATTATTCTAGCACCAAATTGATGGAGAGAAGTTCCCAGTCTTCTCCATCATGGTTGCAGGGTACTGTAGAATGGGGGCAGAGGTTAATTGGCACTTCAGGGAATCAAAAGCGAATTGAGCCTCCTCCATCCCGGTGAAATGCTGCTGTCTCCTCGTCAGGTCAGTGATGAGCTTGACCAATTTGGAAACTAAAGAAGTTTGCAAAACCCACAATCTATGGATCTATCTTCGGGAGGAAGGACTGGGCCATTGGATAACAACTACATTGACTGGGTCCATGGTGATGAGAGGAGGAGTGCCTAATAAATCCCTTGGCCAGAGTGGAGTCAAAGTACTTCTTAAGGGTTGCCAATTATGGTTCTAATAGAGGGAAGATTTCCCCTCTATTGGAATGGCAGCCCCATGAAGTAAATCAATTGGGCAAGTATACAGGTGATACGGAGGCAGGATATCCGCTCCCTGTTTGCTGAAGATGTCAGCAAAGTCTGGGGAATCCAGGCATATCTACCCCCAGTTAATGTTCAAAGTCTGCTAATCCTTGGAGATAACAAGAAGAGAAGCTGACCTGTTGGTAACTGGACCCCCCATTGGCCAAGGAGATGAGATGGGAACTTCATGGGTGGTCAATAATCCGACCTAAGAGGAGCAGAAAGCCAGTGGAGCTGGAACATATGTCGGGTGAGGGATGCGCTTACCCTGAAAACGGACGGTGCAGGCAGCACGTAGACAGAGGCTCTGGGTGCGGCGGCGGACTCTTTTCACAGCTAAGAGGGATGGGCAAACCAACCCCAGCTGCAAAGGCTCACCCAGATCTCCGGTGAGTGGTCAGATGGAAGAGGAGTCAACAGAGGAAGACCGAGGTCGATCGACACCTCGGCTACATATAGTACAACTCGAATGGCCTGTGGCCTTGACGAAGGTGGCAGAGTAGGGCTTCAGCGGATGTTTCCCGAGCTAGGTCATCATACAGGACATTGAGGGCCTTGAAGAAACCCTTAAAAATGAGTTCAAAACTGGGTCCTCTCTTTCCAGAAGCCTATTGGCCCAAAACTGAGGATTACCCTACAGGAAAGCGGTGGTTGCTTGGATTTGAAGACAATCTGTGGGATAGGTGCGGGGCTGCAACCTGAAGAATAACCGGCAGCCATTCTGTAACTTCATCTTTTCCCATAAAACCAGTCAGGTGGAAGTATGTGAGGTTCCTGTTACACAGGACCCTGGATAGGAATGGATGTTGGAGGGGTTCCAGATTGTGGTGGAGACTCTTTCAAAAGTGCAACGGGTGTGCCATCTAGGATGGAGACTCAGATATGCTGGGCCACCTGGTCCTAAAATTCTGCTGGATCCCCACCAGTGCTCATGGTGAGAGAGCACTGTGGGAGACACGATAGTGCCCCCAGCGAGGCGTCCCTTTCCACCTAATGAGGTATTGTACCGCTCTACCTCTAACGCAAGAATCCAAAACTTGCTCGACTTCAAATTCCTCTGACCCATCGACTACCATGGGTTTAGAAAGACTTGGAAGATCACGGTTCTGAGTTACTTTAACATTTACTCTTAAGCAATGATGCATGGAAAACAGGATGAACCAGGTATGAGGTGGGAAGGTGGGAGAGTTTGAAACCCACCTGGTTGATTTTCCCCCACAACAGGAAAAGGGCCGATGAAGTGCGGAGCTAGATATTTAAACAGCCAACCAGATCTTACCCCCCCACCACCTTATTGTTGAGGTTTTCTCCTTGACTATCCACTGCTGCCACAGAGGAGTCCAAAACCAAGATGTAAATAGTTACTGAGCAGGAGGGAGAGGACTGTGGGCGGAGAATCCTGGTTTCCACTTCATTGGATGGCACATTGAGACTACTTCCCAGTGCCCAAGCAGTCTTCTCTAGAGCCCCCCCCCCCCCCCCGCAAGGGAGGATAGGTTTGCTGCTTGGTGGTCCCAGGTTGTTCCCTGAGGAGAAAAGGGGCTAAGCAGACAGCAGTGGTTACTGGACTTGGGAGAGGCAGACGATGTGGAAACCCAAAGTCAAAGGTTGAGGATATGGTAACAGTAAGAGTAAGGGTTAATCCGAGAGGCCAGGAACATAGTAGCTAGGGAAGTCCAAAGGGTTAGTCCATACCGCCTTGTTTGTTGTCTACAATACTTACACCACAGCTCTGGTCTCTCAACTGAAACCTGTTTTGGTACTGCTGCTCACCTGTGCTTGGCTGTTCTCATTGCACCCTGAGGATGGACAGCTGCTGGGGCACATCTGGGCATTTAATACAGCTCTTTCCACTAGGCAGCACCTGCATAATACTATTTGGGGCTTAGAAAAACTGCTCCCCTGTAGGCATCACCTGCATTCTGCTTACTGGGAAATAAACTACTTACTTGTAGAGGGGGTAAACAGGGGCTACAGAAAGGTGGTCGCCGGCCGCCATGAGTGAGGGATCTTCTAGTCCTAGACTCAACATGGACTGAAGGTCATCAGAGTTCAGGGGAAGATGTTGGTTACACAGCCCCAGGCAGCCAGCAGAAGAGAGAAGGATGCCAGTGGTCAGCCCATTGCTGTCACTGCCCCCCATGGCCACTGAGCGCACCAAGGCAGACTCAAAGCTCTCACCAGCATGGCATTTTTCAAGCAGCACACATACAAAACAAGATTTGCAAGCTGTGCCACCAGTGCCTAAAGCAAGAGAGAAATCTTAATCTCAGCACCACGTCTATGATCAGGCACCTGCAATCCAAACACGAGCCACAGTGGCAGAAACTCCTGAATAACACCTGAGACTCCCTCTTCTGCTTTGGTTGACTTAGCAGCTACCACCGCCTCCCCAACGACAAGGCCAACTGGCCAACTGTAAGCAGTCATTACCGTCAGGAGGATCTGCCTATCCACAGCCAACATAGACAGGCTTACATTCCTTAAAATGAACCAGGAGTGGCTCCCATGGGACTTCGCTGTGCCAGCACCTGAGTGAGTGATTAAAGTGTTTTCTACCTCCTCCTCTCCTCTGCCTCTTTCGCTTAAGACCCATTCCCCTTAACTTAACTCCGAGAGAATCCATCCCGGGCTGAAGATTCTTAGCCTTTTGGCCGAGTCGATCTGCACTGCCCATTTGGATGTCTCCTACGAGTTCTGCACTACACTCAATTACCAATTAACACTGTTTCTTAGCACCACGGCTCTCTTAGTCTGGGTATCCCCATTGCCCTTTGCAACCAACACATTTATTATTATCCAACAACATGGTGTGACCCTGTTGGTTACAGCAACAACCGAGTTACCTTCCATTGCCCGGCCCACCTCTGGCAAAGTTTCACTCTGAGAGTCCAGGAGTGTAACCCCAGGATGATCAATCATTTGGGCGTCAGTTTCCGCTATACCTGCAAGCAAAGTGTGATTTGTCTCTACTGGTTGATCAGGGCTATTTCCTGTTTCATTAACACCTTCAATTGGGTTTACCTTCCAATTCAACCTCTGCCTGTTTTCTGTAAGTCTTTCTGACACAGTCATCTCAGGCTGATATTCACCAACATTCAGTGAATCCTCACTGCTACCCGTCACTTGGGTATTGCTCAGTGGAAGAGTACAATCGGGAATACTACCCCTTAGCGCTTTATCTGTAGGCTTCACAACATCATTAAACAAGTACGGATCATCACAAGAACCCTTACCTCATGGCAAATCTTTCTCGAAGCTGCCTGCAGGCACTGTCACACTGGAATCACCACCCGGCTTTCACCCTTTGGCTTAAAGATACGGTAACTATTTCAGAATTAATTTACATATCAATGCAAACATTTGGGAAATACAGACTATGACCAAATGCAGCTACATTTTGAGCTTAACAATTACCCCTCATGACTTCAGAATAGGCCCCTTTAAATGTATTCAACTTTATAGCCATCTCATTAACCATAATGTGCCCATTGGATACTTTCTCAGACTCCAAGTCTGCCTCTGTCTTAACAAGAGTTAAACCGGACCTTCAGCGTGATTTAATGAAAAGCCCAAACTCTTAAAAAACGGTTCCCCAGCATCTAAAATTAATATTTTTTTACGTTTTTAGTCACTAACTTATTATTCTTTCCCCCACTGGGCTGCAACTCTGTTCAGGAATTTAGGATACGGGCGCCGCCATCTTGACTCAGAAGCATCACACTTACTGAGGAGAGGAGAGTGGGATAAGGTACAGGGGGGCGGGTTATAGCTGTGCTTTGCTCAGGCAGAGCAGAGCTGGGGTCAGGTAAAGGTCAGCAGTCCCAGAATGCAGAGCAGCACAGTCAGGAGGCACTACCTGTTTGCAGGCTGCCTGATAAGATGGCGGCTTCCATAAGCCGCCATCTTGGATGTTTAAAGGCTCATAACATGCAGTAGATGCAAGTAGGATGATTTTTAATGTGAGCGATCTGTATGTACAGGGTGTGGGAAACATATAAGATAGACTCTTATTCAGAGTGAAGGTCCGCTTTAAGGTTTTGGGTTTAGGGAATTCTTACAGGATGTTTACATGTCCCTTGTGCACAGGGCTTTCACAACCCTTCAAAACCATTGTAGGGCATCCTAGATTATTTACCTCCCCGGGATCACTGGGCCTCTCAAGTTGCGCCTTTATAAAGAAGTCATCTGGCTTAGCCACCTCACTCGGCAGCCCAGTAACATCAACCTGTGTTATCTCACTTCTAGTAAGAAGATTCTCCCCAGGCTTAACACTGTTGTTTATAGCAACTAACCTATTTTCCCCAGTCCATCTGCCCATCTCTTGCCTTGATTCACTCTAAGGGTCACAGAGTGTACCATTAGAGCTAATGATCACTTGGGCTTCCCTTGGACACCGTTCTGTAACACCTGTATTTATCTTTGAACCACCATAGAGTGAACCACTTTGAACCACCATTAGAGTCTGCTGTACAGGTTCACAGGCATCTGGCAAGACATTTTCATTTGGGTCTACAGTACACCTCTGTAATAAGACATACAACATATGTGCACCCCCTAGGCTAATGGACACCAGGATAGTATGGTATGACCAAGGTTGCCACCTTGCCGGTATTTTACTGGCACGGCTGGTATTTTTGGTAACCTGTCTGTAAATTTTTGGTAATTGCCAGCATTTTTGTTGCTGCAACAGGGTCAGGGGTTGAATCCCAGCCAGTCTGTTACTTTAGAGTGATCTGGGGAAGTGTGCTTTGTTTGTTTGCTGGCTGTTACACTTTTGAAAGTGAGAGATAAGGTATTTTAAGTGAAAAAGTATGGTTAAACTTACATTTTGCAAAGCCACGCCCCCTACAAGCCCACGCCCCCTACAAGGCCACACCCATGTACCCATGAAAAGGCCAGTATTTTAGGAAAGATGACAACCCTAGGTATGACCCATCTTCTACTAATTGCTTCACTGCCTGCCATGGGTCAATCAAACTCAGCTCTGGACTACCACCTGCCATGGAATAGAGTTCTCTTATCATTTCCACCATTTGGTTTAGTTCAGCATCTCCTATCACTGGTGAAGAGTCACCTGCAGCAAGTGAATCTGTTCCACCATTGGTCATTAGGGATTTGACAACTAAAATGTCACCACTTTAAACATCACCAGCATTGTCAGAAATACACAATAACTCATTGCCTCAGGTAATACAGGCTTAATGTTACATCATACCTCCCAAGTGTCCCTTATTTGGAGGGACTGTCCCTCTTAAGTCCGTGTTGCCTTGCCCCTTGTTCTCATTTGCCCCTTTTTGAGATGTGAAATGCAGATCTGCACCAATAAATGATTCATTTGCCTATTTAAAATGTTTATATTGTTGTAACTGTTACAGCCCATCCCTCAATGAGGAGGTGTGATCTAATTTAACAAACGTCCCTCTTTCCCACCCTGAAAAGTTGGTAGGTATGTTACATTTATGATGCATTATGATGCAGTTTGATACACACAGAACTTTATCACCACCCTCTATTTTCCCTTGTGCTGGCTTTACTTTCAGAACTTCAGCACTGTACCTGGAGTTCATAATCTCTACATCACACACCGTGCTGGCTGCATTGCACTCAGCCAAGCTCACCTGATCAGGTTTGCAGTCACGCTCCCTCCCATCTGGCAACAGGGTCGCTCACCTTGTGTTGCAATGTTGTTGACTTCACCACTTCAGCTTTTGCAACCACTGTTGGTTGGGTCCTGTTAGGGTTGCCATCTGGCCAGTATTTTATTTTTTAATTTACTGACCACTGACCTGCACATAGGGAAACACAGCTCTACAGCAAACTGAGTCCCTGCCCCATTTTGCGCAGGGCAATCGCCCAGATGTTACCTCCCCACCCAATTTGGCCTCCAACAACCCCCCAATTTTTTTTTTCTTTTCATTTGTGTATGTATTATGTATTTTTACTTTGTTTGTCTTCTGTTATTATTCATAGCACTTTCAATATCCCAATTTGTGTAGTGCAATTGCCCTGGTATTCGCCCCGTTTTCAGCCCTCCTGCCCTTACCACTGCTATTTTACAGTCATTTTTGTCGTCCCGAACCAAACTTTTGCAGACAAGTTTGGACAAACTTGTTGAACCCAAACTTCAGCAGGTTTGCCCATCACTACTCCTGAGGAATCCCCTGCATGCTGCTAAGTAATCATCTGCCCTCCCCTGAGGAATACTTTATCCTAAGCAAACTTGCTGCCAGTCTCTGTTCTTTTTCCCTTGATCCTGTCAATTGTTTTTGTGATTTTAAAGCAGGATGAGTCTCCTGACGACACGATTTTCAGAGAGTTTCAGAGTAGTTAATGAGGTGGCTTGTTTTAAGCTAAAGAGCTTATGTGGTTTCTTACCCATTAATTTTAGTTGGACAGGGTAATCATGTTGGGAAGGAGTGGCCCCCATACAGTATTTCTGGTTTGTTGTGTGTGTCATTGAAATGCCAGAGTCTGATCAGCTGCATAGTCGGTAGGTACCCTTTGATCAGGGGAATCCTCATTCAAAACATCATGAAGATGTATAAGCCTGTCTTGTCTTTTGATGATTTTTGTGGTTTTATTATCTGGACTAGACAGGTAGCAATGCCCAAGCCACAACTATGAGAAATCCTCTGCATGCTCCCAAAGAATTCTCTGACCTAACCTGAAAAGAAATTCCTTCCATGTCCCTGAGGAATATTTAGTGCATCTCTTGTGGGATCTCTGCATACATTGGGCCCTGATAAATCCTCCCTTTATAGTCCTGTGAGCAATCCTGTAAATGCACCTGAGGTATCCACTGTCCAGAAGAATTTTCTACATGCACCTAAGAAATCCCCATCAACTCCGAAAAACTCCTCCCCTTGCATTTGAGGAATCCCATGAGTATCCATGAGGAATCTCCATGAGAAAATCTTTGCATGCCTCTAATGAAGCCTGTGATTATGTGGCAAAGCTGGTAAATTAGGTTAATGCCCCAGAGAAATAATTTGTAAGCTCATAATAACTCCACCACTTGCCCATGAGGATTCATCTGTATACTCCCGAGGAATATCCTGTTCACAACACAACCCCTGATAAAATCGCTTAATGCTCCAAAGGAATTTTCTGCATGCCTGTAAGGAATCCCTTAGACTCTGTAGAGGAATCTTCGGTCCATATCTGTAAAATCATATATATGCCCAAAAAATTGTTTGTCAACCTCCTAAGAACTCCACTGTTTGCCCATAAGGAACCTACCCATGAGGAACCCTCTCCCCGCCCCAAATTTTCCACACCATGGGAATACTCTGCATACCCCTGATAAATCCTCTTCATATATCAAAAATATTATCTGCATGTCCCTGAGGAATCCTGTTAATGCCCCTGAGGATTGGTCTTCAAAGAGAAATCTTTTTCATGTTTCTAAGAAATCCTTGCCCTGTGAAACATTCTCTCTAATACCTGGAAACTCCTCTATATGCTCCGAGGAACTTTTTACCCACCCCTGAAGAGTCTTCTTCATCTCTATAATTTAGCACTTATATAGTATGTATTTTCAGAAATCAGCAGGATAATTCCTACTATTCATTTTTTTTTACCATTTATTCCCCTGTAAGGTTATGTATAACTGTCATTTTCGGAGCAATTTTCTGCTATTTTTCACGGCTTTCAACTCAAAGCAGCAGATTCAGCTGGTGCACTGCAAAGAAATCACAGCTGCTGCCTTTGGAGCAAACTAAATAAAAACAAAATGTTCCAACTAGAAATGCCAGTAATAATACCATGGCCAGAGGTCACCTGTGGCTCAGTTTTCAGCGAATTGTCACATAAAATGGCGATTTACAGTTGGGTGTTTTGCAGTGACCCAGATTTAGAGCGTAATTATAGGATGTAGTTTTATGACTTACTGTTGATACCCGCCAAGCTGTATATCACACTTGCTCATTAGATGGGAAGGTTGCTTGGGCTGCATTTTTATTTGGGCCTTTAAATTATCTCAATAAATATTTGCAACCACCAAATATTAGAACAAACCACCAGAAGTTAGGTTGTTTATTACGTTTTGGAATCCATGTGGCTAAAATGGGACCCAAGGACAAAAGCTGTAAGGCGCAAGCTCAAACAATCATCCAATAAGAATAATGATTCTCCTGTTTAGGCACATCACATGGCTGACAACTAAACATTGAACAACACCACAGGGGAACCCAGCCAAAGTTAAAATTAAGCTGGAAATAAGGCAAAATACTTACTTTCCCCCCACAGTAGCTGCACCTGGTTCATGCTGGTGCACTGTTCTCACCATTTGTCATTGTCCCCCTTTATTTCCATTACTATCAGCTGTCATTGTCACCTTCCTACTACTTCTTTCCCCGCCATCTGTCATTGTCATCCCTCTATTATTTTCCCACACACGCTGCCATTGTCACTCTTCCACTACTTTCCTTACCAGCTGCCATTGTCACTCTTCCACTACTTTCCACAACAGCTGTCATTGTCACCTCTTCACTACTCTTCTTACCAGCAGCCATTGTCACCTCTTCACTACTTTCCTCACCAGCTGCCATTGTCACCTCTTCACTACTTTCCTCACCAGCTGTCATTGTCACCTCTTCACTACTCTCCTTACCAGCAGCCACTGTCACCTCTTCACTACTTTCCTCACCAGCTGCCATTGTCACCTCTTCACTACTTTCCTCACAAGCTGTCATTGTCACCTCTTCACTACTTTCCTTACCAGCTGCCATTGTCACTCTTCCACTACTTTCCACAACAGCTGTCATTGTCACCTCTTCACTACTCTCCTTACCAGCAGCCATTGTCACCTCTTCACTACTTTCCTTACCAGCTGCCATTGTCACCTCTTCACTACTTTCCTTACCAGCAGCCATTGTCACCTCTTCACTACTTTCCTTACCAGCTGCCATTGTCACCTCTTCACTACTTTCCTTACCAGCTGCCATTGTCACCTCTTCACTACTTTCCTCACCAGCTGTCATTGTCACCTCTTCACTACTTTCCGTACCAGCTGCCATTGTCACCTCTTCACTACTTTCCTCACCAGCTGTCATTGTCACCTCTTCACTACTTTCCTCACCAGCTGTCATTGTCACCTCTTCACTACTTTCCTCACCAGCTGCCATTGCCATCTCTTCACTACTTTCCTTACCAGCTGTCATTGTCACCTCTTCACTACTTTCCTCACCAGCTGCCATTGTCACCTCTTCACTACTTTCCTTACCAGCTGCCACTGTCACCTCTTCACTACTTTCCTCACCAGCTGTCATTGTCACCTCTTCACTACTTTCCTTACCAGCTGTCATTGTCACCTCTTCACTACTTTCCTTACCAGCTGTCATTGTCACATCTTCACTACTTTCCTCACCAGCTGCCATTGTCACCTCTTCACTACTTTCCTTACCAGCTGCCACTGTCACCTCTTCACTACTTTCCTCACCAGCTGCCATTGTCACCTCTTCACTGCTTTCCTCACCAGCTGCCATTGTCACCTCTTCACTACTTTCCTTACCAGCTGCCATTGTCACCTCTTCACTACTTTCCTCACCAGCTGTCATTGTCACCTCTTCACTACTTTGCTCACCAGCTGTCATTGTCACCTCTCCAGTACATTCCTTACCAGCTGCCATTGTCACCTCTTCACTACTTTCCTTACCAGCTGCCATTGTCACCTCTTCACTACTTTCCTCACCAGCTGTCGTTGTCACCTCTTCACTACTTTCCTCACCAGCTGCCATTGTCAACTCTTCACTACTTCCCTTACCAGCTGCCATTGTCACCTCTTCACTGCTTTCCTCACCAGCTGCCATTGTCAACTCTTCACTACTTCCCTTACCAGCTGTCATTGTCACCTCTTCACTGCTTTCCTCACCAGCTGCCATTGTCAACTCTTCACTACCTCCCTTACCAGCTGCCATTGTCACCTCTTCACTACTTTCCTCACCAGCTGCCATTGTCACCTCTTCACTACTTTCCTTACCAGCTGTCATTACCAGCTGTCATTGTCACCTCTTCACTACTTTCCTCACCAGCTGCCATTGTCACCTCTTCACTACTTTCCTTACCAGCTGCCATTACCAGCTGTCATTGTCACCTCTTCACTACTTTCCTCACCAGCTGCCATTGTCACCTCTTCACTACTTTCCTTACCAGCTGCCATTGTCACCTCTTCACTACTTTCCTCACCAGCTGCCATTGTCACCTCTTCACTACTTTCCTCACCAGCTGCCATTGTCACCTCTTCACTACTTTCCTCACCAGCTGCCATTGTCACCTCTTCACTACTTTCCTTACCAGCTGTCATTGTCACCTCTTCACTACTTTCCTCACCAGCTGTCATTACCAGCTGCCATTGTCACCTCTTCACTACTTTCCTCACCAGCTGTCATTGTCACCTCTTCACTACCTTCCTCACCAGCTGCCATTGTCACATCTTCACTACTTTCCTCACCAGCTGTCATTGTCACCTCTTCACTACTTTCCTCACCAGCTGCCATTGTCACCTCTTCACTACTTTCCTTACCAGCTGCCATTGTCACCTCTTCACTACTTTCCTTACCAGCTGCCATTGTCACTTCTTCACTACTTTCCTTACCAGCTGTCATTGTCACCTCTTCACTACTTTCCTTACCAGCTGCCATTGTCACTTCTTCACTACTTTCCTTACCAGCTGTCATTGTCACCTCTTCACTACTTTCCTTACCAGCTGTCATTACCAGCTGCCATTGTCACCTCTTCACTACTTTCCTCACCAGCTGTCATTGTCACCTCTTCACTACTTTCCTTACCAGCTGCCACTGTCACCTCTTCACTACTTTCCTTACCAGCTGCCATTGTCACCTCTTCACTACTTTCCTTACCAGCTGCCACTGTCACCTCTTCACTACTTTCCTTACCAGCTGCCACTGTCACATCTTCACTACTTTCCTCACCAGCTGTCTTTGTCACCTCTTCACTACTTTTCTTACCAGCTGTCATTGTCACCTCTTCACTACTTTCCTTACCAGCTGCCACTGTCACCTCTTCACTACTTTCCTTACCAGCTGCCACTGTCACCTCTTCACTACTTTCCTCACCAGCTGTCTTTGTCACCTCTTCACTACTTTCCTTACCAGCTGCCACTGTCACCTCTTCACTACTTTCCCTACCAGCTGCCACTGTCACCTCTTCACTACTTTCCTTACTAGCTGCCATTGTCACCTCTTCACTACTTTCCTTACCAGCTGCCACTGTCACCTCTTCACTACTTTCCTCACCAGCTGCCACTGTCACCTCTTCACTACTTTCCTTACCAGCTGCCATTGTCACCTCTTCACTACTTTCCTTACCAGCTGCCATTGTCACCTCTTCACTACTTTCCTTACTAGCTGCCATTGTCACCTCTTCACTACTTTCCTTACCAGCTGCCACTGTCACCTCTTCACTACTTTCCTTACCAGCTGCCACTGTCACCTCTTCACTACTTTCCTCACCAGCTGTCTTTGTCACCTCTTCACTACTTTCCTTACCAGCTGTCATTGTCACCTCTTCACTACTTTCCTTACCAGCTGCCACTGTCACCTCTTCACTACTTTCCTTACCAGCTGCCATTGTCACCTCTTCACTACTTTCCTTACCAGCTGCCACTGTCACCTCTTCACTACTTTCCTTACCAGCTGCCACTGTCACCTCTTCACTACTTTCCTCACCAGCTGTCTTTGTCACCTCTTCACTACTTTCCTTACCAGCTGCCATTGTCACCTCTTCACTACTTTCCTTACCAGCTGCCATTGTCACCTCTTCACTACTTTCCTCACCAGCTGCCATTGTCACCTCTTCACTACTTTCCTCACCAGCTGCCACTGTCACCTCTTCACTACTTTCCTCACCAGCTGTCATTGTCACCTCTTCACTACTTTCCTTACCAGCTGCCATTGTCACCTCTTCACTACTTTCCTTACCAGCTGCCATTGTCACCTCTTCACTACTTTCCTCACCAGCTGCCATTGTCACCTCTTCACTACTTTCCTCACCAGCTGCCACTGTCACCTCTTCACTACTTTCCTCACCAGCTGTCATTGTCACCTCTTCACTACTTTCCTTACCAGCTGCCATTGTCACCTCTTCACTACTTTCCTTACCAGCTGCCATTGTCACCTCTTCACTACTTTCCTCACCAGCTGCCATTGTCACCTATTCACTACTTTCCTCACCAGCTGTCATTGTCACCTCTTCACTACTTTCCTTACCAGCTGCCATTGTCACCTCTTCACTACTTTCCTTACCAGCTGCCATTGTCACCTTTTCACTACTTTCCTTACCAGCTGCCATTGTCACCTCTTCACTACTTTCCTCAACAGCTGCCATTGTCACCTCTTCACTACTTTCCTTACCAGCTGCCATTGTCACCTCTTCACTACTTTCCTCACCAGCTGCCATTGTCACCTCTTCACTACTTTCCTTACCAGCTGCCATTGTCACCTCTTTACTACTTTCCTTACCAGCTGCCATTGTCACCTCTTCACTACTTTCCTCACCAGCTGTCATTGTCACCTCTTCACTACTTTCCTTACCAGCTGCCATTGTCACCTTTTCACTACTTTCCTTACTAGCTGCCATTGTCACCTCTTCACTACTTTCCTTACCAGCTGCCACTGTCACCTCTTCACTACTTTCCTCACCAGCTGTCTTTGTCACCTCTTCACTACTTTCCTTACCAGCTGCCATTGTCACCTCTTCACTACTTTCCTTACCAGCTGCCATTGTCACCTCTTCACTACTTTCCTCACCAGCTGTCATTGTCACCTATTCACTACTTTCCTTACCAGCTGCCATTGTCACCTCTTCACTACTTTCCTTACCAGCTGCCATTGTCACCTCTTCACTACTTTCCTTACCAGCTGCCATTGTCACCTCTTCACTACTTTCCTTACCAGCTGCCATTGTCACCTCTTCACTACTTTCCTCACCAGCTGCCATTGTCACCTCTTCACTACTTTCCTTACCAGCTGCCATTGTCACCTCTTCACTACTTTCCTCACCAGCTGCCATTGTCACCTCTTCACTGCTTTCCTTACCAGCTGCCATTGTCACCTCTTCACTACTTTCCTTACCAGCTGCCATTGTCACCTCTTCACTACTTTCCTCACCAGCTGTCATTGTCACCTATTCACTACTTTCCTTACCAGCTGCCATTGTCACCTCTTCACTACTTTCCTTACCAGCTGCCATTGTCACCTCTTCACTACTTTCCTCACCAGCTGCCATTGTCACCTCTTCACTACTTTCCTTACCAGCTGCCATTGTCACCTCTTCACTACTTTCCTTACCAGCTGCCATTGTCACCTCTTCACTACTTTCCTTACCAGCTGCCATTGTCACCTCTTCACTACTTTCCTTACCAGCTGTCATTGTCACCTCTTCACTACTTTCCTTACCAGCTGTCATTGTCACCTCTTCACTACTTTCCTTACCAGCTGCCATTGTCACCTCTTCACTACTTTCCTTACCAGCTGCCATTGTCACCTCTTCACTACTTTCCTCACCAGCTGCCATTGTCACCTCTTCACTACTTTCCTTACCAGCTGCCATTGTCACCTCTTCACTACTTTCCTCACCAGCTGCCATTGTCACCTCTTCACTACTTTCCTCACCAGCTGCCATTGTCACCCCTTTCACTACTTTCCTCACCAGCTGCCATTGTCACCCCTTTCACTACTTTCCTTACCAGCTGCCATTGTCACCTCTTTGCTACTTTCCTCACCAGCTGCCATTGTCACCTCTTCACTACTTTCCTCACCAGCTGCCATTGTCACCCCTTTCACTACTTTCCTCACCAGCTGCCATTGTCACCTCTTCACTACTTTCCTTACCAGCTGCCATTGTCACCTCTTTGCTACTTTCCTCACCAGCTGCCATTGTCACCTCTTCACTACTTTCCTTACCAGCTGCCATTGTCACCTCTTTGCTACTTTCCTCACCAGCTGTCATTGTCATCATTACACTACTTTCCTCACCACTGTCTCTCTCACTTTTTTGTGCCAACTGTCATTGTCATCACTCTTATGGACCCCTATACCAGTTCAATTTCAATGGATATGGTGGTGCAGATGAGCCCTGCGGCCCATAGCATGGGCCAGTGCTGGGCACCAGACCTGTGCAATAAAGCATAAGTGTTTGTAATGGCCAGGACCAGGAGTCGACTGTTCGGTCATTGAGCCCTGGAAATACTTAGCCCTTAAGCTCGGTTTTCCAGGTTGTAAAGCCTTAAGGGGAGGGGACCCCACGCAGTTTTTGAAGAAAAAAAAGACAAATGTGGGGGCCAGGCTAATTAAAAAAAACCCTCTCAATTTTGTTCCTTTTTGAAATGCATGGGGTCCCCACCTTTTAGGCTTACCAACCTGACAAACCAAACAAAGGGGCTCTAAATCCCAGGGTTCAAGGGCCGATTAGCTGGCCCTGGCAATTACAAGCCCTTATGCCCTATAGCACAGGTTCAGTGCCCAGCACTGGCCCATGCTATAGGCAGTCAGGCTCATCTGCACCACTATGCCCATTGGTGGTGCGGGTAATGGAAATTCACAATGGGACCCCCTAACAAAGGTAAAGTAAAAAACAAATAAAAGCACAACACATTTAAAACAATATGTTTGTTACTCGTCATTAACCTATTCTTACCTTTCCCCCCAGTGTCCAGCAGTGCAGTAGTAAAATGTATTCTGGCGGAGAGTCTATTAACGCTCCACCAGCATTTGGACTGGAGGGGAGCAGTGGTGTGAGAGTGCTGTTTGGATGTTTCCTTTACCTGCCCCCTGCTCCATAAGACACTCTGATATTTTCCTCCACTTTTCGGTTGTGACTTATAGATCAAAATATACTATATAGGTATTATAAATAGTATATATAGTCCTTTCAGCCCCTTTTTTATTTGGAAGTCAATACCACTGTTCTGTCACGGTCTTGAATGACCACTTTGTCACCCAGTCACTGCCGCTGCAGGGCTAATAATTTACGTCAATAAATGTAGAAGAGATTTCCTCACTAACCAGAGAATTCTCTTTTCACACATTTAGTATTTACTTAAACACAGGTACAGTGCTACAGTGTTTTTCACCTCGTCAGGGATCTGTCATTAAATGCTGCAAATTGCTTCCTTGCAGACAGAGTTTTGCAACTTACAACCTAAAGACAGGCTGGGGGGGAATCCAGAATGCTCAAGCCCCCCCCCCCCACACATAACCCACCAGAATGCCCGTAACTCTAACCTTAACCTCAGTCCTCCACCAAGAATCCGGTGCCATGATCATTTGCCCAGCAATCACATGGGCAGGACATTCAGGCAGCCGGAACAATGGCCGCCCATGCTACATTCTACATCGACATTAGCACCCGGATAATTGCTGTGCTGGATTCCCGGGAGAGGATCAAGGCGAATGTTAGCTTTACAGGCATTCTGGGGGTTATGTTAACTATATGGATCAAGCATTCTCGATGCACCCCCCAGCCTGTCTTATAGCAGAGGGGGCCAACACCCACTCCACACAGGTGTTGGTCCTCCATGTATGCTCTCCATGTATCCATGTTAGAAATATCTTCTTTCCTCTGTGTGTGTATTTATTTATTTAGATACCATATTTATACCATATTTCTTGGCTGTAAACCAAATAATTCCCCAAATTACAGGAAGAGTGTAACCCCCCCTCCAATTACAATAGGCAGTGTGGCATTCCCCCTCCCATTCCCCATAGGCAGTGTGACATTCCTGTATCAGATTCCCCATAGGCAGTGTGGTAATTTTCCCATTGCATTTCCCATAGGCAGTGTGACATTCCTGCATCAGATTCCCCATAGACAGTGTGGCATTCTCCCCATCACATTTGCCATAGACAGTGTGGCATTCTCCCCCTTGCATTCCCTATAAGCAGTGTGGCATTCCCACATCCCATAGGCGGCAGTAGAAAATAAAACAAAAGTCAACTCACTTGTCCCAGTACTCCTGCGCTGCCACACCACCGTTCCTGCAGCCGCTTCTTCTGGATGGAGCACATGCAAAAACCCGGCTCCATGATGCGGGGTGGGCATTGCCTTGCTGCTGCAGCACCCGCTGCTCCTCCATCTTCTGGCCTCCCAGGGTGTTACAGCCTGACCAGCAGCGCCGAAGCTCCAGGACATGTCAGTTTACTTTTTTTTTGTTTATTGTTTTTTACATTCGCCCCATAAGGCGCATGCACATTTTTCCCCCAGTTTGCGTGTTATGGGGTTGAAAAAACTGTATATATTTCTAATATTTAATCTTTCATTTTTTATTTGTATATACAGTATATATTGCTCCTGCTGGAAGGAAGTAGGGGTTTGTGCCCTGGTGTAAATAGACTCCAGGAACTCCAGGAAAGTGAGGTAACAGACCAGCACATATGTTTTAAAGTGGACATTGAACGATTCAACATTTTTAAAGTGATACTGCAGGCAAAGGTAATTGTTACATAATTGTGTTGGGCTACATTTGGCACTGCCCTAAACTGTTTTTTTTTTGCCATGTATGCCATATTAGATGAACAGAGCAACATTTCCCTAGCCAAGCATGTACTTTGACATAGCAAAACCATATACCTTGAGAACCTGTTCTGGATTCAAGAAGGTCCACAGTAGGGTGACCAATGCATTTATTGTTTCATCACTTGATGGAAATGTACAACTAAGTCTGCCAACATAAATTGTGTGACCGGGCTACCAAACAACAGGGAGAAAATCCCTACCCCAGAGGCTGCACATTGCTATCCCCACATAAAATAAATAGCTCACAAGATTCCTAAACTGGATGGTGTAATAATTCCCTTTGCCTGCAGTAGCACTTTAAACCCCTTTTTCCTTTATTACAACATGTTACGCACACCTGAGCAAGCTGAAGTTGCATGTACCCCCTGATACCAAGCAGTAACCGCAGGTACCCCTGACCAGCACTGTGTTTAATGTTTCCGATCTGACCAACACCCCTGTGGATCAGCCTACAGAGCACAGCAACAGAACTGTTATTTCTTCACAAGAACTTAATGTGAACCCACCTAAAGTCACTCCCAGACTTCACTAGACTTGTGACAGGGAGCTTGCCAACTTAACCCCTTATCCTGCTGAAAGTACCACAGGATTGAAAGTTCTACACCAAGTTCTACACCTGCAACAGAGGTGTTCTCAGGGACTCCTAAAACGAACTTTAGTCTTCAAAAAGCCATTCTGGACATTCCTACTGATACTAAAAACCCATGTCCTGACAAACCAGTCAGGATTTAAAGACTTACTACTGATTCTAGCTGAACTAAATGCAACTTGCAGTACTTACTCAACTGTTAGAAGCACGCTTGGCACTGAGCCCTAATCGATGGTAAACATATAAGATCAAGCCTATACGCCATACTCAATATTGTATTCCAAGATGATTTCTATTTGATCCTATATGACACTCAGCACTGGACCATATGTATCATTGTACAGATAATCTGTTGGGCTGCACACGGAAAGCTGTGACCTCAGTAGTAGTGCGCTATGCACATATACATGTATATACAACTATGGAGATACGGTTAGATGTTTGTGAGATAAGGATGTGAATTAATACAACCTTGTTATTGTTGATATCAATTATTAATTAATCTACTTACTATTGAATTGTATCATTCATGGTGGACAAAAGGGGAGTGGCAGCTGCTCAGACCATTTTATAACTAACCTGGGAGGTGCAAGTCAGCAGGGCAAATAGGTTACTAAAGACTTAAAGGAGCCGCAGCACTCAACCCTGTTAGCTTGCAGACCAACCTATAATCTGTCTCTAAATCTGGTAAAAATCTGTAACCTAATTGCCCTGCTGACTTGCACCTCTCAGGTTAGTTATAGAATGGTCTGAGCAGCTGCCACTCCCCTTTTGTCCACTTTGAATTTGTGCAAGCACATGGGGTGTGGGGTCTAGGCTGTATTGCAAGGTCTTGACCCTTCCACCCCATGGCTTGCACATGAGGTTTAGGGCAACCTCAGGTAAGCCTGCTCCCATTTTATCTCTTGCATTGTATCCCAAATGGAGCTCTCATAGATTAGAGTTAGGACTGCACCCATAGAGGCACCTTGGCGCGGTGGTGCAGCTTAGCATACTTCTGCAGATGTGTGTGACCGAGCCTCTGTTTTTACCAGATTTAGAGACAGATTATAGGTTGGTCTGCAAGATAACAGGGTTGAGTGCTGCGGCTCCTTTAAGTCTTTTGTATCATTCATGTACTTATTTTGTTAATAGATTGCGGTTTTATACGCTTAGGACTAATAGTGCTATAGCTTTGTTCACACCCATATGGTGAATATGCATATATGGGTGGATGTGTACATATTATATATGTATGTATATATTTATCTAGACATCCTCAATTCACTCATTATTGTTGGGTATCTAACAATTATATTTTTCATATTTTTGATATTAGGATTTTGATTACTTTGATTAATGTTAATACTTTTGTATTTATAAAGGGTCGATTCAAAGAAACATGTTACAGCTTTGATTTTGGTGCCGATCATCCTATTATTTGCGAACGCTCGTGCGTACGTATGAACTTGCGAGTGATTCTATAAGCAAATACGTTTCTATCCTAAAATATACGTCCGTTCGTATGTTATCTCCCGAACTTGCCTCAGTCAGTTGACAATCGTAAAATTCACGTTCATGTGCTCACTTGTTGCGGCGGCAGCCTGTTTTTTGTGCTGCTTCCATCGTCCACCTCTTCCAATTACTTGCGTTTGCCTCTGGTTTTCATTGGTTTTTGGCCTCTTAGATTCGTTCGTTCGTATGTATATAAAATCTTGCGCATGCGCACTCTCACCACTACTGCCTCGCGCCAGGCTACCACTTACCTTTATGAACCATAAAACTTACCTAAACCCCTTAGCGCTTGTATCCTTCTTCATTTCTCGGTCCATAAAACTTACCTAAACCCCTTAGCGCTTGCATCCTTCTTCATTTCTCGGTCCATAAAACTTACCTAAACCCCTTAGCGCTTGCATCCTTCTTCATTTCTCGGTCCCTCAAACTTACCTAAACCCCTTAGCGCTTGCATCCTTCTTCATTTCTCGGTCCCTAAAACTTACCTAAACCCCTTAGCGCTTGCATCCTTCTTCATGTTGACGACCCTAAAACTTACCCAAACCCCTTAGCGCTTGCATCCTTCTTCATTTCTCGGTCCCTCAAACTTACCTAAACCCCTTAGCGCTTGCATCCTTCTTCATTTCTCGGTCCCTCAAACTTACCTAAACCCCTTAGCGCTTGCATCCTTCTTCATTTCTCGGTCCATAAAACTTACCTAAACCCCTTAGCGCTTGCATCCTTCTTCATTTCTCGGTCCCTCAAACTTACCTAAACCCCTTAGCGCTTGCATCCTTCTTCATTTCTCGGTCCCTCAAACTTACCTAAACCCCTTAGCGCTTGCATCCTTCTTCATTTCTCGGTCCCTCAAACTTACCTAAACCCCTTAGCGCTTGCATCCTTCTTCATTTCTCGGTCCCTCAAACTTACCTAAACCCCTTAGCGCTTGCATCCTTCTTCATTTCTCGGTCCCTCAAACTTACCTAAACCCCTTAGCGCTTGCATCCTTCTTCATTTCTCGGTCCATAAAACTTACCTAAACCCCTTAGCGCTTGCATCCTTCTTCATTTCTCGGTCCCTCAAACTTACCTAAACCCCTTAGCGCTTGCATCCTTCTTCATTTCTCGGTCCCTCAAACTTACCTAAACCCCTTAGCGCTTGCATCCTTCTTCATTTCTCGGTCCATAAAACTTACCTAAACCCCTTAGCGCTTGCATCCTTCTTCATTTCTCGGTCCCTCAAACTTACCTAAACCCCTTAGCGCTTGCATCCTTCTTCATTTCTCGGTCCATAAAACTTACCTAAACCCCTTAGCGCTTGCATCCTTCTTCATTTCTCGGCCCATAAAACTTACCTAAACCCCTTAGCGCTTGCATCCTTCTTCATTTCTCGGTCCCTCAAACTTACCTAAACCCCTTAGCGCTTGCATCCTTCTTCATGTTGACGACCCTAAAACTTACCCAAACAACATAATGTACATATGTCTATATGTTTCTAAGCGTGTTTTTTCGTGTTTGTGTAAATGTCTTTTTGGGCGCATATTAGAAATGACACATTTATGAAGGCTTAAAATATTATTTATTAAAAATATTTTGTTTGGTTGTTTTTTTTTTTAGTTTTAAAACTTTGTCAAAATGTTTAACATTTTTTTTTTTTTTTTCAAAAACAAAATTGGTGTCTCTAAAACCAACTTTAAAACTATTTTACAAAAGTAGCCAGGACCAAGGGCACTAATCCTCCTCCTCTTCTTCATCTGTTGGCCCCAACGTCGCCTGTATGGCCAGCAGCTCGGCCACCAACTCTTGGATCCTTTTTTTTTTTTCTGCCACGGTTTGTGGCCTCATCCCTGTAAGCAATAGAGAAATAAACATAAATAGGAGGACCAGACCGGTTTGTATGCTGGGAATAGATTTTGGGTTAATCAAATACATGTAAATGCATGACATATGTCATTCTTCCAAGGGATAAAGTAAATGCATTTCCCACAGGTAAGTATTGAAACTCCTTAAACCGGACCTTCAACATTATTTAATGAAAAGCAATAACTATTCCAAAATGATTCTGCACCAGATCGAAGTATATTTTGGTGGATTTTGGATTACTGCGCCGCCATCGGGACTCAGAAGCATAACACTTAATGAGGAGAGGAGAGTGGGATAAAGTACAGGGGAGTAGGTTACAGTGGTGCTTTGGGAATACAGAGCATAGCTGGGTTCAGGGAAAGGTCATCAGTCCCACAATGCATGGCAGCACCTTACTTTTTAAAATCTGTATCCCATGCTGCATGTAAATATTGCGCATTCCATATTCCGCAATATTGGATGTTTACAGGCTCCTAACATGCATTAGATGGCTGTAGGCTGTTTTTCAATGTTCCCAATCTGTATGTACAGTGTGTTGGCTAATTATTAGCTATGTTCTTAATACAAGTTAGGGTCCGCTTTAAACTAACGAAGTGCCCACATGAAAGTGTTAACTACACATTGGCTACGCCTTTAGTTATGTGTGTGTTATTAGCTAACAACACATTAATATGAATAATGGCATGGATACTTACTGAATTGGTGGCCGACAGATGGCTGGTTGGGGCCAACAGGCTGCCCTTGGTCCTGGCTATGCTGTGAAGAAGTCCCTGGAGAAACATGTGACATTTGGTTAGTAGTTGTATAGAGTCACTATTCCAAACAGATCTGGCTCCCAGGCTGGCTGACATCACTCACCTTCGTCAGGATCGACTTCCAGCATCTCTGCTGCCTCCTCCTCCACTATCTCACCCGTTCCCGAAGCTTCTACAAATACATAATAAAGGAGCACTTAGTTTTTGGCCTTGCATGTATATCTTTGTGCATATACATGAAGAGTGACATACCAGAGCCTTCCCCATGCCTGGCCGGGCATGACTCCACGCCCACGCGGTTGCGCCCCTCCTCTGTGGTAAGGTCCAGGGGCTGGTCTGAGGAGGCCACAGAGGAGGGGTAGGTCCGTCGCCCGGGAGATCCACCACCTTCACTCACAGATGCAGACTCATGCAGCACTGGTCGGCCTGTGCGCCTCCGGATGTGGCGAATTCTGAAATCCATTTCCAACACTAACAAAGAAAAGTCATTATAAATAAAGGTATAGCTTATACATTTGCAACATATAACATGCTCTCGCTTGGTACTTACTTGGGAAATGGATCCCAAAAAACCTCCGCACCCGGGCCATGTGCAGACGTTTCAGGTCCGACCAATGCTGCATTATCTGGGTGTGAGTGAAGGTGGTGCTGGTCACACGGTGGATTTCCGCGATGATCTCCCGGGCGATGTCCCTTTTTTCGCACACATTGGGCGCGAAGTCATACCGGCGCTGAAGCATGATCTGAAAAACATAATGGACACAGAGCTTTTACTTTTACACACAGACCCATATGTGTTGCATCACAAGTTGAGATTTTCATGTCATTAACACACACATTTAGAGTGCCAGCCATTTTTGGGGAGTGCCTTAAAGCGGACGTTGACTGTGAATGAGAGTCTGGTCTTATGTTATATGTTTCACACACCATGTACATACAGATAATAGCCAACATTAAAAATCAGGCCACCTGCATCTATGGCATGTTAGGATGGTTTCAACATCCAAGATGTCGGCTTATGCTTAGGCTTTTGGGCCACGGGTGTGGCTTGCCGTTGTGTTTGGCGGTCTTAGGCAAACAGTGTTCCTCAAACATCCGCATCAAGGTCCGAGACAGGCCAGGTTTGACAGCTAGCCCCGCTACTCCACAGGTTAATTAACTGGTGCTAAGCCAGAGCAATTGCCCTAATTAGGACATCAGCATAGACAGGTGAAAACGTGGCCAGGCTCGGCCCTTGAGGATGAAGTGTGAGGAGCCAGTTCTTAAACATTAAGAGACTCAAAACTAGTTCCAAACGCATCATTTACATTTAGGCCATCATTGAGTATTAGCTTAAAAGGCAGAGCCAGGCACTTACCAGCATGAGGATCTCTTCCTGTTGACGGGTGAAGATAGTGGGCGCCATCTTTATGCTTCTTCAAGGCAGCAGATAAGTGAAACCCCAGCGGTTTCCTGGTTCCGCTCGAACGTACGTCCGTACGAGCGCGTAGTCGTGCGCATAGGCGTCACACGCTGGGCTCATTATTTAAAGGTCCCTGCACCCAAAGCTCATTCTCTTTGAGCATTTGTTGAAAATGGCACCCAAAAAGCCTGCAGCAAAACGCGCCCAGCCAAGCCAGACCTCGGAGGGCCCAACCACCAGGTCCCAGCAAGGAAGCAAGAAGTTACGCTCCCAGAAGGCGAGTACCACCTCGGCCCCACCAAGGGACACTGGACCCTCCCTTACCCAAAAAAGGGCCCCAAAGGCACGTGCCCCTGCGGCCAAAAAACAGGCCACAGCAGCACCCACCACCTCTGCCCCCAGAAGAGGCCGCCCAAGGGAGCCCACACCGCCCATGGTTTCAAGCAGGGCACTTCGCCAACCCAGGCCCCGCAGCAGGGCCAGAAGCCCATCTAGGCCACGCAGCAGGGCCAGAAGCCCATCCAGGCCCAGAATCAGGGCCAGAAGCCCATCCAGGCACAGAAGCAGGGCCAGAAGCCCATCCAGGCCCAGAATCAGGGCCAGAAGCCCATCCAGGCCCAGAAGCAGGGCCAGAAGCCCATCCAGGCACAGAAGCAGGGCCAGAAGCCCATCCAGGGCCAGAAGCAGGGCCAGAAGCCCAGAAAGCTGACACAGGAGGCCCAGAACCCCAGCAAGGCCGTGCAGCAGGGCAACAACCCCATCCAGGCCCAGAAGCAGGGCCAGAAGCCCAGAAAGGCCCAGAAGCAGGGCCAGAAGCCCATACAGGCCCCGCAGCAGGGCCAGAAGCCCAGAAAGCCGACACAGGAGGCCCAGAACCCCAGCAAGGCCGCGCAGCAGGGCAACAACCCCATCCAGGCCCAGAAGCAGGGCCAGAAGCCCAGAAAGGCCCAGAAGCAGGGCCAGAAGCCCATACAGGCCAAGAAGCAGGGCCAGAAGCCAATACAGGCCACGCAGCAGGGCCAGAAGCCCCCGACCTGGCACCAGCCGGGAACATAGCCCCCGACCTGGCACCAGCCGGGAACATAGCCCCCGACCTGGCACCAGCCGGGAACATAGCCCCCGACCTGGCACCAGCCGGGAACAGAGCCCCCCAAGAGGCCAAAGAATGGCCACCCTGACCACATCTACACCTGGAAGTTCGGTGGCCAGCCACGCAAGAACACCCAGTCCCTTGGCCAGTCCAGTCCAGTCATTGGGAAGCCAGCAATCCGTCCATTCCCCTACCCAGCCCCAGGCCATAATGTCACCACATGTGTCTGCACACATGGAGGAGCACCCAAGCCAACCATCTGGCCGCACATTGCGCCGCGGCCAGTTGAGCGGGAGGTTCTCCCATGACCAAAATATGGCATTGGCTAGTGGCCTTACATTATACTATGACGAGCTCTATGGGAGCAAATCAAAACACACCACGAAGCAGCGCAAGATGGAATTGTTTGAAACCATCCTACGACAAGTAAATGCAGCGGGGGAAGAGAGGAAAGATGTGCCACAAATTCAAAAGAAAATCTCGGATCTCAAATATGCTGTACGTCAAAAAGAAATTAAAAGGCATAATTACAGGTAAATAAATGATGTCTCCAAATATAAGGATTAGGATGTACTGTATGCACCTTTTCTGAGTACCAAACGATTTTCTCTTTTCAGCATGCAAACTGGAGGTGGCTTTCCAACCAAACTGGAGTTTACCCCTGCTGAGGAGATTGTGCTGGGCCTTCTCCATCCGGTCGCGGTCGGTGGCCATGCGGGTCTAAGGGACACAGACTCACCGACCCGTACCCACGGTGAGTACTCTTAATCTGCATGTTTGCCTGTTTGGGCAACAATATAAAGTTCACTAGTACCAAGATGACGGTATGGCCCTATGGTGTGGCTTGCTTGGGCTCGCACTACTGTGCCTGTTTGTGTCCTGTTTTGGTCCCTGTGAATCACACATTTAGGACCACATACATTATGTAAAAGACCAATTAACAAAAAAGATTTGTCAAGTAACGAAGTTTATCCTGAAAAGTGATATATTTGGACTCAATCACAAAACACACATCATTAGGGATGGGTTGGCTATTTGTTGTGTGAGTTGTGTTTGAGGTAACAATTTAATGACACACCCCCAAACATATCTGACCTAGAGCAGCGAGACTCAACTGGCGGCCCGGGGTCCCAATGCGGACCTTGGCACCAGATTCCCGGACCCCTGCCCAGACAGCCCTGCACTCAGTTACTTCTGTGTTGACGTGCTCAGAGCTGCCCCCTTGATCGGCGATGTAGTGGTTGGTCTCCTGCCCAATGTCATGGCTCCCTGAAACATAGCATTGCAATATGAAGTACTGCACAGGAAGTGGCATTGCAAGGTACACAGTAACTTGGTGCATCTTTCTCTTGGTCCAATCCTGTCCCGCTGCCCCAGCTCTGCCCCATCTGCCACAGTCCCACCATCTGCCCCCCCCCCCCCCCACATCAGCCCCATACATTTCTAACATATTTGCTCCATCCATCCCATCACCATCAATTCCTGACCTCCCACCTTTAGCCATCCAATCCCTGTCCCCTCAGCTCTGCCCCATCCAGCCCAGCAAGGGCAAGCAGCCTTTATTAGTTTGCACTTGGCAATCTCCAGCCCCTCCCCCAGTGTGTTTATTTCTAACTAGACACCCCCTGCGACAGCCCCATGCCCAGACATTCACCTCTCACCACATACCTTTAAATGGACCTTTACAAGAAGTGTTTGAGTACCCCTGACCTAGAGAATGGTAGTCAAAATCCAAATAGTTGCTGTGCAAGTTGTATGCTGACTGGGTACACTTCCTGACTTTGAACTGAGGTCAGTTAGCAGTTTTCTCGAGCCATTGCACATATCTAAAATTGCGTGTATTTTAACAATTGTCCCCATTGCTGTAGAGTTGCTTAATATTACAAATAGTGGCTTTTTTGATTAACTAAAAAAACAATGCTTATGTGTGTGTTTACCTTGTTTTGTTTTCTCTTCTTCAGCCCAGCATGACCCCTCAGCAAGGGTAAACTCACCCCCCAGTTTGCTTATGCCTACCAGGTCCGTACAGCATAGGAGCCCAGATCCGAGTTTTCCGGTAAGTTAATTTAGTACCATAAATACTACCAAGTGCTTAAGCATGTGTTAAACTGATGGAATCCCAAATTTGGACGCCAACTTACCCTTTTTTTTTATATGTCCCTACAGACCCGCACACTCATGGAAGAGATCCAGGAAATGGAGGAAGCTGATGTCTCCCTGCAGGGCACGTCCGATGACCTCCCCCTGGGTCCCAATCTGGAACTGCTCCCTAATGTTTCTCTGGCCAATCCTCAGCAGCAGAGTGAATCTCCATCCATTGTGCATGCACATGGGGAGACTGACACAACAGTCCCCAGTGTTCACTCTGCTGCTGAGGATTTGCCAAGCATGCCTGTTGCTGTTGAGGGGACGACACAACGCGGCAGGGCACGCCCAAGAGCCAGGGTAATTGTGCGGCGGACTCCATTACGCCGCCCCACAATTTCCCAGGGGAGGCAGAGTGCCCTGCTTCATTTATGGACCCAAGAGAGGGACTCTTTTGAGGCACAGCTTGTTACTGAGCGTGAGGAAAGGCATGCCGACATGGTCAACATAAATAACACCTTACAGGGCATCCTCGCGGAGTTGCGTACCCTCAACAGCAACATGGTAACTGCAAGTAATGGCATCCAGTCAGCCATGGCTGAGATGACCAATATGCAGAGAAACATTATGGAGCAGTTTCAAATTCACAATGCAGCCATGGCCCAGGCTAGGTCCCATCCCCACGGACCTCCACCTGGGTATTATGGGCAGCCACCCTATTAAGCCATGATTGTGTGGGACATCTTTTCTCTTACCCCCCACTGTATTTACTTGTCCTTTGAGGTTTCAAACAATCCATTTTGTGTTTCACATGCAGCTTGTGTTTTGTATTTGCTCCCATATAGCTCCTTAGAGTAATGATTAAGGCCACTAGCCAATGCCATAGGTCTATGTGGAGTGTATCTGGCCACTTATGGCTTTACATATGTATTTGGTTTGTGCTCCTCCTGTTTGCAGACATGTTTGTGTGACATTATGGCCATGGCAAAATATCCCTTGACACAGGCAAGATTAAGTACTGGACTAGGCTGGCCTTTGGACTGGGTGTCCTTGTTTGGTTGTGCCACTCACTTCCAGGTGTAGATGTGCTCGATTTGTTTTTTGTTATATCATGCCTTTTGAACCACAGTTGTATGTGGAATGTTTTATGTTAAGCACAATAATTCTAATTCAACAAAGTAAAACAAATTTCACAATGACAATACTTGTGGCGTTTTTAGTGGAAACACATTTTAAATCAGCTTGGGCTAAACCAGATACTTTTTGGTTTAAGAGGTGTAACAATGCAAATATCAAGCTAAGTAAACACCATGAAATACATTAGGCAACAATTAAGGGAAAAATGTTTTAATTTAAGGTAATGCCACATTACGGCAAAACAACATATTGAACAAAAAGGCTAAGACAGACACACAGAATGTTGAAAAACGAAATAAAATTAACTAAAATGCTGCAATATCAAGTTTGCTCTAACTGATTGTCCAGACTCACTGGGTGGCCCCACATAATTGTCTCCATCATCCTCTAGGGCTGTAGAGGGCAGACTATCCACATAACGGGGGACACGTTCTAGTATGGCAAAATTGTGCAAAACAGCACATGCCATGATGATGTCGATCACTTTTTTGGGATCATATTGCAGGGCGCCCCCAGTATGGTCCAAACAACGAAAACGGGTCTTCAACAGCCCAAATGCCCTCTCCACAACAGCCCTGGTCTTGCGGTGCGCACGGTTGTACGCTTCCTGAGAGGCATCCTGGGGCCGCAGCACAGGCGTCATGAGCCAGGGGAGAAGTGGGTAACCGGAATCACCTTAACAAGACAATTAAAGTTAATAAAAATTAAAAAGGCAAGACAACAAACACAAAGAATTTGACATATATCAAAATGATGTAAGGTAAAGGGCGTAAAAATACACCCAGGGCACATTAGCAAAATAACTATTGCCACTAATGTAGTACATAAATAAAAATGCCGCTTAAATATACAAAAGAATGATAAAACATCTGCACGGGCAAGGGTAGTTAGAATTTTTATATATTTTTGGTTTTCTGACATGTTACAATTAGGATGCTGCTGAGGGGCACTCAACATTTATATAAAGAATACAATGTATGCAGTTTAAGTCCACTTTGCCATTTAAAGACCAATACTACAAAAGGACCATAAACTAACAGATACTTGGGTATAAACTCCCAACCAATATATTTTGGGACATGGAACTTACAGACATCCTAACTAAAGGGAAAACATTCTGAAGGACAAAGTGAGGCAAGCATTTTGGTTTTGAGTTCCGAAAATACGACCCAACTAAAATGCAGTTTCAGGCTTATGTAAAGAATACAAAATCAAAAATATCAACAAATAACAGATTAATCAGAAATTTAATACCAAATAAATAGGACACACTTACCAAGCAGCCATGCACCCGAAAATTCACCTGACTCAAATCTCCGAAACAACCCAGATCGTCTGAGTATATATGAGTCGTGCGACGATCCTGGGTAGCCGGCAAGGACACTCAGAAAACGCATGTCCGGCCCAACCACGGCCTGGACATTAAGGGAGTGTCCCATTTTTCGATTCCTTAAGGCAAAAGCATACAAAAAGGGTAATTGATAATTGAAAAAAGGATCAAAAATTTAAAACATGTATGCACTCTATTTGAAACTACTAATGAAAAGCCTAAATAAGGCATGTACACAAATGAGCCAAAAAAAAATATGCTGCCGCAAAGGAAAACAGGTTACATTACACGTTGGGCAACATAATAACCTAAAACAAAATATAAATACCTATATATATACTCGTCGGCTGCCCTAGGTACGAGTGCCACATGTGTGCAGTCAACAGCACCAATTACGTTGGGCATGTCGGCCACATTATAAAAACCAAGCTTAATGGCGTTTCTGGCTGCCATATCATCCGGAAAATAAATATATTTTGGAGTTATGGCAGCCATGCCTTCCAAAAATTTAGATAGTGCGCGGCTCAGCGTAGGCTGTGAGATCCCCACGGAGAGGGCACCCAGCCTCTGGAACGAGCCGTTCGCCAAAAATTGCAGGCAGCCAAGCATCTTGGTCATACCTGAAATTGCATGCCCCTTCCTTGTGGTGCGGGCTAACCATGGCCGCAGCTCACTATATAATTTATGGAGGGAAGCGCGATTAAGCCTGGTCAGCTCGAACAGCTCAACATCATTCATGCTATCGATGTTCATGCGACGACGCAGGGGCAATCTGCTCTCAGACATCTGGATCAACTCAATGCCAAAAAGCATAAGCCCTTGATGTGCCACAAACTCGCTCCTCTCCACCCTACTCCCGAGGCCAAATAGCTGCCGGCAAACATTTCGTAAAGCAGCTATTTAATGGGCTTCAAAACAATTAGCAATCAGCTCTCTGAATTGGTCGCAAGCCCATGTGAATGACGTAAAAAATAGGATCTGACGCAAATAATACGATTTGGACGGGAAAAAGACACGAACTAACGCAAAAAATACGATTTCCGTACGAAATGCGTATGTTCATATACGTCTATGCGCGAACGATCGTGCGAATACGAAATGGGCAAAAAAACAAGAAAAAATGACAAACACCCACCCAAACTTACGATTCTCGATACGAAATCAATTAACTTTTGCTCTTTGAATCGAGGGGATAGTGTATCATTGATGGGCATTTTTTCATTCCTTTTTATTGAAAGTGTTTCCCTTTAGTGCTCGCTCTTTTTTTGCTGCAGGTGTATCTCCCCCCCTGGTGTGGCGCCCCCCTGGGAGATCGTTTTCCGTTGCTATGCAACATTCACTGTGGGCCTTGGCAGCTCTTGCTGCGGAGTTCGGCGGCGCTCGCGCCGCGTCATTCCTGTGACCGCACTTTGGGCCGCGCATGAGCAGGTTATCGGGGCTGTGGATGACGTCATCCCCTCCCGGCGACCCTTGTGCAGCTATGGCTTCACGGCCGCCACTACCAACGGCGCCTGCGCAGTGGTCGGCTGGGAGTGAGAGGCGCGCAGTGAGATGGCGGTCTCTTCCGAGGGAGGCCGCACCAGGCCCGGGCAGCGATTGCGCGCCATCTGGCCGTCGGGCGTGTGGGGGGCGTTGCACTCCGGCATTTGGTGAGTACTGAAAAGCGGGACAGTAGGAACTCATATCACCCTCACCCTTGAAGCAGCATGGGAGCTGTGTGCGCGGGTGGTTAATACCGTGGTTGGACTTTTTTTGTATATCCCGGGTGGTCCTATATGACGTGAGATTTCTGTGTGTATTGTCTGCCGGCACCTGTATTAATTTTTACATATTCATTTAGGTTTGGTGTGATTTTATTGATTCCTGTTGGGGATGGATTTCTTGTGCAATAATAGTTGTAGATGTAGTTGTATGTGATGTTTGTATACACATGCACTTGCACTTTGTATCAACACATTTTCATTGTGTGTATATATATGTATTGGGGTTATGGATTATATTGATTGTTAGACAGTATGATTATTTAGTTGTATTGCACTTCAGCACTTTTATTTCATATTCCTTAGTGGTTTTTGGGGTATTTACATTTTTGTGCTGGTACAAAAATGATTGATTTAGGGCATTCAAAACTGGTGGTATGAATTGGATAGCCCTTTTTTGGGCATCATTTATTCTATATTTTTGGTCATAACGGTTGTTTTTAATACGTCTTGTGTTATATGTTTTTTAGCCTCTTGTATCAATAAAGTATTGTATTGTATTATTGACAGTTGTTGTGGTGCTTCCTTATGGGAGAAAGGTGTGCCTATGGAACGTCCACTCCAATGTTTTGTTTAGGGTTCAACTGTTAGAAGCAACTTAAAGTATCACTATCGCAAAAAATGGCCCAATGAGAAGGGGTTGCATATATACCCAGCATCAAGGTCTATTCAGTTTGGGTGTATAAGTGACCCCTCCTCTAATTAGCCAATGTGGTATATGGATTTTTATTATTACACAATTTTGCGATAGTGCTCCTTTAAATAACCCTCTGAGGAGTGGTACTCCAAGCACCATGATAGTCTTTTCTCAGCTGAAACAATTCTCAGAGGTTTGCCAAATCCTACAGCTCACCATGTACAAGGAAACAAACTTCTGCAGCTTACTGCAATACCAGACCTGCATTGCTAAGTGCCATTCTATCTGGCAAAACAAAGAGAACATCACTTAAAAGAGCACTATTGCGAAAAATGGCCCAATGAAAAAAATCTATATAAATATGCTGGACAGCGGGAGGAGAGATCACTTGTACACCCCACATAAAGAAATATCAAGCCAGGCTTGTTTCTTTTTGAATAGAAAGAAGAAGAAATCTGGGGTGAGAGGCTATGTCACCCTTGATACATTAAACCTGTAACCCCTGGATTTTACTCTTACCAGGAGAAGAAAACCACAAGCTTGGTAGGAGTTTTATTCAGTTTGGTTGTATAAGTGACTCCTCCTCTCATTAGCCAAAGTGTTTATATGGATTTTTAATATTACACATCTTTGCGATAGTGCTCCTTTAAGTCTTCATGCAACTGCCTTTTCAACACTCCAACAGCTAACAACTTCCAACAAGTGACCCTGAGTGGGATGGAAGCCTGTCCCAGCATCACAGCCATGTTTACAACCCCAACCAGGGAAGGTCACATAGACTTTGTCACTATGACAAGCTCATGGTGCTACTTACCGGACTGCCTGCTAACTTACCCTTTTTTTCAGGTGTTCCAAGTGAGTGACTAATTAACCTCACCTTTCTGCCTTCACATACAGTTTCTAATTGGGGCTTTAAACAATGCCAGACGGGGTGTTTTTTGTCGTCTAAAGGACATGATTTGAATGTCTGAATTACTGTATAATTGTTTGCTATGATTAACACGTTAAACACCAGCCACATAAAATGTACATGGCTGCCTCCCCTGCAGTTAACCGCCAGCCATGTAAATTTTACGTGCCTGACTTTCCCCCTGCTAGCAGAAAAAGTAAATAAAAAAGGCACTAACCTGACCCCTCGTTCGATCCGGCCGGGTCTCCTCTTCAACAGAGGGGCTCCGATCACCCATTGGGGCTCCTCCGGCTGCAGGGGAGTGCCCAAAACAGGGTGCCCCCCCCCATTTAACCAGCCGCCGGAATTTCCTGTAAAAAAAAAAAATTGACATTTACTCACCTTCGTACACGATCGCTCCCGCCGGCTCTCCTCTTCACGGGGGACTCCGATCACCCCCCCCCCCGCTCTTCCGTCTTCAGGAGAGGGCCTGACAGCCCTCCTCCCTCCGTAGCTCCGATGGCCGCCGCCATCTTTACTGCTAGCCCCACCCCTTCGGGGGCGGGCTTATGACATCACCGGCTGGGCGTCGTCCTCGCACCTGGCGGTTCTGCTGTCAGATGCCAGGTGACGGCTGGGCAGAGGAGGAGAGAGGTAGGCGATCCTCTGATCGCCAGCCTCCCCCCTCCTCTGCCCAACAGTTATTGCAGTTGTTTGCTGTTCACTGTATATTCTGCGGTATTATGTTAATTAATCCAGTTTATTGGTTGTACATTTCTTCACATTTTTTTCTCAGTTTTACACCATTCCCACAGCTGATTAATAAATCTACAGACCGTCATCCAGTCTAATTTGTTGATCTGTGGGGGGGGGGGGTCTAGCTGCCTGTCGAGCCCCACATAGATCCTGGGGATGCGTGGAGCGGGGGCAGGACATCAGCACCGCCCCCCAATCACTGATGGGGCTGCACCTAGTGCAGCCGCCATGGCTGCACAGTGCTAAAAACAGCCCTGATTGCAGCTAAAGGTGGTCTTACAAAGTATTGGCTCAGGGGGACTGAATGCATGTGCACGCCACATTTTTCAGTTTCTTGTTTTTACAAAATTTGGAAAAGCATTTACCATTTCCATTTGCACTTCCCAAATACTTGCTACCTTGTGCTGCTCAGTCACATAAAATCTCATACATCAAGCATGTGGCTGTAATGTTTAACCCTTTAAGTGCCAGCCTACCTGGAGTTTTTGTCACACTCTGTTGCCAGACCATTTTGCACTATTTTGCGCTCCCCATGTTCAAATGTGATTTTTGAAGGGATTTCCAGGGATTTCTCAGGAAAATGATATATTGTTTTTTTCAGCAGAGTCTGGGCTTTAACATGAAATGTCTTGTTTGTCATTCGTTAGGTGTATTCTTAATATTTTTGGGTGAAATATGTGCAAAAAAAAAAAAAAATTTTTACATATTGTAGTTTTTTTTGTAATAAAAAAATGTAAGTTTGTCAATGAAATCTTATTGCGTGTGAAATTCCAATTTCTCCCGGTTACAGCGGTACCACATATGTATAGGTAGACACCCTTTCCTGCCCAGGAGACTCCCCCAAACTGAAACAGCGCTTTAGGAGATTTTCAGATAAAATACAACTATGCTTTGCAATATGCGCACCTTGCAGTTTTTCCAGAAAAACAACCCTTTACATTTGAAATACCCCCAACAAACTATATATTCTCTGGAAGTACACACCTCAGGCTTTCTAGGCATACCAGGCTTGTTGATGTGGCCATAGTTTTCTGGAAGTAATCCCTCAATGGATTCTTTGGTTGCAAAGAGTTTCCCTAAAAAAAGGATAAAAAAGCAGAATCAAAGCCACATTTTCCTAAAAAAACTATATACAAACAAGAAAAAACAAGTTTAATCTGAAAACGCAACATCCCCCGAACAGAACAATACCCAACATGCATAGCTACTGTCAAGGGAAAAGTTGCCAAACACCCCAAAGTAAAGCATGTGCGTAACGGTAATTTTACTTGAAAATTTCAGCTCTGCAGACAAAGTGCGCACCTTGCGATTTTTCAACCAAAACAACCCTTGACATTTGGAATATCCCCCATAAACCATATATTCCCTGAAAGTACACACGTTAAGCTTTCTAAGGGTACCCAGCTTGTTCTAGTGGGCTCATCTTTCTGGAATTATTACCTCAAAGAATTCTTTGGTTGCGCAGGGTTTCCGCAAAAAATTTATAAAAAAGCTGAATAAAAAACACCTTTTCCTAAAATATAAATAAGCAAACCAGAAAAAACAAGCTAAGTCTGAAAGCGCAAGGTCCCCCGAACAGAACAATACCCAACATGCATAGGTACTATTAACCCTTTTAATTGCGAGCCTACTCTGTTGACAGGCCATTTTTCCCCATTTTGCGTCATGTTTTGCGCCATGTTTTGCGCCATTTTTGCTGGAACTTTCAGGAAAATTATATATATTTTTTTTTGCAGCAGAGTTTAGGCTTTAACATGAAATGTCTTGTTTGTAAATTTTTTTTTTTTTTTTTACAATATTAAGTAAAAAAAATAAATAAATAAATAAAAAAATTTTTTTAGAAAATTGACTCCTTTATTTTAAATAAAAAATGTATTTTATTAAGGAAAATCATATTGCATGTGAAAGCCCCATTTCTACCGATTAGAACGGTACCACATATTTATCGGTAGCCCCCTGTTCCTGCCCAGGAGACCCCTCTAACTGAAACAAGTATTTTATAACATTCACAAAAAAAAAATACAAATACCATCCACACTACAAAGGGTTAAATCGAGAAAAAAAATGACATAGGGTCCCCCCTCCCAGGGGAGGGAGACCCCATTTTTTTTTTTTTTTTTTTTAAGGGTTAAAAACCCTTAAAAATCAAAAAAAAAATTGACGTGGGGTCCCCCTTACCCAAAGTAACCAGCCCGGGACCAGCTATGGGGGCTTGTAGGCACAGAGTGGGGGGGCCAACTTTTGTGGCCCCCCCACCCTGCAGCCTACGAGCCCACATAGCCTATGTGGGCCCGGGCTCTTCTGCCCCCCCCTGGCCTTTGGGGAGGCAGGTAATGGGGGTGCCGGGGGTTAATGGCAAGCCACCCGCTAGCGCAGGTGGCTTGCCATCCCCCCAGCCTTGTGAACTGGTATAGGGGTCATGGACCCCTTACCAGTTCACAAGGGGTTAAAAGTAAATAATCACACAGACACAAGCAGAGAAAAAAATATTTTATTAATTTTTATTTTTTTTTTACACTGTACTCACCTCCCATCCATCCTGGAGCACTCTGTCCCTCGGCGATCACTGGCTTCTGCTCACTTGCTAGAAGCCTTTTATAGCTGCTGGATGACAGAACACAAAGGGTTAATAAAAAAAAAAATGACATAGGGTCCCCCCTCCCAGGGGAGGGGGACCCCATTTTTTTTTGGATTTTTAAGGGTTAAAAACCCTTAAAAATCAAAAAAAAAAATTGACGTGGGGTCCCCCTTACCCAAAGTAACCAGCCCGAGACCAGCTATGGGGGCTTGTAGGCACAGAGTGGGGGGAGTAGCTAGGGTTTCTGGCACCCAAGGCGAAAATTCGAAATGCAGCTCCCACCTATGCACAGACCCTCCCTTTGGCACCCCCCTGACCTGTTGTAAATATGTTATGAATCTCTCTCTCTCTCTATATATATATATATATATATATATATATATATATATATATATATATATATATATATATTGGAAAAGACAAAATGTATAGTTCTACAGGTGAGGTGTGCATTGTTCCATATGTTAAATGGGGGTAAATAACTCTCTCTCTCTCTCTCGATATATATATATATATATATATATATATATATATATATATATATATATATATAGAGAGAGAGAGAGAGAGAGAGAGAGAGAACCATTTGTTTGATAATTTATGCTTTTATATATTTTTTCATGGTTTGGAGCCTGGCAGTTAGTTGTATTTCACTTTTTTTAAATGTACTTGGCCTCCCCTCCTCTATTGAATTCCCGGGACACTCTGTGTATATCATGAGCCGCGCCACACCGTGCAAGGCTCAATAGGTTTTTTTTTATATCCGATACTCCTATGGAACGTGCCAGAGCATCCAAACGGCTCCTTGATGAGCTGGCTCGCACTCTGCCAGATGTGATCTTCCTCTTGGCTGCAGCCATTAACCCGCTCGCTGCTCGGCACGGGGAGCCTTTCCTTTCCCAATTCCCATTGATATACGATTAGAAAGCGTTCATGCAGCTTAAGAGAGATCTCATGCAGCTGGCGTGGCAATAACAAGCGTTTGCTGAAAAGTGCGGGAACAGCACAAACACCTCCACTAATGAGCGAAGACCAGCCGCCCTGGCTGAATTACACACTGTTCTGCTCTCCGTTTAAAGGAAAAAATCTAGGATGGTTCACATGAAAGCAGGAAAATCAAGCCTACTTTCATGTTGCCCAACTCCAGACAAGATTTTGAGGGTGATTGCTGCACTGCTTTAGGGCCACTTGGGTTGGGTGTAAGTCACTCCAGCCAAGATACTCCAGTCCATGTTCTAACCCTGCCATGTTATAGCCCCAGCATAATGGCTGATCAGCTGATCAACGTACACATTTATTGACTGAGAAGTTCCTTGGGGGTGTGGCTAAGGCGCTCATGGCCTGGTGTTGAGCAGGGGAGGGCCTGTGAATTCCCTGGGCTGATTTTTGGCCCCAGTCTGCCCCTGGCTAAAAGACTACAAAACAAAATTGCAAAATACTTTGCAATCTACATCTATTTTGTTTTAGGTGAACTTATTCTATAGAGTTTATTTTGCAATCTCTGCGTACGGTATATTCAGTCATCACTGCGTGCAGTTTATTCTGTAATCTCTTTTTTCAGTGATCTCTCCGTGTATAGACTATTCAGTGATTTATCTCTGTATAGTCTATTCTATTGCTTTGTTTATGATATGTGCTGAGATCTCAACACTTTTTTTGCCATCTCTGTGTCTACTGTATTTTTTTATTTGGCTTTGGCTTCCATATATTTTGCTGTCTTGCTGTGTACAGTTTTTTTTAAACAGTCTATTGTGTGATCTGTCTGTATATAGTTATAATGGCCATCACTTTCCAAACCAAACTGATCCTGGTTGCTTAACCACCAGTTCCCCAGTTGCACAACTTGAGTTCTCCCTGTGTACTGCCATCCCTATCATCAGCGGCTGCTTCCAAGAGCTGTCTCAGTTTCTTATCAAACCATGCAGTTCCTCTTTACACATTAAATCCATCCCTAAGGTCTGCTTCATGACAGTTCCTCTAGTCTTGGTAACAACCACAAGCTGACCTAGTATTAAGCCTGTCTGACAGTGAACTCAGCACTCACTGACAGTGAGTCAGCAACTTTAATAGCTAGTAAGTTAGGAACTCTATTTAGTCTGGCTATGCCAGTGGAGTGATGAGTCTTATAGGTATCACTTGTTCATTTGGATAGGTTGTGAGAGTTTTAGAAATAATAAGTAGTAAGTAGTTTCATTTCAGAATTTAGACAGTAGTTGACAGTAGGGAAAATTATAGTTGGACCTAAAGTAGGGACAGTAAGTAGAACAGTTGATACATTTGGGAATAAGAGGTGCAGGTGCAAATTAAGGTAGTTTGGTCTGGTTGAGTCAAGTATACTAGAAGGTTATGTCACATGTGGAGCATGGTTTGGCTGTGTGTGCCATGTGACAGAACAGTTACTAATAAGATGTAGGAACCTAATTAGAATATAGATAATTCTTGATTCGTAGAGGCTAGAAGATAATAAAGGTGGTTGGCCAGGAGCCAATTTTAACATACTTTGGGTACAGAAGGACTATTCAGCTAGCTTTGGGGGCTTAGCAGGAAGTAAAGCCCTGGGAGCTACAAGGAACAGCCAGGGCTGTGTTCCCTTCTGAGTGAGTAAAACAAAAAACAAAAACTTTTTATTAAATGTTTGGGTATAGGGTTAAATATAGTGGCCCAAAAACGCACCCTGGAGTCTATGTGACTCCAGGGCAGGCTTACTCTCTCCACTGGTGGCCTCCCGAGCTGGGATGCAATGCTGTGTGAACCCCCCCAGGGCGTGCAGTAAATTCACCTTTTCCTCAAGCACACGGCGCCTGCGCCGGTATAACTCGCTTACCCTCCTGGGCTGTTTGCGTCCCTGCCCACCGCAACTGAATGGCTAGGCAGGGCCGCGCACATCCGAAGGGAGCAGAGTGATCCAGGGTTAGAGACCATAGCCTGTGAAAATCACGGGTTTTGGCCCACTTTAAAGAGGAACAACACACAGGAATTTCAATTTTCTGTGTGATGTTCCTAACAAGGGGCATCCTGAATTTGGATGCCCTGCTGTGTGTATCCCCCCATGTCCCCCATATACTAACCTTCCTTTCGCTCCCATGGTGCAGACTCAGACGAGAGCAAGTGTGCTAATTGGCCGAGCGGCGCTCTCGTTTTCACTCCGCTCCCTTCGGCTCCACTGACGGCAAAGCAGAGTGGCAGCCTTTTACCCCCCTCACCTTCTAGCCATGGCGTGCCCGCACCACCCATTCAAAAAGGCTGGGCAGGGGCATGCACACGTTTAGATGTGAGCGGGTATGTGGCCGCAGCGCAGAAATGCAGTAAGAGCTCTGGGACAAAAGGTGAATGTTTCAGGGCTTCCGGGGGGTTTTACACAGCGGGGCATCCCAAGGAGTGGAACTCGGATGGCCCTGGAGTCTAAAGTTCCTCTTTAACACTTGCCTACAGATGGGTTTTAGGTATCATGGTGCCAATTCCAAATAACCCACACAGCTTTTCTCTGCCGCCTTCCGCATGAGTGACACGGTGGTCATAACCTGACATCTGAGTCATCAGAACCCCACAACATCAGCACAAAAGACTTTATTTCCTGACTGGCACTTGTGTTAATGTGAAGAAAGCTATACTTATTATAGTTAATGCAGCCCTATCGACGTGTTGAAGGAAATCAGTGTGAGGGG